>CM037879.1:33681118-34281118 GCA_021292165.1 Shinisaurus crocodilurus | reverse complement strand
TACAAATCCCATGACCCCGGATGGAAATGATATTCTGTGCATCATTTCCAGGTAAGAAAAGGCCTTTCCTGTGTGGTGAAGAAAGGCTTCACCATTGCCTATTATTCCTTCTCCCTTTGCCAAGATAAGCCTTTTTTTTCCTTTTTGCTTGAGGAAAATGGCAGTGCAGGGGGGACTGGGAAGGAAATAAGGAGCTGCACTTCAGCCAATTGAGGTTTCGAGTATTCCTATCAAAGGCTTGAAAAGGCCTTCAGTGTTTGAATGTTTGACAGGAACACTCCCCCAAAGCCCAAATGGTTTCAGGTAAGCAGAGTGGGCTCACACATCATTATTCAGAAGTTGTGGTGTGCATCAGACATTTTATGTATGGTCCTTTGGGCCCTGGCCTCTATAGTTTAAAATCTTCCTTAATATCAAGAGCATGCCAGTGATCCCCATTTACAATCCCTTTTAAAAAAAAATCAATGAGGGCAACTTTTAAAATGGTGACGCTGAGAGTTAAGGGCACACCTGCCTGTTTTTAAAGACTCCTTTGGTTCTGGTGTGTTACTGTATTAGGAAATGAGAATATAAAATATTAAAGTTGTCTTTTTCTCTAACAATGACTGGCAGCCTTTCTTTCTGTCTCTCAGTCTCTCTCTCTGTCTTGCCATCTTTGTTACATTTACTCAAAAAAGTAAAAACATTGAAGTTGTCATAAAAAGATCTGAGTTTACTTATGCATCTCTCACGGTAGGAAAGCTCTTATGGCCTATGCTATATTCTGTGCACATTACTCTCTTTAACAATGAGAGCATACCATTGTACTACCATGGTAGTAAAAATGGGGCCACTGAGAAACAAGACAGAAATAGCATGTTCAGGAGAACCTCAAGATTTGTAGAAGTATGAAGAACCTTTAGGGGGTATCTAAAGGGGTAAACCCCCTCAAAAACAGCCCAATGAGGACTGAGCATGCGAGCCAATGGGGGGGGGGGAGGAAAAGTGGGGGAGGGGAGGGAATGGGCTATCCTGAACGTGAGCACGGCTGACTGCAACCCTGAACAGGAGCACTCCACACTGCAACTTTTTGTTGCAGGTACCACTGGTCAATGCATATTTTACATAAGCATGTGCTCTTGCACAGCTCCCATTCATTTCTATGGGATTTTGCAAGAGTTTTCCTGGTGGATTGTATCCTCAGACTTTACATCTCCTAGATTTTTAAACCAGGGCCTAAGTCTCTACAGATTTGCAATACTGATGATTAATGGCATGAATATTTTACCAGAAAGGTTTTTATATCGAAATCAACATTGTTAGAAACTTTATGTGAAAATTAATGTACAGCTTATACTGTTCTACAAAATAATTCATGCATACATTTTGTACAAGATGCAACAGCCATTAAAGTTTGACAGCAAGTCAAGGGACAGTAATCTTTTTAAATATATAATTATGACATACTGTAGCACCAGTGGCTCCTGCTATTAACCCAACCTGTAACAAGGGTTGTATTGTAAAACTGAGCTTGCATTTAATGTGACGCTAAAATGGAGCATAATCTGAACGGAAATAAACCTTGGTCACCGCTTAGGGTTTTATCGTTATTGTTATTATTGAGGTGCACAGAACTAGAAGGTAAAAATGTTTGAAAAATCCGTTAAAAAGAGCTCTTTCCCCACAATTTCCAGAGGGGGTCGCTGTGTTCAGTCTGTTGTAGCAAAAAAAAACCACACCAAACAACAACAACAATGGGTTTTGTGGTATCTTAAAGATTGACATATTTATTGTGGCAAAAGCTTTTATGTACTAGATGCCAGATGCATGAGGTGTTATCCTCTATATATGCAGTTAGGTTAGAGGGAAATGAAATGCAAAAGTACAGATTGTGACAATGACGTTCAAGTATACATGTGTGTAAAAATCATTGCAGCGACCATTCACAAAGCAGTGCTGATGATGACACTGAGCAACCTGCTGCCCTTTACCTTCTTTGGGCATTAGCAGGTTAGGCTTCATGGCGGTGCACTTGTTCTCAATAGCTGTATTAAAAAAAGCTGCCAAAGACAGAAAATGCTCCTCTGTATCAATCATTTTGACTGATACCTCAGAGAAATGGAATAATTTATTCTATGCATAATATGCAGTCTTCAGTGAAACAGGTGCCTGAATACTTAGCTGGTTGTATGTTGTTGTTGTTGTGTGTGTGTGTTTTAAAGAAAAAACAGGGCTGTTTCACAAAAATGAAAGTGAAGCAACAATTCTTACAAAATTGGGAATATGACTAAGTGAAAAGTGAAGCATATAAGCAGCAAGTAACCTGAGCTTCACATATACGTACATTGGTGGGATCTCCCTGGGGAAGAAAAACTTGGGGTCACGGTACTTAAAACATCAACTCAGCATGAGGCAGTTGTGAAAAAGACAAACTGCATGTTAGGGACAACGAGAAAAGGAATAAAATTCTCCCTTTCCCCCTTCTTCATTGCTGCTGGTAGAAGGTACTTTTTGGAAACCACTTCTGTCCCAGTGGGTGGCGGTATAAAACCTTTGTGGTAGTGGTGTTGGCACCCGGATTATGAAATACTATCGTCTCCCAAGAGAAGTATGCTTGGCTCCTTTGTTGGCCGCTTTTAGGAAAGCTTTGAAAACATTATTCCAGCGGAAACCTTTATCATTCCAGCTCTTAGTGTATTTTTAAATTGGCTGTTGCAGCATTTAAATCTTAGTTTTACTGTTGTTATTTTACTGTTGGTTATTTTATTGCATTGTATTACATTTTAAACCCATGTAACCCACCAGGAGTATATCATAATAGAGACGGGTGGGATAAAATAATAGAAATAACAGCAGTATGTAATAAATAAGAAAAAGAGGAGGAGGCAGCACAGAATGTCAAGCTGAAATTCAAAAGGATTTTGGCTCAAACTGAAAAAAAAAACCTCTTCCTATATTATTTTTTTTTTGGTGGGGAGACATTTCCCATCCACTCTCCCAATTCCAAGTCTTAGCAACATCACTCACCTTCACTGGCACCAAGTATTTTACTAAGGCATCCCTCCAGTCGTCCTCAATGTGGTGCCCTCCATATGTTTCAGATTACAACTCCCATCAGCCCTAGTCAGCACTGGCAATGATCAAAGATTATGGGTATTACAGGCCAGAACATCTGGAGGGCACCACACTGGGGAAGGCTGCTTGACTTATCATCTATTTCCCTGTAATGCAGTCATAGACAACAAAAGAAACTGAGAGCCAAAGAATAATGACTGAAATTAATGACTAAAACTTGCAGTAAGTTCAATCCTATGCATGGTTACTCAAAAGCATTTCTGAGTTCTATGGGACTTACTCCTAAGAAAGTGTGCACAGGACTGAAGCCTTACAGTGCAACCTGTAAGTGCCACATGTCTACTCAGAAGTAAGTCCCACTAAGTTCAACGGGACTTACTCCCAAATAAGTATATACTATATAGGATTGCAACCTAAGTCTTAACTAAACTCCTTTTAAGCTCGTGATGAAAAATGAGATTGCACATCACACATTTTTTAACAAAGTTTTGTTCATGGTTTGGCAAATTTGTTTCCCCCCGCTCTACAGATTACAAACTACTATAGTCATATAAACTTTGCCCCACTTTTAGATACATCTCTGCTGTTATTTTCTTTTTACATAATACACAAAATAGTCCCACAATATACTTCCTGCATAGAATACTCTTCCCCCTCCCTGCAACAACTTAGGACCATTTTTTTTATACCAAGAAACCTTCTATAATGCAAAAAGTGACAGACCCCTAACTACAGTGTATGCATGTATAATAAAAAGAATTAATGTAGTCAATTTGTACAACTGTTCTTATAACAAAAAAAGCCTTATTTCAACAGCAATCCTTTCAACAGCTGATTGGCAAGCCTGTCCATTTCCAGTCTGTGGTGTTGTCACTTGTCTCCAACATGATAATGAGCCTGTCACTATATTCAAATAGCCCTGTGACAGCATGTTTTGTGAGCATGACGTCCACTGCAAAGGGTCTGTCAAAAAGCACCTTTCAGAAAAAAGAATGCTTCCCCCCCCCCCCCCGCCTTTCTCCGGATGATAAATCTAATTTCTCCATAGATAGAAGAGGGAGATTTCACCCCCACCCTACCCATCTGATTATGTCAGTGTTGTGCTGCATCTGTGTATTGTCAAATGCCCCTGCTTTTTAAAACAGTAATGTTTTAAAATGTACTGATTAACACCAAACCAAAAATAACACACACACCGGGGGGGGGGGGAGAATCTCACGACTAATGCTTTACCAAACCTTGAACAGTGTAGCCATCAAGAGGGAGTAAAATGTTACATGGAGTTGGCTTGTTATCAAAAGCAAATAAAGCTCAAAGAACAAACAGCACCTTCATTTCATTTGTTAGGGTCTTCATTGTTTTCCTATTAAAAATCCTCCTTTCTCTGTGTGGTCCTTGTTAAGCACCAGGATGCTGTACAGATTTTTATCCCCTTGAGAAGGAGAGAAAGAAATTATAGATATGTAGGGCTTTTCTCTCTACAGTCAAGATTCATGTCTGGTGTACAGACCATGTACAATACAGTCCACGGTCTAGCTGCCGCCAATATCACTGACCATCTGTGAAAGGTTTTTAGATCGTTCTGGGACACTCGGTGCACTGGTGCAATGATCAGGACTGGACAGGACTGTCATTACGAAGGGGAAATAAATCAAGGATGGCAATTTAGATGATTCTTTTGCCCCTCTCAGTGTGTACCTTTTATTAATGCTAGCTAATACATATTTGTTTGGACACAGATATAGTCTGTTTTGTCTTTCCTGTAATGATTGCTGCTTTTAGTTTGACTCTATTTTCTTTATTAAAGAGGAACATTATCATCATCATAGATATCTAAAATGATTGTCTGACAACAGGTAAGTTTGATAAAGAGGAAAATATAAAAACATCATTTTTGTTCCTATGGGTCATCTGGTTAGAACAGGGAAGCAACATGTGCAATCTTAAACTGAGTCACATTAATTTTGAGCAGGAAGTGTCAACATTAATCAAGCATAATCACTGGCTATCAAGAGGGAAGGGAAAGGAGTATGCATATAGGTACGTTTTAACTTTTACTTATCTGAAGTTGCACATGTTACTGTCTTAAATGGAATGTTTCTGTGGTTTGCAGAAAACCATGCTCAGTATATTCCTGAATTTTTATTTAGTATTTGTATTTACTGCAAAGAGTCTGTTACAGGGAGTCCAAAGCTGTGTGCTGGATGCAAAAAATCTACATACGTTTAAGAGCCACAACCTTGTCCCACGTTCCTCAACGATAGTGTCATGCAGAATCTACCACAGTTGTTTCTCCATTTATCCTCACAACTACAGAGACTATGGTGATTTGCATGACTGACAGGCAGTTAAGAAGCCATGGTGGCTTGTTAACTATACTGCCCACACCAGTCATGTGCCAGGGAGGGGACCTGCATAATTATCCTTGGCAGAGCAGCTTGTCATGCTGTGCAAACCCGGCAAGGGTGGCTTGTTACCATGGGTAACAGGCCACCCAGAACCCTACAACAGCCCATGGCTGGGTTCACATGACACGACAGGCTGCACTGCTGAGGGCAATCATGCAAATCCCCCTGGCATGTGACTGGCATGGGCAGTATAGTTAACAAGCCACCGTGGCTTGTTAACTACTGCCAACGATGGGAACATGGTCACTAAGTATTGCCATTTCCCAAGCTACTGAATATCCTATACATCTCCCTTGTATCAGTCTTTGTAAAACTCCTTGTTCTTTTCTTCCCTTTCCCTGCCCAACCCAACAATTACTTCAAAGGAAGCTGCCTTATACCACATCAGCCCACTGATCCATTGAGTTCACTATTGTCTACTGTGACTGGCACTGGATCTCCATGGTTTCAGGTTTTTGCAGATGTCAGGGACTGAATCTGGGACCTTCTAAGCATGCTAAGCAAAGCAAAGCACTACTTTATACACTGTGTTACGTTCAGCACATCTCTCAATCTGGCCAGGGCTTCTGAGTCTTACACAGTCTTTTTCATCAGGAACTGGAGAATTCTTTTAGGAGTGGAACTCTGTTGTCCTGGTTTGTTTCCAAATGGGTTGCCTTCCCGCACTTGTACGCTCACTTCTGAACAATCTACTTTGAGCAAAGTTCCTATGAGGATGCTGCATTGTACAGCTGGACTCGATAGCTTTGTAGGCTCCTTCCAACTCTATCAGATCTATGAAATCTATAAGCTACTGAGCTGTCCCTCCCCAAATTCCTCAGGACTCCCAAACCTCAAGGTTTTTCAAATTGCACTTCTATTGCTACCCTCATCTATTATTTTCCTGTCTATCAGTTGTTTTTCTCTCTCCCACTATTTTCCTTCTGTCCAACTATGTGGCCAGCAGCATGCAGGAGAGAGATGGGAGGAGTTTCATTGTAACTTCATGGCTCTCAAGGCCTAGTTTGGTTGCCTATAAAGATGAGAAGTCAGCAGCCAAGGAAACACCCACCTTATGACACAAACTGGATGTGCATCTGTAAAGAACAAACCAAAAACATTACGAACATACATTTTAATGGTGTTACATTTGATCAATGATGGTCTAGTGCACTGGCTGTCAGTCTGTTTCCGGGCCCGATTCAAAGTGCCGGTACTAACATTTAAAGACCTAAATGGCTTGGGGCCAGGGTATCTGAAGGATCGTCTCCTCCCATATGTACCTGCCCGGACACTAAGATCTGCATCAGCAGTCCTTCTCTGAGAGCCCCTCCCAAAGGAAGTGAGGCAGGTGGCTACCAGGAGGAGGGTCTTTTCTGCTGTGGCACCCCAGTTATGGAATGAGCTCCCCAAAGAGGTTCACCTGGCACCTACTTTGTATTCCTTTCAGCACCAGGTGAAGACCTTTCTATTCTCCCAGGCATTTTCATCATTTTAATCATGTTAATCATCTTAATCTTGTAGTTGTTTTTAACTCCGTTATTGTAACTGCTGCTGCTAGCTTTGTTGTTTGTTTTTAATCTGTGATTTTAAATGTTATATTTATTTTATATTGTATTTTATGGTTTTAACTGTTGTAAACCGCCCAGAGAGCTTCGGCTATTGGGCGGTATAAAAATGTATTAAATAAAATAAAATAAAATAGTGCTTCCAGCTTTGCCACTGAATCCTAATGCTGGTAGGACAATAAACTGGTTGCTTCCCCAAGCCGGACTGTGCAATGTTCAACCATGGCACATTAGTTGTGTATCCACTTTTTATCAACCGCCATGTTGATTTAGAAGAGCAGAGCCTTCCATCTATTAGCCAAGTCCAGAGCTAGCTAGAATGGACTCTATCACAGGGCTCTCCAACCTTGGGACCCCTGATGTTTTTGGCCTACAACTCCCAGCATGCCCCAGCCAGCTATGCTGGCTGGGGCATGCTGGGAGTTGTAGGCCAAAAACATCTGGGGCCCCAAGGTTGGAGAACACTGCTCTATCACACCATTGCACAGTGAGGGACAAAGCCATAAAAGAGAACAGAAAACAACTGGGCCATGAGCTCTGAGAAAAACTCAGATGAATAAATGGGTAGACATCCAGTTATGACAGGCAAGTTAAAGATCTGTGAGACTAAGGGAAGTCTATTCTTTAAGGGGCATTGACTCTTCCTGCCAGCTCATACTCCCCATTATACCCCAATGGCCAAAAGGAACTATTCTTAAGAAGATATCCATGGGAGGCACAACAGACTATACATTATCCTGAGCAAATACTTTACTTCTTTGTAAGTTGCACATCCAAAAAACAGCAACGGTAACATTCTGAACCACTTTATGGGCACTATTCACAGAAAGGTGGATGCATCCCGTACAATATTCCAATTGGCCTTTTAAAATTTCACTGTTGTTTCTTCAAAAGGTTTCTTTCAAATGACTCTTGTAACATGGAGGGGCACGAATGAAAATTAATATATTTTAAAAAATTAATTTCAGCCCAAACATTAAGGCCAACAGCCTGTGGATAGGCACCCCACTACTGAGCATAGAGATGTCTCACACACAAAAAGTCTTCCCTGTTTACTGCAATGCTGGGGTCAGCTCTGCTGGTGCCTATCCTCAGCCCACATAAATCTGTCCCTAAACGTTGCAGCAACAGGGAAAACCCCTGATTCCTGGGTGCTCCATGTGCCTATCAGAGCACCTGCAGAGGTTTAGCCAAGGGTCATACTCTATATTTGCCAGCAATATGTCCACATCAAAAGAAATGGCAAATATGGTATTTTAAACAAAGCTTAACTGAAAGCAACAAACTTACAACTGCACCGCTCCAGAGGCTGCATGAATAGATAATCAACATTTAAGGGCTGGGGGGGGGGGGGGGAGATATCATTGATTATCTAGAGGGAAGCAACATAAGTAGCCAATGCACAGCTCTGTGGACAGCTGGCTCTGTGCAATACTTATTCTTTGCCTGAATTTTCAAGCCATTCATGTCTTCACATAAAAGAAAGGAAGACAAAAATGGAAAAGAAAGACTTCTAAAGTAGGCTATACAAATACACAAAGCAAGCCTGGCTGAGGCTTTCCATTGTCTCAGAAAGTCATCACCATCCTGATCCCTCATTAAAGCTAGGGAGATGCTGGAATGGCGTTACAATGAATGCAAACCATTTGCAACAATCTTCTGCTCACACCATCTCCAAATGAAGGCAGGCACTGCATAATCCAGGCAGCAAGATCTCCTGACAGGTGGATGATTTATGCTCATAGTCGGAAGAATCTGAGAGCCTGCGGAGGGCACAGCATGAGCAAGGTGGTGGCAAGACAGATGCTCTCAGTGGGCTTGCAGAGCCTGGCAGGCTCCAGCCAGCTCAGGTGCAACCTGAACACTTTAGTACTGAACTCTTATTGCTATGATTCCATCACAGCAAGAGTCCATTTGCATTATTATGTACATTAGATATACTTTCAGAGCTATCCATATGTTACTGGTGAGTATTTTCTTTCCCCCCAATCCTGGTTCAACTAACATGTAATATGTGTATGTATTCATGTGCAACTTAATTTTTTAAAAAGAAAACACAGATTTGGAAAAGGGAAACTCCACTTTGCATAATTTATATCCACCAAGTATTGAATAACGCCTGTTTTACACATAACGTCTTTTGTACACAGGTGTAGGAAAATCTGTGCACAAAACATGTGCTTGAAAGCAGGCTTCCAAATGAATCTAATTGTAGCCAAATCTACACTTCTGCTACTTTCATGTATAACAGTGAACAGGGGACATATGACCTATATAAAGAAAAGCATGCATGAAATAGCCTCAAATCAGGTAGAATTTGTAAAAATTATGACAAGATTTGGCTCTGATTGAATGAAAAATGATGGCTGGTTTGATTTTTAAAGATTAGCACAAAATACTACCCAAGTTCCCACATTTCATTGAAAGATGTTCAAGTTTCTTCATTTTAAAATGTGACGCCCCTTTGGTATAGCTGCAAAACATCGATCATCTATTATTATTATTTTGAAACATTAAAGGCTCTGACTGCAACATGATGGCTCCAATCCAACAGAGAGGTGTCAAGCAGACAGGACTGCATGCACAGTGCCCTTTTAAAAAAGATGCTAAAAACATGCCGATCATGTCAGGAGGAAGAGTAAGAGCCAAGGCTAAAGCCAACTCCACACTGCCTAGTCTGAACAGCCAATCGGAAGGATTCAAACTCAGTAGTGCTCTCGTAGGGATGTGCGCGGAGCTCGATTGGGGGGTGGAAGTCCAGCGAGCTCACCGGGCTCTGCCCCCAAGCTCTGCTCACCCTACCTTTTCCCCAGCTTGACTTGTGTTCTTGCGAACCGAGCTGGGGAAAGTGGCTTCCGGCGCTACGTTGTTTACATAGAAAACAGCCTAATTTGCGCAAATTAGGCCATTTTCTACATAAACAACGTAGCACCAGGGATCCAGAAGTCTGTCAAGCGCTTCAGCTGGCGTTTGTGCTTGGCTCGTGCAGCGGGAGCGCTTGGCTCGTGCACTGCGAGTCCAGGGCCGGGTGGGTCACCCATCCCTAGTTTGAGTGCAGCTCCAAAGTGCTGGATTGTGTAGGGGAATAAAAGGAAGTTTAAACACCCTCCATTTGCAAAAGTGGGTAACCCATGTAGAATGCCTGTACTAATAAATGATACAGTGGCATGTTACAACTAGGAATACTTGTTTGTTTGTTAAGCGATATATTTTTCTCCAAATCTCACTAATATACTAGAGATTCTTAGTAATATGTATTAATACATATGTAATAATATGTATGATTCCCTCTATTATTACAAGTCTGGCAAGGCGTATAGTAGTGATACTATTGCTAAATTTTGCAGAACTGACATACTTTACAACTGTCTCCTTTTTTCTGAAACCTGTACTGTACCTATTTTTCAGGGCTGACACATCAACAAATGAATCAACCCAATTAATTGATTAAACATTTATAACTCAATTAAAATATTGGCCTGATTCATTGGGCTAGGCCCCCACCCCACAAGAGGCTGTTGCTCTCCCTCTCTTCCCAGCTCTGTGCTTTGGCCGGATCAGCAAGAAAGTACAAGATGTTCCAGGTGCCTCTCACCTGTTCAAAGAGACTTGGAAGATGCAAACTGCTGTATCCGTGGAGGATGGTAGTAGTGGTGGTGGCTGGTTTAAAGAGCAAAAGAAAATCTCTCTTGCTCCATGACTAGCTCCTGGTGTTGGCAATTTAGTGGGTGAGTTAGACTTTGTTGGGAACAGGCAATATCTTTCTGCTTTTTATCAGGGGCTAGAGTAGCACAGCCTTCCCCAACCTGGTGCCCTCCAGATGTTTCAGACTACAGCTCCCTGCATCCCTGACCATACATGATGCTGGCTTGGACTGATGAGGGCAGATTCCGCTTCAGCTCAAAAAACATAAAACCAACAGTCAGGCAAACCAATTCCCCTCAAAAATCCTCAAAACCTGCAAAATCTCCCTGACTAAAACAGCTCTTCGACTAAGGCCTAGTTTCCCCTACTGCAATTGAAGTGCTAAACCTCTTTCTAGACCATGGCCTCCATCTGGCTCAGGACCCCCATCTGGTTCCCTCCCCAATACCCCATCCCCAGAGGCTAACTGGGAGAGGAATCCCCACTGTTATAGCTGATCAGTCATCAGAGATCACAGTGGGGATCCTAGAATTCCCCTTGGCATGCCACTCACCCTCGACTTGGCAAGTGGTGCGCTATATGCTTTGCCTGCCTGCATCCTCTCCAATGGAGAAGGCACTGGGCAGGTTAAGCTGCCCCAGATTGGGCACAGGGTAGAGGACCATTCCTCCACTCAGCGGGTCAGTTGGGAGGGGCCTCCCAAATCAGGTCCCTGACTGAAGTATCAGCTGGAGGAACTCCAGCAGGCACTTTAGCCGGGGACTGGATGACATCTGTGGCGTTGGTCTCAGCCCTGATATCAATGGCACGGCCCTACCCACTGACATCATCCAGCCCGTGGAGGGCCTGGCGTGTGTGGGGGTGTCATTTGGTCCCACCCACCCACAAACATTTCACAACCCCTTTTCTAGACTCCACTGCTTAAGACTGCAGGTGTGGGCTCACATGATCCAATTATCTCCTATACACATTCCTAGTTTGTAGAAAACTAGATGTCAGGGTGAAGGCCTGACGAACTGCATCCTAGAGTAACAAAGGAACTGGCAGAAGAACTCTCAGAACCACTGTCTATTATCTTTGAGAAATCATGGAGGACAGGTGAAGTGCCAGATGACTGGAGGAGGGAAAATGTTCTTCCCATCTTCAAAAAGGGCAAGAAGGAGGAACCGGGAACTATAGGCCAGTCAGTCTGACATCAATCCCTGGGAAATTTTTGGAGCAGATTATAAAAAAGTCAGTCTGCAAGTACCTTGGAAACAATGCAGTGATTACTAGAAGCCAGCATGGATTTGTCAAGAACAAATCCTGCCAGACTAATCTGATCTCATTTTTTGATCGGGTCACCTTCCTTGTGGACTGTGGGAATGCTGTGGACATAATATATCTGGACTTCAGCAAAGCTTTCGACAAAGTGCCTCATGATATCCTGATTAGCAAGCTAGCTAAAAGTGGGCTGGATGAAACAACTATCAGGTGGATCCACAATTGGCTACAGAATTGGACTCAAGGAGTGCTTATCAATGCTACCTTCTCAAACTGGGGAGAGGTAACGAGTGGGGTACCACAGGGCTCGATCCTGGGCCCAGTGCTATTCAACATTTTTATTAATGACTTGGAAGAGGAGGTGCAGGGAATGCTTATCAAATTTGTAGATGACACAAAGTTGGGTGGAACAGCTAATACTCTGGAAGACAGAAACAAAATTCAAAGCGATCTCGATAAGCTGGAGCGCTGGGCCGAAAACAATAGAATGAAATTTAACAGGGATAAATGCCAAGTGCTGCACCTAGGGAGAGGAAACCAAATGCACAGTTACAGAATGGGGGACACTTGGCTCAACAATACTACAAGTGAGAAGGATCTTGGAATTGTGGTAGATCACAAACTGAATATGAGCCAGCAATGCGATGTGGCTGCAAAGAAGGCAAATGCTATTTTGGGCTGCATTAATAGAAGTATAGCTTCTAAATCGCGTGAAGTGATAATTCCCCTTTACTCGGCACTGGTTAGGCCTCATCTTGAGTACTGTGTCCAGTTCTGGGCACCACACTTTAAGAAAGATGTCGTAGACAAACTGGAGAGGGTTCAGAGGAGGGCAACAAGGATGATAAAGGGACTGGAAACAAGGCCCTATGAGGAGAGACTGAAAGAACTGGGCATGTTTAGCCTTCAGAAGAGGAGACTGAGGGGAGATATGATAGCACTCTTCCAGTACTTGAAGGGTTGTCACACAGAGGAGGGCCAGGATCTCTTCTCGATCATCCCAGTTTGCAGGACACGGAATAATGGGCTCAAGTTACAGGAACCTAGATTCCACCTAAACATCAGGAAAAATTTCCTGTCAGAGCAATAAGACAATGGAACCAATTACCTAGGGAGGTGGTGAGCTCTCCCACTCTGGAGGCATTCAAGGTGAAGCTGGACAGCCATCTGCCAGGGATGCTTTGACCTGGATTCCTGCATTGAGCAGGGGGTTGGACTCAATGGCCTACAAGGCCTTGTAGGCCCCTTCCAACTCTACTTTTCTATGATTCTATGACTAGGCTATGCTTCACTTATGTGAGCCTTAAACTTCAGCCTGAAATGGTACAGTTGAGATACAACTTTACCACAGGACTTATTGTTTGTGAGAACGAGGCCTGAGTCTATTCTTTGGCATAATTACAACTTCTGCTACAAATCTATAGCACAATTTCTAGTAAAGTGAAATTACGAGCTTCTATTTTAAAACAGAGTAACCTTTTCTGGCCTTGTGCCTAACTCTTCTCTGGGTGCCCCCACCTTCTAAGGTTAGGTAGGTGGCAATCAGTGTAAGGGCCTTTTCAGTTGTGGCATCTCATCTATGGAATGCTTTCCGTAGGGAGGCTTGCCTGGCACCTACTCTTCTATCCTTTAGCACCTGGCCAAGGCCTTTTTTCCCCCCCAAGACTTTTTAAAATGCTGACTGAAATAGTTTTACTCCATTGACTGTGCTTGTTCATTTTTCTGCTGTCTTAACTTGATTGCTTTAACTGTGCCACTGCTGGTATCTTTATTGTATGAATTGTTTTATGATTGCTTTAAAGATTTTTATTTGGGTGTAAGCCACCCTGAGAGCTAAACTGAAAGGGCAGAGTACAGATTTTCTCAACAGACAAATAAACAAACCAACAGGTGGAATAAGCATACACTTGACTGGTCTCAGAGCATTATCCAACTCAATTACCAAACTGGACTAAAGGCACCTTCTCAATAATAAAATAATCATTCTTTTGCTGTCTACAAAGGGTTAAACATTTCAGGTTATCTAGGTTGAATCTGGGACTTTGCTGACTCTCAACTCTTCTCTACTTTAACTGATAGGGTCAAAGGTGGAACTGCAGATGAGAATTAAAGACACATACATCCCTTTAATCAGATAACGCATTCAAAGACTTTCAAATTCCCAAGAAGCCACTTTGCCAGGCACGTGTCACAGTCGGATCCATGTAAGAAAGTAGAGAGGAGGCAGAAGAGGGGGGTAGTGGTGGAAGGAAAGGAAGGAAGCATTTATTCCAGCTGACCAGCATTAAAAAAAAGGCAGGAAATTAAAGAAATAAATAGGAACAAAATAGGATAGATAGATAGCCATTCAAAATGTCTTCTGACTGCACAATTCTCCCTCGAGAGTAACTCCAGCAATTGAAGTTTCACAATCTGCATCCAAACGCATTTTTTAACTTCATTAAGCGGCTGTACTTAAGAACCCTTCATAACAAGTATTTTAATTAGAGATGAGATGTTGCTGAAACATCTCAACCAGTGCTTTCTTTCTGGAGAAAAAGGTACCGGAACTCTTGGATTATGTTTCCTCGGGAGTAGATGGCGATTAAATTGTAATGAAATTAATAGAATAAAAGGTGCTGGAACTTAGATCTGGTGAGTTCCACCAGAAAAAAAGCCCTGATCTCAACTATCTAGATAGGAGTCAGCATCACCAAAGAGATGCGCTGGAGGGAACAGGGTCAACTAGCCTAAAGTATAATATTACAAAGAGAGGGCTTTTCTCCATCCCCTCAGTGAGAGGACTAAAAAAAATAATATCTTCCCCTAATAATAAGAACGACTGCCTAGAGAAGGGATGCTTATATGAAGTGATCCCTCATCAGCATTCTGCTCCATTGCTACAGTATGAAGGCAAAAAGCATGAGGAGAAAAGGGGGGCTGTGTGGAGAAGCAATGAGTGGAAACTCTATTCATTTTAATAGTGCAGTAGCTTTCTTGCTGTGTAATAGATGCACCTCCATCCCACTCAATACATTTGCATGTGGTACACTCAGTACCCAGACACATACACACTACACTTATGTATATACCACACTTCAGTTTGTATTTGTAAGCAAGGTTTTTCACTCATTATTATTTTGAAAAATGGGGAATACCTTGGGTGTAATTCAAGAGTGGGGGGGGGGGAAGTCTTCCCCAGGTGAACAGAAATAACCATATTTATAGCTGGTCAGTCAAACTTTCTACTGTGTCAGGAGTGTAAATTACAAGGATACACCTGTAATCTGGGAAGACTTCCAGTAAAACTTTTAATTTTAAAAAAAAACAGGCAAAGGCTACATTAATATTTTGGAATATCATTTCCCTTCTCTCCAACTATTTTACCTATGGATTGGGTTTATTTAACTTTTTTTTTTTTTTAGAACTGTTTCACATGCTTTCAAACTGGAAATGAAATAGTTTTCATAATTAGTGGGGAGAAGAGCGGATCAGATCATGAAACAAAATGGGAAGTAGTTCCAAACTGAGGCTCAAACACTGACCTGCATTTATCCCATGTGCCACACACTCAGTCCAAGATAGTAGGGGGAAACACACAACCCCCTCCATACTTTGAAAGAATGCACAAAGGGGGCTGTGGGGGCTAACTATGCCCACTAGTAAAACCACATGCAGTAACACCTTGGATTGCAAGTAACTTGGGTTTGAGAGCGTTTTGCAAGACAAGCAAATTTTTAAATATTTATTTAATGTATTTTTTACTTGATATACAAGTGACGTCTTGCAATACAAGTACTGTAGTACGGCTTAAATTAAAAATCTCTGTACAAATTTTTTTGGGGGGATTTCGTTTTGATATAAGAGTGTTTTGGATTACACGCACGTTTCCGGAATGAATTATGCTCTCAGTCCAACGCATGACTGTACCTCTTCAGCCATCCCCTGATGAATATGGAAAAAGCTCCTACATGTGAGGGACAATCAGACATACACATGGATAACTACTTCTCATGAATATTGGGGGGGGGGGAAGAGCATCTAGTTCTAGTGGTGGGCGGGGCTAGCCTGTGCACCCCCATGGCAGACTCTGCACTTTCATTCAACGTGTGGAGGGGGTCATGTGTAGCGCCCCCCCATTTCTTTAACGCCTATTTAGGGTCTCTTAGAATTTTAGAGTCAGAAGGAACCTTAGATGTCATCTAGTCCAACCCCCTGCTCTATGCAGGATCAACAATATAGGATGCAACTACAATTATTCTTACATAAATAGTTGCCCTTCTTCAGCTTTCATGGGAAATGGCGGAGCAGTTACTCTTATATTTCCTCCACTTCATAGGCCATCTGTGTTTTCTGGAAAGGTCAGAATCAGACCCACAAGTAGTACATATGAGATGGGGGAATTACCTGGCCTTCCAGAGATTTACCAAACTTGGTGACAATTCTCTAGGTGAAATCCAGGGATTACTAGCAGAGGAACTCCTTGATAAAGGAGCTAATACTGAGACCCTTGTTTGACCCTTTTCAGATCGAAGTGTAAGATCTTTCTTGCCTTTGTAGAAAAATAATACTGTGGTGATGTGGTCAACAATCCATGCAGTTAATGAACGATAAGGAAATAATAACAGAATAAGAAGAGCTGCTGTGTTAACTGTCAGAGACTTTGACAGGTTTACCCCAAATAAGCATGGTCATCCAAGACACAGAAGCTAAGTTTTTACTAAATGCTTTACATAATGTAAGCATCTTCTTTATACAGGTTTTGTGGCATAATGTTTTATCCCACTATACTGTGGCATAACTACAAGCTGGATCTAAGAACTACAGTAAAGGCGAGACTTCACGACTTGGGACCTCAGTACCTGAAAGATTGCCTCTTCCCATAGGTATCTGTGCCTTGAGGTTATCATCATGTGAGGGCCTTCTCAGAGTGCGTATGCCAAATGAGGCATGGCAGGATCAGCAGTGGTCCAACAACTGTGGAATGCCCTCCCTGAAGTGGTTGACTGATGCCTATTTTATTTTAATGTTTTTCTGGTGCCAGGTAAACACCTTTTAATTTATATGGTGGTTCAGTGCTGTTTTAGCTCCATGAATTTTTATTCTCTGCTTTGTATTTTTAATTGATATAATGCTGCAGAGTTGTGTTACTCTGTTCTCTGTTTCTAAAGTCTTTTTGACTCTATAGTTGTTTTATTTGCAGCATTTTATTGTATTTTTTATTGTAATTGGGATTATTTCAGTTCACTAGAAGCCACCCAGAGAATTTCTGTTAGAGGGCAGCTAATACGTACTATAAATAAATAAATACTGGCTTCAGAATATTAGGAGATTTCATCTTCATAAATGTTGACTTTGGATTATGTTTGAACCCTATCAGCTCCACTCCTTATTAACTCAGTGGCACTTCTACCAGCTTTGACTATGCCTCTATCTGGAAAGGGATAGCCTGGTTTCAGTAATCTATACTCTGGTAACGTCCAAATTATATTAGCACAATGCATTCTATGTGGGGCTGCCCTTGAAGACTGTTCAGAAGCTGCAGCTTGTGCAAAATGCGGCAGCCAGATTAACAACTAGGACCAGAAAGCCTGAGCATATAACACCAATTCTGGCCTACTTGCAAGGTCTGCCTGAATGTTTCCAAGCCCAATTCAAGGTGCAGGTTTTAACCTATAAAGCCTTACACAAGGCTCAGAACCGCAATACCTGATGGAGCGCCTCTCCCGACAAGAATCTACCCAGACACTATGGTTAACATCAGAGGCCTGCCTCCGAGTGCCAGCATCCAGGGAGGCTCGGAAGGTGGAAACAAGGGAGAGCACCTTTTCAGTGGCCCCCCCCCATTATTTATTTATTTATTTATTATATTTATACCCCATCTTTTTTCTTTCAAGGAACCCAAGGCGGCTTACATAATCCTCCTTCTCTCCACTTTATCCTCACAACAACCCTGTGAGGTGGGTTAGGCTGAGAGTCAGTGACTGGCCCAAAGTCACCCAGTGAGTTTCATGGCCGAGCGGGGACTAGAACCAGGATCTCCTGAGTCCCATTATGAAATGGTTTCTCCACTGAGGCCTGCCTGGACCAACATTGTCATCTTTTTGGTGCCAGGTTAAGACTGTCCTCTAGTCCCAGGCATTTAATGGCACATGACGGGGAAATTGTGTTTTGGGAACTCACATACATATGCCAAGATCTGCAAATTACACAAGAAAGAACTTCAAAGGCCATTAATTATATTTAGATATTCAAGACTAGGAATAACACAACTAACTAGATAAACTGCAGCCAAGATTTTGATGCGCCTGCTCAGTTTCTTGGATCATCTTTGGAGGCCCTCTTCTGGGTGCCCTTGCCAAAGGAAGCTAGACTAAAAGAGAGAGGGCCTTCTCAGTGGAATAAACTCATGGAATAAATTCCACAAACAGTTTATTCTTAGAGTTTATTCCATGAGTTTATTCAATCATGGAATAATCTCTCCTATGTTGTTATCTTCCGGTGCCAGGCAAAGACCTTTCTTTTCTCCCAGGCATTTTAGAGACCTTCTAGATTATTATGGCTGTTTTATCTACTCCTGTGCTGCTTATTGTTTTGCATGATATTGTATTTTATTTTTAAAATATTGGTATTGTATTGTATTTTTTAACTATTCTATGGCATTTTAGTTTTTTAAATGTTTGTAATATGCCCAGAGACCATTAGTTAATGGGCAGATTAGAAATGTAATAAATAAATAAATGTACCGGTCTCTTCTGCCCTACCAACAATATTTAATGCCTCATCTTCTTGGTACTTCTTTGATCCTTCTGCCTGCTCAGTATCCCATACTTCTATGTCTTCCTAAGTCCTATCTCCTTATGCCTCCGTACTGCACCACTTCCCAGTCTCTAGACCAGCCTTCCCCAACCTGGTGCCCTCCAGATGTTTTGGACTTCAACTCCCATGAGCCCCAGCCAGCATGGCAATTATCAGGAATGCTGGGAGCTGAAGTCCAAAACATATGGTGGGCACCAGGTTGGGGAAGGCTGCCCTAGACCCTGTATGAAACTTCTTTAAGCCAGACTGACTGATTCCATTGGTCCATAAATCATATCTTCATAGTTGATGAGGGTTGGGATGCAAACGCAACAAAAGAAAAACTCGTACATCCACATATTCATACATTTCTTAGAAGCAAGCCAAGTTTTTATTCACTTTCCCCCTGTATTATCAACCTTCTACTTACTGTTGCGGAAATCAGACTTTGGGAATGTTCTGTTTCTGATATTTGAGGACTGTTAAATGGATGAGTTCTGTTTCGCTTTGCAAATATAAAATGTAAACTTCATGCAAGCACAAATGAAAATAAATTCATGTCAGATTGAAAATGAAAATAAATCCACACCCAGCAGGTAGAATGTACACAAAGACATGCAATGTCATTACTGAAAATGGCCACGGGAGGGCTCATAGCTAGCTGGGACCCAATTATTGGCCTATTATAAATATAAGACTGTAAGACTGTAACTCCTAAATCAGGGGTAGGCAGAAGATAGATCACAATCTCTGGTAGATCTCTGGGTGGTTTGCAGCAAGGATTTCTGACTCCCAATTGTTTAAAAATAGCAACAACAAAATGACTCTCCACTCTCCAAATTATACTGTTGAAATGAAAAAAGCAGGAAGGTGTACCAGGAGTGGATTTTTGTATGGATTGCGAGGATGTACAAGAATTCCATTTATGTTCACAAATCATGCAAACATGCCATGTTCACAACCCTGAATGAAGATACAAGCAAAAGAATGTGTTCTCCAAAACTATTCACAAATTCTCAAACATGTATTCATGTTTGGAAAATGCTTTTTAAAAAAAATAAATGAATTTTTAAAAGTGTGTGTGATTTTAAAAGTGAGCATTTTCACACTACTCTATGGGGGAAAGTGTGCACTTTTGGAAAATACACCATTTTGGGGCACATTTTTACCTGTTCGCTTTACGCATTTTTCCTGTTCACGCAAAATGAACAGAGATCATACATGAACATGGTAAATGAGGAGAGATAAATGTCAAGTTGATGTTTGAAGAATCTTGGCAAACACTGACCTCCATTCACTTCTGGCACTCAAAACAAATTCCTGGGCTCCAAATTATTTCATTCTAAAGCCCTATTCAGGCATTATGCCCAAATATGGCATATCAACATATGTAAGTATCTTGGGGATCTTGGGGTCTAGTAAAAAAAACAAAGTACAGTATTTTTCCATGTATAAGACTATACTTTTTCCTAAAATTGCTAGACTAAAAATTGAGGGTCATCTTATACACAGAAGTAAGCCAAGGAGAGAACCGCGTGGTTGCAAAACTACCCAGTGGGGGGCGTCTTATACATGGGGGCATCTTATAGACGGAAAAATACGGTAGATCCCGCAAGCTTGAAGTCTGCTGACCCCTGTCCAAAATAGTAGATACCGTTAATATGAAAACATTTAGAAAATCCAGTCATTTTATTTCTGCTTATACTTGTGAATTTGGTATACAATACCAAACATGGCACATAGAGGCATGCTTTTTGTGCTCAGTGCAGGGCCAGGTCTGCCCTCTCTAATGACTAATAAGAGCATTAAAGCATTTTTTAAGCCAAAGCAACCAGATTTCAAATTGGATTTTCTCAGCTCTTACTTTTCATCACTTATTAGGCATGCTCTATTTTGTGACTCTGGCCCAAAAGAAACAATCAGCACTAATTACGGGCTAATATGAGCACACTGTGTAGGATACTTATTGTTCTCCACTTCTGTCGTATTTAAGACGGTCAGCTCCTGATCATGGTAGTCATGTTGCAGACTGCAAATAAAATCATAATCTGGCTCAGACAAAGAGTGTCCCAGACGGTGGAAAATGACAGATGCTGCAGACTGGCAGAAACTCCAAGCAGCTGACCAAAAGGACATCATTGGCTCAACTGCAGAGGTGTGGCTTGGTTTGTGACTGGCCCAATGAAATATTATTTGGAACAGTTTCTATAGCAAGGCAGAGCTTAATACACAGGGAATATCTGAGGGACAGCTCCATGAGATCACACATGTGATATTTACAGCTTGTAATTTTAGTGTTTCTTGATACCCTGTCTGCTTTGATTGATTGAGGAGGTCATGCGGAGTTCTCCAACTTCCAGCAGCAGGTCTGATGCCAAGGCCATAAAGGTTTGCCTGTTCGAGCATTATGTGAATACTACTTGGTGCCAGTGGTTTAATGTTACTCAGGCAGGACCGCACATTGAAAGAAAGAAAAAACAGGCCCAAACTTTGTTGACTTCATTTCAACTTGGGGAGTGGTTGAGCGGGATTATGCCAGACTTCAAAGGGGGTGGGGAGAATTAAATCTGACACCCCCACTTGGTAGTTTTTTTTAGTGTTAGAACAGTATAAATCTCTCAGTGCTGAGCCTATTTAATATCTTATGTACCTGGGATGCCAAACCTATTTGCCCTTGTGTAGCAGATACATGTAAGCAAAAAGGCAAAAATAAAATTGGCAAAATAATTTACACAAAGTAGCCTTTCCCCCCCTAGATATAACACAGCTGAGCTTTAATTTACAACTGAGCCATTCTGAAACAAATGTGCTTTGCTGCCAAGAAGAAAGGGTAAAAAGGCATCTATTTGTCTCAGGGCTGGTTAGGAAAGATGCCACATCAAACCTAATCCCATATCCTGTGGGCATGTCTCTGACTCTCCCTTCGTTATCACTTACATGGCTGTCACTATTGCTGGTACATAAGCAAAAGTTCACCAATTCCTCACCCACCCACCCCACTCCTTGGGCTAAATCTAGTGAATTTTTAAAGCAATAATATTCTCCTAGTAAGACAAAAATGCTAATTTTCTTTATAGCCTGAGAACTGATTATGTGACAAATGGAGATGTTCGTAAGTCAAAGAGGGGCCAATAGACTTTGGTTAATTAAAAGTGATGGACTTCTAACAGTTATATAGTGCAGGAAGACTTTTGAACTCACAGAAACTACACCTTCTAATTCTAGGGAGAAAAAATGATCTACAGCGTATGGAATAATCACAAAGGAGAAATTATAGAGACTTCTGCCCCACACCAATACATTTACTTCACTAGAGGTTAATTTGAAACACAGATCTTTATTAAGATGTTACTTTTTAAATATATTAGTAAAAATAATTCTTGTAATAGATTAGCAATACACATCTGTTGTTTTACTATTTTTACCATACAAGACATGAATCAGGACTCAGGTCATTTTAGGACACCAAAGTAGGGCTTGATTATCTGAACTGGGCTTTTCCAGTCCAAAGTCTGATTAAGAGGCAACAACACAGCCAGCTATAGTTCAGTCAGTAGTTTCCGTTATTTCAAAAGAAATTCAAATCAAAGTAAGGGTAAGCTAAATTCATTATCTACACATCCAATACCTGTGGTTGAAATCAAATCCCTTGGGGTATTCTTATACTCAGACTAGAATAAGAATATATTCAAATAGAAGGTGCATTGTTGCTCAGTATTTTTCATATAATGGAGAGGAGGAAGACTATGTAAGCCACCTTGGATTCCTTGCAAGAGGGGGAAAAGGTGACATATACATGTAAGATGATGATGATGATGATGATGATGATGATGGTGCCTTAGCAGAAAGGCATTATAGAAATTTAATAAATAAATAATAATAATAATAATAATAATAATTATTATTATTATTATTATTAAAGTGCTGCTTAAGTATTTTATTACAGGAGAGAGCACAAGCAATATCACTGAAGTAAATTCCTTTCTTTTACATTTTTTTTTCTTAAAGTATCCTTGAAAGCTTCTGCTTTTTCTTCTTCCCAGATTTTGAAGGCAATGGTGAGTTACCTTTCCTCACACAATCACTTCTGTTTTCTACTTGGCAGAGTAATGGTATTAGACTGTGAAAGAAATTTACCTTGGCAATCTATTATGCACGGGTTCTTTGCAAAGGAGAACTTGCTATGAAGAATGTTATTAAATAAGCTTTCCCCTCCATGGCCTCAAAACACAGAAGGTGATAACACATTTCTATTTGCAAAGTCTTAGATGGCTTATGGTTTTTGAGAGCATGTCTAAAAAAAATTTGTAACACTTTCTATGCATGAATTTGCTTATGGCCTGAATATAGTACCTAGCCCCTTTACTGAATTGGACATACAGGCTTAGGTATCTCACTGATAGTTCAGGGTTAAACTACAGTGACCATATATATGTGGATTATTTGTCAAGATTTGAATAGGGACTATAGCACAGAGCAGTCTAACTATCTACCACACATCGCCTAATCTGAGGGCCAAAGTAAACATTCTGCTAATCACGCATAAAATTCCACCCCCACGGCAGGGGGAGAGTTAAAAAAGAAAAAGGAAATTCCATGTCCCTATTGGAATCAATACATATGTTCTTTCTTTTTTTAACCCCCTCCCATGGGGTGTGTGTGGAATTTTAGGATGAAAATATGAGGGGGAAAGCTTAAATCCCTCCTCCCAAACTGCCATGGTCCTGATCCAAACGGGGGTCACGCACAGTTATACTCATGTAAGTAAGACAATCACACATGGCTCTGCTATGCATAATTAGCAGAATGGTTAGCTTGCCCCTGATGAAACACCCCTTGAAGCTGCTACTAGCCATGGAGGAGAACACTTCTGGGAATAGGCCCTTAAGTGTTCTCATCACAGCTAGTAGCAGCTAGGGGTGGGAGGGCGGGAGGAAGAACTACTGGCAAAGGATTCCCCCCTACCCCTTTTTGCATGTGTCAGACCTGGTCTCAATCCAGACCACCTGTGATAGCATTCTGTAATTATATATATATGTGTGTGTGTGTGTGTGTGTGTGTGTGTGGAATTCCAGTCACCAGAATTCTATGTCACATACCAGTATTTAGTCGTTATTCTCCATGCAATCGTAATAGTGAGGAGAGAAAGACCTGTGAGCCCCACATCTGTCCAAGCACTGGGGAAATGCCTATAACAGAGAAGTCTGCTGTATGCATGAAGGCTCTCCCTGTGATTTGGAACCCTGATTGTGCAGCATTGTCTATTCTAACTATTCTAGCTCTCCGGGGTCTCAGGAAAGTACACTATATTATACTTTTGTTGAACCTTAGTAACAAAAATTGGCAGTAGAACACTGTTAGCTATTGAATTAATAGTAATGTCCATATTTATATCACTTGAAAATCTAGTATTCCATTTAGAACAGAAACGCAAAGCCTGAATATAGTTACCCTTGTGTTTTAATCAGCTATGGAGTTTTTGATGTTGACTTACAAGGTACTGTGAGGAATAAACAAAAACAGGGCTGTTTCTCCCCTGTCTCAGTGCTGACTGATTATCAAATGAACTTATGGTATACTATCTAATTAGTGAACATGCATCAGTTCTTCACTTAACAAATGAGTCTGGCCAGCCACAAAGAGAGATCTCAAGAATTTCAAATGACAGCAAAGCATAAGTAATTAAAGATAGCAACTGTAGATGCATAGACGCTAATACACAGGAAATATCTTGGTCATTACTGGCAGTTTAAAAAGTATAAATGAGCAGCCCATTGCAACAGCAAGATAAAAAGGTCTTTTCAGTTAGACATCCATCCTGATTCTCTAAACCAGAGAACCATTTTCCTATGAAGGGCTGTTGACATACAGGAAATTTCAGTCAGTGGCTGCAGCTGATGGTGCATGGAGCCAGATCCTATGGTGGCTGAGTCACTGCCAAAAGTGGGTGGACTGCTCGCACGCCCTCTGTCATCCTACATGAAATTAGGCCAAGGCCACATGAGAGGCAGAGGGCTGCATCTGCTGCCCCATGAGCTGCAGATACTCCAACATAGCTCTAACACTACATAGTTTGGCACCAGGGTACCTGAAAGAATGTCTGTTCCCACATCAATCTGTCCATATGTTGAGGTCAGCAAATGAGGGTCTCCTCCATGTGCTACCACCATCTTAGATGAGGCTGGTGGCAACCAGAGAAAGGTTATTCTCAGTGGTGGTAACCCATTTATGGAACCCACTACCCAGAGAGGATAGCTTAGTGGCTACTTTGCTATCTTTTTGGCCACAGGCAAATACATTTTTGTTCTCCCACATCTATTAAACGTTACTTTGCTGGTCTTATTTTTTGTCTTCTTTGTTTTTATATTATTTTGTATTATTTTTATTCTTGTTTACCACCCTAAGAACCAATCGGTTGAAGAGTGGTATATAGATTCAGTCAATCAATCAATCAATCAATAAGGAATGGCTACATCAAGAAGGGAAAGCGTTTTGAGATGCAGAGGCACACCAGCAAGCACCTGTTGTATACTAATAAGTAGTGATGAGCTAATGTTCCCCAGAAGAAAACATAATTTGCTCATCAAGTTGCGAATTCCTATGTCCAGTGTAGGAAAAAAGTTCTCTATTATTTCGAGATTTCATTGTGTATATACGAATTGTTGCACGTGTGCATCTTGGGAACTGTAGTATGGAGTTATATGTGCCATGATTTCATGCGTCACTATGTTATGTTACCCTCTCCGATTGGCTGTGTCCATGTGCCCTGTTTACCCTAGTGTTGGTATGGAACCGCTGGAGCTGATGCAAGTGCCTGTGTTGTAAGTAGGAGCTGCAGAAGAAGTATCTGTCAAAGCCCAAATCTCCTCCTCACCCAGCAGCTGCCCAGGCTGTGCTGCTGCTCTCCTCCCAATCTACTCCTCCTTGAATTCCCTTTCCAGTATTCCCTGCCACCCACCAGCACCCAGGTCTAAAGTAAATTTTACTTACTGAACAAGAAAAAAAATCTGTCTGATACTAGCAAGTAATGGCCTCGGTTGACTAGTTAGATACAGAAAAAGAAGGGGTGTATACTAATCTATGTGGCTGTTTCTTCAAATATTATTAGTATTTAAAATCCAGACTTTTACGCTGATTGGTTTGGATTTGGAAAACAGTAACTAAAGGGTTAAGTGACATCATTCCACAAGCATGAGCATTGAAAACAGGACATGTACATTTCCTTCAGAAAGTAAAGGGGGACAATCCAATCAACATCAAGACATGCACAGAAATGGCGGAGTTTAGAGAGCAATCTTATGGTCCCTGGGCGAGCAGCCCAGGGGCCATAGGATTGTTCAGATTCTCCCTGCTGAGATCGGAGACAGCGCTCCAATCTCGGAAGGCTGCCCTCTGAAGTCAGAAAAGCAACCTCAGAGGAAGAGGAAAGGGGGCATTTCGGAGAGCAGGGAGGGGAGGAGACCAGAGAGGGCAGGACACGAGTTATACTGAATCTTCTCCAGCCTGCTCCCCTCTCCCTCTGAAGCACCCTCGCTAGGCAGGCTAATAAGCCCTTCTGGCGGAATCTGCAGGGCAGGAGGACAGGAAGGTGAAGATCGCCTTCACTGCTCCTCCCGCCCTGCATTGGATGATCGGACACCTCCGAGTTCAGGGGTTTCTGATCACTGAGGGCGCAATCAATATGACTGGGCCCTTAGATGCTCTAGTCATGCATCAGGCACTTATAATCAATTTCAGTTTGAATGATGAAAGGAAAGTACTAAAGTCCATTAGTTAGCCATCTGAGCTTGGGACACATATGAACATTCCAAACATAATGTAGTCTACCAATGAACCACCTAATTTTGAGTTTCGGCTGCTTCCCTACTAATAACTACCACCAGCTCCTTCATTTGTATTTGGACATCCAAGTCTGATTCCGACACAAATATTGTGTCACTGCCTTTTTCCTTCTCTTCCTTTTACCCCTTCCAACTCTTTGCTTCTCACTTCCCTCGAGTACCCTGTCAAATTTAGTTGTCAACATTAATTTACAGGAACCCTAGAGGGACAAACTTCCTAATATGGACTGCATTCTTCTTCTGCAACTCCTTTGTTAGGGAGGCAGTTCTTTGGGGTATTTTAGGTGTCCCATGAAGACTCTTTTATCCAGAAGAGATTTTTCATTGTCTGGGGGTTGGCAATGTCATTTGCCTGTTTTTATCCTGGTTTTTATCTGGCTGTATATGCTTCTGTCTGCTTGTTGTGTTTAATGTTTAGATTTTAGTGGCTGTAGTTTATTGTTTCATTTTATTGATTTTATTGTTCACTACCCAGAGAACCCACATGGGTTGATCTGGAAAGATACACATCTGAATAAAGGCACACATATCTTCTCTGAACTCCTTGAAGAAAGGTTGGGGTAAAAAAAAATGTGATTTAAAAAAAAAAATCTGTATTGGTTTGTATCCTATATAATAATAGCAAATTCCCCAAGGCTTGCAGAAGTACAAAAACAAAACACTTTAAAAAAATAAGGTGAAGGGATAAAAAACAGCCCAATAGGACTGCTCAGTGGCCACAGATTGCTGGCTGACTGTTGAAAGGGAAGAGAAGAAAGAAAAAACAGAAAAGGAGGGGATGGAATGGAATGGAACGGAGTATTCTGGAAGACAGCATTTATTATTTATTTATTATATTTATACCACACCTTTTTTCCTGCAAGGAACCCAAGGTGGCTTACATAATCCTCCTCCTCCTCTCCATTTTATCCTCACAACAACCCTGTGAGGTAGGTTAGGCTGAGAGTCAGTGACTGGCCCAAAGTCACCCAGTGAGTTTCATGGCCGAGCGGGGACTAGAACCCGGATCTCCCGAGTCCCAGTCCAACACTCTCAGCACTACGCTACACTGGCTCTCAGCATGACTGACTGAAACCCTGAATAGGTGCACATATTGGTTGCAGGCCCCACTTGTAGCTATATCTGTATGCAACGTCCATACATCTATTATCTATATACAGTCGTCATGCCTTGGATTGAGAGCATAATTCGTTCTTGAAACATGCTTGTAATCCAAAAAACTCTTATATCAAAACGAAATCTCCCCAAAAAAATTTGTGCAGAGATTTTTAATTTAAGCCGTACTACAGCACTTGTATTGCAAGACATCGCTTGTATATCAAGTCAAAAATAAATAAATAAATATTTAAAAATGTGCTTGTCTTGCAAAACGCTCTCAGACCAAGTGACTTGCAATCCAAGGTATTACTGTAGAACAGATGGAGACTGTGCATGTGCAAGATTTTATTCTGCACTGGGAACTTTGTTAAGGAAAGCACAAAAATGCTTTCAAAGTATCTGGCATTTCAAAGTAGCATCTGGCGGTTGTACATTGAAAACAAGATGCTGGACTAGATGGACCTTTGGTGGGACTCAGCAGGGCCAGGGCTGCCCTCCACCCCACCCCCCACACCTTTCCTAACTCATCCCAAACCACTTTAGTAAAAAAAAATATGTTTACATAAGAAGCCCATTGACAGTTGTGCTTAAGTAAGTTCCAGCAGGAGATATAATGTTCCCATCAAAGCTGTAGAAATCTGATTTTATTTCAGGTGTTGTTGTTTTTAAGTAAATAGATTTAGGCTGTCAGTTTTTAGTCACACTGTGCCATCAGCATGTAGCGACTGCTGTAGCCAACATGAAGGTTCCAACAGTAAATTTTATTATAGACTGGTAATTGAATTGAACAGGTTTACATTTTAATAGATTTCCTACAGCATGATCTCTGACATGTTGCATGGGATTTTAAAACCTTTGTCTATACATTAAAAACACTTCTGAGACACAGTGAGTCAATCCTGCTCCACTCCAGTGTATCTAAAATTGTTACAAGAATAAACTTGACTTGATTTCACCCCCTCCCCCATTTTCTAGGTGTTGGAGAAACAGTAGGAATAAGCTACATATATCTAACCTAAAAGAAAGAAAAAGTATAATCAGCCTTTCATTAGATTTGATCGTATTTCACAAATCCTAAAAAAAAATTAAAAAAAATCCACCCATCAAACTTCTAGAAGTAGTGGAGAAAATATTTCAAATAGAACTTGAGCAGTGTGATGTGTCTTGATATATTAAAAAGCACCACCTCAACCTATAGCTGACAGACTGAACATTGAGGCAAAGGATTGAATAAGGCATAAGGGTGACACACCTCCTGTTAGTCTCAGAAATTGGCCCCGAAAAATCATGGTTGGGTCACATTAGCAAAGGTAAGGCTGCAAAATCTCCACTTGATGGGCAAGTCAGCCTCAGTCTCCTAGCTTTTTGTTCTAGCATCTCTCATGAACATGACATCTAGTTGTCAAACACAGCTAAAAGGCAAATTAGATCTTAACTTGTAAATCAGGGCAAGTTGTAGTGAGTCTCTTTCATCGTTTTCTAGAAGTTGGGCCAAATAAGTACCTCCTTTTACCTCATCTGAGAGAAGGGTAATCTTTAACTCTCATGCCACTATATGGAGAAAGAAGTCAAATTGAGGGTGACCTCACCTTGCAATAAAGCAGGAAGAAGGAAGCACAAGTAGTCAGAGTTCCTGTTTTCTCTCCATCTCCACCCCTGCCATGATGCTTGCTGGAAGAACTTGCATATTTCCCATCCAGGAAGATGTGGCTGCATCTGATGCAGAAGGAACTCATACATCTAACTATGGAGGAAATATGCAAATTTGCCTATTGAAAGTTTGCCTTTTCACAGCAGAAACATGAAATGAGAAGAGTAGGACAGAGGGAGATAAACCCAAACTACATGAAGTAAGAATTCTAAAGCACTTTGTATCCTCAACAATATTACAGAAATAAAGGATCATAATTATCATCCTTTATTTCAAGATCAAGAAAATTACTTTTTATGAAGTGGCCAAAAGAATAAAAAGGCACCAGGTGTCACTCACTAGTTTACCCCAACAATGCATGTTGCCAGTTGTTAATGCTACTGCTACGAAATGTACAATAAGATACTAAGAGTGTCATAAATAAATAAATAAATAAATAAATTAATATCCTCAAGATATTGATCATTCTTAAAGGATTTGACAACCCCACACCTTTTTTTAACTTTCCCCGAAGACATTGGGCCAGTTTGCACGTCAAGGCAGCAAATTGTGGGTTAATTAACACATGATTTGCCAGCAGGCGAAGAATGTGTGAGCCACTTCTGGTTTGCACAAACAACCTACAAATGCCTTGTTTGTTGGTTGTTAGCACAATGGCCAAACCCAGACATGGGTTAAACAAACCAGAGTGAACCTAACAAGAAATCATAGATTAACTCAGGGTTGCTTAACTCATAAAAGCAATCCCGAGTGCCCAGGCTTGGACATCACGCTAACAACCTACAAACAGGGTGTTCATAGAATGTTTATGGAAATTGTAAGTGTCTCGCACACAGCATGTGTCCCCAACCCATGATTTGTGGCTGTGATGTGCGAACCAGGTCACTGGTTCAGATAAGACATAGACCTGGTTCACATGATCACGTCGTGGTTAACAAGCCACCGTGGCTTGTTAACCTCACCATGCATGCTGGTTGGATTTCCCTAATTATCCTCACAGCTTGCTATGTCATCCGAATGGACCGAACCCAGGTGGCATGGCTTGTTTGAGGGGGCAGCAACCCTCAAATAACCCATGGGCTGTTGTTGGGTTATTTGAGGGTTGCTGCCCCCACCACCAAACAATCCTTGCCACCCAGATTCAGACGACATGGCAAGCTGTACCAGCAAGGGTTATTAGGCAACTCTGGCTGGCACACATGGTGGCTTTTAAATCTCCTGGGATCTCTTTATAGATCTCTTTATAGTTACTGTAAGTAACTATAAGTAAATGTGATGTAGAATTTTAAATGTTTGGCCCAAATTATCCTTGAAATCTACTTCAATGTGCACTACAGTGTGAATGGGATTTTTTTTTTTTTTTTAAGTAGCTCTCTACTTTATAAGGGGTTTTGTTAGCCACCATGCAAAACTCTGCACCCTTTTCCATATTTAGTATCTATCATGCTGGTCCTTCCTGGAGGAATGATCTTGAGAAGTTGGTGCTGGGGGACTTTTGATCCACCCCATGGCCATCAGCCTTTGGGTTGCAGTGAGATTCCATCCTGTCCTACATGCTTTTTAACATCTACATGAAACTGCTGGGTGAAGTCATCATCAGGAGGTTTAGGCTGAAGTTTCATCAGTATGTGGATGATACTCAGCTCTAGCTCTCATTTCCATCTACACATTCCAGGGAGGCTGTTGAACTTGTGAACTAGTGTCTGGAGGCTGTTTAGGAGCGGCTGAGGGTAAACAAGCTGAAACTTAATCCTGCCAAGACCGAGGTACTTTGGGTTGGGAAACCAACTACTCCAGATGGAAGTTTACAACCAGTCTTAGATGGGGTTGCACTTCCCCTAAAAGACCAAGTGCTTAATCTGGGAGTCCTTCTGGACTCTGCATTAACTGGGAAAGCCCAGGTAGCTGCGGTGTCCAGAAGTGCATTTTACCAGTTTAGGCTGGTATGCCAGCTGTGGCCCTATCTGGAGAGGACAGACCTTGCCTCAGTTATCCATGCACTAGTGATGTCCAAGCTGGACTACTGTAATGCGCTGTACATGGGGCTACCTTTGAAGACAGTTCAGAAACTTCAGCTGCTGCAGAATGCAGCCACCCTAGTGTTGGTGGGGGCGAGGCAATTCAATTATAATGCCTATACTGCATCAGCTGCACTGGTTACCGGTATGTTTCTGAGCCTAATTTAAAGTGCTACTTTTGACCTTTCAAGCTTTGACCCTTTCAAGCCTTTTGACCTCCCAAACCCTTTGGTTTGGGACCAAATTACTTGAAGGACCGCCTTCACCCATATCAGCTTGCCCACACTTTAAGATCAGCGGGAGGCCCTTTTCATTTACCCACCTCTGAGGGCAGTTAAGCGGGCAACCACACAAGAGAGAGACTTTTCCGTAGTGGTCCCACACCTCTGGAATAAGTTGCGATTGCGGTCCATCATTGTAGCCTCTTAAGAAGGCCCTGAAAACATACTATTTTACTCTGGCCTTACCCTGATATGTTTGCTGTTGTTGCTGTTTTTATTGCTGTTTTTATAGTTTTTAATACTGCATCAGTTTTTATTATATGTTTTATTGTTGTACAACACCTTGGGAGGGCTCCTGCCCTGAATGGCAGCCAATAAATATTTTAAATAAATAATTTTCTGCAGCATAACCCACAAGATGAAGGACTGAAATGCAGTTCATATTCTGGGATTTCTGAAAGAGTTCCTATAAAGAATTACCTATTTGCTGGGCTATATGGTTAGAGAAATTCCCTTCCTTTAGAAGAAAAAATTGCCACATTTGAGGGGTACTCTATCAGCTTCCAGGATCCTCATAAACAAGGAAGGTAAACCAATAGTGGTCTCCTCTTGAGGAAGAGAGGGAAACCTCACCAACCTTCAATTTTGCCATTGTCTCCTTATCCTAATTAAATTTCTAAACTTCAATGTGTTTTGGAATAGATTCATATCACATCTTCTCTCTCAGAAATCTCAGAGTCTTCCATTATAAATATGGGTGAATTATGGGAAGAGTTAATCATCTTTTTAAAGATTTCATTGGCTGTCTAGTTTTTTGTTTCTTTGATTGTTTGTTTTTGCTTTTAAACTTTAAAGCAGCTGCAAGGGCTGCTGGAGAGGTGGTGCTGAGGATGTCCAGCGTGGTGCTGCAAAGGTTGCATGTTTTTACTGGTACAGTAGTGTTGGGGAAGGGGCTGTTTAACCCTTTCACGATTTCCCCCAGTCTAAATTGCCAACTGAAGCTGCTATTAGCTGCAGCAGGGAAAAAATATAGTCATGATACTGGCACTTGTGCTTTTTCTACTGTAAAGTTGTTGCTGTTTTTAATGTCAGGAGATCCAGTCATGGGTCTCCCTCATCACATCTGTTTTGGGGCCCAATTTTCCTATGAGATGACACATCTTGAACGTAGAGGACAAAGCTCCCTCTAGTAAAACAAAAGACAAACAGCAGCATAAATGGCTGGAGAGAAGGATCCATGTCAATACATGAGACCCAGGCTCCACACAGATCTAACCATTAGATGACAGCAAAAAAGGCTGCTACCTGAAGGAAGAAAATGTCAATGTGAGTCAGCCCTAACAATGGCTTTTTATTCCAGCTGGCCAAATATGCTAAACATGAAAATATGATTTTCATGTTTAAGTTCATCTAAAGCTTCCATTAAAGGTTTTTGTACTATGGTTTTGTAGTATGAAGCAAATTAGGTTTTCTATTAGGTGTTCCTATCCAGCTCCGAATAAAAAAAGCCAAATCCTGTATCTCTTAGTGAAGCAAAATCCCCACTGAATTAGACAGGATTTTTTCCGGAGTAAGACTAAAGGCAGCAGGCTTTGGCTCACAGGATCATAGTGTCTGCCAAAGCAACCACACACAGAATGAGGTTTATTCTTAGTAAGTATAATCCAATAAGAATATGTCTGTAGGTGTGTGATAGGCCTATTTTTTTCTGCCATCTCTCCCTCAGCCCATATTTTTTCAAGAACAACAGTTGTGGGAAAATTGGTAACCTAGGAAAAAGCACGAGTTTCACTTTCTGAATTGAAGATCAAATTATATTTCCCTACAAACGGCACTTTAAAGCAATTGCTTAACACACATCATGGTCTGTTGGGACAACTCAGTACAGATTCCTCTAGATAAGAATGGAAATTGTGACACATACTATAACCGCATCCGATTTGTCTGAACTGCAACACTGATGAAATGTCATTCTTTTCTTAACAATGTAACATAAATGCAGTATATTTGTTTACTTAAGATTCATAGACACTTATCCAGGAGTAAGTCCCATTGGGCTTACTTCTGAGTAGATATGTATAGGATTGCACTGTCAAAATCTTTACCCTTCACCCTTCTTCGTAAAACTAAAGCAACTTCATAAAAGTAAGTTAACACACTGGAAAAAAGGATGCACACAGTCCCAGGTAATGTGCAAGGTGAAAACCTGGAATCTTCCTGTAGAGCATAGGTCTTCAACTGCTGGGTCAGGAACTACTACTGACTTGCACCCTGACTGAAGGTGGATCACAACAGCAGCACTATGCCCGTGCAAAAATATGGTAAAAAAATTAAAAAGTGGATCCCCAAATTCATGTTTGGGCTAAAGGTCAGAAATTGTTGTTAAGAACTGCTATAGAGAGATGCATGAGCTAGATACAAATCTAGTTTTCATATATTCACCCACCACCACAGGGAGATGCAAAGATGCAAGGATCACATCAGACATTATCTAGAAGCATAATAAGTTATAAAGTCACGGGAACAGAGTGGCCTTGGCCGGGCTTCTGCCCTGAAAGGTGGCCTATAAATATTTATTATCAACATCATCATCATCATCATCTGTGTGTTCTTAATATCTGAAGTCTGCATTGCTCCGTTGACTCAGTATTTAGGCTGGACATACAATCACATCTATGATAACATATAAAATATAATAGGATAGTCAAAAGTCAAATAAATAGTCAAATAAATAAATAAATAAATAAATGGAGAGTAATCAGAAGGGTTTTATTATATTGTATATTGTGATACACCTGTCATTTCCACTTCAAAGTGCTCGTTCTGATCCTAAAAGCCCCAAATGGTTTAAGTCCTGGGTACCTTTTCCTACATGTTTCTCCTTGACATCATCAGATGATGCTGTGCTTTGCATGCCTCCATTCATGGAGATTCAGTATTTTCCAGGGGCTTTACCAAAGTGGCACCTGCCCTTTAGAGCTTCTCTCCTAAGGAGTCTCATCTAGTCAGTTCATTCCAGACTTTTAGAAGATTCATTAAAACCTTTTCATTCAAAAAGGCATTTGGGTCACTGGGAGACAACTGATGTTGGGTTTCTGTAGTTCTGCTTCTGAATTTATACTAGATTTGTACTTTGTTGTAGGTTTGTATTTTTAAAAACAACAACTGGAGCATCATGAAGTGAATTTTTACTCAGTAATCACACTAACTGGTTGCTCTTCCCAAACTGAACTGCAGTTCTTAACAGTGTTTGTGGACAGGTATGTAAAAAGACTCTATAAGCCTTACCTTCTTTCAGCATGCCGACTTTTAGACACTTCATAAAGCGACAGGCTTGGCAGGACTTGCGTCTGCGCTTTGTGATTTCACATTCGTTTGTTGCTGGGCAGCTGTATTCTATGTTACCTGTGGCATTTAGGGTTCAGAAAAGAAGAAGCCATTAAGAAATGTTACCTATCAAATTATCATAATTATCATGAGAGAAGCACAAATATCATTGAAAGCAAAGTAGGGATGGGTAAGAAATTTGTTCCATTGTGGGATGTTTTACGGATTTATTCGATCTGTACCTCCCGGAACCAAATGTGGAAATGGATGCAATTTATGGGTGAGAATGCACACAATGCACAAGAAAGGCTTGAAATGTGCATGAAAGAAAAAATGAGTTTGACAACATGTGCACATTTTAAGAATGCACAAAAACACTTCATGCTTTTCTAAAATGCAAACAAAACTCGGATGAAACCAGCACAGAATGGACTTGGAGGGAAAAGAGGAAGTCCATATAGGCAGACTTGACAGATCTGCCGATCCCTAACAGTAAGTATTGACAATTGGTTTTAAGTTCTTTTTGAGTGCCACAATGATTTATTTCCTTACATGAAATGCAAATCCAGAACAGCAAAAATACGACACTTAAACCCTTGTGTCCTGATGTGGCCATAACTTCAGTAAATTCTTACTCAGAATGCTTTTCTCACCAAGTGGTAAATGCAGGGCTGAATTGGCTCCATCTAAGTACTTCGCTAACGCTTGCCTCTCAAAGAGGAGGCACTACATGGGCACATGCGTATGGTGGGACATAAACTAGCACAATCTCACCTCTTCAGTAGTCCAGGAAATTGCATGCCATGCATTACATGAATTGTTTTATTTTGATACAAAGTTGAGATGGCACTGTATGTAGGGCATAGACTTGTACCAAGGAGATGTGGGTTCAAATACTGTTCAGCCATTAAGTTCACTGGGTGATCTTGCGCCAGTCACTCTCAGCTTAACCTACCTCCTAGAATTGTGAGGATAATCTGGGATAGCCCTCTGTAAACCACCCTGAACTATTTGGAGGAAAGGCACAATATAATTGTGATGTTTGCAATATAAATGGCCATTTCATACACATTCTAGCTCTCTATTAATATGGAGCCCTCACTAGGCTGCCTTTGGGAAACAACAATCCTGGTATGGCTTCAGCAGATCACAGACTCAACCTCCCAAACTGGATCAGGACATACAGGCTGTGTTTGTACATCATGCTAAACCCAATGGGTGCATTTTCCCGTGTGCTCAATGCATGTTGTCAAATGCCTTTCCCCCCCTTTTCTTTTTGCAGAACACATCGCAAGCTCAGAAACGTACAGATTTCCAACCTCAAATTGGATTTGGATCAGGTCTGGAAGATGCACATAAAAATACAAACCCAGCTAATTTCTCAGCCATCCCTAGAAGAAAGTACTTCTTCACACAACCTATGGAATTGTGGCTGGGTGACCGGCCAGATGGGCGATTAATAAATATAAGAAATAAATAAATAAATAAATAAATAAATAAATTCACTGCCACAAGATAAAATGAAGACCAATAGATGACTTAGATGGCTTTAAAGGGGAATTAGATAAATGCAGGAAGATCAATGGATATAGCCAAGAATACTTAAATAGAACTTCCATGTCTGGAGACAAAATGCCACTGAATACCAGCTGCTCGGGGCAAAGAGTGTGAGTGTGCTATTACCTAAATACCCTTTTTGTGGGCTTCCTGGACACATCTGATTGGCTGATGTGAGAAACAGATGTTGGACTTGAGAAACTTTCAGTCTGATCCAACAGCGGTTTTCTTATGTTCTTATCTAATATCATTTTTCTTATTCAATGAGGGTAAATTAATGTAATCTCTGTAATATAAGCTATTTGGATATTCAGTATGATGCAGTTTGCAATGGTAGTACTTCAGGGAAAAAATAAAAATGTCTTTCCTCATCAATGCTGCCCCATCTCACTTTAAAGGTATTTTGTTACTTTCTAACCCTTTCCCCCTGTGATTAAGTGCATTAGTATCTTAATGAAAATGCATTCTGTTTATTGCTCTCTTGGGAAGTGGGAGGTCATCACACCAAATGCATAAATTGTCATCAGAGACAGTCCAGGCATAATTGCAATTTTGCTGCTCCATGTTTGCTGCACTCAGAGTCTGTGGAAGTCCCCTGAAACATGCACAGATTCTAGTAATTAGCATAGAGTCTGCCTGGGACCACAGCATTGATGAAATATTTCAGAGTTAATCACACTTTGTAAACACTGATTTATATTGACTACCTTTCTCCAGACTGATGTCTCCTCATTAAATATCACATTAGCAGATTGCAGGATTGTACAAAGATTCAAATTCTCTGCAACTGCTAACTCAACGAGGAATAATACTACTTATACCATGTATATCTGCTGAAAAATTGTGACATATTTATATAAAAAGGAGGCTTGCATGTAGTAACATATCAAGATGAACTCAGCAGAACCAGTGCACTAAATTCCAACTCAACACACACAGGGGGGGGAAATAAATCATTTGCACCATCTTATTTGTACTATGAAAGCCATCCAAATCTACCATAGTAGTAGAACCGGTAGCCACCTGGGGGAGCACATTTCAGGTGAAGGACCTCCCCAAAATATATAATGTGCCCTCCCACCTTCTACTGTTGGATCCTTGTGGTTATTTGAAAGAAAGCCACTTTTCACATACAAATTATAACCAAATCATACACTGGAAATTAAAGTAAGGCTTCAATCCTAAACAAGCTTACTTGAAAGTTAACTCCATCCAAATTAATAGAACATGCCTCAGAGAAAATGTTTTAAGGGTGGGAGCCTGATTGTGAAAAATGCCATTATTAATCTTTCAGAAATCTAACATGTGGGACAAAGCTTGCTCCACTCCCTAGAAATGCACTTTGCACTTTGCCCTGTCTTCTGGGAGCCCCTAATATTTTTCTGGCCTTGCCACTGGGAATATGCTGCTTCTAACATGGTTGGCTCAAGCTGAAGTTAAGTTGGAGTGTATCCAGAATCTCTTAGATTTGCAGTAGGTTCTCACAGTTAGGGCTACACCAGACATGACTTTCATTGGGACCACAACATGCAAGGAGTGGGGGGGAGGAGGTAATCCTTCCGAACCTTGGCATGATCTCAATGAAAATAGGACCCCCAACACCACAACAGCAGCAGTCACCAATTTAAAGCAACAACCAGATGTGGTTGATAAAGTTTAGCATCACATCTACTTAAGCCATAAATAAGTTCACACGAAAGCCAGTTATTTTGGACAGTGTGTGCGGATCTCTGCTCTTGCACCACTTCCAATATAGCTAGCACCTCACCCAAACCAAAAGTGCATCCCAGAAATGCCTATGGCCCATCCACACTCTAGTAAAAACTCTCAAGCCATCCCAGTATATACTCCAATACTTTTAATTAATCATAGTTAAAGTGTGGCTGAATTAGCAATGTTCAAAAGGCAACAGGGAATTAGGATACTACTTGACAACTTAAATCTAGTTTTAGTTTCTGTGCTATCTCTTGAGCAGAAAAAACACTTACAACGCAGATTTTTAGAAGAGTCATGCAAAAACTCTGCTACTGGGATACCCAGAGTTTTACCTATAATACAACTTTTCACGTGCCAGCATGACAACTGATCAGTGTTGCATATATATTAACATATGCAGAGATCATTACTTAAAACTTGGCTCAAGCCACATTTTAACAGTTTACCATATCAAGTAGTGGTGGATTTACATGTAACCACCTCATAAAAGTGGCCGCATGACTTTAGGGCTATGATGTGTTCTTGCAAGGCCAGCATCAAGGGTCGACATTGTTGGCCATCTGCTGAGGTCTACACCCCAGTGGGGGACCCGCTACCAACCCATTTCCCTGGCCCTGTTGCTCCTCCTTCAGTTTACATTGCCCCACTAAGCAAGTAAGCAGTGAGAAGGGCGAGGAGAAGGGAGAAGGAGCAGAAGCCTCTGTTCACACTGTGTGTGAACAGGGAGTGGTTATATCACACACACCCTGCTGCTTTCCCCCCTAAATTTGCCACTGCACATGGGGACTAAAGAAAGGGGGGAACTTCATGAGTGCAAACGGAGTTTCCTCACCTTTCTTTAGCTTTCTTTGAGGAGGGGGTTAATTTCAGGGCAAAGTGGCTAGGGGGGGAGGTATAACCCCCCACACACACCTGTACATGGTGGTCCCAATCCAAATCAGGTCCTGTGTGCTTACATTAGAGCAACAAAACATTAGGATCACCTAGATGCTATGCATTTAACGTAGCATCTATTTTAGCCCTGAGAAGCAGCCAGGAGTTTTATCTGGATACCCGGTACCAGCAATACCCTCCCCTTGCCTAAGCTATAGGAGGTATAAGAAGATCACAGAGTGGCGTTAGGGGCAAGGGGTTGGGGAGAGCAAGTACAAGTAGGAGAAGGGGAAAAGATGATTAAACCTACTTCATACTTGATTAAGACTTAAGAGGTTTTTCCATCCAAGTTGATATTTGGCAAAAAGTCATGTGTTAGGCTCTGTTTTCCATTTTCTGGCACAATATTATTTTCCTCACAAATCATCCATGCAGCTAGTGGGTTCAACTTAGCAACAGCAAGCATTGGCTAATTATAACCATTAGGCTACCTTGCTTAAATAATTCATTTCACAACCACATTTCTGATTTACAACAGATTTGCAGTTTGGACAACCCATGTGGATCCCACTCTTGTTACTTTTGGGGGGAGGGTAATATGTTTCCCACAGGCCAACACGAGGTAAGCAAACTTCTACAACCAAGTCTATCCAGTTCACAATGGTCTGTGGAAGTCCATGGAATTATTTACAAGAGCCAGGTCAGTGTGGATTTTTACACCAATGTGGCTACAGAAAACTGATGCCCAATCAAGATGGGGGGGGAACCCTAGCATGATAAATGCACCCTCAAATTTGGGATTTAGCTGGCCAATACAGGGCTTGTCCCATGCTTTTCAGCAATATTTGCCAAATACAAAAACTTTAAAGATGGATCAAGGAGCCATCATTCTACAGGTCACTAAGGGAGATTATCACATGATGGAGGACAGTTTTGTGCTTATTTCCACAACCTATTTGTCCTTGAAAGTCCTCCTCGATATTTTTTTTCTTGTTCTAGAAATGAAAAAGTACGTTACACTAAAAATGTGCTGTTCCAAGCACCCTTTACACTATTACATCAATTTTCGTAAGAGTTCAAATTTTGTGTACCCAGAAGATCAAAGGTTTGTTGTATTGTCTTGTTTTCCTTTAATTTATTGAAAACCGTAACGGTAACAGAATGTTTCAGAAAAAGCTCAGAAAATCTGCCAGTGAGTTCTCAGACTGCCCAGCTATGGAGAGAGTTGTATACAAATACTAGGGTTTTTCAAGATTTCTTTAGCTTTCAAAAGGAAAAGAGCATATTTCTTTAACTAGACACACTGTTATTAAATAACAAAATTATTATCGCTGCAAACTTGAGTGTGCCCAGTTTTGTCAATAGTTGGAGAAGAAATTGTGTTATGCAAGGAACAAAATCAGCCTGGTAGCTCAAGGCTTTCAACTGGGGCTGACAAGAATGATAGAACAGTTTATAATATTTCCTGGCTGCTTTTCAGAGAGGACTGGGCGCTAGGTACTTATTTATACGTCTTTTGTCCAATTAGTTTGCAGGCAATATCATTTTCTCACTTACAGCTTAATACAATCTTGCATCTCGCTGGCTGAGAGAATAACAGAGTGTATGTAAAGTCGTGCCTCAAGTGCCGTGGCATAATTTGTATATTCCTTTCAGTGGCGTAATGGACTTTTACAGTTTGGCAGTGAAAGAGCTCAAGAACGTAAAGTAGCATGATGTTTCAAAATAAAAATATATGCCAAATTCTTGTTTCACACAGACACTGCCTTGCAGCGAGATTTGTGTCAGCCTGGAGTTTCTGTACTGTTTTATGAGTTTCCTGGCAATGGTTTTAATTTTATTAAAAAGGCCACATGGCATACAAATGAAAATGACACAAGGTACTGCGAATGAGAATGTAGTGTACACACACACACTCGATTTAAAAGAACAGAACCAGAGGTGAGCTTGAGGTAACAAATTAGAGGGTTTTAAAAGCACACAGTAGATAATCTGCAATCTGTCTTAAAGTGCTTTGAGTCATAAGACATATTCAAGCAGTGCATGGCAAAGCTGCTACTCCTCATTCACAAAAGGTAGGAACATAGGAATCTGCCTTATACTGAATCAAGACCATTGGTCCATCTAGCCCAGTATTGTCAACACTGGCTGGCAGCAGCTCTCCAAGGTTTCAGGCAGGAATTTTTCCAGTCCTACTGGAGATGCAAGCAAAGAAATTTTGTTAAGTGAAAATTCAACTTTTAGACTTTGATCATGAAGAAGGGTAGATAGGTACAGGTTCAACTTAAATTGGGTTGTGGGGAAGAAAGGGGCCTTGCCAGAGTGACCAGGATAAGAGAGATGAAGAGAAATATATAAGTAAGGGATATTTTTGAAAGCTTAGTGCCACATTAGTGAGATGTGTGTAAAAACCAAGCAGTGAAGCACAGATGAGGTTCAGTCAGTGAAAAGACACTGGATCAGGTGTAGATTGCATCAACCTCTCATGCTATTTTTTTCAGTGATAGACGGCATGAAAATGACATGCCCTAAAACAGGATGGGCATGGGAGCTTGGCCATTGTCTCTGTTGTCCCTAGTGATGTTCCTTTCCAAGGCAAATGGAAGGCTTTAAACAAGATGACATTATGCCTGCTATACTTGTGGTGTAGATACTTTTTAGCTTTTCGCTGTGCATACAAACATCATTTCAAGAACCAGCAAGGAGGTTAAGAAATTCATTCTAGTTCAGTCTAGAGTTTTGCAGGTCAGTTGTGTATCTAACAAAACCAACGTTCAAAACAGAGTCAGAGCTCTAACAACCATGATGGCAATGACTGGTGCTACTGTCTTCTGGGCTATTAATAAACGATGCTTCTTATTTCCAATGTCTTACATTGGCTTTAAAGGGCCAAGCACAAGGTAGAATCTTGCACTATTGCCCAATAATCAAAGAGGGCTTTCTGCATGACAAAACAAACCAGGCCCCAGCCGGATTTAATGCTTTGGCCAATAGCCATATAAATCGATCCAGCCCTAATAGCACAATATTCCTTCTCTGTGTAATGTGGTTAGATGTATGCTAAAGCACATGAGAAGAAGAGCACACAGATACTGAAGAAAGTTATAATTAAACTAATGAGGCAGGGAGTAAATTTTATGATCCCAGCACTAACAAAAATTAGTGCTAAACAATTGATATAGCATGTTGCCTTCGTATAAGCAAGGAAGAGGACAGCCACTGAAGAAACAAACTTTAGTTTCCAAATTGTTGTCGGCATATCATAGACAATATCCAATAACAGCCCGGAACTTCTGCACAGCCAACATTGTCCTCTGAAATCACTATGGCAATGGATGCAATATATGAGGTGGGAAGAACATCGATGTACCAAGTGCAAAATTTTGTGTAATAGTCTTGCTGGATCAGACCAAGGGGTTATCTAGTCCAGCACCCTGTTTCCAACAGTGGCTAGTCAGGTGCCTTCAGAAAGTTCATAAGCAGGTCACAATGGCAACAGCCTTCCATTGCTGTTTGTCCTTAAGCAAGTGGCCTTCAAAGGCATACTGCTTCTGAATTTGGAGGTTCCATCTAACTACTGTGGCCAATAATCTATTGACTAAACCTATCCTTTATGAATTTGACTAAAGCCCTTTTAAAATCATCTCTAGTGGCCATCAACACATCTTATGGCCTGAATTCTATCAGTAATTTATGCAGCTTGAAAGGTACTTTCTTTTGTTTGTCCTGACTGAATCATCAATTTAATTGGTGATCCCCTAGTTCCAGTGTCGGTAGAAAATTTTCTCTTTATTCACTTTTTCCATACCATGCATGATTTCATAAGCCTCTGCTGTGTCGCTCTCCACCTCTATGACCCAGTCATATAAACTAAAGTACCTCATATGCTTTTGCCTTCATTCATATAGAATGTGCACAATTCCTGAATCATTTTGGATACCCTTTTCATTTCCATCTCTACAATATCCTTTTTGTTGTGAGAGAACCAGAAGTGTACACAATATTAGCTGAGTTGAAATGCGGACCTTTTTTGTAGGAAGGGTTTTGCTTCCACAAATATGCCTCTCAATTCCCTTTTTGCTTGGCTTATTGTCAATTTACAATTTATTGTATTTGGCAGGGTTTGTGTTCCTTTGTTCATTTTAACAAGGCTTTTTAAAGGAATACATCTTGCCTTTTATAGCTTCCTCTACTCATTACAAAGATGGTATTTTCTTGGACTTGTTTGTACATGTATATTTTATCCAGTCTTCTATTATAGTATTTTTAAATAACCTCCAAGCAAAAATAAATAACCTCCTGAAAAATGATTCTCCCTTTCAACTCCATTGTATTAACTAATCTTCTCATTTTATATTTTGAATCAAAATGTTATCATGCTGAACTGTCTGGACAACATTCCACTAACAAAATGTTGAATTTGGTAGCACTGTGGTAGTTCCTGATCAGCTTGACATTTGCCTAATCAATGGCCTGGTTTGCACGGTTGTTGAAAAGATTAATGGGAGCGAGCGTGGATGCTGGTTCCTGCTCACCCACCCCCACTGCAATAAACCTCTGAAACAGCGTGGAAGGCGGCTCTGGGGGATCAACAACATTGCTAACCCATCCACTTCCTTCAGCAGAACAGACTTCCACTGGCCCCTCACTTGGGGACAGGGAGAAGATTTGCGAGTGGGGGAGGAGAGAGGAGTCAGGTAACTGCCTTTCTCGCCTACATTGGGTGCCTGGAGGCGTCAAAGTAAGGCGATGATGGTAAGGCCCTCCAGCTCCACATGGAGGGCAACTGGCCGGGGGCGGACCAACCCGCCTCCGGTGCGGTTAGGATGTATTCGCCAAAATATTTAAAATATTGGGTTTTTCCCGGCCAATGGCCGGGCTAGGTTAGTACCGCCCTTCGCCCTTCACAGATCTTCAATTCAATAAATGTGGCCCTGATTTGAAACCATATACTCTGTGTCTGACTCTTCTTTATCTCACCCATACACTCGCAAAGCCTTCACTGGATCCCAGTTCTCTCTACAAATGAAAGGATTCCTTCTGTTCACAGTGGGGCATGTCTGGATCCAACAATAGCCTTTATGCCAGTTTAACTGCCACTGGAACCCCCAAATAATCCTGGGAAAAGTAGTGGTAAAGGTGCTGAAGATTACCTATTCTACATCTGTATGTATTCTTCCCTTAGCTACAATTCTATGTGTCTCTGTAGACAGAAGGAATAACTATTTATACCGTTTCAGATGGCGTAGAACTATTTATACAGTTTAAGATACTGTAGATGTCCCAAGTGCTAGGGGGGGAAATGCAATAATGTTCATTAATGCGAGTTGGGGCAAGCCTTGAGGAAAGACATATAGATTTTGATAAACAAAATTACTAACAACTAAAAATCAAACTACTAACAACTGCATACTTGTTGCACAACAACATGAACATGAAATTAGGCTACAATTTCTCAACTGGAAACACATTTACTGATAAGTAATTTCCACTGAAATAAATTTACTTACAAGTATACATTATGGATGATGATAATAATAATACTTCGTATTTATATTGCACTGTTGACCTTTGTTGAATGGAGGGGTTGAAGTCAAGATATAGTAAGCTGCCCCTTTATTCAGTTATAGAGTTCACAGCTGAGGTGAAATATGAACCCAGGACTTTCTGGCTCTCATAGATTTAATTTTTTTTTAACAATTATGAATACATTTAAGCTACTCTAGTTAGATGAGTGACTTACATGGAATCCTATACATATCAACTCAAGATTCAGTCCCATTCATTTCCATGGGGCTTACTCCAGGTAAGTGGGTATAGGACTGCAGCCTTAGTTTCTTGGTGTGCCTGAACAGTGGCATTACTGAATGCTTATAAGTTTTGATGTGATAGGAACCTATTCATGCTTAAGTTAGTTAATCAATTTGGAGAAATAGGGTGAGGCAGGTGAAAAAGATTCATCATTGCTTGCTTAAAACATTCTTGGAAGGAAATGCTGATACAAAGTCTTTTTTTACTTATATAAGGAAGGTGAGTGATTTAATCAGGTAATGATGGATTCAGGTGACACTTTGTGTCAGGTTCACTGGAGGTCTGCCATGTTTTGCACTACGGCCAAGAACTGCATACTTCTATATCCCAAGGCCTCTTGTTTTATTTTAAAATACTCTCTTAATTCTTGGTAAAGAGGTCGGTGAGACCAAACAACTGAACTGGTTTTCATTTTCTTCAAGGCAATCTTCTAGACTTACTTGGGATGGCGTCAACTCAGATTTGTGTAAATGTAACCTTTGGAAGGTGCTGAAGTTGTAAGGTGCCAGGAAGCAAACTCTACAGTTCTCATTTCAAAGGTAAGCTTATCTGAATTTACATAACTAGTTCCACCTTTGTTGACTACCCTACTGATTGAAGACATACTATATTTATCATACAGTGTTCTTGGATTTGCAGATCAAATTGGCTCAGCAGTAACAGATAAACAAGGCACCATTCACTGAAGAGCTAACTGTTCTTTAGCTGCAGAGAACAAAGCAACCAGTAGCAACTATTTAAACATGGACAGACACACTCCTCACCCCTCAAATTATAACTGAAAGGAATAATGGAGCCTAAGACTGTTAGTTTCTTTGTGTGAAATTTGCTGGCATTATTTGTTCAATTATTAGCATATCTCTGGAACCATTTTGGTTGCAATCACAAGTAGCCAAGACTGGACCTCAAAAAAACAAAACAAAAAAACCCTCTTAAGTTGTGTCTCAATAGATCCATTTCTAATTTAGTGCTGATGCAGAACACAGCAATATTAAGTCCACTGATGTCAATGCTAAATTTCCACAGCTTTCAAAAGGGACAGGATTTAGCATTATCAGAGCCAAGATGTAACAAAACAAAATAAACATCCTCAATTTGTTGGCAAATTAGATGTTTGCAGAACAGAACTCATGTTTCCCTATGCCTTGAGCAACAGTATTTAACAAAGTCATGTGGGAATCAATCATAGGTTTAATATCTTTAGCATTTGACTGACTGGGGGAAGCTATCTAGGGGTAGTTCTACACTAGTTTCCCCCCGATATCAGTCAGCACCACTTGTTCACTCATTCATTTCCTGATAATAAAGACAACGTTCATCCCAAACTCTTGCATTCCAGTGTTTTCCCCATTCTCACCCTTTTAAAGGTGCTAGCTTGTATCAACTTTAGAGGTTCCATTCCATCACAGATCTTTTCCAAATTAATGTTTGAGAGCTGTCTCATGCCTAGAAGAAACCCCTTGTTAGTTCCTTGAAAGGGCTTTGCCAGAGCCCCTGAGGAAGTTGAGGGAAAGTCCTGTCAGTTTCACCATTGTATTATCAGTTTTCTGGTAATACAATGGGAAGAGAAATGGGAAGGTGAAGTTTCCCCAGCCACAACCATTTCTGATGCTGCAAGAACTTGCGGGGGGAGGGGCTGTTTCTATTTAAGAGAGAAGGGAAAATGTGAACAAGCAACACGCAAACACGTATGCATGGCACAGGTTTTTGTTGGACATATGAACAGGTACCAAGTTCTCTTTCCCTCATAGTCTAGTGGCAGAACTCTACCAGCTCTGTAGTTGCAGGCTCAGCTTCCCACCCTCAGGCTGGGACGTTCCACTTAGCACTGGAAGCCAGGGGGCACATAAGGTGAGGCAAGTGTTGTTCTTCAAGCTGACAATTGCAGGCTCCTGGTTGTGGGGTGGGGGAACTGACGGGCTGGCTCCCTAGGACACAATGTGAGCTGGGAGTAGGACTTTGACTCCACATACCACCATAGGCTACAGTTAAGGGGGGAAAGTTTGTTGTACAGTTCTTTAACAGTCGGTGTGTGTCCTTTGCATGGGGACTCACTAGGTCGAGGTGTACTAGATGATGCACTACTCTAGCACTAGTATATCAGCAGAGAAACACTTGTATATATTGAGTTAAACAGCAAGGACTACATCCCCCGGTCCCCATGCCTATAAAACTTAACTCTCCTAGGGAGCGGGAACTACTCAGCGGTAGAGCACATGCACTGCATACAAAATGTACTAGGTTTAATCTCTGGCAGCTGCAGGTAGGGCTGGGAAAGACTACTGTCTGAAACCCTGGAGAAATGCTGCCAGTCAGTGTAGGCAATACAGAGCTGACAGACCACTGGTCTGACTCAGAATAAGGTATCTTCCTATACCTACTAGCAGATCTAGACAACCACTAATGGCTGCTCAGTTCCTTGCATGAGCACAGCCAGGGAACAACAGTGACAGGGGACATGGCCCACACTGAGAGCCAGTGTGGCGTAGTGGTGAGAGTGTTGGACTGGGACTCAGGAGATCTGGGTTCAAGTGCCCGCTCGGCCATGAAACTCACTGGGTGACTTTGGGCCAGTCACTGACTCTCAGCCTAACCTACCTCACAGGGTTGTTGTGAGGATAAAAGGGAGAGGAGGATTATGTAAGCCACCTTGGGCTCCTTGCAGGAGAAAAGGCAGGGTATAAATATAATAAATAAATAAATAAATAAATAAATAAATAAAATAAATAAAATTGAAGGCAACAAGAACTCCTCTAACATCATCATCGTCCCAACATATGAATCCACAAACTACCCAAGGGAGCAGAGCAGGCAACCACATGCACAGTGGTTGGATGGGGAGGAGGGCACTAAGGTGGAGATACTTGTACTCACTAGCTCTCATCAGAACATGTTCTCAGTTGCAGAAGCCACACATTCCTGCTAAAAACCAATGGGAATCACATAACCATGCATAAATGCTTCTTGTTTGAACTTTTGAACTTCTGAAACAAGCTTTACACAGGACTACCCTTGAAAACAGTTTGGAAGCTGCAGCTGGTGCAAAACTCTACAGCACACTGATTAACAGGAAAGGGCAGAAGGGAACATACTACACCTATACAACTTTGATTGCAGTGGCTCCTAATATGCTTCTGGGCTATATTCAAAGCATTTGTTATTACCTTTATACTCTGTTGTTCTAATTTCTTTTGTTCTTTGTACCATTTTGTAAATATTTTTAAAGCTTTTAAAAGTATTGGGTCTTTAAAAATATATTATCTGAACATCACTTTTGAGTATTTTCATGGATAGGAAAGTGACAGATGTATATTAATAAATGACATTACAGGCAGGTATCCATCCCTCCAACACTTACAGAAGTAGGGAAGACCTTCTAACTAGAGCCATGCAGGGGCTAAGAGGATTGCAGCAAACTATCAGGCTTTGCCAATCTAGTCAGTTGTTACAATACTTCAGAGAATAAGCAAAAAAGGAAGACGGGGAGAAACACACACCTTACTGTGACATTTTAGAGCAGACTTCCCCAACCTGATATCCTCCAGATGTTTGGGGCTACAACTCCCATCAGCCAATGGTCAGGTATGATGGGGGTTGTAGTCTAAAACATCTGGAGGGCACCAGGTTGGGGAAGGCTGATTTAGAGGCTGATACAATGTTGCCAAAATTAAGTACTTTCAACTCCCATTAATTTCAGTGGGTTGACTGCATGGTTCTCTCATGAGAAATGTTTCACTTTGGCTAGATTATGCCCAGTTTTGTTTAATTCTCCATAAGAAAATAGCTAGTGAAGAATCCATGTGGGAAATGTTACACCAGGGTGTAATTAATGGAATTTGTTTTTTAACTTTTTTATTATTAATTATTTATAACATTTCCACCATAACATGCCCAAAGCAAAGTGCGATTTCTAAAGTCAGTGACTCCATCAGCTTTGCCAGAAACTTCAATAGAAGTTTCTTGTGCCCACTATCTGTATTACTTATCTCTATGGTAGCCCTATTCACTTGAGTGACTAGAGAATACTATATTATTATAGTACTTTATTGGTACTTTATGCATACTCAGGAGCTTGGGCATACCCAGTAGATTTTACTTTTCTCATTTTAAAAGGCCACACTCCCATTATATATTACAGTCAGCTTCTGAATCTTGTCAGCTTCAAAAGAGGTGTGCCATGTGGCATGGGAAAATGCTATATGAGAAAACACAAGTCCAAAACTACTTGCATGGGCCTGTGAATTCAGGCCTTATTGTTTAGCATTCTTCAGTAAAGGCATATATTTCTCCTGTGCCTTGCTAGGGCATAAAGTTCTCTGTTACTGCCTACAGGTAGAACATTTGGATTTTATTTACCTTATTTATTAAAATCATGTCATTTTTCAAGATACTACTGAGTACAGCAAATAAACCGAAAGCCCCTAAAAAAATCAATACACTATTTTTAGTACTTGCTATTTTTCTCTCATCTTTGAAATGAAACCAGTTTGCAGCAGAATATAACTGGGTGGGAGCATTTTTAGCAGACAAAGGTATCTGCCCTCTGTGACAATTATTTAAGGAACAGCAGTTGTTAGACTAAATTCCAGAACAATCTGAATCCAATGCTGTTCATTTTATGAATGTCACAGTAGCAGAAATTTGCTAAATTGATAAGCCATAAACAGATATACACAGACAGGTACAACCTTCTAGTAACACCATAATTTATTAAGTTTTCGCATTAGTTATTACTCTTCTATCAGCTGTATTGATGATATATTAGCAAGATGTGCACCAAATAGTGGGAATATACATGGAAATGTGGCCTAGGGGTGTGAGTGCTTGCATACTCATGAGGGTTTGGTTTACTCATAGAGAAAGCTGAACTAGGGAGAAAGGGTTTCTGGCTTCCTCGAGTCAAGTACTGTCACTCAATCGTTTGTCCAGACAAGAGGTGCACCTGCATATGCCAAATGTTCTTTTCCATGTCTGTTATTCAAGGCAATTTTTGACCCTTGTCCACATCCTCTCAAAACACAGGTGCTTGCTTCCTTGTTTTCTTAGTCCCAACCATTCAGTGTATTGATTAAACAATTATTTATTATCACAATGTATTTTATGCTTTTAAAAAAATATTCCCTTCTGAATGTCAGTGGTGCAGGGAATGTGGTTCCGTGACAGCTGGGCCAGATGCCCCATCACAACCAAGTAGCTTTGTCAAAGTTGGGGGCCAGTTGGTTGCTAGGCAACTTTTGATTTAGCAATGTGGAGTGCACTTCAGTTGTAATCATGCAAACAGGAGTGAAAAAGAAAAAGGAGACTGGTTTAATAGCTGCCAATATCATAGGTGGACCGAAGTCTGCATTTGCTCCTTTTTTATTTTTTTTATATCCCTGATTGAGTTATCTGGAGCAATTTAGTCTTTGCAGGGATGTTTCTGTAGTGCAGTGGGGAGAAACCATAGCTCAGTGGTAGAGCACATGTTCTGCAAGCTGAAGGTCTCTGGTTCAATTCCTGGCATCTGCAGCTAGAAAAATCAGGTAGCAGGTGACACTGGGAGAGCTGCTGCGAGACAGAGTAGACAACACTGGGCTAGATGGACAAAAAAGTCTGAACTGGTATAATGCAGCTTCCTATGTCCCTTTGTACCTATTCTTTGCTTGAGGCTTGCTGTTTTCTGGATTGATGTCTGGGAGGGGACTATGTAGAAAGCTAGTATTGCAATGGAGAGTTGAGTTGAGAATGATGGCATCTGGGTCCTTTCTATCTTTGTAATTGTATAAAATATATTGTGGGCTCTGTAAAAATGTATTCGGTTCTTTATTCCTATTATTTTTAATTTGGCAGAGTCTTCTTTGTTATTTTACTAATAAACCGATCCAAGTAAGTACTCAGGATGGGACATACCAATTGCCCCAGAAACATAATGTAAGAGGCCATGATGTCACCCAGTCATTGAGATGGTACAATTTAAGTGCCAAGCAATTATGTGTCCACAGATGTGTAAGGCTTGGGTGCAATGGAATAATCCGACCTACATGGTTAAAACTACAATAGCACCATAGAGGTCATTAATCCACTAAAGACGCATTCCTATTCAAGTTTATTCAGAAAAAAAAGCCTACAACTGCCTATAAGGCCATAGCTGGCTGGGGCATGCTGGGAGTTGTAGGCCTTTTTTCTGTATAAACTTACATAGGACTGTGCCTTAAATCATATGACATATTTTGGAATTGCATTTAACTTGTTTGTTAAATAGTAGACATTAAAAGAATTAAAATCATGTTTTGAAAATAAAATAAGTGCCACAGAGATATATTGAAGGGCCAAATGCCTTCCAGGTAGCTTATGCATAAGGTGAAAGGAGTCAGGGAGTTATTCCTGTGGCAAACACTATCATCTGATGGAATGCTAATCTGGAATGTCTCCTGACTTTTGGAGGGTATTTTTAGCATCCACAGAAGGGTGGGTAAGAAAGAAAGAAAGAAACCTTCTAAGTGGAAGACATATTTGCAGTCAAAATGGAGGAACACAATTGGACACAATAAAACATTAAAAATATATATAATTTCAGAGATGGAAAAGAACTGGGAAGGGAATTGTACTATTTTGGTTTTCTCTGGAAGAGAGAAGTGTAATCAAGTACTGACCTTGAATTGTCCTCTTGAAGAAAGCCTTGCAGGCCTCACATGAAGCCACGCCATAGTGGTACCCTGACGCAATATCACCACACACCAAACACAGTCTTTTGGGCATTGAGTTCAGCATGTATTCACACTTGGTTTGTGAATCTTCGGCAATGGTACTGGAGCAGTCGTCATATCGTTTCCTGACAGGCCCATTGCCCCCAAGACCTGGAGCGGAAGGGTAGAGAGGTGGTGAATCTAGCCCATTCTGATGTCCATTCATGGTTGAGCTGTAGCTCCCACTGGCGTCAGAGGAGCCACCAGGGCTATGGTGATTGATGCTGTCCGTCAAGGAGGCGGGGCTCGATGGTTCCGTCTTGATATACGACGAACAGCTAGAATCAATGTGTCGATCCTTGCTTGACATTCTGCAGAGAAGCCTGCATTGTAAAGAGAGTGAGAGAGAGAAGTTTCTGTGCATTAAAGACAATGCTCTTTAAAGGCAGCACTGCAAGGGCTAAGGACCACACATCATTCATTCATTAGTCAATACCTCTTGTTTTACATGAAGGTAATCAGCATAAGGGCATGACAGAGCTTTATCAAAGCTTCCGAGAGGCAGTAAACCAAAACTTTAAGGAGACTGATTCCACTTTATGTTTTGCTCCCTACTCCTCCCCTTGCCAATCTTCCTTAAATCAGCTCTCTAAATTCTAAACTTGTCATCTTCAGTGACAACCAATTCACTGCCACAGAGCTTCCGCTCCCCACCCTCCAATACATCCCTCGTGGTAACATTACTAGGAAAGGGAGTCAAAACCTATTTTTGTATTTTACATTTGAGCAGATGAATGTTTTGCTCAGTAATTACTGTTTGTCAGCATGTTTCACTAAAGCATAACTGCATCCTCTATTGATTGGACCACAGAATCTAGGAATATATTTTTTAAAAAAAAAATTAGGACTATATAGATAAAATGCATTATTTAGTAATAGATCATCTCAGTTTCCAACAAATAATTAGGGCCTGACTTCTGTTTCACAAAACCTAAGTGGAATGATTCATCAGCTTTGCCTGCAATTACTTTTTAGCCATTATCCTCAAGACTAACAGTAATTACTATGCAAGCATCCCATATATCTGGAAGTCCATATGAAGTGTCATCCAATATTTGGGTGGGGGGTTGGTTAGGTTTTGTTGTTGTTTTTAAATGGAGGAAACAGAAGTTTTCCTTGTTAGAAGATGAGACGCTTTGCTTGATTCCTCTACAGCTATATCACTCCTCTTTAAAACTGAGTATCTCAAGGAACCCAAGATATTTGAACTTGCAAATTATCTGCCTGTCTAAGGGGGAGAAAAACTGTTTTTTTGGTGGTAAGTAGCAACATTATGAGTTATTACTATGTATTCTATAACTGAAGAGACAAAAATGTCACGGCACACACAACAAACTTAATAAACAGTTAAGTCTTCAAAACATTTAGACGACTGAAATCAACCACCTAGATGTTTTTGAGGGCAGAAGGAGCATGGAGGATATCCTATCCTCCACGCTTCTCCAGCCCTCAATTGGATGCCACTAATCTTCCAGGTTTGGAGGGTTACGGGCAGCCTCATAGGATTGTGCTGCCCATGCTCCATCATTACTTCTGCCTTGCCAGCAAGAGTCTCACAGGGCTTTGGAACTGTGGGAGGCACCGACATTGGAGCTCTAACCAGCAGAGACTTGGCAAAGATAGCTCTCTAAGGGCGCAATCCTATGCATGTTTTGACAGAAAAAAGTCCTACAACTCCCAGCATTCCGCAGCCAGCCATGCTGGGAATTGTAGGACTTATTTCTGTCTAAATATGCATAGGATTATGCCCTAAATGTGTTGCTTGTAGTTCTGTGAATCTTTTTTTTAAAAATGGAAATATTAGCTGTGGAAGACCTGTGGCTCACGCTGGCTCAGCTTGTCTGAGCGTGGAAAGCTAAGCAGGGTCAGGCCTAGTTATTACTTGGATGGGAGACCCCTCCTCTAGTTTCCTGCATTGAGCAGGGGGTTGGACTCGATAGCCTTGTAGGCTCCTTCCAGCTCTATGATCTATGAAATCTAAGACCACAGGCAGGATCAGGACCACAGCAGGTGGGAATGGGAGGTTTAATCCTTTTGTAACTGTCAGGAGTTCTGGCAAAAATGCCACTCCCTAACTGCTATTTCCTTTGGAAATTTGCATTCCCTCTAATTGAAAATTACTTCAGAGGAGGGGGTGATTCTCATCAGCTAAACCTCCCATTCCAACACGCTGAGGTCCAGCTCCTGCCCAGGAACCTCCACAGCTGCTATATGCATTTTTGTTCCAGAGTCACAGACTACAAGTTTAGCATCACGTGTAGTTTGGCCCTTTGCCACTGAAAGCAAGAAAGTTTTACAAGACTTCCGGAAGGCACAGAAGTTTGGACTTTGATGGACCTTCTCCAATGAGAAGGCAGCTCCAGAGCTGAAGGGCAGCCACACGGAACATGCCCTTGTAGTTCGAACTTGGGAACACTGATAGCAGAGCCAGAAAGCCTGAAAATGGCGTGACAATTAAAATAACCTGGGCAAAGTAAGTTACAGTAATATGTAAATACTGAGAATTCTTTGACTGTTCAACAGATTTGCCTTATAGTCATAAAAGCCATCAGACAGTTATCTGGATGAATATTATGTTGATGAGCAGAAATAAAATCACTACGGTAGCCCACTACCATAGGCAAAAAGCCTTAGGCTACCTGAAGAACTAGTAAGGAGCGGTGAGGGAGGCTTCTGACTCAGATCCCTTCTCTCAGTGAACGTCTTTTCCTCTGCATCTGCTGCCTTGTACACCTACCACTGTTAATGAATGTCACAATTAATAAAGAGCTCTCTCTACTTCTACTCTCGGCTAAGCACTTTTCTCTCGAGTCAACATTTGAAAGAAAGTGGATCACCACTGACTTACAGCAGCTCTGTGAATTCCTTTTAATTTAAAGTACTTACACCACCACTCAACTTATTACCTTATAATTACTGGACAGCTCTCACATACATTATGATCTGGGGCTAGAGTGAGAAGTTATTAGGGTACTAAAACATGGCCTTCTTCCCACTCTCCACCAACCCCTCATCCTGACAGAGGATTTTATATAGCTATGATTAAAATATCACATAATTCTCTCACAATCTACCAATTAGAGATCCTATACGAGTGCTTGGTGCATTTGTATCAAACTTATCTCCTTTTTCCAAATATAAACTGTTATAAGATTACCATAGTCGTTGTCACAAGGGGAGAGATATAACTTAGGAACAAAAATGACCCATTTTAGTGGGAAGCCAATAAGTGAACAGATGCCTCTACCCAGTCAGCATTGGCATAACCATGTATTTAATATTTATATCCAGTCTTTCTTCCAAGGAGCTCAAAGCAGTGTACATGGTCTTCCCTTCATTTTATTTTAGGTAGTTTAAGCTGAGGTAGGTTAAGCTAAGAGACAGGGACTGGCCCAAGTTCACCCAGTGATCTTCATGGCTGAGTGGGGATTTGAACCTAGGTCTCCTCAGTCCTAGTCTGCCACTCCAACCACTACACCACAATGGCTCACAGGAGATCACAAATGATGGGTAATGAAGGCTGGCTGGAGCACACTGCTGTAAAAATCTACCTTCTGTGTTCCTGGGCAGCTAAGTAGGCTGAATATGAAGTTGGCCACTGTAGCACAATTTAAATAGCAGAGCTACCAGGTTCCATTGTGTTCCTATTGTTCTATGTGGTGATGTAGTGTCCTTCCACAGGAACACTGTGGGGGGAAATGGCTGCTGGAGCACACCAGGAGTACCGCCACTGCTGCAGTGGCAAAAAGTCATTTGAAAAAGAAAAGGGAAGACAGAAGCCTCTGCTGCCGGTAATTTGAAGTGAAAGTCTCCCACCAACCACCGAAATGTGTAACTATTTTCTCCTGCCCCCAAAGAATATTGATATATTTTTTTCTCCCCAATTTTCATCCCCTCCCAGCCATCACAAACACTGACCAAAAAAAGTTCCAATGGAATTTTCAGCACAGTACTAATTTTTTTGTACTTCTGCAAACCTTTGGTACTTCTGCTCAGTATGTGGATGCCTCCCTCTTGTTTTTCAACGGTCCCATTTTGGCTACTTTTCTGTTGGCACTCACCACCTGAGCGCATTATTAGAGGAAGTGTTGTCTAAAACAGATCTCTGTAAGAAAGCAGCTGCTCCTAATTACTACTTACCTCATTACACTGAAGACTTCCTAGAGCCACCATTGCCTTATACTAAAAAACCATAGTTCAAACTTAATTCCCGCTTCCTCTCTGTACCTGGTTTTCTGCAGCTCTTTTATGCAAGCCTGAAATATTCACAACTGTCTATAAATTCAATTGTCAGCTGGTGATTTTTATTCTAGACCTCACTTCAATCTAAAATTAGAGGCACTAAAATTCACATTAACTCTAAGAGGAATGTAGTGAATAGGACTTTATTTCAAAAGAACACCTTTTTGTCAGAAAGAGCTATTCTCAAGATGATGGCTTTATCTGCATTCAAAGTCCAATTCCACATTGTGCTGTTAATACAGTTTTGTTTTGTTTTTAGGTCACAGCAGATTAATAAAAATCTAAATGTAGTTAACGTTTACAATGAGAAATAATGTGTGCCATATTTAAGTGTACAATATTTATTTTAAAGTCATGGTGGGATTGTTTTCCTCTTTATTATTGTTTTTATTCAATTGGCTGATAACTAATTGTTCTTCCATGTGTACCTTCTAAGGACTAAGCCCATATTGTAGGCAGAGGGGTGAACAGTTGTAGGGTAAGTTACATGAAGATGCAGCTATGCAAGCATCACATATATTATTATTTTTTTCTAAGAGAAGATAGTAGGACAAACATCCTGGAGATTACACTTCTTCAAAAAACAAACAAAAAGAAGGCAACTAAAAACTGAATTTTCACACATTTGGAGTCATAGGGCATCCCCACTTAAATCTTCCACACATTTCTATACCTGTGATTTTAAAAATTTGTAGCGACTAGGTTTCTATACTTTTTATTAGAAAAGGGTTGCTCAAGCCACAGTTCCATAGGAAAAAGAGAAGATATTTCAAGTAAGGTAGCTCCTTAATCTGTGTAATGGGAAAGCTGAGCATCCACAACTTCCAACAATAATAAATTTTTTAAATACGATCTGAAGAGAAACCAGCATTCGGTCTTACTTCCTTAGATCTATATTTGGCGTGCCCAAGTGTGTAGCTGGTGCTGCCCTTTATCTTGAAGCTGGCCTTAATTCTCTCAGTTGTCTGGCTTAGATACATTCTATTCACTTCTGGCTTCGTTGCCAGCTTTTGGTTAAGCCAAATTCTTTTGTTTCCCAGGTAATATTAGATTCCTATGTGTCTGCGTGGAATAAAGCAGTGAGGCAAAAGGTTGCCTCAATTGGGCTGTCCCCTTCCCATTTGCTATCCTTGTCCTGGAAGAAAGCTAAATTTCTAGTCAAGCAGAGACTGACTGACATCAATTTTCAAGAGCTCCATGCAGCGGCCCAGGGCCCATGTTCCCCTCTGTCACTGGGTTTGTCGGGCCTTTATCCTAAAAATGGGATGCTCTATTTAGAGTGGTTATCTATCCCTAAATACAGGAGAGCATTCTCCTTAGGCCGATTTAATGTTCTACCCTCCAAACTTTTGGATGGCAGATACAGTAAAATCCCAGTGAAAAATAGATGCTGCCCCTGCAACAATGAGGAGGTGGAATCTGTTGTGCATGTTCTATTTAATTGCAGTTTCTATCGAGGGGCTAGAGAGACTCTAATACATCCAATCACCCAAACTTTCCCTGGACGATCTTTACAGTCTCTTTTGACCATTTTGCTTGATGACTCAAATAGTTTAATCACTAAGGAAGTTGCAAAATTCTTGAATGTTGCTATTTTGACTAGGCCTTCTATGCTTGCCTGATTCGGGTTTTTTGTATATTTTTATTCTGAGTGTACAACTGAGAGCTGGTATATCTTGTTTGTATTGTGTATATATATATTGGTGTGGTCGGTAGACCGTAAATAAACATTATTATTACTTTAAATACATCAGAAGCAGGAAAACAGTGTGGATTACAAGCTAGTTAAAGGAGGATATTTTAGAAAGCTGAATCAATTCTTTGTGCCTGTCTTCATTGCGGAAGATGTAAGGCAGATAGCTGTGCCTGAACTGACTTCCTCAGGAAGGGAATCTGAAGAACTAGGCAAATTGTGGTGACAAGAGATCGAGTTCTAGACATCATTGACCAACTGAAAGTTAACAAATCACCTGGTCTGATGGTATCCATCTGAGAGTTCTTAAAGAACTTAAATGTGAAACTGCTGATCTTCTAACAAAAATACGTAACTTGCGCCTAAGATCTTCCTCCATACCAGAGGGCTGGAAAATAACCAATATAATTACCATTTTTAAGAGATCCTGAGTAATTGGCCAGATACTCTTATGGATTGGTAACTGGTTAAAGAACAGGAAACTCTGGCCAGGTTTGCATTATTATCGGGGAAGGAAAAGAAGTCACAGAGGCTTCTTTTTCCTGCTCCACGCATGCCAGTCACACGCCGCCTCATTTCCATAATTACCCGCGCCGGGTGTTGGTTGCCATGTTGTCCGAACCCAGCAAGGTGGACAGCAGGGGTGGCTTCCAATCCACACAGCAAACCATGGCTTGTTTTAGGGTTCCAGGATGGTTTAGAAACCACCCCTACCGCCCACCCTTGCTGGGTTTGGACAACAGAGCAACCCACACCCAGCATGGGTAATTATAGAAATGAAGTGGTGTACGATTGGCACACCAGGGGGGGGGGGAGAGAAGCCACCATTGCTTCTTTTCCTTCCCCAATCATGTGGACCCAGTCAGAGAATAAAAATAATTTAAAAAATGGACATTTCACACAATGGAGGGATGCAAAACTTAAAGTCCCCCAGGGACCTGTATTAGGACTGGTGCTTTATAAATTGTTCATAAATGGCCTAGAGGTAGGGGAAAGCAACAAGTTGGGGTAATTGTATATCATTTGTAAATAGTCCTTTTTGTTTGCTTAATTCTACAATATACAACTGCTCATTGTTTGTAAATAGTAGTTTTTGTTTACTTCTACAAGGGTTCTCCTCTTTTCTGTTGTTTTTCTCTTTTCAAGTCACCTCTTTCTCTTATCTTTTCTCCAAAACATACATATCTGTGAATCCATGCTTACACACACACACACACACACACACAGGTGACTACACTATTTTCCCCTTGTTGCTCACCCCTATACCAAACTATTCAATATTAAAAACAGAAAGAGATTGAATAGAGCTCCAAAACAATCTCTCCAAGCTGGGGGAATGGGCATTAAAATGGCAAATGCAGTCCAATGTAAGCAAGTGTAAAGTGATGCATGTCAGGGCAAAAAAAAATCTGAACTTCACATATACGCTGATGGGGTCTGAGGTGAAGGTGACTGACCAGGAAAGAGATATTGGGGTTGTGGTGGATAGTTCACTGAAAAGGTCAACTCAGTTTGTGGCAGCTGTGAAAAAGGTGAATTCTGTGGTAGGGATCATTAGGAAAGCAATTGAAAATAAAAATGCCAATCTCATAATGCCATTATATAAATCTGTGGTGGAACCACACTTTTTGAACGTTGTGTACAGTTCTGGTCACCTCATCTTGAAAAAAGCATATTGTAGAGTTGGAAAAAGTGCAGGAAAGGCCAACCAAATTATAGAGGGCTGGAGCAACTCCACTATGAGGTAAGGTTGGGGCTTTTTAGTTTAGAAAATAGGAGAATAAGGGAGAACAGTGACAAAGGTGTAAAAAAATATGCATGGTATGGAGGAAGTGGATAGGGAGATTATTTTTCTCCTTTTGTCATAATACTAGAGCCCAGGGTCATCCAATGAAGCTGAATGGTGGAAACTTCAGGACAGATGAAAGGAAGTATTTCTTCACACAGAGCCTAGTTAAACTATAAAAGTTGCTGCCACAAGATATGGTGATGGCTACAAAACCAAATGGCTTATGCAAGGAAGACAAATGGCAGATTTAACAAGAGTATTAAATATAATATATTTAATAAAGAAAAATAAGTTGAGAGCAGGGGTAATAGCGTTAGATATTTTCAAAGCCTTTGATTGCGTGGAATGGCCAGCATTAAAAAGTTTTTTTAAAAATTTGGGGTTTGGAGAAAGATTTAGAGGAGTAGTTAATCAATTATATTCACAAAATGTTTCATCAGTTGTGGTAAATGATGGTTTAACAGAGCAAATTTACCTAGGTCGAGGAACTAGACAAGGCTGTCCCCTTTCGCCTATTTTGTTTGCATTGGTGATGACGATTTTAGCAAATGTATTTAGAGAAGATAGGAATATATGTGGGATAGGGAGTAGAGAGAAGATAAAAATAAATCTTTTTGCAGATGATACTCTTTTGAAAATCGAAAACCCTATGAAAAAATATGGATAGAGTGGAGAATCATTTAAAGGAGCTCGGGGAAGTAACGGGGCTACAGATTAATTGGGACAAATCTAAATTTTTGTTGTTTAATTATAGTAAAAGAGAAGAGATTGAAATGTGTTTGAGAAAAAGTAATTATAAGATTAATAATGTAATTAAATATTTAGGAATTGTAATTCCAAAAGATATAGATAAATTGGGAGACCAGAATTATAGGAAATTAAAGAATGAGGTAAAGAATAAAATAGAGGAGTATTTAAAAAATTGGATTTTCCTGGTTTGGTAGAATTGCTTTGATTAAAATGAAGATTCTGCCAAAGATATTTTTTTTATTTCGGATGATACCAAGTGCGATATCAGATAAGGAACTTAAAGAATGGGAAACAATTATTAATACATATTCTAATGGAGGGAAAAGTCTAGGATTACTAAAACAAGATGGTATAAAGGACAAAAAGTAGGGGGTTTGGGTCTTCCAAATTTAAAATGGTATTATATAGCTAATCAATTAAGACATATAGTGGATATTATAGCACGCCCTAAAGAAATAATGTGGCTGGAGTTAGAAACATCTGAATTACGAAATACTTTGGAGAATATTCTTTTTCAAAAAAATAATAATAAATTGATAAAAAATATAGGACAACCCTTTTTAAAGAAATTTATTAGTGATTTGGGGTACTATGAAGAGCATATTTATACCAGGGATATCTCCATTAACTCCGGTGGTGGCTCTAAACGATTTTCCTGAAAATTTAACATTAGATCTGGAGGGTAAACTAAGAGAAGAAAAAGTTATTAGATTATCCGATTGGGTGGAAAAGATGGGGATTAGAGACCAAATAATGGAAATTGTTGGGAGAAGAAGATTGTCGTGGTTAAATTTATTACAGTTAGAACAGTGGTCGAAGAAATGGAAAAGGAAAACTGAGTATGAGAGGGATTTAACTAAATTTGAAAAGATGGTTATGTCTAGAGATGGCCTACCAGGTAATGCATCAACAAGAGGTATAACAAGGAATTTATATAGATTGATTCAAAAAGCAGAGGAACAAGAAGATCAGTAAAGGCAGTTTGGGATAATGTATTTGAAGAGGTGACCTCGAAGGTGGGGTGGAACAATATATGGGATAGACGGATTGTGAAAGTGATGTCAACTAGGATAAAGGAAAATTTTTATAAATTAATTTGGAGATGGTATTTAACTCCAGTAAGATTAAATAGAATAGATAATAATTGTTCTGCATTTTGTTGGAGAGGATGTCAGGAAAAAAGGATATATGCTCATATGTGGTGGAGTTGTAAAAATGTTTTGGTGTTTTGGTGAGAGGTTTTTACAGAAATATCAAAAATTATTGGAATTAATTTAGAGGTTTGTCCAAAATTAGCATTGTTATCAATAACGGAGAAGCTTATTTGTAGGGATGTACTTCTGGCCCTACATGGGCCTGAAGTTCTCGCGGCTCGGACCTCTGCGGTGGCGGCGGCCCAATCTCGCTCTTCAGAGTGGCGCGGAGCGTTCTCCGCGCCACTCGAGCCGCCGCTGCCACCGGAGGACCCCCCCCCAGCCATCCCCGCTGCTGCCGCTGCCGCCGGAGGCCCCCCACCGCCCGTCCTACCTGGTCCTCCTGCTGCTCTGGTGCACCTCCGCCGCCTCCGCGCCGGCTGCGGAGCCACTGCTCCGAGCCGGCTCCGACACGCTGTAGCCCTGCCTGCGCTCTGTTTTGGTGTGGGGAACCATGGCAACAGGGCTTAAACAGCCCTGTTGCCATGGTTCCCCCCGCCAAAACATAGCGCAGGGTCCCGTCGCGTCACTTCCTCCGCCGCCGGAAGTGACGCGATGGGACCCGGCGGACAGGCAAGTAGGCTCTCCACTCTGCGGAGAGCTTTTCTAAAGTCCACGCGTGTGGCTGAGAATCTCGGCGGACGCGAGCAGGCCCAGTTTGGGACTTGCTCGTGTCCGCCGAGATTCTCGGCCACATCCCTACTTATTTGCGACCAAAATACGAAGGAGTTAATTGTAAACTTGTTAACTGCGGCCAGGCTAATGATAGCGAGAAATTGGAAACTACAACATGTTTTCCTAATAACAGACTGGTATAAGGAAGTTTGGGACGTAGCCTTAAACGATAAACTAACTAGTAGTATCAAATGCAGAAAAGAATTGCTAAAAAAGAATAATTTTATGGATATATGGAATCAATTACTAGACTATGTATTAATAAAGGGGAAGGGGAGCATGCCTTGTCAGGATTTGTTTTATTTTTGGAATTTGGAATTCATTTGATCAAGAGGATGGAAGTATATTAATTGGTCCCTTGCAGGGTGGGGGGTGCACTTTATGATTTATTGTATGCTGTTTAGGTTATATGTTTGTGATATTTTTGTATTTTGTTATATTTTGTTTTGGAAAGTAAATAAAATATTTTTAAAAAAACAAAAAAAACCCAAATGGCTTTATTTTATTGATGCTTGTAATGTTAAAGATTTTGGCTGAATCTAACGATCCTGTTTTAATCTTTTCTGATTCAGTAGTGCCAATGGCTAAGGGACAGTTTTAAATTTGTTGTATTTGTACTTGGTTTTTAGTATATATGTATAATATTTATAAACAATGTTTATTTAATGTTGTTTATTATATTTATATCGTAATGTTTATTTGCTGGTCATTGACCGTAATAAAGTTACTATAAACACTCACTCCCCCCCTTCCTTTTGTTTTGCAAAGCATGTTATATAACACAGGGGAAATAAATTTGTATGCCATGGCACATTGTCCAAATTTCTTAATAAAAGCTAGTAAAGATTCTAGTCTTTCAGCTTGATAGCTATGATGAATAGCCACTGGTCACTGCAAAGCTGGGACCAAAAATACCCATTGAGCAAATCACTTTTGAAATTAATTGGACTTCTGTGCAAGAGAACAAAACTCAGCAGATCCATAATGCCATTTATTTCAACCAGGTTTCATGGAATATTAGGAATATTAAATATCCTGGCTAACATTCTTATCCTAACCTCATTATATGGCAGTAAACTCAACTGATATCACTTAATTGCATGAAACATATCCAGGACTGTGTGGCTGCTAGTAAAGAATAGTTTCCTGGAATTTACAATAAAATGTTACCGGTCTGAAATTACACACCATGATCAGTGGCACTCATTTCACACATATGTTCTTTATGTCCAAGTCTCACAACACCCGGCTGGATCCAGATTCGGTCCTACTTCGCATTGACCCACTGAAAGCAATGGGATTTAAGTTAGTCATGACTAACTTGCTCTATTTCAATCAGTCTATTCTAAGTATGACTATGGGCGTGTTCGCACGACACGGGAACGATGGAGCAGAAGTCCCCCATGGTTCCCGTGTCGTGTGAACGCCGACCGAGGGTGCCCCGCGGGACGTCCGTGTGCGGAACGCACACAAAGTGACCATGGTCGGTAGAGGGGTAGGCCCTTACCGCGTGTGGCCACCCTGCCGTGTGAACAGCGGGTGGCCGTCCTGCGGGGGGCCGCACAGAGGCGGCAGCCCAGAGCAGCTGGAGCTGTGGCCACTCCAGCCTGTAGGGGCAAACGGCCCCTCTGGGCATCCCGAGCCCCTGCCTCCTAGTGCCGGGAGGCTCGCATTGCGGTGCGGGGACTGCCAGCTCCACTGGGGTCCGCCCACACATGCGGGGCGCAGGTCATCTGCGGCGCCCCGCCGGACCCCGCAGACGGCCCCTTGGTGCCTCCCCCGCTCGCAGCCTGGGTCAAGAGCCAGCCCAGTAGACTGGATCCAGACAGGCCATTTCATGAACAGAAGGGCTCCTTCCATTCATGGACGGCACTGGGATCCAGCAGAGACTCACTTCTGGAGGAAGGGAGAGGCAATCTTCACCAATTCCCCCCTTGCATCCCCCTGCATTGCCTCTCATGCTGGTCCAATGGGTGCCTCTGCCTTCCAGAGAAGCTTTTCGGGAGGCACAGAGGAAAGGAGAAATCATGAATATCGCCTCCTTGCCCCTTTCCTCCAGCACCAATGGAACTCGGTTAAGCTTTTTGTTTTTAAAAGGCAACGCTAGTCTCTAAAATCTTACCTGGAAAGTAAGTTCCACTAAAATGAACCCAACTTGCTTCTAGTTAAGTGTTTCTAGGGTTGGGGTGTAAGTAACTATTATTATTTTTATTTCTAGAGCATCATGTTTTACAGGCTTTCATAAGCAAAAAAAAAAAAAAAGCTCTGTCCCCAAGGAGCTTACAATCTATACTTTGACAAGGTAACAACAAGGAAATGGGAAGAGAGGATTATGATGACTCAGGTCTTTTTATCTAAAGAGCTAGTGATTACTTATATATTGTTTATCTGACTATAAGGACAAAAATACTTGTGTGGAAGGAAACTCAAATGTTGCTGCCCCGAAATCCAACTCACCTCAAGACTCTCACTCACCAGCTCTTGTTACAGAGTTGAGTTACAATCTCAGCTGAGCTATTTTACAATGAGCACTTTTTTCTGCTTCAGCTAATTGCACTCTAGCAAAGTGGCAAAATGTGAATCACTTAGCGGGAAAATGGGCACCAGCTGCTATTGTCAGAGAATGGCAATGCCGAAGAAAAGGAAAGCAACTGAATGAAGTGTCATGTCAGAAATCAACGGTGCAACGTGTGATTTGAGAAAACATGACTACTTTACAGAGACAGGGTGTCATTATGGCATCACTGTAATACGATGCTTTGACAACTGCTGTGTCTAACATATCATCATTGCATTAAGGTGCACTGGCTTAGTTGGGAAAGGAATAGAAAGCATTTCCCCCCTCTTTTTAATAAGAAATATCTTAAGGGGTGCTTGGTTAACCTAACGGATGAGACCATTAGTAACAAAATAATCATAACTAATCCTGACCCATATAAACTACACTCAAAAGTATATTTCGTTACATCAGGGTTTTCTTTAATAAACACCTGTGTAGAGATTAGTAAGAAGAGATTCATGGATAAAAATACACTTTCTTCTTAGGTTGCTAAATAATAACAACAACAACAACACGTACATTATTTTTTGTTTATTTTGCTTTAGCGTTTGTTTGTTTTTAAAGGTGAATACCTCTTCACCAAGCATGGTGAGAAGCAAGAAGTATCTGTCCACAGTAATGTCCATGTTGCAGACACTGAAAAGAAATGCGCCACATAAAAAAGGAACATAGCAGAGAAAAGGTTTGAAATTCTATCCTTCTGCTGGTCCTATTCTCTCCCCCCCCCCTTTTTAATGTAGTGCAATAACTTAATGTGGGGGCAGTTTCAAACAACAGATGAGAAGCAAAGTTGTAGTATGGACACAATGTCCATTTCAGATAACCATGTATGGATCTACCCTTCAAGTATGGAAATAAATAAAATGATCCTCTGTGACATCACAGGATTCTGCAAATTAGGAACTGTGACTATATTGCAGCATATATGGATTAAATCAGAAGCAGCAAATGCACACAGGCATAATTTATCTTCTGTTAATTTCCTTGGGCCTATTCCAATTCAGAGTAAGCATCTCTTGTTTATAGCACTACATATTATATGTAGGCAACTGGCAAATCAATAAAACTGTTAAATGCATAATAATACTATGTAATTACATATGGGGTGTTTTGCATAATTAACCGGCTGAGGTGTTCATTGATACAATGGCTATTTAGGTAGTGCAGAGCAATCTATAAGCCTATAAAACACACACATTTTAGATGAATTAAGATTAAACAGAAACCTCTTGTCCTAATCATCTAAATCGGGCTTTGGCATTATATGACAGAGAGAGAACGTATGTGCCTTTCTTTCCTGCCAAGTCCAAATCAATTCTTATGGCATTACTCTATAACTAACGTGATATTTCACTGATAATCACCATTACCCTGATGACTTTTAAGTAACGTAATAATTGAAAAAATACACTTGGATTAAACAAACTACTGCTATTTAATCAATATTATTGAGACAAACTAAGTGTTTTAACAAGTCTGTATATATGCACTAATGCAGCTTTAATTAAATATGTCCTTAGACATGCACCGTCTCTGCAGTCGACAGAGCTGACGGATCTTTAAAGGCCATGACATGATGCTAGTTTTTGCTTGCAAGGTCAAAATTAGCAGCAATGGTAGCAGCAAAAGTTAAATGTTCTTATACCACACAAATCATCTTTTGTACAACAAAACAAAACAAGATTACATGGCCTTCTGCCTTGGAAGGCGGGGGGGGGAGGTGGTTGAGAATGCTGCAATTAAGTCACTGCCAAGCCTGTCCTGTGCATGTTAATATGACAGCGTTATTCAAATAAAACTATCAAAGGTAATAAGATAAATATATAAGTGAAAATATAGCCCCAATTATATACCGTACATACATTATTGGACTTCCATTTTCACTTATGCATTTTTCTTTTATTTGAATGGAGCTGTTTTACACAAACACGCAGAACTCAATTGTACCAATTCAATGTGCTACTATAAGAGCCCTCCTCTTAAGCTTTCTGAAGAGGAGAGAAAATGATTCAGGTCTTTCAAATAGATATATGGATCAATACTTTTTTTTGGGGGGGGGGTACTCTGACAATTCAGTGTTCAAACACTCAAACAACAGAACCAACAGAAGTAGATGAGTTCTGAAAATCCTGTTGGTGTCTGAAATTCATTTTAAAAATCATGCAGTAACTGGGAAGTGTGCAAGCATGAGGTGTGCGCGTGCAAACATGTGTACTCACACGTGCATATAAACAAACATACACACAACCTTCTCATGAAAGGAATTTAACCATATTTTTTAACTCCCTTGCTTTCACAGTAATGTAAAATAAGAATATACTGATGGAACTAATGTCACACTTTTAAAAGGTCATTAGAATATTTTGCAAGTTTCATGTCTTCTACTTTAAATATGAATTATTTTTGCTAGGCTTTACTGGTATTTTATATTTTGAGAATCTCGTCATATTTAGGAAAACACCTTTTAAATCATGTTAAATTTCTAGCTCTCACAATTGCAGGTGTACATTTAAAACTGGAAGGGCAAAAATTTCTACAGTAGCCTTCAGTGCCAAACAGTTTGCTCACCCCTACAATACTTGCAATTCCCTGCTTGCTTTATATGTAGCAAGCAGACTGGGCCCCCATATAAAAGTAGATATTCAAATTCAATAAAGCTAGCCCATGCCCCAAAGAACATACAATATTAAGAGTGAAGGAGGGGATACTAATAGCTCCTGATTCTTACAATATGCCATAAAATTAAAGTAAAAATACTGGACATGCAGAGTCAGGCTCCTTTAAATTATAGTTAAATAGTAGCTTAGAGATATAGCAGCTATAAAGAATTTTTTCCTATTTCTTTTTCAGTATTTCATATTACACTTTTCAGCAAAGGCATCAGTCACTCACATCTGATTACATGTGAAAACATGATGAGGAAGATAAACAGCAATTCAAGGCTAGGAAAAATATTTACAGTTCATAGAAGCCAGCCCTGCATTATTCTGAATAAAGCGATTCTATATTCTAAGATGTCCAGGTATCTTGGAATCTTCCAGTCCTTCTCTAGAAAATAAGTTTTCAAGTGTGCAAGGGCAATACACATACAGCAACAGTCAGGGAGAATGGAGACAAATGAAGATGGTGAGTGATATGGTCCACAGCAGCTCAGCCATAGACTCATTGCTGGCCCACATCGCCTTATTAAGGACGCCCTTCCCCCCCTCCTCCAGCTCTAGGCTGGCTAGATGGTGGAGAAACTAACATGGCAGACTAAAATGGAGACTCTTCTGCTTCAGACTGTTCGTGAGATTAAAAAAGAAACCCAATCCCAGTGGAGGAACGTTCTTCACTTGTCTTCCTTACCCACCTGCCCTTACTTCAAATGAATGAGGCTGGGGGTTTGCCTGCCTTATCGCAAAGTGATTTTTTTGTATTTGTGCATGGTTTGATTAGTTCAAATGATTATGTTAGGGTCAATGCAGACATGCCCATTCAGTTATAAAGCAGGGGCAGGTTATTTTTTTTATACTGAAAGGAGCATGCAAAAGAGAGGACCAAATGACTCTCTCCTGCCTTACCTCACTGCGCTCTGCTGCTATAAGTTGTTTTCTCCCTACTAGGCTTGTGAAAAACAAACTAACACAGCATTGTGAGGGGGGTGGGGTGGGGGAATTTCACTCCCCTCCTCGGCATGCTCCTTAGTATAAAAAGTTAACTTCTTACTGCTTTGTAGCCAAACGGCAAGTGCCTGTTTAATAAGCATACACACATGTAGTTTGGCCCTTACTTCATAACATCATGAGGCCCATAGGGTTGTATCCAATGTCAGTCTAACTTAAGTCCCATTCATTTCATTGGGTCTAGTCTATGTAGAACTGACATTGGATACAACCCATAGGGTTTCTTAGGGGGGAGGTAAGCAGTGCTTGTTTACAGGACATTGGGCACACAGATCAGTTCACAATGGCTGCTAGACACAGCCCAAGGTTGATAGCTACAGGTAGCTGATCTAGTGACAGTTCACGCGCTACATGGTGTTATGGCACTTTTCCTTCCCTGGTGTACCCGGGACATGGGTCAGTCAGTTTCCACAGTCAGCAGTTCAGATGTCATGAACATTGCAGTGTCCCTCGCCTGTTTCATGGCAAATTCATGGAATTCAACCCAAGTGTTTAAAAAAAGGGGGGGGAAGCTGACTAAAATAGCGGAAAGAAAGTCAGCATTGCATTCAGTCAAGAAAACAAAATAAAGATACTACAAAAATAACGGAAGATTTGTTCCAGGACGTAACAGGCTTTTCAAATAAGGATTATATTGAAGTGATTACAACATCAAAAGCAGTTACTTGTGCCAGTCACAAATCTGGTGCTATGGATCATGAGTGCCTATTTGTCTGTCCTTTTCAAAAGGAATAAGAAAACAGCAATAAAAGAAAGGGGGAAATATAGCCAGGAATCTCCAAATAGACTCAGAGTTTAAGTTTCAATTGTTCATCTTTTTCTTCTTCTTTTTAAAAGATTGTTAAAATATATTCATTGAAATTACTGAACTCTAGCTGATTTTTTATCAATAAGCTGACTTAATGATTTCCTCTGCCCCTGGATGTGTATTCATACGTACATTGGTGTCCAGCTCATTATCTGTGTCCAACCTTAGATAATGCAAAAGGAAAATATAACTTTATAAATCTCAATATAAAAGCAGTTTAGGGGGAAAAAACTGTAGTATCTGTTGAAGAAAAAATTAAGCAAGGGGGAAAATGAATGTGTCCCCCAGATGAACCTGATTTCCCCCCTAACCCCTTTGCCCCATTTCCCCATTCTTAAAAAGAAAGAAAAGATAGCAATTGGCAAGTTGTGAAATGACGTTTTCCTGCAATCAGTGTTTAAGTGAATGTTTGTCCCAGTATGTTACACCATGCTGTCAGCTAGCAGCAGGGAGTCGTTGAGTTGTTACTACATTTGATTTGGCTGCCAGTAGGAAGCTTTATTTCCACTGTTAGTTGCCAGCTCTAAGGATCTTGTCTTCACTTCTTGAAAGAGGATCCCCCCCCCCCGCCCGTTTCATTTTTGTTCCCCTCTCTCTAGCTTTGGAGCAGTCTGCCATTCACCAAGAATATGCAGTCCAATCCAGTCCAAATGTAAACTTGCCATATTAAATGCAATAAGTGAATTATATTAAGCACACCAGAAGGCTGAATTTGAAATCTGACTTCCTTGGGAGTGATGGGGAAAATCCATTTACATAAACAAATAGATTGTCTGGAATTACATTCTGATCTCTGAAAAAAATATGGGAAAGTGATAGAGGACATTACAAATAGCTCTGCAATAATTTTGGCAATTTATTAAGCTCTTCTCAGATTTGGCAAAAGCAACGAGTGTTACTTTTAAATGCTTCTTTGTAAAAAAAAAAAGTGATGCTATAACTTTAGCAGTTGTTTGTGATTCTTTATACACAATAATGATTTTGATAATTAAGAACTAATTAGAATGGATCTGACAACAACTTCTAACAATGAAAAGAATCTTTAGAAAAATGATAGCATATGTGTCAGTGTGGGGAAAAAACCTCCTATGAGACAGACTAAGAATTCAGGCTGAATGGAAAAGTAATTAACACTAAAGAGCTATAACTGTAATTAAAGAAAATTTCATTAAAGGGAGACAGGTGATCCTGCTTTCCTAAATATGACAAGGTGCTGTATAAAAATAAAATAGAAGTCGGTTTCAGTGAGTGGAGCGGGAAAGCCATGTCTTTAACCAGATCAAATTCTCAAAATTGGCTGTCAAGACGGGATTGTTGTGATTTATACCCGTCTATCAAGTGCATGAAAGAGAAAGACAGAGAGAAAAAGAGGCAAGCTGCTGTCGCTTCCATTCGCAAAGCACCTTTAATTTCCACTGCACCATCTGTTACAAAATCTAATTCATACCCCCCCCCAATCTGATTTAGTTCTGTAATACTAATTCTTCCACTACCCTTATGAACATGGCTCTCAAAGCAAAGCTTTGGTTCTGGGTTGGTGAGAAATTGAATATTATACAGTTAAGGTTCTGTTGACTTAAGTGTGAAGCATGCTCTCCATTAAAATGCACTCTTGGTAAAGGGATTTGTTTCCAGCCAATGCAGAGATATGGAATTTCTTGCATTTGGGGAGGGGAGGAGGGGAGAGAGAACCAAAGGGGAATAAAAATGGTGATAGGAAAGTAGGCTGGGGACATGAAAGCAGAGGTTGTCATAAAATACAATTGTTGTCAAGTTTAGTCACTTTCAGTACTAGCTATAAAATCACTTTGTCATGGTCTCATACAGAGAGCTTGAAATTGTATTTTCGTTAAGGGAACCAAAATGAGCTGAGGGTATAATATTCAACAAGAGGGCGGAAAAATATTTCCTTCCAAAAGTGTAAGGTGCAAATTCACCCAAGATAGTATTACAAGATTTTTTTAAAAAAAAAATTGCTACAAGAGCAAAATCAACACAAGATGCATATGTAATGAATCTGATTTCCTGCCCATGTATTGCCAAGGAGTGGTATGTAGGCTGCAATGTAAGAACTGCCTCTGAAGCTGAAGGACCAAATTGGAATACAGGATGTCTTGCTTATCACCCCTCTTGCCCCAGCCAACTATCTAGGACTATCCTTTCAATCTTCTTCCATAGTAAAAGGGTACTAATAATTTTGCAAGTATCTGACGATTCATTCTTTTATTCACTCACTAGTCTAGGGGATAATTATATGGGGAGAGAGGGGAAGTTGTTTAGCTACTGGTCAGAGCCTCTTCGAGGAAAAAGATGAAGGAAATGGATCCTGGTCAAGTTGGACCAACCCTCTTCCAGTGTTAGTCTGGCTGAAGCGTTTGACAGAGGGACAGCTCAAAAAAGTCAATCAGAGACACAAGTTGACGCCAATATCAGAAAGTCAATCCAACCATCTGCAAGGAGAGAAGTGGGTAGCAAGATTGGCAGGAATCAGGTATGAGAAGGAGGCTTGTAATGCCAGAGAACACAGCAGGGCCCTGCCTAGCAGTAGAGTCTGAGCTGAGGGGACAGTGCTCTATCACAGTAGAGAAGGGACATGACTCAGTGGCAGAACACATGCTATGCATGCAAAATGTCCCCAGTTCAATCCATGACATGTCTAGTTAATAGGACAGAGTAGCACATGATGGAAAAGGCCTCTGCCTGAAGACTCTTCTCTTCAAGCAATCTGGTTTCTGCCTGAAACTCTGGAGAGCTCCTGCCAGAGTAGAACAATACTGGTCTAGAGTATAAGAAAGCTTATGTTCCTACATCAAAGGAAAGAACCTTCTTGAGCCCCAGGAGTCCTATGAACATAAAGACATAAGAAGAGCCATGCTGGATTAGACCAAGGGTCCAGCATTCTGCTCACACAGCAGCCAACCAGCTGCCTGTGGGAACAAGTAGAACATGAGTGCAATAGCAGCCTCCCACTTGTATTCCCCAGCAACTGGTATACATAGGAATACTGCCTCCAATACTCGAGGCAATATATAGCTATCATGACTATTAGCTATTGATGCTTTTCCATAGAGATATAATGGCTCAGAACAGCACAGCTCCTTGTAGAACTACTACAGCTCAACATGTCCATGGCCCATGCACCTAACACAGTGTTCTTCACAACAAGTCCGAAGGGCCACTGGTGACTCCCAATCACCTCAGGTGCAGCTATCCACCTCTTTCATTCATTCTTTCTCTTTCTTTCCCTCTCCTTTTGAAGGAGCTGCTCATTCTCAGCAGGGGCTCTCAAAGCTTTGCCTTGATGTTTGCTTTAGCAGTGGGCCAACTGCTGTGATTTGTTGTGATCTGGAGTGGAGAGTCAGGAGACCTGTTGATCATCAGCTGTAAGGTAGCAGGGGGAGGAGAGAATTAGCTGTGGTGGGGAGGAACCCACACTAACTACAAATACTTTTCTGGATCACTTCCAACTCTTCCCTGAGTAATTCAACTCTTGGTTGAACTCTCTGCAGTTACTCATCACCACCTGCTTGTTCCCTTCTATTCAAGCCTTCCAGATTCTATTCATCTTTTTCCTTTATATGCCACCATCTTTCCCCTGTATATACCATCCAGTTAGAATTCTTATTTCAACCATTGGCTTCTCCCAGACTAGCACTTTAGATCATTCTTCAGCTTGAATTTTGTACCTCAGCATGTTCCTGCCATCCCCTCCCAGGACCAATAATCCATTAAACAGGCTGAAATTCTCTCCTGATGAATTAGAACTAGTGGCCATCGCACCTGCCCTGAGAACCTTTACTCTTGCAATGTGCTCTGAATGTGGAGCTGCTGCCAAATATTATTTGGAGGCTGCAGATGGTGCAAAACACTGTTTCCTGCATCCTGAAAAATGAGGATCACTGAGAGTACATTACAGCAGATCCGCACTGTCACGTACAGGCTCATAGGCACATCTACAGTTGCTAGTACTATATATACCTTGGAGGGAGGCTCCTCCCAATGGCTCTGTTTTCCCAGGGTCCGCTGACTTCTTGAAGGAATCCCCTATGCCACAATTTAAAATTAGATAATATTAAGAGCAATTTTCACAGGCTGCTCCTGATCTAGGGATCTCCCTTGTTCAAATCCGAGCTAAAATTTCTCTGACTTGAGGCTTGAACTTTTACAAATCTGGATGTTTAAATAGCATTCATATTTTTCAATCTGATTGAAAGTTGTTTATGTAGGAATCATGGCTATAGGTAAGGTACACCATACATTTGAAAATAGTACACTTGTACCATAATGAGAGTAGTTATTTTATACTAGGGCATAACACAGAGTATGGTCTACTGGCCAATTTCTGGTGGACCACCAAGCATCTTTGGGTTGGTTGAATTCTTTCAAAGAACGCTGGACTGGTTTGACCAGGAAGGCAATTCATACGTTTTTAAGCAAGAGTGCAGCTTTACCATGAAGAGATCCTCTAACTATGTACTCTTGTTTTGTAGAAACACATTGGTGGATCATGGAAATTCTAGTTTTAAAAGGGATGGGTGGGTGGAAGTAGATCATGCAAGACAGTCCACTCTAGTTTTGTACTATAGCAATTTAGTTTCAAGATGTGAGCCACTGACAAGAGTGCAATCCCATGCATGTTTAGACACACACAAACATCCTACAACTCCCAGCATTCCTCAACCAGCCATACTTCTAGTCAGTTCAGTAGGAATTTCCTGATTGACTGCAATAGGAACCAATCGTATACTTTGGACCCTTAGGAATAGACTTCTTTAATTATCTCAATACAGTTTTTCAACTAGAGCATTTTATGTTCAAGCTCCTTTTACTAAGAAGAATAAAAAGTCTTTGTTTTTAACTGAGAGATTACTTTATATATTCTTGCACTGGTTGAAAAATGTCATCTGTCCTCTTTGTCTGCAGCCTACTTCCCAAAAAACATGAAACAAAAACAGCCAGGGGCACAAACAGATTTAGCTAACACAGAGAGTAATGTGTGAGCAATGTGTAGCTGTGAATAGCCCAAAGGTTTGTGTGTGTGTGTGTGTGCGTGGTGCGTGCGTATGTGTGTACACACACACACACAATCTTCAACAAAGAAATGGGTAAGAGAAAACACCAAGGAAAAATGCAGTCTGGAAAACAATCAGCAATATGTATACTGTAAATAGAACAGGAAGATGTCAAAATGCGTAACAGAAACCACAGCATACATAGCAAAAAAATTTCAAGGTTCAAGGAAAACAGTAAACAGACAATACAATAACCCACATTTCAACAACAACCCATGTTTCAATGACAACCAACACTCAACCCTTGAGTGTGGGTTATCGCGTTGTCTGAACCCAGTCACTGTCTACCCTAACTGGCCCTCTTTCCCATTCAACACTATCCAGTTCAACACTACCACTAACATAAATTATGCTGTGCTAGAGTAAGCAACCTCTAGCACACCAATAGTGTTTGCTGGAGCAACGGGTTACCCCGGATACTGCCCATGCCAGTTAATACAGAACTACCCAGAAAGTAATGAAGTTGCCCTTTCATTGTCCTTATTGTCTGACTTCCAAATTGCTGAAGTTTTCCTCCTTGAAAGTGCTCAGTGAAAAGAATGAGAAAAACAGAGTTTGCTTCCATTAGGACAGCTAGCAACCTAGCTCAAGACAAGTAGCCCACTCCAATTTTCCTCGGCTTGAGTGCCTAGGACTGATTTTAAGAGACCTGATGAAAAAGCACAATTGGGCAAATGCAGTCTTTGACCCTGCTGTGCCAAGAATTATTACTGGCACCACGTTAAAGAATTTGCCCTGAATTGTGCCAGAGAAGGGAGGTGAGAACAGGGCTTCATCAAGCAAACTTATGCTAACTCCTACAGGTTTTTTCCAGGCCATTTGGAAGTGCAGAGGGGTACAGGTATACTGGAGGCCATGTGTACCATCTGTCACGGATCTGAATTAGCCATAAGAGAGCCCAATTCTCAATTCATTTGGATGCTGTACAACCCTAAAAATAACTGCCTATGCTTCTTCAGAAACAAACAGCTACTTGGGCTGGCAGCACTAAGTTCAGGATGTCAAAGTCCTTCTTCAAACAATGCATAATTACCATATGGAATTACGGTGACTAAGTTTTTAAAGATTAGAAAACTTTATGAAGATAGATGATTGGCAGATTTTAGCTATGATAGCTAAATACAGTCATGCCTTGGACTGAGAGCATAATTCGTTCCGGAAACATGCTTGTAATCCAAAACACTCTTATATCAAAACGAAATCCCCCCAAAAAAATTTGTACAGAGATTTTTAATTTAAGCCGTACTACAGTACTTGTATTGCAAGACGTCGCTTGTATATCAAGTAAAAAAAAAAATTAAATAAATATTTAAAAATTTGCTTGTCTTGCAAAACGCTCTCAAACCAAGTTACTTGCAATCCAAGGTATTACTGTACATATATCCTTCTAAGTACTAGATACTAGAAACATATAGACGGGGAGAATTGTTGACCATATGAACCTGTTTTATACTGAGTGAGACCATTGGTCCATCTGATCTAGCACTGACTGGGTTCAAACAACATGATAACCCACACTTAAGGGTTGAGTATGGGTTGAGTGTGAGTTGTTGAAACACGGGTTGTTGCTGAAATGTGGGTTATCGTGTTTCTGAACTCAACTGCACTAACAAGCCACGGCTTGTTAACCACGCGGACAACCCATGAAGAGAACTCATGGGCTGTTGTTGGGTTGTGAACTGTGGGTTGTTCACCATGGTTTGTTATCTCACCTGTCTGTCACTGTCTACCCTAACTGGCCCTCTTTCCCATCACCTGCTACCTGACACTTCTCTAACTGGATCTCTAACTGGAGATACCAGGGATTTAACCTAGGACCTTCTGTACTCTATACAGTGAGTTACAGACTCTCCCCAAGTTGTTGCCTTTTTGCCCTGTTTATTGGGCTTCCTAGAGGCATCTGGTTCACCAGTGCTGGAAACCAAATGCTGGACACTGGTCTGATCTAGAAAAGAACAATTCTTATACTGTCACATAGCTTACTACTATGCTAGCAGTATACAACAAACTACAAGCAATACATCAACAATGCTGTTGGTGGGTGGTTCCTCTGACTGGATGGAGGGTGTTCTGGATGGGGTTGCATTCCCCTTGAAGGAGCAGGTCCATAGCTTGGGGATTCTCCTTCAACCATCTTTGTCACTTGAGGCTCAAGTGGCCTCAGTGGCATGGAGTGTCTTCTACCAGCTCTGGCTGGTGGCCCAGCTATGCCCCTATCTGGACAGGGATAGCCTGATTTCAGTAATCTACAACCTGGTAATCTCAAAGCTAGACTATTGCAATGCACTTTACATGGGGCTGCCCTTGAAGACTGTTCAGAAGCTGCAACTTGTGCAAAATGCGGCAGCTAGACTTATTAGTGGGACCAGGAGGTCCAAACACATAACACCAGTTCTGGCCCGCTTGCACTGGCTGCCTGTATGCTTCTGAGCCCAATTCAAGGTGCTAGTCTTAACCTTTAAAGCCCTACACAGTTTGGGGCCACAATACTTGATGGAACACCTCTCCCAACCACAATCTACCTGGACACTACACTCAACATCTGGGGCCTTCCTCCGACTGCCACCTCCACGTGAGGCTCGTAGGGCAACAAGGGGGAGGGCCCTTTCTGTGGTAGCCCCCCAACTGTGGAACAAGCTCCCCCTGAGGCCCGCCTGGCGCCAACTCTACAATCCTTTCAGTGCCAGGTTAAGACTGCCCTCTATGTTGAGGCTTTTAACAACTCTAAATAGTGCATGGTGGGGTGGTTATTTTTAATCTTTTTTATGGGTCACATTGCATTAATTTGTTTTAGCTATTTGTGTCATTTTAAACTTGGTTTTAAATTTTTATAATGTTTTTACTGTGTATATTTTATATTGCATCGTTGTGTCTTTTATTGATTGTTGTAAACCACCCAGAGATCTTCGGCTATTGGGTGGTATATAAATGATGATGATGCAGGAACATTACAATGGTGGTATACAAAGATAAAGCAGTGCAAATATTCAGTACAGGGGACCAGTACCTATGTAACAAAACTAACATCTTCAGTACACCGATAAAGAAAACAAAATCCAGTACCTTGAAATACACTCATTATGGTACACTCATTATGAAAGCCACCGCTAGCTATAGCTTCATGTTCACATTTATACTGTCAATATATTAAAAATAAATAAATAAGGTAGCCATTTATCTGGCTTTCTATTCTATTCTGCAGCTATTTCTGTGTAATCCTAGACTAGTTAAATAAATGATGTAATAAAGTTGTTGCACTTGTTCTTAAGGTTATACTATACACAATGCATATCATAAGGATCTATAAAAATATAAAGAGAATATATACAAATCTGAAACCTTTTCACCCTTTCTTAGATATTAGCAAGCATAGTGACAGAGCCTAAGAAAAACATAAAACCTTTGGCTTTTCACAGTTGCACGTCGTTCACATATTACTATGTGTAATTCAAAGCCATTTATGCCATTGGCCTTATGTGCTAGAGCTTTGCCTTCAGATTCACGGAGCAAAGGTCAGGAAGGAATTGGCATAAATGGCTTTCACGTCTTCAGTGTCTGTATGAATAAAGCAAGTGAATTCACACGATAAGCATCTTTATAGGTTCTCAAGATGTCTCTTTATTCCTAAACGAACAAACAAGGTAAATAAATTTCTTTTTAAGAAAACATAATACAAGGAACAAAGTCTATGTTCCCTTTGAATCATTACCACCTACATGACTGTTACTAGAGCTAAATACTTATCTAAATGAATTCTTTAATATATGCAGTCTGCAGCTCTCAGGCATGGTGTTTATGTTCACTAAGTATTTGCTTCAAAAAGGGTACAAGATTAGGCCAGCAAATAAATTTAGTCTCCATGTGCACTACAAAAATCAACTGACATCTGATGTGGCTATTTTAATGCTAGAAAGATTGTACTATTTATTTCTTGGCATATCCAAAATATTTGCTGCAGCCAAATGCATCCTATCAGGAGGTTTTTGTGTACAGAAAAGACTCAGAACTAGATAGTGCATCTGAAGCATTAACTAGGTTGGCATACACTTGCCAGACCCAGTAAATTGCCTGTAAATCTCATTGATTTCAGTTTAAGAGTCAAATACTCTAGCTGAATGTGTCCAGAACTTTAAAGGGGAAATAAAAAGAATGTCCCTTAAGTATCACAAATTGGGGCTTGAGTATAATATTATACTTGGGTACTTGGAAAACACTTTTTAAAAGTGGGGCAAGGGAGATTGGTAAGTAGGCCCAGCACATAAAATCTACCATTCTGGACTAGTCTCATGAAAAAAATACAGGGCACAACTAGAAAATGTATCTATACAAGCGCCATTGAAATAAATTGGAAGTGCTCTGGTGAGTTCCATTCATTTCAATGTTGCCTATTCTGGAGAACTTCCCAGTAGATTGTGCTAAGTACACACAATAATTACAGACCGAAGATGAACACCATCAGGTTCAGAAATAGACCATAAATATGGTCTCTCTCTTATTTCACTGCCTGGCTGTATCAAACATGCCGTCAAACCTAAACTGGGATATCTTCTAAAACATCTGTCACGGGAAAACAAATAAATGATAGCCAGATGATGGCTGGTGATTGGTTGGTTCTGCATTACGGAGGGATTGCTAGTCTAAAGGTTTTTATTAAATATGAAAGCTTAAGATTTATGCTATAGGTGATAAGGCCAAGAATGCTGTAAAAGTGAAAAAATATGGCAACAGTATGCAGTACATCACTGGCGAGATAATTATTTATATAAAAAGTTGGCATTCTTAGACTTCCAGTACATAGCGGATGAAATTCATATATTCAAAGGAGACATAATAATAACCTGTCGGCTGGTGGTGATGGATATGTTTTTAATCCAAATGGCCACAATCTTCAGTCTACCTGTCACAAAGGGACAGGAAAAATTGGAATTTTCCTTTCATAATTCTTAAAGTTGAAAGAGAAAAACCTAGAAGCATGATAAGTGGCTCATTCCAGTGGACAGATGGACAGGTAGTACTATAAAATGAGCAGCACAGTGCCTTTGCTAATGCCATTTCCCCTCGTTACACTCCCAAACCCTAAGACAGCCATAGCATCCCTTGCAAAGAACACCCTTATTTTATTAAAGCAAAACACCAAAATTTTAAATTGACACTTTAAAAAAATATATAATAAAAATATCTGAATTCTGAAATTAAAATCAACCTGCAGACAGAGGCAGGGAATCACTTCTGGTGTCTCTTATTGCTAGCAATGCTTGGCTTATGGCTTTGATGATCTCCTTTGAAGCTGCCATTTCTAACTTCTATGTTACCAGAATGACCTGCAGTGATTTAATTTATAGAAATTCATCCACTCAATCTGTTCTGAAATTTAATAAATGTATAATTCATATCCAATCTGGGGAAAGAAGAACTAGTCTAACAAATATGTGCATACATACACACACACACACACACACACACCTGTTCCCCCTCCAGTAGAGCGCATCCCCATTCCTCACACTTTCTCCCTTTAAATAGGGAAAATATTGGCTGCATTCAGATGAACATATCTTCGCTTCACAAGCTTATATATGAATGAGCCATTCGCTGGCCCACACACAACTCCTTCACTGCTCCTTTCATATGAGTCGCAATTAAACCAGGAAGTCTCTAATTAATCATGGTTTCCAGTGCTTTTTTTCTGGAGAAAAGGGTACCGGAACTCTTGGATTACATTTCCTCGGGAGTAGATGGCGATTAAATTGTAATGCAATTAATAGAAGAAAAGGTGCTGGAACTCAGTTCCAGTGAGTTCCACCAGAAAAAAAGCCCCTGATGGTTTCCCATTTCATCCAAACTAGGAAACTATGCTTAGAGACATCCTGGTTTTAATAAAGGCTCATGTGAAGGAGCCATGTGCGTGGCTTCTCTCTCTTTAAAATTCAGGATAACTTGGCAATAATGGTAGGCATTTTTTTTTTTTAAAAAAAAACTAATCTTCATTTGTATTATTGCAATTTCGTTATATTTTCAGTAAATTTACAGTAACAAGATGTTCCCCTGGTATTTGATCATATAAATAAAATCACCTTGAGAGGGAAAAATCAGCTCAGTCAGTTTAACCCTTCTTTCAAGGAACTTGTCTGAAAGAGATTTAGGATGCAATCCTATGCATGTTTAGACAGAAAAAAGTCCAACATATCCCAGCATGCCCAAGCCAGTCACACTGGCTGGGGAATGATGGGAGCTGTAAGACTTTTTTCTGTCTAAACATGCATAGCATTGAGGGCTATATGACATTTTTCTGAACAGAGACCGTTGCATACATTCTCCACAACCCATCAAGAGGATGCAATTTTTGAAGTATTCCCAAAGCACATGGAATTCTTAGGGCACTGCACAGGCTGTCTTTTGTGCTTGGAAAAGACCTCTCCATGTCAGAAAAAACAGCATAAGGAAGCTTCATTGAGAGCCTTACATCTTTCTACACCAGTAGGAACTACTGTACATTTCTCCAAAGTCTCAATTTCGCAAACTGAGCTTTGTAGTTTTTAATAAACAGAATAATAAAGGAAAAAACACTGTCATTGTTTATAAATGCATATGTTTTCTTGTGTTCTCTGAATTCACCTTGCAGTAATGCGCTTTAACTGGCCTCACAGCTGGACAAAACAGCTTCATTTCCTGAATATTCCTCCACACTCCTCACTAATTTTGGAAAATGAATTTTGCAATTACAAGAAGTAAGGGATTGGCAACATTAGACATGCAATATGCAGAAGGCAGAAAAGTGGGTCCTATTCAACCCTTCCCAAACTAATTTTTTATATGACTCATTTCTCTTGCTGGAGCTCAGGAGCAAATGTGTCATTCGAGGTAATATAATAATTTGGTCTCTATGAGAAATTAACTTCTCTCCTCCATATTCCTTCTCTCGCCTTCTGAACTTTCATTCAAAGATGGCTACTTACTAAGTAGGGAAAGCAAGAATAGAAAGCCAAACTGTAACTTTATTAAAACAAGCTGTCCTTAATTTGCCAAGTTTAGCTATTTGTTTGCACATGTGTGGATGTAGACACCCATACAAACAAGTTTCTTGTTGGAATTGCCATACTCCTGAAATACTGGAGCTCTGTGCTTTAAAGTTTTGCCCTTTAAAGAAATGATAACACAGAAAACTTTCTTTCTAAAGGGGGTGTCTAATTATACTAAATACATAAATCTTGCCTCTCAGGATATACTCTTCTACAGAAAGCCAACCATAACAATCTTCTCACCAAAATATCTTGAGGCATCCTGCAAAACAAAATCCATACCAGACTACTTTACTGATCTCTCCTATCTAACCAATGCTATCCTCCCTTATCTCTCCAAATACTAACAAACTGGGATGGGCAGGGAGGGGATTCATGTTATTAATGACCTACAGTGGAACAGAGATAATGGAGCACTCTATGTAATGTTATTAAGTAGTGGCATATATGCTATTTACCCATATAATTAATAAATAATGCCATAAACAGTCATATTAATGCTATCAGACATTAAAATTAAAGGCTAGCTTTTAATACAATCTGACTGACTGCATTAGCTTATAAATTGTTAGATGACGCTTAAGTAAAAGCATCATTCACAGTCCTAAGATAGCTTAGGCTGGTAATAATCTTATTGGCTAGGGTACTATGCAGATCTTTGGAGTCTTCCATGATCCCAGCCAGCATGGCCAATGTCAGAAATTATGGGAGTTGTAGTCCAAAATATCTGGAGGGCACCAGGCTGACTACCACTGAGCTAGAACATGTAGGTTTTTAATGAAATACTATAATAGCCCATGATTAATTTCTGAACTAAATTTTACAGTCCTGATTCAAAAGGCCCTTACACCCTAATTCCTGCTTAATTCCCCACTTTCATCTCCAACTGTAATAAAGTCTAAGTATATGTAAGTGCGTTTGCATCAGTTTTACTTCTTTATTACTCTTGCCTCTCCCATCTGTATCTCTTTTGGTCGTCTAGTCATTGTCAAACTTAGGGCACAATCCTATCCATATTTAGTCAGAAAAAAAGTCCTACAAATCCCTGCGGGGAGTTGTATGGTATTGCATCTTTAGGTTTGTAACTTGGGGCAGGGCTCTCTTTAATTCTTGTACTATAAACTATCAGGTACACTGGCAATGCTATATAAATAATGTTTGCTGGAAATAAGGGATGCTTGGGCAGTATCCAATGGTGTCATTCCACAAACTCATGTAGTGCTAGTGGAGCTCACTGAATCTTTCCACGCTGTGCAAGTGCGGTTGCGCAAGCACATGTAGAACTGCATTTGCGCAAATGTAATTTTAGTTGTATTCTCTTCTTGTGCATAGTTCAGAACCTAGTTTCCACTAGCACAATTTTATTTGCACTAGTGGAATGACACAGTTGGATTCTGCCCCTTGTCATGAGAAGAACTCTGTATGGAGGTGACTTGACGTTGCCTTTGCATAATAGCTGCTTTATACAGCAAGCCACTTTGTGTGTTCTGGTTGAGCAGGTGGATCAGCCCCACCATGTGCTTTGTCTCCATGACACCACAAGCTGCTCTCAGAAATGTATGGCAGTTGTGTGAAAGCAAACTACATAGTGGGGACAAATGTGCATGGTGACTGAGCTGGTACATACAAAATGCTTCTCGGTGTAGAGCTGTCATCACATGGAAGCAGACTTAAGCAGTCTCTATGTGGCAGCTATATAGAGAGAAGCAGTTCTAACTTATTTCAAGGGAACTTGCTTCCCATAAGTGGTTTGCAGTCTTAGAACCCTGTTTCACACAATAACTGAAGTTAAATTGCTTTGCTGTCTTTGCCCCTTGATTCTAAATGCATTTACTTTAAGTGTCAATGGGACAGTGCATGGGTTTGCCTCATCATATCTCCATGCTGACCATGCCAAGCACTGCTGGAGTGCTACGGAGTAACACCAATGCCAACCCCAAGGAGACAACATTATCAGACACAGCATTATCCTGCTTACATGCTGGCACATGGAGCCACAAAACTGTTGAGAAAAGAAAAGTGTTTTAGATTTGCCCAGCACAGAATGAAAAGGATACAAAATCTTAATTTGAAATAATACAAGCGGATTATTGGTTTGTTCCACATGCCGATGGAATGATCCATTACCATAAATATTCTACTGCAAGTACATGATGCTGTCCTAATAGTAGCTGCAGCCTTATTGGCTTAAAAAAAAAACATAAAAAGGGTTTTGCATGAGAATTGAACTTAATAGGTTTGACAAGGACTAACCTTAAAAAATCCAATCCACTCAAATCCGTTTGAAGACTGCAGCTGAATTTCATGCAAATCTCAGAGAAGCGGCTAGGCAGTTGGGATATCAAGATGCCGAGTCCCTTTCTACCACAGATCTAAAACTAGGCAAAACAATGATACCCAACCCTGTACCTTTTTTCAAAGATGCATCTTATGAAAGTTCTGCTTTTATGCTAGGCTCAGAAAAAGTCAAATAAAATTAGACTAGGATGGAGACTGCTGAGGAATTGAAAATACTTCCCTTTCACGGTAATATGAAACCTGGGCTCTCTTCATTTTCTCTGTCATAAAAATTGCATTAAAACAAAAGCTTCATATCTATTTAAAACTGAATGGCCCTCACAAATAACGGTAATGTGCCAGATACACACAATAGATATTTGCAAGGTTTAAAAAGATGCATGAGTAATAACGACCTTTACTTAGCCCATGTTTCTTGCTAGGTTTTAAAAACAGACTAAAACATACTGAATTCACCTATTTTATGATTAGCAGCTTATTAAATAATTGTGCTTCCAATTCTTTTGTCTGATTCAGAAGTCTGCTCAAGAAGTCTCTATCATGCATGCATGCATGCATGCGTACATACGGCATATCAATGTAGATATGTTTGTGGGTTAGAAATCAGTTATGAGGGGGTGTGTGGAAATAAAACCTTTTTTTTTTACAGTTAGGTTGCGAAATACTGGGAGTTGCAGGACTTTTTTTCTGTCTAAACATGCTTCCGATTGGACACTCTTTTCCAACTGAATTCTCACTCACAATACATGTAGCCATGGCTGTCTAAAAACGGCAGATGCTGTATAAAGCTCCAGTACTTATAAACTCTTGGTTAACAAAGGGCACCCAAAGCTCTTAAAACAGGGAAACATTTCATTTCTGCTAAATTAATGCCTCTAAGCGTTAGATTTCATCAGCTTCACTTAGGGTAAAAGTCCCAAAAGATTCTCCTAAAAACAGGCTGTATTTTATGGGCAAACCAGGCTATCTAAATCTAGATAAAACTCATTGGCTTGTAATCTTCACAATCATCTATACATCTAAATCTATATGCAAATCAAATGCTCTCAGGCATTGACACATTCCAAAGCACCCAGGAGTTAGAGAGGCTCACTGCCTCCCCTAAGCCCGTCCCCCCCCAACCCCCAACTTCTATTTCCCTTCCTTTATTTACACTAGAGGTACCTAAATAATTCACACTGCCTCCTTTTCAGGCCGAACATTCTTCTGTTGAAGCTTGCAATGAGCAATTGCAGTAACCAGATGGACACATGAATGCAGCAGGTGGGACAGATGGCAGACCGCCCTGTCTGACGCTGGCTGCCTTGGCTTGCACTGCTTTTTCCTTCCAGGTACATTATCATCAGTGTAGCAGAAAGTGGTATGCAAGAAAGGGGAAGGGGAGGAGAGATAATCTATGTACAAAACTACAGGAGTTAGTTAAATAAATGACCAGCTGCTCACTTGCATATTCTAACCAAATGCAATTTTTTTTTACCCTCACAGGAATTACTTATCTTCTCAAAGAAGCTCCCACCCCACCCAATTTTCTTTTACTGACACACTGTTTAGAAACATAGGTGTGATTTAAGGAGGAGATACCGGTAAGTAAGATCTTCACAGACAAGGAAAATGTATTGAAGCATCTGATGCTTTTGAAACTAAGCACAAAACCCAGTTCATACTGTGGTTTCCAACTCCGAAATACATTTCTCCATTTACAAACCGTTATGCATTTTGTGGTGTCAACTGATCGCTGAAAGGGCTGTTCTGGGTTTCTGCCTGAAGCCATATTGCTTGTTACATGCAAACCCCAAATCCCCACTGATTTCAGTAACAGTTTTCAGTATAGCGGATTTCGCCTAACTTCTCGCTTCAAGGTATGTACAAAGGACATTTTACTATAGTGCAAATTTGGAGTCTTAAAATGCAGTAGAACCAACGGATAAGGCAATACATACACATTATCTTTCTTGATACAATGGAAAATGAATATGGCCACATTTCCATGCACTACGGACTGATCATTCAAACTATTTTCTCAATCAATTCTTGTCCCTTACACACTCCTTAAACTTCACCAATGGTACTATCTACCGTATTTGTCCCTTCCTCAGGAATTCAGGCACTGTGAAGGGCTGTGGCTCAATGATGGAGCACACACTTTGCATGCAAAAGATCCCCCCCCCCCGCATCTCCAGGTAGGGCTAACAAAGAATCTAGCCTGAAACCCTGGAGAGCCGCTGCCAGTCAGTGTCGACAATTCCGGGCTAGATGGACCAATGGTCCAACTCAGTATATTCCTGTCTCCAAATGCACCCTTCCTCCACCAATCCAAAAGCAGCTACCTCCTTTCATTTTTAAAGGCCTGCTTTACTAAAATTGCCAACAAGATCCAAGAGTGCAACCTATACATGTCTACTCAGAAGTAAGCCCCATTGCAAGCTTAGTATTTAGTAATTTTGATACAGCAACTTCTCTCATGCTCTTTGCTCACTACGTAATGCTGATTTTTGTTTATCCATCAGATGAATCTATTATTCACATGTTAACCAGTATAGAAAAGCACTGCAAGATGCATCACTGGGCTGTGCAACTGAAGGTATGAAAGCAGCATTTTCAGATTATAGCAGGAACAGGAATTGATCCAAAAAGGGACAGGGTTTCCAGGGATGTTGAAGAGTCCTTGGTTTCGAGTCACGAGTCGAGTCACGAGTCTTTGGACCCAAGTCTCGAGTCCGAGTCCTTGGTCCAAAATGGTGACTCACAAGTCACTCCCAAAGCTGACTCCATGAGTCCCCATTAAAATCAATGGGGTTTTTTCCCAACAAAATAAGGCTATTTCAGATGTGTGGCTTAAATAAATTCTAGGCACAAGTGTGCCTTTTTATTTCAAAACTCTGCAACTGATTTTGGCAAGAACAGACCAGGCAGACAAACCCAAAATAACCAGACAGGCAGAGGAGGCAGGGAACCCCAAAACAGGCAGGCAGAGGCCTTTGTCTTGGACAATTCAAACTGTGGAACTGGTTAAGAAGAGACCAGGCAGGCAGAGGAGGCTGGATACCCCAAACAGGCAGGCAGAGGCAGCCAAACCCAAAATGTCTGAAAGGTTGCACTTTAGGAAAATGATTTTTAAAAATAAACTTGCTGTACTTCCTAAAACCTATCCATGTTGCATTTGAGGAACACGATTTTGGAAGACGAGTCCTTGGTCTCGAGTCCCATTAAAAATATTGGGACTCGAGTCAGAGGGGGGACTCAGTCCGACTCACGAGTCGAGTCCTGGAGTCCGAGTCCCCATCCCTGGGTTTGACTGTATTAATAATGAACTGAACTGACAACAGCACTTGGATAAAACGTGAACTCAAATTCATATATGTGTCTTTGCACTTTAAAAAAAATTAACACAGTGAGAGGATGGATGAAAAACAAAACCACTGAAATCATATCAAAAATTCTTGGTGTATTTCTGACCTGGCACAAACAAGGTTCTATTTAAGATCTCGCGAGACAGTCCGCTCTCATAGGATTTTCAGACTGATTTTGAGGCCAGAGAGGTTAAGCAGTTTGGATAAGCTTCAGATAAGCATACAAACTTTTATACCCTTATGAGCAATGGTCAAGGCTCTGAACCTTTAAAGGTCTGTCCACTTAATGCTAAGCTAAAAAAGATGAAAGAGTTCAGGAATGATTCTGAGAGAGGATATAGGGTCCAGTTCTGCCTACAGTTTACTTCAGTCTTAAGAGGATGTTACTGCAGACTATTAGGGTGCAACCGAAGATGCAATCAGATCTCCGTGGTTTGAAAAAAATGAACAGCAGCCATGGTGGTTACTATTCAGCCTGGGACTTAGGTACTGGGAGGGAGGTTAATCCTTTCCCACAACATGCACCCCCCAAAAAAACTATGTCCCAAAGAGGAAAACATACAGATACTATGTACTGATCAAAAGAAATCCAACGTTGCTTCCATATACTCACTGGGAAGTTCCAGGTTCCCCCTTCCCATGGTAGCTTCCTTTCATTCTTCTCAAAGAGAAATTAATGAAAATCAAGGGGCTTTCCAGTCACATAGTGCAAGGTCTGATGCCACAAACAAAAACAAGTGAAGTCCTATGCGCATCTGGAACAACCTGGGGAGAGGGAACTTGAATCTCAGCTATAAGAAATAAAAAATAGCCAGTTTGCACAACACAAGGGTGGTTAATAAGCCACGGTGGCTTCTTGATCACCCCCATGCATGCCGGTCGCATGGCAGCTAAGTTCTCTAATTACCCTCGCTGGGTGCAGGTTGTCATGATCTCCAAACCCTGCTAGGGGGGGTGGCTGGAGTAGTTAACAAACCACCCAGCAACGCTACCACTGACCGTGGGTTCTGGATGGTTTGCTAACCACCCCAGCCACCCACCCTTGCAGGATTTGGACATCACAACAACCCGCGCCCAGTGACAGTAATTAGGGCACTCTGCCGGCATGCGACCGGCATGTGCAGGGGTGGTTAACAAGCCACCATGGCTTATTAACCACCTTTGTGTCGAGCAAACATGGTCAATATTACTGCCATTACCTTTACAGTTTCACAAATCTTTCATATGTATTACTTTCAAATGGCTGATTTTTAAAACTATATTTAAGATATGTGTTTCCATGTAATACCATCTCAATAATTTCATTTTTTATAGGAAAGGAATAAAATTAGACTTCATGTTTTCCTCTTCCCCAGATTTTATTTATTTAAGGGATTTACATCCTGCCCTTCAATAAAATGCTCAGTGTGGCTTACAACATTTCAGATATGCATTTATAGCAACTTTCACTTTCATAATTTTGAAAGGGATTGGAACACAATCATGTTCACAGCTATAGTATTGGTCACTGTGCTTCTGGGGTCCTGCTTTCTTTGTGGTAGGAGTAGGAGAACAATATCCCCAAACCTTTGGCTTCACTGCACCATGAAATGTACACATTTTCTTTTCCAAAACTACAAATGGTTTTAAGAAAGGTGGCTGCTTTAATATAGTATAATATGTCCTTAAAATATGAACTTGATTTTAAAGATAATGCCCGATGATCCTATTGCATGTGTACTATGCAATCCTATATATGTTTTCTTGAAAGTAAAACCTACCAAGTTCAATGGAACTTACTACCTAGCAAGTGTGTTTAGGACAATCATAAATTATTATAGCTCCAAAAGAACTGTGTTTAATCATATAGTTTGTTTAGAAAAACGCACATCCACACTTGTGCATGCCCGCACACAGAAAAAAATAGGACAATATAGTATTTGAAAAATAATTCTTATGCCCCAATACTATTATCAAAAAAGCAGAAGACATTTCTGCTGGGTGGGAAAAGAGCTGTACTTTTAAATTAGCTATATTGAATCTAGATACCATAATTCACCAAAGTGCACAGCTGCCACAATTGGGGTCAAAATTTCAAAGGCACTGAAATGCAGCATCCCCTACTTTTCTCAATGGGAGCTGCAGGGTGCACAGCAATTTTGAAAACCTAGCTGCTTTGTTACTAAGCACCTACACAAGATCGCTGAGCATTTTCCAAAATCTCTCCATATATTCAGGTGTTCAAATGAATGTTGGGAGGGAGGAGGCTTCTGGGGTTGACAAGAAAACTAAGCCAGCTAAGACATCCATGTGCTGAGAGAAAATTACACAGAATATTTATTAAAGAAAAATACCCTCTCACCTTAAAAATACATTTCCCTAAGAGTCTAAAATTGCTCAGGTCAGATAAAATGCCAATATAATACTGGGGAGTAATGAAGCCGACTCAGAAATTGTCATGTTGAAATTCTAGTTAAATAGCAAGGGCAAAAATGTGGGCCTTCTTATTAATCTCTAATGCAGCTAAGTGGGGGTAAATAAGGGGAGTGGGGAACTTAGTAACCCCATACACAAATATGTGTGTGTTTATAATCACTTTTATTCATTTCCCCTACCAAGTCTCTATTTTTTTCTTACAGACAATTCTTCTTAAAGCTGTGTATTTATGCATGAAATACAGACACCAAAATAAAATCCCCAACATTACAGGTTCTTTAACATGCCCATATAGTGTCACCAATATTAAAACTGTCAAATTCATCCTTAAGATCTTGCAATTTTATCTTCGTCCATTTCTTCGTTTACGTGTGTTCACTCTGAAGACCTTGGCTTTGGCACTTTTCAGCCTTGATTTAATTTTGTATTAGTGCTGTAATTAAAGAAAACCTAGTTTCTACACCCTTTTAAAGGTCAGGCATTTAATCTCAGGTCCCTCCCTCAACTTTCTCCTTTGACACTATGGCTCACACTAGCATGCCCCTAAGAATAATACCACATTCCTACCCTACCTTTAACCTTTGTGAGACCAGAATTATATCATTATTCTTTCAAATGAAAGAACATGCTAACATATACATTTAAAACCTGCCTTCTAAACAAAAAGTAATTGTTATTCATTATTGTTTGCTTTTGAAGTGCCAGAAAGATATCCTAAGGTGTACAATATACAGAATTCAAACAGATCTATGCCCTGAATGGGCTCACAATATCAACCACCCAAGGAAAAAGAAAGACAAAGGGAAAGGAGCAGGATACGAGAAAGGTTACTTACCCCTCTGCAGCAGTGGAGCAGCACCATTTACATAGCCCATTGGACAGTGTTTAGTAAACAGGGTGTGTATGGTGAGTGAGTGTTTCTATTTGACTGTCCTTCTAAAAGCAAGGCAAGGCTTCTGTTTTTAGTACACACTTTGGTTCAGTGTTAATCCTGTTTTATGTTGTTCACACCTGCTGCTGACTAGCAGCCAGCTGATGGTTTATGGTTTGTGCTGCTCTAAGTGAATCTCTACTAACCCCGCCTAAAACATCAACAAAAGCCACTCTGCTGAACCCAAAACAAAAGCTGATCCCAGTCTTTAAAAAAAAAACTTTCTAAAGCAGTATGCCTCACATTCAGGTACTTCTCCAGAATGTACAGAGGTTTTCAGCAAAATGATATCCTCCAAACCTAAAATACTAGTTGTGATCCTTAGGGATGGTTTTAAAAATGCATTCAGTACAAATCATGTTCTGCGTCAGGAAAATTCACTCCAGTGAAAATATCCACGCCTGTGCTGTAACGGTACATAATTTCTGACCAGCAACAGGAAGTATATACCTATCATGCATATACTCAATAATTTCCCTCTGATTTCTGAGGAATTTTTGTAACGGGATTTGCATACAACTGAACTGGATGAGTTCTGATTTTGCTTGCGGTGGTTTGAATAAAGAATGGCATTGAAAGTATAAAACCAATATAAATACGCATCATTATAAATATTCAAACCCCACATAAAAATCGGAATCACTGTCAATTCATTAGAATGCTGACATTTAAAGATACTAATACGCAATATTCTCTGCACCTAGTTGTAGAAGTTTCGGAACACACGTGGGGAACTAAAAAGCTTCTTGCCTCTCACCTACAGAATGACCCACTAGAAACAAATCTACAGGCCAAAGTTTAATATAACTTTTTAAGTTTAAGCACTTCACAATGCAATCCTATAGGTGCTTACTCAGAAATAATCACTGCAGTTTTCAGTCAGGCTTACTACCACGTAAGTGTGCATAGGATGTTAGCCTAGGACTAAATTCATTACTGCAAAACAGCCTAACATTCAGCCATATTAAGTTTCTCTCATGTTATATTAAGGTCCATAGCGCTACAACGGCAGCTTTGGAAAACAAATCACTTTCACTGAGGTGTATAACATTTGAGCTGTAAAAAACCATCTTTATGTATATCCCCATTCTTTTTTCTGGGCTTTTCCCTTCTTCCGTGTTTTTTTTTTTTTTTTGGCATGCACTATGTTAGTTCCTTATGCCCACTACACTGCAAAGCCTTGGCAGTCACCATATCAGTTCCATCTTACCTGCACTTTCTGTGCTGTTGTAGTCTGGCCAAAAGCCCATGTTGTCTGGTCTTAGCAAATACCAAGCAAATGTTCGAGCCCTATCATAACACTTGCTATGCCAGTGAGTAACTGCTTAGGAAAGACCTATTGATTGTTACATCCATGCTCTGTCACAAAACAGGAACTTACAAAGGACCCTTATTATACCATCTAACTCAGTATTATCTATACCGGGGATGAGCAGATTACAGGCTTACAGGATCACTTTGTTTTTTTACTAGTACACGGAGAGTCACCAACCAAAGTCCAGGCACAAAACAGTTGTGCAGGCCAGCAGACAAGAATTAAGGAACAGGGTGTTGTGAGCACGTGCGCAGTCCAGGAATTTGTGATCAGTACATGAACCAAGCTCACAAGTCTTGCTACACAAAAATCCACCCCTGGTTTTCTCTCATGCATTTTTTTCAGCCACCTAATTTAAGGTGTTGGGCGGGGGGGGGGGGGATCTTCTTAGTTGTTGCTATTGTTATAAGATCAGGAAGAAGAAAGAAACCCTTGGCAATCTATTGCAAATTGCCCAGAGGGTCTATCAGTAGATCCCAGTCTCTGTTCTGCCCATTCCTGATCTAAAATGACTGGCAGTAGCTATCTAAGGAGTCTTTCCCAGCCCCACCTGGAGAAGCCCAGGATTGAGCATAGGAACCTTTGCATGCAAGCATGTGGTCTACCACTGAGCTACAGCCCTTCTATTGTTGTTGGACCATTGTCAGAGGTCAGAGAACCAAGCACCTAGTTTTAGATATACCCTTTTAAAGATTTTTGCCTATTAAGCATGTTTACGCAAGAACGGGGCTGATTTCATCTCACTTACTTCCACATGGTCCCGTTTCCTGAGGTGGTTGAGCACTGACTTCACAACTGACTGCCAGGGTCTGCATGGCATTGCAGATTGAAGCTAGCCCACAATCAGGGACTAGATGACCATGCGTCATGATCTGTGATGCAATTCCACCACTGTGATGTACACAGGGGGGCAGAACAATGTCTGTGCAGCTTCTAACTACCGTAGTCACACATACTGCAGCAGCAGCAGGAACACAGAAGCCATAAGCCAATTCCTAACTTTTCATCCCATGGTCTTCTCTGTAGCCAACTGAAAGAAGCTAGTCCTTTAAACTGACATTAGTGAACTTTCCATCAGCCTATACACAGCTGAAAAAATAAAATCAAAAGATTTTCAGAACATACAAATGAATCTGTCACACACCTAAAAATCTCTCCTATATCTCTACTGTGATTGCTGCTTAAAATCCAGACCGGTAACTACAAACTGAATTCGCAATCATTTGTCATTTTTAATTCTGTAAAAGATTCAAAAGAGGGGGGCATTTAAAAAGCCAAAAAATTAGCATTTCAAAACAACTGAATTATAATGCAGCATACTGGGAAAGATTGTATAGTTAAACATATATCCCCATGATCAGCAATAGTAACTTACTGATCATATGGTATTTGTGGTTTAGTAGAATACTGGTGATTCCAAGGCTATGTTTAGTGGTTGAAAGAAAACAGTGGTGTACCCTGCTACCTTCAAGCACTGCATCCAAATATGCCTGCTTCAGGAGGAGTTAAAACTACTTTTTTTTTATTGCAGTGTTTTCCCCAGGCAGAGAATTTTATTTCAGTTTGAATCTTTAAAGCATCACATTTTCAGTGATGCACTTTAATATTTACAGTTGGCATCTTCATAGAAGAATGAAACCTCTGACCAACAGCTCTAAAGCATGAAGTATGCCTCAAGTAAGTACTTAAATTATTTTACACCCAAATGGAGCCAGTTGTTTTTAGCTAAAATTTGATAAACCTTAAATTGAAGACCTTTTCTTTAAATGAAGGTCTTGAATTGCGAAAATAAACTTGCCAATGAAATATATATTTGTCCAAAAAACCTATTGAAACCCGAACAGTTGAGGCAGTTTATCAGCGTGTCAGCATTTTGCTCTTAAAGTCCCTGTCTCAGTTAAAGGTACAGAACAAGGATGCCTTGATTAATCAAATACTATCGATGTAAGTGGCTAACAGTGATCTCACTGAGAGTAATCAATAAAAATCCCAAATCAATCTATTGTGGTTTGCTCTACAATTTATCAACCTGAATACAACAAAGTTATCTGAATGCTTGAAGAGAAGTATAACAATGTTAAAGCACGATATTAGAAGAGCCTGAAAATATCAGACTGTCTAAAGGATTCGCTAAACCAGAAGCTTTTTATGGTAAAAGAAACTATTTCCTTAATTTTGTACGAAGTGTGCCAAAACCCATACAACCTATGCCACATTTTGGTCCACTTAAGTGATGGTTTTGTTGTCTCCTCGATTTGTGCTTTATGTATATTTAGACTTCTAAAAATTATGTATGCAGCAAATAGTCAATTCAGTAAGGTGTCTGCATGTTTTATTATTTTTGTACACTAAAATATGCAGAGTACAGTTCTGTTTTGTTTTATTTTTGTTTATTTAAAAAAATACATCCATAAAATGACAATAGCTAAATTTTCAGGAGTTTTAGCTTTAAATAATATTGATAGCAACTGAATCTCAGGTCTCACATATTAAAAACAGTGGTGGATATGTTGGATTATGAAGTAAGTGCTTCCTCCTAAGATTAGGACACATATTTAATAGACTGGAAGAGGATAAAGATGCTGAAATTTCTGAAGAATGCTTGAAATAGATATATTCCACTTATCAAAAGAGCTGCTATTGTTGCCAAGGGCTCCTTTCTCAATATATTCACCTGCACTTTAGTCAAGGTAATAAGTCCTCCCCTTCATTATTGCATGCTCACAAGCACCACACTATTCAATTTAAATGGGAAAAAAGGCATGACACGTCTAAAACATTTACTTTTGCTAATGTAAAAGTGTTGGCATTTTGCTCTATTCCTGATAAGCTGGTGCCAGTGGAAGTGATTATTCTTTTCTTATTCAAAGCATATCAGCAGTCGAAAGCACTCTCAATCTTATCAGGTGTATGAACAGCACAGTTACTGAAAACAGTTTGTCCTGCTTCTCTCTCTTTCTGCCAGGCTATCAGATAAACCCAACTAACTAACTGTATTTACACACAATCAAACATAAGCTGTATCTTCGAAGAACTGTTGACTGATTTCAACATGCTACAGGTTTGCTGCTCCTCACAAAAATGCCAGCAGTGTGTATACGCAAAAGACAACCAGAAAGAAACCTCTGTTAAAAGCAACACCACGCCACTAACATAAAAGAAAAAAAGTGGACGGCAGAAAAGCAACAAGGGGCCCAGAACTAACCTTAGGAATTAACATTTTTATGAAACTCCCCCATAATGTTGGCATCTCAGTATTGCTCTGATTTCATGCTACGTGAGCTTTCTGTTACATCCAATATGTTTATCTATGTTGCTTATTATGCTCTTGGCTTGCTAACTTCCTTCAATTCATACTTTTATTTATTGATTAATAAGCACAGGAAGAAACTACTTGCATCAAGGAGAGCTTATTCAATAGAATTTTAAAAGAAATGTTCTATTTGACAGTAAGTTACACAATCCTTGCCCCACAGATGATGAAAGCTTTGGTGTGTTAATACTACCTCATCCCTGTCCAATAACTTCTGCTGAACACCTCTGACAGAACAGAAAGGGCCAGGCACATGCCACCACCAGAGCCCCACCTCGTGCTTCTGCCTGAACTCCAGGACCAGAATGAACCATCCTCTAGATTTGTAGGAGAACAATTAGATGAATTATGCCAAGTGTGCTATGCAATTCAGCCGATTGTTGCTTCTCCATCTGTGACTGTGGTTCCCATGATTAATGGGACAGGTTTCACTCATACTAATGTAAACCAGGGGCAGTAGATGTTCAGCTCATGCTAATATGACCCTACCACTGCTGTAGAAAATCATTCTTTAATATGACAACGATACAGTGTCCTGTAGTCTACCTGCAGTTACTTGAAGTCCCATCTTCCACTGCTTCTGGGAAAATATAGTTTGAAAGAAATGGTGCTTCATGCCATTTCAGAACATATGATCATCCCCTCTAGCTAGATGGCTGCTATGAGAAAATTCAACTAATGGAACAATTTAATAGAAGAAATATTTAATATTTAATGGAAGAAATATTTCATTAACTAGCTAGGCTTGAAAATATCTTTTTGCTATGTGAATTTTATACAGCGTTTATTATCAGTCATTACATTTATTTGCATGTTGGTATTTGTCAACTTTCAGAAATCAACTATATTTTTCCATTTTTAAAGTCATCTCCTTATTATCTTTTCCTATCTTTGCTTAACTTTAAATAAACAAAGCAAATTATTTATTTGTTGGTTCACTAACCTACATGGACCAGGCTTGCCAAAATGAATTCCTCTGGTGTATATTGCAGCCATAATAACCTTTTCATCTGACATCACCTGGGAATATTTAAGAAAAAAAAAGAACCTTTAACTTAAGAATCAAACTAAAACCTACAGCAAATCCCAAGAAATTACGAGATGTGGAAATGTCTTGGAAACAAACAAACAAAAAAAGGCAATTGTATATACAGATACTGTATAAAGGTCAGCACTTGTTTTCTGACACCTTATCCATAATGGAGCGTTATTTTAAATAGCAGTTCGAATGCACTGAACAATCATGCTATGTTGCATAGGATATTAATATTTTACTAGCTGTTGTATGTATGATACAAAAACATTTAAATACAAAAATATTTAAAACACTGCAGATGTTAGATGAGAGTAGGTGTTTTCTGCAATATTATTTCTGTCAACAAACTATGAGAAAAGGAAGGAAGAAAATCCCAGGGGGTAAGAGCAGCGAGCATAAAACAAGACATCTTATCCTCATCCTCCCACACTCAGTCCTTATCTACTTGCATCTTTATAAGGGTAGGAATTTAACTATTGCTCAGGGGCCAGTCAACATCATTTCATGTGACTTTTCTCCATTATATTTGTTACTGACTGTGCATCTGTATGCTTTTAAGGAGATAAAGTTTGAATTGGGGTTGTCGAGTTTCTGGCTGGCTCTCTACACAATTTTTAGTATTATTATTACTATGGGGCTGGAAACAAATTGGCAACATGTTCTCATTCTAACTAGCCACAGCCATCAATCTCTGATCACACCTATTAAAATCCTTTTGTAGCCCATGCAACGTCTTGCGACAGCTTGACCAGTTGTTTAAGGAAAGGGCGTGTGATGGAGCAAAGCTAAATCGACACATCTGTGATACTTCTGATGCCCTTCAGCATGGCTAATATTAATTTGTTTTCTTTGGCTAGGTAAGTGCTGCCAAAACACATTACATATGGTATGTAGTTCCAATCAAAATGATGAAAAGGAGATGTGCACTATTGTTTCACTCAAAACAACACAGAAAAAGGCACAGAGGAATAAGTGAGACAGCAGCTTGCAACGACGAATAATGCTGAAAAAGGTCTGCATAGATTTTGCTTTTCCATTTTCTTCAATGGCAGTTCACAAGGATTGTTCCACTTATTTCAGTGGCTTGCTTCCAAAGATTCCACTGCACAAGTGGAAGGCACTTTCACTTGTGTGGGCTGTTGCCAATTCCCCTGCCCCACTTGTGCCCCCTCTGACCTCCCAAAACTGGCTTCAGAGGGTTGATGGATTTTCCTGAGCAGGTTCTGGGGAGAATTGGGGTAGCAGGTGAGGGAGCAAATCAACACACTTTCCCTGCACAAACAGTGCTTTCTGCTAATGCCGCAAGATCTTTGGATCCATGCTTATATGATTTACTGCCAAATATTCATGTTTATGAAGATCAGGGATAGATCTTTTTTGTCAATTATAAAGGGGGAAACCCCTCAGACTATGTTGACATGCACAGAAATGCATTGCCTTCATATTTTAAAATGTGTAAGTAAATGTACACAAATCTGCAAAATAATAATACATTTGTTGATGAGTTGTTTGGGGAAAGGGGAACTTTGTTTTTTCTTTAAAAAAAACCAAACTCCTGAAATTTCAGTACAATGAATATATGTATGTGTATATTGCTTTGGTTGGAGAGTGTGGCTTGAGAAGAAGTGCATTTTTGGCAGAATGGTTACCCACCCACCCCCCATTTACAAGACGTAATTTTCAATACAGTCTTTAGGAAAAATCCAATCCAACATAGGGGTAATAAAGAGATCTTATGACCAAGACATTCAAATTAAGGAGGATCATCACACACACACACACACACCTTTTATGGTGTACACATTTGCTTACTTGAACTAAGAATTAGTGGTGGGATAAAACAAGAGTCTTGGAAAAAACAAAAGCAAATTCTAGGCAAAACTTTATTTCCTAAAATAAAAAAGCAATTGGGAAGAACTAATTTGTAGATGAGCCTATTTTGAGCACTAACCTGCTCTGAATGAGAAGTATTTCAGAACTGGAAAGGAAGGAATACATAATATTTGCATTAGATTTTATTTGCTACAGCAGCAAATAAGGCTACCTTGCCATCTTAAACCCTACTATTCACTAGTATGTCCTGCTAATAGAGCTTAATTATATGCATAATTATTTTATTTTTTTAGGATTGCAGCCTCTTAGAAGCATTTAGACTGGATGGATGTGTCATTATGCAAGAATGACACAAGTTACTTGGGAGAGCAAACAATTACAAATTGATTCTATAATTATAATCCAAATGATATTATGAAATTTGGAAAAACTGGAGCAAAATCCTGTAATGAATTTTCCTTAATGTTCTTCTAAGCGTTTACAAGTTCAATACAAAACATTTAGAATAGGAAAGCTAAGGAAATTAAAAGGCGCATGTATCCTATATATTTAATGGCAGATGTTTACATTAAAATGGATTTTCAATTTTTCCTTTAGAGATGGATAATACTTTTAATATAAAATTGGCCATATGTCAGAGGAGTTATGCTTTCAGAATGCAAACATAACAATCCTAATTGTTATAACTGATAAATGCAGAACTTCAAAGAACTGAATTATAGTATCTTCTGTTGCAGAAAAATATAAATGTAAAAATGACAGCACCTGAACTGCATATCCAAAGGAATGCACCAGTGAATGCAAAATATATATATATATAAAAATCAAGACAATCTAATATCTGCATTGCTATTTATTGAGTTTATTTTTAAGGCAATTAAAAAGTTTCAAAAAATGTCTGCATGTGTATACTGTATAACAAACAAATATAATTACAATACATATAATATAAGGTGCACACATATAAAGGATGTATCCATATGTCCATACAACAATTATCGGCTATGATTTTTTAAAAAAGAAAATAAAATAAAAAAGTAAATAAACATTGATACAGTATGTCTTAGCCAAAGAAACCTGGATGTTAAGAGGGAGAGAGAACCCTCCCCAAAAACGTGGAGAACATGTAAAATGTGAATGTCAGACTACAGGAGACTGCTGGTTGTCATTGCAGCACTATCATATACACATGAGTATGATTGGAGACAGAGAAGCTAAATATTTCACTGTCAGAGCATGTCGAGAAGTGCAATTCATTTCTCTCTCATGTGCTTTAGGACAATGACAATTTAATACAAGGCCAGTGGATGTAAAAGAGATAAAAACCAAACCAGCCCAGCATAATCACAGATTTCCTCCTGAGAGCTTGCTAGGGCTAGAAAGGCACTAGGTAGAGATCAACATTTTATTGTTTCTGTCCCCCAATGAATGTGCTATGAAGCAGAATCCTAACCATATGTAATCTAACAGAGTTACTTTAAACTTCTAGAGGGAATGCCATATCTGATTTACTCCAAATTTCTTATATCCAGCATTTTTTACCAACTGATAACAGGCTAACAAGAATATTCATAAAGGGTCATTGCTTTGAAGAGTGTCAATAAATATTGGTGTTGTTCATTTCTATTTGTTTTTGCAGTGAGACCAAAGCCAAAAGGTCACTGTGCATCCGAAATATTCAATACCAGGAAGTTTGCCAGGCTATTTAAGCACACTGTTAATAAAAAAATATAGAACCTACGAACATATTATTACATTACGATCTAATGCTGTATACATTATTAGGTTCCGTCTTAAAAGGAGAAGGGTCTTCAAGAATTGTTGAAAAATAAGCAAAGACGAGTTACCTTCTCTGTTGATGTACAGTGCCATGTATTTTGAAATTAATTGTGAAAGTGGGGCCTTGCTAATGAGGCGGTCCTTATCTTTCCTCAGCAGTCTAAGCGGAAGTATTTTTTCCTGTGGGCTTAATAGGTTTTGCCTTTCTTTAAATGCCCAAAGTGATACCCAATGTAACTTCAGAGCAGATGAAAACAACAAAATTCATCTGCTCAAACACTATCATTATCCAAAATATTATCTTCAAGAGAGAAGGATAGGGGTTTTTTTGCTCCCCCCCCGAAATTAAAAAATTTCTAACATCTCCTCTCCCTTTAGACTTACCAGTGTACTAAAAAAACAAAACAACAACAACACACTACTTAAGTGTTAGCTATGTTACTGCAGTTTAATTTTTTCCTGGAGTGGCAGTTTAACGTATGACTTATTTTTAAACAAAATACTTCTTTGAAACATCTTAAGGTAAGGGGGGGGAGAAAACAACTGTGTGTGTGGGGGGGTGATCATCCATTCAGGAGAATTAATGGATATTCACAAGGGCTTTGCTAATAACACAGGTTAATTACTGCTGCAACACACCAGGCTCAGTAAATAAAAGAACAGAACCATAAACACATTAAAATGAGCAACCATTACTAAAAAAAGGGGGGGAGGTCAGGCCCAGCAAATAAAAAGCTGTCAGACAGCCATTTCAGCACCAGCTCTTTGCACTCTCGGTCAGCTGTAAAAACTGAACAACAGAAATCCAAAGTTAAAAAATATATAGTTAGCTGGGGCGGGGGGGGGAGTGTATAACATGGCCTATTTGAGAGGATATATAAGAGCTCATTATGAAAGACAATCTATTAATTCTCATTTCATCAGCAGGTATGATTGCACTGTATGTATTTGGTTAGGGAGACAGCATTCTTTAGTTCTTTTCATGCAAATTGACTGCATGTTAGATTAACACACACACACAAGCACAGCCACTTACCTACAGATATTTATGGGACAAGGATCACTTCCATTATATAGGGCGCCCTCACTCTAAAGAAAGTAACCTTACAGTCAAATCAGAAGTCTTAACTTCCTCTCCACTCAATTAGCTACCCCTCCCCCACAGAAAATATTGCACATATTTCTAGAACAAATTTTCTGGAAATAAGAGCTATACAATAAAAGAGGGAGGAGTTAAAAACAAACAATTATGAGGTCTAGCCATTGCATGAATTACATTAATAAAGAAGAAAATGCAGATTCCACACAGCAGATCTCAAACATAATGTTTTTTTAAAGTAAATGTTGTGAAATTTGTGTACAGCCTTGCAGAAAACTCAAGCATCTTTTGTCTCCCAATTCTGACATCAACACTCACTATTGAAATTTGAGCCATCCATCCTAAGTTTCAGTTCTTGGCATCTGTATGTTTTATCTCATGTACTACAAAACAAGTTTGCTTATTTGTTTATTTTTAAAAAATCATGTGTACTGTGACATTCACATTAGCTCTGTCTCATTTCAGTACTGTTATGTTTTAACGGAGGAAGTGTGAGAGAGGTCGAGGGTTCAAATTCATGAAACGAACAGAGCTACAAAGGGAAATGTACACAGTGCAGAGAAGATATCTGAAGTCCCAAATCTATTTGTCTTTCTATGCCTGGCATTCAGAGATCATGTTTAAATTTACTAAGCGAGTTCCTCCCCCTCCCCTCCCCTTTTTTGGAGTGTTTCAATTGCCTTTCCTTCTTCCAACAGCTGTGACAACTGTTAAAACAGTCAGTAAAATTAAGTCCGGTCTATAATCCTTTAGTCAATGTTACATTTTAATCAGAGGTTGGAGGAGATTTTGTATTATGAGCACAATGTTTCATTTAGAACGATTAAAGTGACACACATGTGTAAATCGGCAAATATATTTATTGCATCTGTTCAGTTATTAACTTCTATTTGAAATTATTAGCATTATTTATTTTTTTGCTGAAAAGGCAAAAAACAAGCATTGCAGATGGCATTAAGTTTTTGCATTCTTTAACATGCGCTAGCCAGATATCAAAGCATACCTAGTGACAGTAAGGCAGATGTCTATGTGCTCTCCAAATGTTCTATCAGTTTTTAGCCTGGTTCCATCCCACACACTCACACTATATAAAGTGCAAACTCTAGAAATATTCTGCTACTTTTATTTCATTTCTGTAGCTGCCTTATTGCTCAGCGTGCATCATATGCCACAAAGCAAAAACACAATTACTAGCAATATTAATAGCAAGTAAGGCTCTGTGGTTTATTAATTGAGACAGAGAGACAGATGTGTTGCTGGGCATTACATAGTTCTGCCTGCCCAGAGAACCACAGATCCATCTAGCCATACATCCGGAAGACTTTTAACAGAGATTTGGGGGGGGGGGGGAGAAGAAAGCTAATTGTGGCAAGGGAGGGGGGAATAGTACGAATCTTTCACCAGCGCCAAAAAGGCACGTGCCCTGATTTCATTTAAATGCATCTACTTTAAGAGGCTTATCAAAACTAATCATTCAAATTAGCTCTAAGAAGGTAAATTCAAGAAAGCTCCTTAAAAAAAGAACATCTTCCTAACTTTAGAATCTCCCCTCCCCTCCCCTCACCCACCAAAGAAAACTACCCATCTCAACTTGGACCAGTGACAACTGCACTTATGCACGGATTAAAACATTTTAGACCACACTGTACATCACCTTACTGAGTACTGATCTATAAACCACATCTCAGTGAGCATGCTAATATTGTTTATTTACTTTCTTCTGCAGATGAACAAGGAATCCTGTCTTCACACACACACACCATACCAGTTTCCTACGGGCTTGCTTTTATTGCCCATCTATATTATTTCCCAACATCCAAGGCACTTAAAAAAAAACACCTGACTTAATTGCAATTCACCAACATAACATGCAGACACTACAGACAGCTAGTGGGCATATACCCACAATACACTGTCACTTCCCAGTACAACCACACTATGCATTCTGTCTAGGGCTAATTCAGTTGACAGCTTCCATAGTGTGTAGTTATTTAGGCCAACATTAAGTTTACAAGCTAAGTTCTAGAGTGCTAAATTTGTGTCTGGAATCTTCCCTCCACCCACCCACCCATTTTGCAGTCACTTAGGAGCTAAGAGAACATGCAGTAAACTATATACCTTTGAAAGGCATGTTAAATGTGCTGTATTCACTCAGCATCTATTTTTTGTTTTATATAAGAGAGTTTTACTTTGTGGAATAAATAGAATAATAATAGCAATAGCCATTTAAAACACACACACAGACACACACAACCTATATTCCAATTAAAACAAAACACACACTGGCTCAGAAAGTGCCCCCCCCCGAGACACACCCCTCCCTTGCTACTTAATACACTGATTTGTCAGTAAATGACTGGAACCTTACGTTAGAGCACTTAATTACAGAGCACTATCCTTAAAGTGGGATTAAACAGTTGGGCTAGTTTCCCCCTCCTAACTGTGCATGGTAAGAACCTGCAGAAAGATCAAAGATCAAAATATTTATCTAACCGAAAAGGTCCTAAATATCTAAATCCTATTTTAGAATAGGGATCCCTTCATAAACTCGTGGGGGAAGGGGGAGGAAATGTGTCTTTCTGAAAGGTCTATTTAAACAATTCACTCCCGCATTTGTGCCAAGTGCCTATTCTTAGTACCTGAATAAGAAGTGACTGTCACTCACACAGCTGTTTTACTGACAGCCACACCGCTTGCGACTCAAAAGGTAACACTGTAGGGAGAGAACAATTCTTCCACTTACTGAATTAGCAGATAAAACCGGGCACAAAAGAGACAAGACAGACACAAACAGCCCCACTCATGCACACAGAAGCCAGAAGGCAAATACCTGAAACAGCATTTAACAGTGGGTGTATCACTATGATTATACTCCGCTCCCCCCCCCCCAATTTTGGAAGGGGGGGGGCGTGGGAAGGAAAAGAAAGGAAAGGAAGGGGGGAATAAGAAGAAAGGTACCTACTCTTCTTCGTAGTGCAAGGAAAAAGATTCAGGAAGGCAAAGTTCTACCGAATCCATGTGCGCTCGGCAACCATTATTTGTGCACCCCAGCTATAAATCAAAGTTTCCTTGACACCGCACAGTGCAATTAACACAAATGTTCTCCTGGTGACAAGCCTATAGGCACAGCCAGTTGGGACCAAAAGCTCTCACACTCTCCTAATCAAGGACTTAAAGCCCCGATTGGAGCTTATAAATATGAAGTAGGGCTTTACATATGCAGTCCCTCTGGCCCAAACACATACCGGATTGGTGGAGCGGCGGCCAATCAGCGTCTGCGAGAGCAGAGGCTGCACAGATTGAGTGGAGCTCGGCAGGTAGAGAAGGGCGGAGGGGACCGGCAGGGGGAGCGGGGGGGAGGAAAGCAAGCGACAACTGAACACACACGACAGATCTAAACGATGCAACGTTTTAAAAGGGGGCTTCGCAAGCGCGGCGCTTTCTTAACTCTTTAGGGGGGTAGCGTTAACTCTTTATGGAGCGGGTGCTTTCCGCTTCTTAAAATACAGTTGGGCGGGAAGGAGAGCAACCTCAGTTATTTTTGTGAAGATTTCATCATAAGGTATAAGTTTGTGGTGCTGTTCTCTTTTTTTTCATGAGATCTCGTTTGGTTACTTTAGTAATGGTCCTTACTGCCCTGTCCTATGCATGTTTACTCAGACTGTCGCTCCGAGTTCAATGAGGATTACTCCCAGGTCAGTGTGTATAGGACTGCACCCTAAGACACACTTAACTAGGAAAGAAGGAAGGAGCCGCGCTGACCTCAGTGGGACTTATTTGTGAGTAAACATGCAAGGGGTTGGCTGAATGAATCTTACTCAGAAATAAGTTTAATTTAACTCACCGGGGCTTGCTTCCGAGTAAATGTGTTAAGGAGCTTGCATGTCTACTGAAATCCTCAGCATAATTACCTCTGAGTAAACATGGATAGGATTGGATTGCTGATTTTTGTTGCCCCTCATGTAATTCACCTGAGCTCCATTTTACATTTCTAAAGAATGAGTTAAGGGATCGTTTTGCTTTCCTGACTTTTGTAAACATATAAGACCAGTATTGTGTTTGTATTTGCATCACTCTGTGAAAATATGTGCCAGGGAACTAAAGAAAAAAGAATGTGTACTTTAACAGCATTTAAGCAGAAACAGGAGCATCTATGGAGAGTTTGGGCTAGATATATTTTACTTGCTATCTCCATAAAAGAATAAAAGAGACACTTATTGATCAATATATTCAATATGTCTTAACAGTCTTTACTTGAATTCAAGTCCCATTGATTTCAAGGAAATTTACTTCCAAGTAATCCAGTGGGATATCCTAGCAGATTAGGCTCTTCAACAGTGCTAATGCTCCAATGCTATATACAATAACTTGGTCATAAGTCCCACTGAAGTCAGCGGATATGATTCTAAAGAAACATGCCATGGATCAGGCTGCATCTGCTGAAAACTTAATGCTCCAGTTTAACTACATACATACAAACATGCACAAAAACCTCTAGGATTTGCATCATATGGATGTAAATGCATTGCATGATTTGCATCCCTGCCTACAAAATTATCCAGCCCCCTAATTACTCACCCCTGGCTACTACATGTCAAAGCTGCTGACCTCCCTCACTGAACAAACCTATTTAATGCAAATGAATGGATACCAGGCTCCAGACCAACAGCAAACATTTTACAAGGATCTACACAAAAAAACTGGGACACAACTTGGTCCTAAAACATTATTTGTTAATTTAACATGGTATAGAGCATGTCATAATTATCATCAGTTTTCAGAGAAAGAGTTGTTTCTTTTCTAACTACGGAAAATAAACACTTCCTATACAAGGTGATGAAATAATTATTACAATCATGGAAAATACTTTCCCCCACTCATTCAGCTTTACTGCTTGTAAAAAAAATTTCTGAGTGAAGCACTCCATGATGCAAATGGTATAATCTTTTAGAGCAAAACAAATCAGTGCTCACCCTCAGAATGCATTAATGCCATTCACAAATGGGAATACAACAGCTGTCTCCAAATCTATTTGACTGCTTTCAACAAAGTAAGATGACAGAAGAGAAGAAAAATATATAAATGCAATGGACATGTTTGCATCTCTTTGTTTCGCTGAGCAACTTCCAGTGTGTTATATATTTGTCCCATGTACAGTTATGAGTCTGCTTCTTATACCTGGAGAAAAATACATGCAATGTTTAGGAATCAAGAATCCACACTTGAAAACTAGAGCTCCCACCACTATAGAAAAGCAGGTAGTAAAGCTTAATTACCACTAGTATTATGCTGCCTATATTGCTAAATGTAGACGCTAATTAAGATGTAAATTTTGGTTGTGAGCAGTGAATTAAAAGCACTCTGAGATGCATCCTACCCGACCATTCTCCAGTGTTTTTGATCATTTTGAGCCCAGCACACCGCCTTAAAAATTTTAATAAAGAGAAATTATTTGTTTATAAAAGATGTACTTTATTTCCATATCATTTATCACTTACATGTAATGTTATCCAGAGTCTGTTTCCATAAACATGGTGAAGCACATTCCTATACATATAGAATATATTTATCACTGAATTCAAAGACTAATATATGTTATGTTCAAAAGCTATTCTGGCACATGAGTTTGGAAGTCTTGTTGAAAGCCCACCTTTGTTCAAGCTTTACAGTCGCTAGTCTGGACAGCTCAGTATATAAGTGAAGACTATGTATTGGGATGTGGCATAATGCTCACTAAATTGTTATTAGAAAATACAAAATTTACCTCATATTTTCTTAAGACCATTATAGTTAGCTGTGAATGTTCTTTGGACTACTGTCTTCTTTTGTGCGCTGCCTTCCCATCTGCTAAGCTTTTCTTATCCACATAGTTTCTGCTATCCTTTTGCTTGTCCCTGTCATTTTATGCTACCTCCCCCTGCCTGCTTACCAAATTAACTATTGCTATCTTTCCACCAGACACCTTGCAAGCATATGTCTTTGCTGCTGCTGCTGCTGCTGCTTAGAAGACCACAGCCGTAGTATTATAATTTATGCATCCATGAAAGGCAGTTGGCCTTCTCCCCTGGGACTCAAAATGTCACCTCCAGTAGACCTGGGCCTGGAATGTCAACTGCATTCTTGAACTTGGGCATGCCAGCCAGTTACAGTTCAGTTATTTTAATAAAAGAAGAAATAAATGAGGCAAGTTAGGAGATATTATTAGCACCTTTTTCTGGAAAAAAAAATGTTTCATTAAAGATGCTTTAAAAAAGAGAGGCTTCCGGCAACATAAAGTAAATGCTTATTGCATAATCTCTACATTATTGAAAATACAAGTCAGGGATGTGTGCTCTCTCTAGCTTGCTTTTTTTATATATACACACACCCTTGCTAAATCAAATGCTTCAGTGTAAACCTCACCTCAAGGAGTCTGCACAAAGCAATAGTAATGGAATCAGCGCTGGGAGGGTGAGAGAAGCTGTCATGAGTATCTGCACCAGTCAATGAGCACTGTTGAACAGTGTCTACCCCTTCACATCCCCTCTGTGTGTATAATTATCCCCATGTAGAGTACTGTACATCTTTAAGCGCCTTCACACTTAAGTGCTACAGACATCTCATTGCATCCAAATTGCCAAGACTCCTGAACCACAGCTTCCTCAAGGCTACTGGAGTAAAGATTCAGTGGCACTTTGCAGAAGCAGCACTGTTAATTGTGCCAAGTACATATGTACTTTTTAAAAAGCACTGGAGACTATACATAGGTGATGGAGGGGGGAATATGCTATGACCTATGTATATAGTATTACTTCTTTGAACCCCAAGTACGGTAGTTTAAAGGACATTATATACCCCCCCATACATCCCTTCCACACCAACAAATCCTATCATCCTTTCAATTAAGCTTGAATTAAACACAGTTAAATGTTGTCATTCATCCTGGTTGTCTGAAATCATGAAAGGATCAAAGTAACACAGCTGCTGTATTTAGGTTTGTGCATCGTAACTGGATAGAAAAATGTCAGACTACACTTTAAATAATGCTTCTGGGTAACGAGTGTGGACTGCAAAGGTCCTGTCTTGAAGCCTTTGTGCAGTAGTTTCTTCACGCCGCGCACATAAATTCTGCACATGCTTATTTGAAAGCAAATCACTGATTTCATTAAGACAGGTATTAACTGTTTTATAATTTTTCAGAGTGTCTTTCTTCTTTTCCTCAAGAAGTACAGCATATCCCTACATGCAACACACACACACACACACGACAAGTGACAAGCTTGCTCTGTGAATTTCTTTACATGCTTCTATACACAAATGGTAGTAGATTACTACTTTAGAACCATCTGCTGCTTTCATTTATATTTAGCAGAAGTAATGACCACCCTGCCTGGATTTTAGACAAGCCACAACATTATTAGAATAGACTTTCAAATTCAAGCCATAGATTAGCATGCATGTGCACATGTATGGTGCACATACATGCTCGCACACACAGTTTGTCTTCTTTATACTTCTAGTTGGGAGTATACACAGTTTGTTCAATAAGAAGTCATCCCAATAATTTTATCGTATCAGTGCAGCACAATAGATTAACCATATCAGGTATTCTATATCACCACTGCTATTTAAATTTATACTTCAGTATAGTACAGAACCTCTTCACACTGCCATAAAGTGATATTTTTTCTGTTCACCTCAAAATCTCTCTTAAGGGGGGGGGGGCAGCAGCTTCCCTTTTGTAAAAAAAACAAAAAAAGGGAGGAAAAGTGCTCTTTTTTTACCCTCCCCTAGAACATCAAACCCTTTTCCTAGCACATGTTTCCTCAGAGAACCACAAGGTGTTACTGTCTTAGAAAGCCAAGGAGAAGATGACTGAGGGAATTCAGTCACTCTGTTTAATTAATACAGGATTATTTCACTTTCATTTTGTGAAGCTAATAATATGACTGGTGGAATGTCAGTAAAAATTAAATCGTAAACTAGTGGAGTGCCAAGGGGAAAGCTTACTTTAGTTATGGAGTATTCCCAGCAGAAATCTTGAAAAATCTTATACATATTTACACTGGTAAAATACCACATGCTGTTCCATGGGATAGTGAAAGATTTCAAGAATGTGTATGGCATGTATCACAGAGCAAGAGTTAACATTTCAGATTATACATTAATAAGTGGGTTGAAGGTATGTTGTTTCCTGAATGTTAAAGCACCACATGCTAAATGGAGAAGTACACTCAAGGTCAGTATTGCATTTTGGACAATCTCACTCGCTATGATATTATGATAATCATACTTAAAATATTCGTATAGAAAGAGCAAATCAGGCTTTTCAACTAGAAAGATTATTATGATAAACAACAAATCTGAAGGGTACAAATTCTTATTGCTTTATTTCTTTCACAATGAATTGCTGCTCCTTATTGGGGCTGTAGTGCTTCTAGAAATAGTCACCGCATTATTTTAATTTAGAATTACCTTTTATTCTTGAAACACATTGTGTTCAAAGAGAAAGCAATTGATCAATCCTTCCCCTTCACCTAAACTAAAATGTTTAAAAACTACATTGAACTGAGAAAATATACAGTCATGCCTTGGATTGAGAGCATAATTCGTTCTGGAAACTTGCTTGTAATCCAAAACACTTATATCAAAATGAAATCCCCCCAAAAAAATTTGTACAGAGATTTTTAATTTAAGCCGTACTACAGTACTTGTATTGCAAGACGTCGCTTGTATATCAAGTTTAAAAAAATTAAATAAATATTTAAAAATGTGCTTGTCTTGCAAAACGCTCTCAAACCAAGTTACTTGCAATCCAAGGTATTACTGTATGTCAAAAAACAAGCATCAACAGCCAACCTGAAATGATAATTAGGATTGTAACTCTGACCAACTATGGGACAAGATCAGATGGCTCTTTCATCACACACACCCAGCTTCCTGCCTAACTAGAAGCTCAAGGCACTAAAAATAGAAAAGAAGATGGAGTGCAAATATTTCCCCAGTGAAAACACCAATAATCTTTACCATGAGCTGACACGAATTGCGTGTTACACTGCCCTAGGATATCATGGCCTGAAGCGACAGCGCGCACGCGCACACACACACACACACAGAGTCAACAACACTAAACATCTCCAAAGACAGTACTGTGTATTTGAATATGTATATTTGCAGTGCCCTATGAAATCTGACTTCTAGGTAATACACCTGCCATGCAAAAACCATCATTTGCAGCCTGCCAGGGTCTCCCCCCCCCCCGAATACCTTTGCCCATCTTTCTCTCTTTTCTCTCTCTATTCAGTTTTCTCTGGCATTTTTATTATTAATGTTATTGCTATTATTACTGTCCAAGCATAAGCTGATCCACAGGGGAGCTTGTGTAATTTAACCCCTGAAGCGCTAAATTTCTTCACATGTGCCAAAGACACAGGTTTGTTGTTGCCTCTAGCAATATCCCAGAAAGGCGAGTGATGGCGGTGTCATATCATCACATAGTGACTTAATCTATTGCGACACTCAGGGAATGGGCAACTGAAAAGATTTACAGAACATGTTTTTTAACTGCATACAAACACATTATCCCCATTTCCCAATAAGCCAGTCACTAGGATCAAACTAGAACATATTTCACCCACTTTCTCCTTCCAGTTCCAAATATTAAGCCCTGTGGCATCCAGTCATCCTGTTTCATGAATTGAAATCACAACGTAGAATATAACTCTTAATAACGTTTTTGTAACATCTTATTTTTTCTTTGTTCTTTTCATGTCTCCTGATTAACAAGCAGTCAGAGTGTGTTGAATTGCTGAATAGTGCAGCCTTAGTAGCATGATTGTGCATGCACTAAAGGAAGGAGCCTTACTTCAGTATCCTTTAAAGTTGTCTGACATCAGAGGCATGTTTCAAAAACAACTGTAATGAGGCAGCACTTCTTAAAAGTGGGAAGGACATGATACTCAAACTTCAATTTTTAGCTGCAATATTGACATTTAATTTCCTTGATTTCATGATATTTCCATTGCCAAAGGTGGGGGGGAGGGTGGAATTACAATGGAAATCAGGAGTAACAAATCTGCATAAACGTTGTACAGGATTATGATGGAAACAAGTGGTCTCAATCCCCAGGCTTGCCGCATATGCCAAACATTACTGTGATTATTTTATTTTAAAAATTAAACTTCATCTTTCAACCATGTTCTCAAGACTGCTTATATACACTTATTAATGTCTGAGCTGGCCCTGTGATTACCTTAAAACCCTTTATTACTTATGATGAAACTGCAGTTAGGTAGCTTCCCTTATAGCTAATTAGTGTTACAATAACGTAAAAGATCTCTGCTGGATCAGACCAAGGATCCATCTAGTCCAGCATCCTGTCTCCAACAGTGGCCAGACAGATGCCTAAGGTATGCCTACAAGCAGGGCATGTAGTGAGAAGCCTTCCTAAATATGTTCCCAATATTTAGAGATATATTGTCTATAGCCATTGATAGAATTTCTCTAACTCTTTTATTGAGAACATAAAAGAAGTCCTACTGGATCAAATTTAGTGTGTTGTAACACTGAAGCCAGAAATGAAGGGGAAAGTATCTAAACAAAGACGTACCAACCCTGAGTTCCGTGCTACATTTACTGTTCTGGGTTATATGCCACCCATACTGATCATGCCAGCCCCTGGTCTGCTGGCCATGAATTTGAAGAACATTACAGTTTGAATCAGGTCACCTAACCCCTCAAAACACCCTGAACCTAGAAACTGTAATGTCATTTTAGGATTTTCATCTCCAAAACAAAATTATGACCACACAGATTTCAGGTAGAAGACATCATTCAGGCAATTCATATATATATATATATATATATATATATATATATAGTTTCACCTCCTTAATTTCTTTCAATCCATGTCACCTGATTATAACCATTCAAGACCTTTTAAAGGAATAAAATATATATTTAGATCAGGATTTTTCACATATTGAGCAAAAATGGCATTTACAATACTATTATTACAAAATATCCATGCTTATTTGTGTTTAATGCCAGAAATATGTTTATATCTTCAAAAACTGTATTAGCAAAGATGATTAAATGAGACAGTATAATCCTAATGTGATCTTTTTGTGGCCAGGCCTTTCCATTATTGCTCATTTCTATTGATCAGCCAGTTACCCTATTCAATTATTCAATGCCAATCAATAGATTTAGCTCTATGATACATAAATACAACTCCTTACCATGCCTAATTCATATGCCTACTAATTTGAACTAGTGGCCAGTTTCTATCATTTTTAATACACAAAAATGGGTTTCTAGAAGATATGATTCTCCCCCCCCCCCATCTTCTGTCAATAGAAATAGTTTTATGTGACTTATGAGAAAATACTAATGTTACTAGATTTCTTTGTTATGGAAAAAAAAAGTAAAGATGACTTAAAGATACACCTAGTAAACAGCCAAAAAGCAAAACTATAGACTCATGCTACTCTTGGAAAACACAACATGAGCGCAAAACCCATGGGTTGGATCCAGAATTTGCCTCCAGTGGGTGGAAAGTCTCATTCCTGCATGTAGTTTCATAGATTTCATAGATCATAGAGTTGGAAGGAGCCTACAAGACTATCGAGTCCAACCCCCTGCTCAATGCAGGAAACTAGAGGAGGGGTCTCCCATCCAAGTAATAACCAGGCCTGACCCTGCTTAGCTTTCCATGCTCAGACAAGCTGAGCCAGCGTAAGCCACAGGCCTGTTTGTAGAAGGCTTCTGATCTAGAGTAGGAACCCTCTTTGCAGAATGCGGAGAAGGCAATTTTCTTAGATTATCTTCTCCCCCTGAAGCCTTCTTTGTCCCTGGAAAATCTGCTCTGGAGGGATGGTGGACCCTTCAGAACAGAGAGGGAGAGGGAGGTGGTGCTGGGACTGCAAGGGGAGGGAGAAATTGGCAAATATCACCTACCATCTCTGCAAAGATGATGCTACCACTGACGGAAGAGCAATCTGGATCCAGCCCTGTGAGTTTCAGCAAGCTTTCTTGGGCAACAAGCTAATGCTAAAATATTAACCTCATGTTATATAGCTGACCACCCACCCTCCATCAACTATATAAACTTTGCTTCTCAAAACCCCCTTCCTCTTTTGGATGTAGTTCAGGCCAGCCAAGACCCTTCGGCACTGGAAATGGAAAATCCAAACAGCAGCATCCTCATGGTAAATAATATTACAAAATTTACCATTTTCTTTCCTTTAATGACAGCCAAAGCTACTACAGTCATGCCTTGGATTGAGAGCATAATTTGTTCCGGAAACGTGCTTGTAATCCAAAACACTCTTATATCAAAACGAAATTCCCCCCAAAAAAAATTGTACAGAGATTTTTAATTTAAGCCGTACTACAATACTTGTATTGCAAGACGTTGCTTGTATATCAAGTCAATTTTTTTAAAATAAATATTTAAAAATTTGTTTGTCTTGCAAAATGCTCTCAAACCAAGTTACTTGCAATCCAAGGTATTGCTGTACCTCAGTCTGTCAGTAGGGGCAGTCCTGATGTAGCTACATGTCAGAGTAACTATTGTCATGTCTTAACATCTCTCCTCTTCCTTTCAGTCTTTCTTCAACTGTGGTACTCCTTTGACTTAATATTTATGTAATTCATCAAAACTGGTTTCTCTTAAACTTTGTCACTATCCACCATTCACGTTGGGCTTGAATTTCCACCACAATAATCTTCAGAACTGAAGGATAACTATTAAATGGAAGCCCTTTGTCTGTAGGCACTATGCCAAACAACTATCTGACAAAACCCAAGACTGAATAAGCACATAAGTGTTTAGACATAAGTAGAAAAAAAGCAAGTACCACTGATTTCGGTGGAAATTGCTCCCAAGTGATTTTGCATAGGATTGCAGTATTAGAAAATTATTGCTCAGGCCTTCCATAGAAAACTCTCATTGGCTTCACGTATGATATTTCTAGAGAAAAGATTAAAAAACAGGTGAGGAATTTTTTTAGCTAGTACGATAAGAGAAAATTGTTTGAGGGTGTGTGTCCCAAGATGGAAGGCACGTGAAATATTTATTTATTTATTTATTTATACCCCGCCTTTTTTCCTGAAAGGAACCCAAGGCAGCTTACATACCGTAATTCTCTTCCTGTCATTCCCTGCCATTTACCTGTTGGTCCTTAAAATGTTCTGCAATACAGACATAACCATAGTTGAAGTTTCAACATCAGTCATCAACAGTTGCTGAAATATCATGCAAGGAATAAAGAAAACTGTTGTGACATTCTTCAGCTTTCCAGACACGCCAGTCAAAGGCAGAAGCACTGCATTTTCTGTGACTTCAAATAATACTTTTTTGTGAAATGCTAGAATCTGCTCACTTCACATTGACACCAGGCCCATTGAGTGCATATTACATCTTAATCCCTAAAAGTCTGCACCAACATACTCAGTGCATAATTTCTAAAATGAAAGGCAATGTCTGCCTGCAACTTGCACTGCCTGCCCTGAAAACCTTTACCCTTAATCTGGAAAATGCAATTTGTTTTAGTTAGTGGGACAAGGAAGACACTAGATAACTGCTTTCAAAAGCAGTTATCTACATTATAGCTTTGCATATATTTCTGGGTCAAGATTGGGCCCTGAAAACTAGTTTGGGAACTCAACACACACACACACACACACACACACACACACACTCCTCAGGATAAGCATATCTGGGACTGGATGTTATTATCAAATCACATCAGTGCTTCACCAACTGCAGTTGGGTCCCTGTTTATTTCCAGGCTTAATTCAAAGTGCTGCTTTTGACCTTTTAAAGCCCTTTGCCGCATGGGACTGAGGTACCTGAAGGCCTGCCCATACACGAAGGTTCTTCAACCGAGACCTGCCATCTAAGGTACAGCAGGTGGCTGCAGGATAAAGGCCCTACTCCGGGGGTGTGAAACCTGAGCCTCTCCAGATGTTGTTGGACTACAATTCCCATTGTGCCTGACCATTGGCCATGCTGGCTGGGGTTGTTGAGAGTTGGAGTCCCTGAGCCAAGTCAGACCTTTTCAGAGGAGGAGGATTGGAATTCCACAGCAAACCCAAGTTTCACAGAAGACCTAAGGAGTCCCGTCACAAAGAGGTCCCAAAGAACACCTTAGGACCATCTAAAGCCCTGCTTTGGTTCCTGACTCTCATCTCTCATCTTGCAGTTCTCCAGAGTACTGGTGGCAACAGGCCAAGTGGGAGACTCAGAGTTTACACTGGAGCACATGCCTGACAACCAGAAGAAGCTTTCGCCCAAGGTATACTCAGGAGGAGGAAAAGTCCCAGCTGTAGCTGCTGCTGCTGAGCCAGTATGAGAGTTTAGCTGACAGCATGTATATAAGCCCTCAATATTCTCCTAGACCATTACTGGGTTCACAGCTCCCTTGGAGTCTTTTTTCCAGCTCCTTGCTCATGGACACAGGTTCTCCACACCTACCTTACTCAGTGGTGACAGCCTGACTATGGAATGCTCTTTCCAAGGAGGCTCACCTGGTATCATTCTGGAGCCAGACAAAGGCCTTTTTGTTTTCCAAGACTTTTAATCCTCTGTATATTGCTTTTATGCAGCTTGATATTTTTTTTTAAATCCTGCTGATTGCTTTCATTTTGTTCTAAACTGTGGTGTTTTAATATTTTTAATTGTAATTTTTAACTTTTTGTAAGCTGCTGTGGGGACCTGTTGAAGGGTAGGGTAAATACATCATATAAATACATAAATATCTGACTGATGAGCCAGATCCAGGCATGCATACTTTAAAATATTGTGTCAGAGCATAAACTTCTATGTCCTGAGCAATTATTCCAGTTCAAACTTTAAGATTTTGGGTCCAGGAGGTTGTAAACACCTCCTTGAGAGAGGGAGTGGTGCCGGCCTCTTTGAAGGAGGCGGTGATTAGGCCAATCCTCAAAAAGCCTAACCTGGACCCGGATGATGTGAATAACTACAGGCCGGCAGCTAATATCCCATTCCTGGGCAAGGTGCTTGAGCGGGTGGTTGCTGGTCAACTCCAGGCACTCTTGGATGAAACGGACTATCTAGATCCATTTCAATCTGGATTCAGGCCTGGTTTTGGCAAGGAAACTGACTTGGTCGTCCTGTGGGATGACCTCTGCCGGGAGAGGGACAGGGGGAGTGTGACCCTGTTGATTCTCTTGGACCTCTCAGCAGCTTTCGATACCATCGACCATGGTATCCTTCTGGATAGGTTGTCTGGGTTGGGAGTTGGAGGCACTGCGCTCCAGTGGTTCCGATCCTACTTGGACGGCCGATTCCAGAAGGTGGTGCTGGGGGATTACTGCTCTGTCCCTTGGCAGTTATGCCATGGGGTGCCACAGGGCTCTATTTTATCCCCTATGCTGTTTAACATCTACATGAAACCACTGGGAGAGGTTATCCGGAGCTGCGGGCTGAGGTGTCATCAATATGCAGATGACACTCAGCTCTATCTCTCTTTTTCATCTAATCCAGGTGAGGCAGTGGCTGTTCTGAATCAGTGCCGGACACAGTAATGGACTGGATGAGGGCTAATAAACTGAGACTCAATCCAGATAAGACGGAGGTACTGTTAGTGGGTGGTTCTTCTGCCCAGAACTGGTTGAATAAGTGATATTCAACCAGTTCTGGATGGGGTTGCACTCCCCCTGAAGGATCAGGTTCATAGATGATTTTTCAATATAGTTTCTAAATAAATTCTCACAGTCTGAATGAGTTAGTCCCTTGTATATAGTGCTTCAAAAGAAGTAATTGAATTAAGAGTTTCTAGAGGGAGTCAAGTACTTAAAGCAAATTAAGATTTTTTTGCCTTCAGCTACCGAAAAGGTTGAGATTCAAGATGAAAAGGCCTGCCTTGCCTTTCTCTTAGCTTACATGGCAAGGTTCCTTTATTTTCCCTGTAGACACACTTGCAAATCTTGGAAGTGCAGACCTGACCTCAGTTAGGTTAGTCTGTCCCTGCTGAAGAACTCCTCCTTAGATCACTGACTTGCTATTATTCTGTGGTTAATAGACCTGACCTGGGCAATATATATATATTGTAAGAAGAATCTGGCTACAGTCCTATCTCTAGTTTTGAATGCATAGCAATTTTGTACATGAGGTCTGCTATTTAATGAAAGGCAAACAATGAAAGGGCCAAATCAGTTTTACCAAAAAAATGTATTGTCAAAACGGAATGGAGAATGGATGCTCCCAATTTGGTCTGGTCAGTTCATGTAGCAACTGATAAGGGAGTTAAAATCAGTACCACATAAAAATCAAGGCATCTTGTGAGAGAGATATGTTTTCTTTCAGAGAACCTTTTCTTTAACCTGTAGCTAATTTAAAAATTCCTGGCATCTATGGGAATTTTCTTACAAGCAGGATGCCTGTTAGAGAAAGTAGCAGCACAAGTCTTTCCCCCACTCTTGCATAGCCCCCTTATGTCACATTTGCATTTCTATTCAGCTGAACCGCCTGACAATGAAGCAAATGGGTTTGCCTTATCTGTACAATTCTGGACAACAGAGATTTCTAAGCCATACAAAAGAACAGCCTTACCATTCAGCAGTTCAACACTTTCCAGTGAAGCCCCCCCAAGATCCTGTGGGGAATGCTGTCACATAAACACCTGTCTCTACCCCAAAAAAACAAACCCCAAGCCCACAACCCTTAAACTGTCAGATTTCATTTGGAGAAAAAATAATTTAAAGCAGAAGCAAATATCCAGCATGATTTTCCCTGAAGGAAGCCAACCTCAAGGAAAATTTAAAAAGAAAGGAAAAGTACTAAGACTCCACTATTAATGTTTTAAAGTGTTAACCCCAAGCAGCAATACGAAAACCTCAATGCAGTTTCTAGTAAATTGATTCACACACACACACACACACACACACACACACACACTTCTATTGGCCCCATCAGAGTAGGGCCCCATTAGATGCAATCCACATACAGAAAACAGTTTAACCTGACATAGTTTTGCTATATTTGCTATAGTTTTTTTAAAATCAAATAACACTTAGAAGTCAGTCCTGATGACTTGTGTCATTTCACTGCTGTGTGAGAAAATTTCAAACTAATTCCTTTAAAATTAATATCTTCCCACTGATAAGTTAAAAGTGATACCAGTCAGGCACTAGCTGAAATCTCTAGCTCAACTTTGTGTTATGAGACTTACACTAGCTATAACACAGACTAGCACTTATAAAGGCAAGAAAAGTTCTAATCAGGCTGATGTACAAATGTTTTAGCCTTGTGCTAGCTTTAAATATGATGTCTTATTATGCTGGATTCTCTAACTTCAATGCAACAGATTCTATGGACTTCAAAGAATGTTTATGGGAATAAATGTAACCATAAGGGAATCTGGCAAACGTGATCTGATGGTGAAAGTAGCCTCTTTAAAAGGCCATTACCATAACAACATAGTTTCTGTTTCCCCATGGCAGTATAGTAACATAGGCCAGTTATGCTGTTTGGGGTAGTACCCATTTGAACCTAGCAATGAATCAGATCAGTGATGATCAAGAGATTAGGGGAGTCCAGAGGAGGTCTCCTAAAGGGAAGCATGGACTATTTCCTGATAGCCTTTCAGAAGGCACCAGCACCCTATTCAGAAATTCTTCACACATAGAACTAAAGAATGGAGGAGGGGGAGCAGGAATCTCCTGGCCCCACTCCAATCTATTATTATATTAATATTATTTTATTATTTATTTATTTATTTATATACCGCCCAACAGCTGAAGCTCTCTAGTCTTATCTACTCACTGATCATGTCCGTAACATCTACATTTTTAACCCAGATGCCTGCAAAGGGGTGCCTATGCATGTTCAGCATAGTTGAGTGACCTGTACAATAGAGGGCGGCCCTCCATGGGTTTAGATGTAACCATGGAAGATAATTTCTGAATATACAAAGGTTTTATCATATTTAGACTGGCAGTGGAATCTATAGGGGCAATCCCCTACATTTTAGAAAAGCTTTTTCCTCTGGAATCTTGTAACACTGCATTCTGGGGGATCCTAGAGTTCCTCAGAAACTAATTAAAGCGGCTTCAGTGAGAAAATCCATAAATGTGCATAAGTTTCCCTAAATGACAGTTTGTTTGCTTTTACTGATCCAGTAATATGCAACCACAGGAGGCTACTGCAGGGCAGTGCTGGATGTACTCTGAACTGCACTCTCTATTTTCATGGGGCAGTGGTGATGGCCAGGAGACCTAACCTGTGCCACATGTGAACTGAACATGTATTCTAGAACATTCGCATGAATCCAATACATAGCACAGGGGTTCCCTGGCAGACAAACAGATGTGGAACAGGTTCTTTGAAAATAAAAGGTTTGAAAAACAATACTCTTAGAACATCTCAAGTGTCCACATAACTCTATTTCCTTTCTTCTCTTTGAGAACAGGAGTGAATACAGCAAGCAGAGCTCTCTGTCACATTTGGAGAGGCTTCAATTATTACATTCTTGGCCAAGATCATTTTCAGCCCTGGTACTGGAAATTCCTTCTCTGTAGTTGCCAAGGATAGATCTTACAGATTGAAAACACTGAGTTAAAGTTCCTGACCCATTTCATGTTTCAGGTTGGATCCAGATTTAAGTGTACTGATGGAAGTGGACTTCCCCTGCCACTCCTTCCCACAGGCAGCAGACCCTCGAGTCCCCCTAAAAATGCTACAGAGTCAGGTGACCCTGTTGAATGGGGTGAGCTGTGGTGCAGTGAGAGTGAATATCCCCAAAAATAATGCAGCAAGACCTTCCATGAGCAGAGCCCTTCTCGTTGAAGGTCCTTTCTGTTGTGGAAGACAAGTTTTTTCTTTGGAAAAAAGGAAACTAAAAAAACCACAACAAGTAAATTTGAATAAAGATAACATGAAGGGTGCCATATAGAAATACCACTTGCTAAGATGACTAGTTGACCACAACATCTTTACCTCTAGTAATATGTGTGATGTACCATGTTTTTCAGTGTTTGGTTATGAACATCTTCCATCTGTTCTTCTTGCTAGCTCATTGCTACTAGAGCCTCAGTACTTCACAGTTTTCAAGATGTCATTCTAGTTTGTTTGTTCCAAGATCCATTTGTTTTGCTCTCCTTAATCCTTTTGTTTTTCTCTCTGCAGCCTTCAAGTGTTCAAGTGTTTATATTTCTGTTCCATTTAGTACAGTTGGCAGTATATGCAATACAGGTGTCAAGTCAAGCAAGCAAATGTTTGCTCATAACCTCTTCAGAATTCCACACATCTGCAGAAATGCTGGCATTAGAGAACAAATAATCACTGCACGGGACTGGGAAGAGATCATTTGGAGATGGTAGTGAAGAAATGCCCTTCCCTACTTTTGCCTTCACCTCTCATTTTTGAGGGATATGGTTGCTGATGTTTTATTTGAGAAATCAATGGTAAATCAATCATCTTTGACTCAATTCAAGAACAGGAAGCGATACTGGCTCGGTTCACACATAATGCTAAGCCAAGTTAACGGGACAAGCCTCTGTGAGTCCAAGCAAATTTTAGGCTTGTGTGCTCCCCTCTCCTCTTCCTGCATGGCCAGGAGGGTGACTTAAACAGGATATAGCTTTGCTTTCCCTGATTCCTGACTTATTGTTACATACAAACTAGGAATCATAGTTTAAAATACAGATGTGTGAGAATTCCATTTTTGGGGTGAAATCTCAATGGATTTTACGGGTTCAGTTTTGGCTGGTTTCATTGTTTCCCCCTGCTGGCGTCGACTCTGTCTGTAACAAGTCGGTCCAATACGTGGATTTCAGATTTTTTTTTCATGGTGGTGGCAATTTCTCTACTGTCCAACCACCATTTTGATGACACCTTGTTTTCAATGTATTGTTTTTGTTTCCTTTATCTATATTTTTATATTTTTATTTTTCACTGCTCCAGAATCTATTTAGATATCAAGCGGTATACAAATACAAATATGCAGGGCTTTTTTTCTGGTGGAACTCACCGGAACTGAGTTCCAGCACCTTTTCTTCTATTAATTGCATTACAATTTAATCGCCATCTACTCCCGAGGAAATGTAATCCAAGAGTTCCGGTACCTTTTTCTCCAGAAAAAAAGCACTGCAAATATGTAAATAAATAAATATGCGCAAATGGATTCTGTTGCTCAGGTCTTTAAATTTGCACAAATGGAATTGGTTTTTTCACTGGGTGTTTAATTTTGCACAAATGGGATAAAAATAAATAAATATCTTTTTAATCAGTGGCCTTTCCCAAGTCTACCTGTTAGCTATGTATCCCCGCTGAAAATATCACTGTCAGTTTCATACTCTCCATGCACTACCTTCTTTAGCCTAGCAGAGCCATATTCTGTACTTGTCAGAGAACTTGTCAATTTCATCCTCCACTTGAGCGCTTTAAAATAGTATACATATTTTCCCTCCCCCTTCCCTCTTACAGGTATGCTTTTTTCTTTAACTGCTGTGTAGGGGTGGTGTGGGGATTTCAGGAGGAAGCAGCTGGGGAGAGGATTAAACCTCCCCTCCATGCACATAGTGGTCCCAATACAAATCAGAGACCGCACACATAATTTAGAGTAAAGAATAACAGAAAGGGAGTTACATTCTATGTAATTAATATAAGATATACTGTAGTTTTTCTGACTGCCAGGCTTACATAGACAAAGAAAAGTTTGTATATATTTCAGCAACCATATCAACTCACTCATTCTTCCCCTCGTACATACACCACCAAATTTAAAATAAACTAATATAGGATTCATTCATTCATCCACCTCCTGAAACTATTTATTTTAATAATAAGTATTATCAGAATATATTTAATTATTTCCCAATATAACACTCAACTATAAAAATATGCAGGCTTTGATTTTTCTGATTCAGTACAGTTTTGCATGCTGAACTCATAAAAACTTTAAAAGACCATACATATTTTCTCTCCACATTCCCTCTTGTGGGACTGCCCAAAGATTCCACTCCCTTTAATTCAACTAACTGGCCATGATTGTGTAATTCCATAGTTCTATATTTTCAGAAATCCAATAATCAGCTGCAGAAATGTGGATTTTGAGGGTTGTTTTCAAGGCTATTTAATTATTATACATATTAAATGAAATTACTTTTTAATTCTGAATACTCAGTTATTGGGCTCTTAGCACTGAGGCACAATATACCATTTTTAATCTATCGGATGTATTGGTTAATGTAAAAGGTGGAGCCTGCTACTAAGGCCTCAATACAGAGGACTGAAAATTAAGGAAGAAACAATGACCCAGGTTCTGTCTTTAGTTATATTGTTATGGGCAGGCTTGCTGCCATGTTTGTCCAGAGCATAAGAGGCAAAGTGGGTGACAATTTTTAATAGACAAATGCTTGCTGGTGAGAGTGCAGAAGCTTTTGACCTTCACACAACCCAATCCACAATCTTGTTAAAATGAAAATCTTGGATTTAAGCCCATTTAATTCCATTCACTTCAATGAGACTAATTCAGCTTAAACGAAAGTATTTTGCCTCAAAAGGATTGGGCATAGAAATTAAAGAGAGATACTGTGCCCCATAAAAACGCTCTATATAGTTTCACAACTTACATAAACATAAAAAGAAGTGTTTAATAGAGGAGTCATGTTAAGACTTCATTATATATATATATATATATATATATATATATATTTATACCCCGCCTTTTTTCCTACAAGGAACCCAAGGCGGTTTACATAATCCTCCTCTCCATTTTATCCTTACAACAGCCCTGTGAGGTAGGTTAGGCTGAGAGTCAGTGACTGGCCCAAAGTCACATATCTTATCCAGGATGATTGGAAAATACATTCTGAACCTCACTGCTTCTAAATACCTGATCATGTTTAAAGGGACTTGTTTATGCAGGGCCTACTCTCTGAAAATCCAACACTAACACAGCTTCTAGGAAGAGCACTATATACACATTTACACAATCCCAACCACATCTACAGACGTGGGCAGAATCCAGTGCTTTCCCTGCACCTATGATTGTGTGTTGCACCAGCAGGACCCACTGCCGGCATAACAGGAAGGTAGCGCTTCCTAGAGTAACCTCAGAAATTAGCCAAAACATGAAGCTCCCTTCTGAGCGCTCCGCTGACCTATTCCTTTCCGGAAACAAGAATTTCAGCTCATTTCCAGTTGCTTTAGGACATGGTATCCTCCCATTGTGCTGGCAGTGGGTCCCAGTAGTGCACAGGCAGTGTTGGGTACACTGAGTTAAGAATTGTGAAGAAAAGAGCCTCTGAGGGTTCCTACACCCACACTCATATGCCTGCACACACACACACACACACCTCCTCATGTGTAAACCAGGTAATCCCGGCTGGGGGCTGGGAGGAGGCGAAATGTGCATAAGTATCTGATAAAGCATGGCGCCTGAAAGTCCTGAAAAGCTGGTCTAGTCTACAGTGACCCTGCTTTCATATGCAAGATGCAGAAGCCCACTAGTCATGAGTCACCCCTCCCCCCTGCCTGGCCAGGTGAAGTTCATCCTGATTGGCTAGAAGCAGCGGAGCTACAGAAAGGAGGAGGGGAGGGGGAAGAGCTATATTGCCAAGCTGTGGCTGTTGGGTGTTGTTGGTCGTTAGGCAGCAAGCTGCAAGCAGGTTCATGACTCCGGTCAGGCCTCCGCCACCAACCCTGGGGGGCTCCCAGTGAACAAAGCTGAATGAGGGCTGTAGCTAAGGCAAGCCCTGAAGAGGGCCACCCATCCTGGACCTTAGGGTGGGTGCGGTGGTCTCCTCTTGTGGTAGGGCTGTGGCTAAGGCAAGCCCTGAAGAGGGCCACCCACCCTGGACCTTAGGGTGGGTGCGGTGGTCTCCTCTTGTGACAGGGCCAGGCTGAGGTAAGCCCTGAAGCAGACAGACCCCCAGGTAACTGGTGAGTGCCTGGGAGATATAAGGAATCAGCTTTTATTGTTTGTAGCTCTATTGTTTGTACCAAAGTGTCTCTCTACCTTGTCTCCTTACCTCATTTCCCACCTTTTGTTGTAATATGCTACCTGAATAAACCTTCTTGGGTTTTACCCCACATGGCGTTTGTGGTTGCTCTGTTGGTTCAGCTAAATCCAGGTTATAGTCAAGGGCAAGTCCCTGAACAGAGATTCAAGTAGGATTGCAGAGCTGAGGTTGGCAGTCTGGCACCTTGAGATTTCTGGGGGTCTTTTGGGTAGGATAGGGTGGGTTGGCGGGCCAGCCAGCCCCCCTTCCTCTACAAGAATAAAGGCATTAACTCTACTTATAAAACAAGGGATTTATATAGATTGATTCAAAAAGCAAAAGAACAAGAGGATCAGCTTAAGGCAGTATGGGATAATGAATTTGAAGAGGTGACTTCGAAGGTGGGGTGGAACAATATATGGGATAGACGGATTGTGAAAACGATGTCAATTAGGATAAAGGAAAATTTTTATAAACTAATTTGGAGATGGTATTTAACTCCAGTAAGATTAAATAGAATAGATAATTGTTCTGCATTATGTTGGAGAGGATGTCAGGAAAAAGGGACATATGCTCATATGTGGTGGAGTTGTAAAAATGTATTGGTGTTTTGGCGAGAGGTTTTTACAGAAATATCAAAAATTATTGGTACTAATTTAGAGGTCTGTCCAAAATTAGCATTGTTATCAATAACTGAGAAGCTTATTTGTGATCAAAATACGAAGGAGTTAATTGTAAACTTGTTAACTGCGGCCAGGCTAATGATAGCGAGAAATTGGAAAGTACAACATGTTTTCCTAATAACAGACTGGTATAAGGAAGTTTGGGACATAGCCCTAAATGATAAACTAACTAGTAGTATCAAATGCAAAAAAGGATTGCTAAAGAAGAATAATTTTATGGAGATATGGAATCAATTACTAGATTATGTATTAATAAAGGGGAAGGGTAACATGCCTTGTCAGGATAAGTTATATTTTTGGAATTTAGAATTTATTTGATTAAGAGGATAGAAGTATATTAATTGGTCCCTTGGAGGGTGGGGGGGAGCACTTCATGATTTAATGTATGTTGATTATGTTATATTTGTGTGATAATCTTGTATTTTGTTATATATATTTTTTGTTATAATTTGTTTTGAAAAATAAATAAAATAATTAATAAAACTCTACTTATAAAATTTCATTTTCTCTATAGTAATCTACTTTCTGCCAAATTCCTTTTCAGAGAACACTGAATTAATAATGCAAACCTAAAAGTCTATATACTAGCCACCTACCATACCAAGATACAATAAGAATTAAGAAAACGTGTATGTATTCTGAATTCAAATGACATAAATCATTCATAGTACAAGCCTGTGGCTCGTGCTGGCTCAGCTTGTCCGAGTGTGGAAAGCTAAGCAGGGTCAGGCCTGGTTATTACTTGGATGGGAGACCCCTCCTCTAGGTTCCTGCACTGAGCAGGGGGTTGGACTCGATGGCCTTGTAGGCCCCTTCCAACTCTAGGATCCTATGATAGTTAAAAGGAAAAAAACCCTGCCCCAAATCCCAAGCTCAAAAACCATTGCAGGCCTGGTCTACTCTTTATTGTCTCGAAAACCAAGCATGTGGTCTGGATTTTTTAAGGACGAATGACTTCGATCTCGCTATGCTTTGAACATGAAATCTATGCCTCTTGTTGCTGGAAGAAGAGGGGTAGGTAGCATTGGATGTCATTGTGCCTTGGAGCCCTTCATTCCACAGGGATTCCACAGCTTGCTGTTTGCAAAAGCTGCCAGGCAATAGGGGGAAAATACACTGGAATTCACCCTCAGCCAACTGTAGCCAGCATGGGAAGGAAAACAAGCATAAAACAATCTTACCTTCCTTCTAGTTATTTCTTAGTAGATATGCTTCATATTAAGGTTTAGCTTAATTAATACTATGGAGTTATCACATTTTTCTTCCTTTCACAAACATCCCATTTTGCCCCTCTCTCTTTTTGGTGGCAGATGATAGTTTCGCAATTGAGTGCCATCATGTGCAATGGGGCAAATCCTACCCTATTGACCAATGCTGCATATTTGTTTGCATTGTCTCTCTGGTTCAACAAGTCTGCACTGACGGCACCTGTTAAAGCTGCTTCAACTAAGCTGTTCTGCATTTGTCTAGCTGGATTTGGGTTTTCTGGATCCCTGACTGAATACAAAGTGAGGAGAAAAAAAACACTGTTTGGCAACAAGCACAGTGGGGAATATGCTGTCTGTTGGTATACAAATGCACGAATGTGTTCCTCATAACATCTCTAAGGGAGCACGCTGCTTGAGTCTCAGTGCTGTTGAGATCAAAATGATCTCCTTTGTTGTCAGTTGTTTAACAGCAGCTGTTTAATGTAACTTCAAATGATCTGCTTGAATGAAGTTGTCATTCTTGCATTCTCTTTCAGTATAGTTAAAAAGCAAATGCCTAGCCATAATATATTTTTTCTATTGTTCTTCTGAAAAGTTATACATTTCATATATTTCAGGTATCCCAGCAAAATATTGAGGGCCAAATAGAAATGTAAGAATACGGTATATTTATTTTGCTCTTCTTTTTTTCTGAAAGTGTAGTGTGGTCTTATTTTGTGTTAAAATAAGACACACCTGCAAGAATGAATATTCCAGAAATTGCAGATGAACAATACTTATTGGTATAGCTTTTCATAACTGCAAGTACTGCATTTCTTTGAAATTACGTAGAATAAAGCAATTTAATTCTTCCCAGTATTTACTAAGTAGGAGAATTAGGTAAGCATTTTTCGTTTGGGTAATAGGGCTGATAGCACACAGTAATACATAATCCTTAAAAATATTTGCAGTTCTCTAATGAACAATAGAGGGCACTAATGCTTCTAATCTGGCAAAAACATCACACATCAGAGGGAAGAAAGTAGCAAGGCAGCATACAGCACACACAGATGTATACAATACATATTATTTTCATTATTGCTCTAGGTTCATTAACAGTTCTCACTTTTCTCTAAATGTTGTATTTTGCTTATAGAAACAAGGTGATTATAATAAACGCAGCATTCCAAAGTCTTGGAAAGTGTTTATATTAACCTTTCCTCATATAAAGCATTCTCAATATATTTTGCAACACCATTCTTAGCCAAATATCTGCAGCTTTATACTCCAATTTTTAAATGGTTAGCTCCACTTAACAAAATACATGTGATATATTTATTTTTATACTAACTAGGCAAAGGCAATTCAAGAGAGGTGCCACAGGCTAACTGGTAGCCAAGCATAGGTAAATATAGCCAGTCCCAAATAGCAAAGTGATCTCTCTCTCTCTCTCTCTCTCTCTCTCTCTCTCACGCATACACACACACACACACACACACACACACACTAGTTTGACATAAAAATGCATAGGAACAGAGCTAGTAACAGAAGAATAGCTTGCTTTTATAATTGATCATGATTCCTATTGACCACAGAGATAAAAAATATATTAAACACCAACATACACCTTTTCCCTCTTCAGCTTCTACACTACGATTAATGGGAGAGGGATGTATTTCTATATGAAATATTTAGATGCAAAAAATCAAGATAGATATTGCCTGAACAAAATGTAAGTATTTCCTGATCATCAAGTAGTAGTATTCACTTATTTTATAAACCACCTACAGGTTCATATTATAGATGTGAAGCAACATTAAGTTTTCACAGTTACTAAATACCTCTGCTTCTGAATAGCAACTCAGACACCTTGGGCGCAATTCTTGACATCAACATGATCCATTAATTTTTTTGGTCCTGCTGCTTCCTGTGGAATCATTTGTTTAAATCAATTTGCAACCCCAGTTTTGTCAGTATACAAAACTTGTATATGCCCTTTTTTCATGGTCCTGATCCAAAGCCTATTGAAATCCGTGTGAGTCACCTCATTAAATTCAGTGGTTTCAAAACAAGACATCTGTGTTTTGCTTTGTTTATGGAAGCATGCAATATGTTGGCTTCCAAATGTTTCTTAGTGTCTGTAAAGTTCTCATACAACATATGTTATTAGAAGGCTGTACTTACAAGTCCCTAAAAATAATTTGTTGAGGAAGGAACAAGAAGCATGCATATATGTGTTTGTCAGAGTAGCAACAACAAGATGACATCTGACTGGCCAATAGATTACCAGTAATATACAAAATGATATTAGTACCGTACTGATACTACATACTGTACCCATGCATTTGGTTTTTATATCCATATTGAAGATAAGAAAGAAGTGATATAGACAATAAAGAGTAGACCAGGCCTGCAATGTCTGACCAATCATGCTGAACACAGCCCACCAGCCATGGATTATGAACCTTTAGATTATATGTCTGTTTTTGTTTTTTTATACAAGTACCTAGCAATTTTAGATATTTTATAAATAATAATACTAATAAGAATGAATTGTGGCCTGCTCAAGCAGACACCACAAACAGGATGTTAATACTAAGTCTAGAGTAGAGCAAGTCTGAAGTAAACAAAGGAAAGCTAAACAAGCAAATTTAGTCTGAAAATCTGATTTACAGCAAATTTGAAAAATTCTGAAGCAAAAATTTTGTGTCACAAAAATGCAGATTATCAATCCTAATAATTTCATTCAGTGAATAGGCAAAATAAATTGTTACCGAATGGTACTTGAGCTGGTGTAACCACATCAGGGGCAAGATTATCAATGTTGAAATAGATTAATGCACTACTGATGTGACAATATGGAAATATGAACAATTTATTTACATCTTCCAGAGTGCACTACTTGTTAAAAATAATAACTTTAAAATTTACTGGAAGGCAGCAAGAGAAAAAAACATGCGCAGAAACTTGTACTAAGTGAACTCCCATTGGCTGAATTTTGAATTGGAGGATATTTCCAGAAATTGATCTGTAAGAGGTGGCCAAGATCCACACCTTGCATCTTCTATTCAAAGTAAGAGATATGTGAGAGAAAATTTGAAAAGCAAATCCACCCCAACTGGAATAGCCATAGGAGTATAAAATTCCAACCCAAAATTGTTGCTTGTTCGAGCGGTCATAGTAAAATTGAGAAGATCCCCAAGTTCAAGATACTTCTGAGTCACCTGTACCTTCATGTCTTTGTTGGAAGAACAGGTTGCTTGCCTGTAACTGTGGTTCTTTGAGTGGTCATCTGTGCAGTCACATACACACACGGGCTCTGCACCTGCGCGGAGGCCAATTTGGGAAAGTTCCATAGCTGAGGAGAATTTTGGGGCAGAAGCCCCTCCCCCTCTAGCAGGGCTCCTGCCCAATCCCTCAGTTCCTTGAGAACCAAAGGAAGAAGCCAATTAGTGATATCGATCTCGGCCCCGTAAGGGGCAGGAATTAAAGTTGTTGACATGCAACTCAGTTCCAAGAGGAACAGTAATAACAAACACCCATACACCAATTTCGGTTTCGAAAGGGACAATAATAATAAAGCATCCATCGAAAAGGTGATCCTATGGAACTCAGCAGTGACACCAAAGTAGGGTTGGAGGGTGGGTTGTGTGAATGCACAGATGACCACTTGAAGAACCCCAGTTACAGGTAAGCAACCTGTTCGTCTTCGTGGTCTCTGTGCATCACACACATGGGCAGAGTAGCAAGCTGACTTACTGGTGGAGGGTCGGTGTCATCGCAGCACGAAGAGAGAACAGCTCTGCCAAAAGCATTGTCCTCTCGAGCCCAGACGTCGAGCCAGTAGTGGTGGATAAAAGTTGAAGGAGTCGACCATGCAGCTGCCTTGCACAAGTCTGGGAGGGGCAGTCCCCTGGCAAAAGCTGTGGAGGCAGAGACTGTCCTGGTAGAGTGCGCCCGGATTGAAGTCGGCACTGGGCGCTTTTCGATTGCATAAGCCAGGTGAATGCACTCAACAATCCATGCTGCCAGTCTCTGTGTCAATACCGGGGCGCCCTGCGAAGAACCCCCGTAGCACACAAAGAGATGCGAGGAGTTCTGAATAGGCTTGGTGCGCGCTTTATAGAACACCAAAGATCAACGCACATCTAGTGAATATAATTGCCTTTCAAGAGGAAACAGTGGAGAGGCGAAGAAAGCTGGCAGCACAGTGTCCAGGTTGAGATGGAAGGAAGACACCACTTTGGGCAGAAACATGATGTCAGGACGAAGGACCACCTTTTCCTTGTGGAAAGTCGAGTATGGCGAGTCTACCCTAAGCACGCAGAGTTCACTGGTGTGACGGGCTGAAGTAATAGCCACTAAGAACACTGTCTTCCAGGTGACGAGTCTCAGATTGGCTGTAGCCATGGGTTGGAACGGCTTTGATGTCAATGCCTGGAGAATGAGGGGCAGGTCCGAGCTGGGAGTCACCTTTCGAACTGGAGGCATCAAATTTTTCAACCCTTTCAGAAAACGTTTCAGTAGTGGATGAGAGAAAAGTGTAGTGCCCTTGTAACTTGGACAATATGCCAATAGAGCCGCAAGCTTTAATCGAAGCCAGCTTCAGACCTTTGTGATGTAGATGAAGCAGAAATTGGAGGACAGTTCTTATAGAGCAAGAGGAAGGACTGAGGCCCATATTGGAAATGAAAGCGCAGAAGCTCTTCCATTTACGAGCATATGAGGCGCGAGTCGAGGGTTTCCATGCCAGAAGCTTGTAGGACTTCTCTAACTTACGAAGGCAAACAAGGAAGAGATCGTCCTAGCGGATCCTCCAAGCTGTAAGCTTGAGTATGCCGCGATCCAGATGAAGTAGTTGGCCCCTTGCTTGGGTGAGGAGAGTTGTGGTTGTCGGAAGACAGCGATACTCCCCTTGAGAGAGGTGTAGCAACAGGTAAACCACACCTGCCTCAGCCACCATGGAGTCACAAGAATGCAATCTGTGTTGTCGTTCATGATTTTGGAGACAACCTTTGTTAGTAGCGGGGTTGGAGGGAAGAGATAGAAAAGAGTCCCCAACCATGTTAGGAGAAAGGCATCTACTAACGACCGACGATCTTGGCCTGCCCTGCTGCAGAACACGTTGAATGTGGTGTTCTCCATGGTGGCGAAGAGATCTATGGTTGGAGTCCCCCAGATATGAAAGAGGTACCACCAGATTCAAGGATCGAGTTGCCATACGTGTGAACTCAACAATACTCTGCTGAGGGTATCGGCCAGGACGTTGTCCTTCCCCGCAATATGGACAGCTGTCACTGAGATCTCTCTGGGGATCATCCATTGGAAGAGGTGCAGTGTCAGGTTGGTTAAGTGGACAGAGCGAGTGCCTCCTTCCTTGTTCAAGTAGGCGACCACCGTTGTATTGTCTGTGACCACTTGAACAGTGTTCCCTTGGAGGATGGATTCGAGAGACCTCATAGTGTTCCATACTGCATGGAGTTCCAGCACATTAATGTGACTCCCTCGATCTCGAGAGGACCAGACTCCTTGCACAGTCCTGTTGCCGCAATGTGCCCCCCAACCCAGAAGGGAGGCATCTGTAGTCAACGTTAAGGTCGGATTCGGAGGACGGAAGGTCAGACCCGCAGTCAAGCTTTTTCTTTCCATCCACCAACGTAGAGACTGCCTGATATTGGCTGGAATGGACAACCGAACCCAGCAGGTGTTCATCTCGGTGTCGAAGGATCTTAGGAACCAGTTCTGCAGTAGTCGCATCCATAGTTGGGCAAATGCGACTACTGCAATCAAGGAAGCCATGAGTCTGAGGAGTCACTTAATAGAGTGAGCTGTGCACAAATTCATGTGACACAGTTTGGCAGCCAAGGTGAGTATCTTGGTAACCCTGTCCTCCAGTACTAAGCCCTGACCCGCAGTCGCATCCAAGACTTCTCCAATAAACTGAATCCTCCGTGTTGGTTGAAGGATCGATTTCTTTTCATTCAGGCACATTCCCAACGATGCCAGCATGGCCCGCGTTATCCGAAGAGAGTCGTCTAGTCGGAGCGCAGAAGAAGCAACCAGGAGCCAGTCATTCAGGTAAGAGAACATATTCTCCCCATGAGTTCAAAGGGCCACGCAGACTACAGCCATGCACTGTGTGAAGACTCTCGTGCCATTGACAGGCCAAATGGAAGGACAACAAATTGGTAAGTGTCCGGACCGATGCTGAATCTTAGGTACTTTTGACTGTCCTGATGGATTGTGATATGAAAGTACGCATCCTGAAGATCGATGGAAGGAAACCAGTCGGTCCTGCAGAAGACAGGCAGGATCGATTGGAGTGTTACCATCCAGAACTTCTTTGGTGTAATGAAGAAGTTGACCATATGGAGGTTCAGGATCGGCTAAAGCCCTCCATCCTAGCTTGGCACTGTAAAATACCTGGAGTAGAGGCCATCCTGCGTGAAATGAGGAGGGACCTGTTGGATGGCCCCTTTCTGCAGCAAAGAAGCGATCTCCTCCCGCAGCAGTGGAGATGGCATGCATGGTGTGGATGCCAAGAAAAGGAAGGAGTATGTCGAACTCAATCCTGTACCCGTGCTGGATGATCTTCAATACCTAGCGGTCCGTTGTGATCTTCTTCCAGGATGACAGGAAGTGGGACAGTCGAGTGCTGAAACGAGTTGCAGATGTCGGAGAGTCTGGATGCAGAATGAGAGTCAGGTCTATGGAGGAGTCAAAGCTGTCATTTGGAGAAGTCCGTTCCTTTACAGGAGCCCTGTTACCGTTGTTGTTGGAATTGTCGGCTCAGTGCCCAGGGGTGCTGTGTATGAGAGTGATGGTCCTGCGTTGACTACTGCTGGTGGTAAGGCAGGTGGTATGGAAGATGGGAGTCTAGGCCACCTCCGTTGTCAATATGATCATGGTGTGGGCCCCCCCGAGACCCATCTTCCTGGTATTCGCACATGCTTTTGGACTACGTCCAGGGAGTCATCCATGGTCGCATGGAACAGTGCCTCACCATCAAATGGTAAGTCCTTGATCCTTGCATGAACTTCTGGCGTAAACAAGGTCAATCGAAGTCATGCATGGCGACGGAGAGCAACAGAACCGATGAGAGATCTTCCATGGCAGTTGGCCTGATGCTAGGCAGTATGGATTTGTTGCCTCGACAGGCTAGTAGCTTCAGCCTGGAAAACCCTTGCCAGCTCTCTTTTCTCATCAGGCAGGTAATCACACAGGCCAGCCATCTTTTCCCAAAGGAAAAGTTGATAGCGGGCCATGGTGGCCTGGTAATTAGCCACCCGGATTCCAAAAGAGCTGGAAAAGTAAGCTCGCCATGTCTACTGGTGTAGAATGTTGCTTTCTGGAGTGGGACTGCACGGACTCAACAATGACTGAATTGGGTACAGGGTGTGAGAAGAGAAATTTTGCATTGTCGTCTCGCACCCTGTACATTGCATCCAAGCGCTGAGCTGTAGCTGGTGTCATCACTGGTGACTTCCAAGAGCTTTGTATGGTCTCGAGGAGCATGGGCATCAACGGGATAAGCATTGACTTAGATGTGGAAGTAGAGACTACATCAAAGACCGGGTCTTTGGTCTTTCTTTCTTCAGTTTTAGTCCCTATTCCCAACGCCTCTGTCATCTGTTGAATGTGATCTTGGAAGTGGCCCATATCTTTGGACGGAGAGACTACAGCTTGTGATGAGACGTTTTGGTCCAGCAAGGAAGAGAATGGTGTTGCCGAGACCAGTGACCCCGAGTCCGCGGAGTAACCATTTGAGGAAGAGGAGTGGTGAGAATCCGCCCTTTGCATGGGCAAAGATGATAAAGTCGGCTGGTCAAGATGTTTAGCCGGTGGAATGGCCAAAGCAGCAGATGATGCGACAGGAGTTGGATCAGCACAAAGTTGAGGTGCGGGAGACTGAGAGTGCCATGGGGAACGCTGAGGTGGCAAACGAAATTCCACTTGGTACCCATGTTCATATCGACGTGGGCAGTCAAAGTATGGTGATCTCTGACATCCATAATAATCTGGCCTGTAATAAGCTCAGATATGATCTATTTGAAGCAAAATAAAATTCTGATTCCACTCTATAAAATGGAGAACGTGAACGGTATTGACGTTCCCATCGCTCAGTGTAGAGTTCTCGATCCCAAGATACTCTGGTAGCAACATGCTGCTGCAGTTGAGGAGCCCTTGCCCACAGTGATCCTGTAGAAGGCGATCGATCTCGAGAGTGCCGATCTCTAGGGCTATGGTCTCGAGAGCCTCGAGCTTGAGAGCAGGATCAGAGCCAATGAACGCGAAGACGACTCCACTATCTCGCCCTCTGACACTGAAGGAGCAAGGATCCTCGAGCCCGAGGGACCCTTTAGGTGTCAGAGAACGAGACGGGGAATGTCGTGCTGTTGAAGTCGATGGGGCCCCAGCCTGGGCCAGCATCGATAACTTAAGTAATGCCTTTGACCCCAAAAGGGAGGTGGCCAAGGATTTAGCCAAATCTCTGGCTTTCTTCATCCTCTCTTTTCTGTGCCTTTTCTTCTCAGAAGCTTCTTTAGTTTTGTGGGCCTTCTTAGCCATTTTTTTTAGCCAGGAGAGCCTCCACAGATTTGCCCGGCATTGAAGGGCACTCCAATGTAACCGTATGCGATGGAGGAGTGTGGGGCTTCAGTGGAGGAGGCATTGGCGTCTCCGAAGTCACTTGTAAAGCCTTGCTCAATAATATGGCCTTTAATTTCTCTGTGCAATGTTTTCTTGCCTGGTGAGTAAAGGCCTGGCAGTGGTGGCAGGAGTCTACTTGATGGGCTTCTCCAAGGCAGACGAGGCACAAAGAGTGGCTGTCTGCCAGGGGCAGTTTTGTTCCACATTTTACACATTTGCGAAAAGGTTCTTTTGCCGGCATGGTGGAGGAAAGAGAAGAGACAATGACGACTGGGGGGAATATAATATTTAACAATAGAAGAAGACAAAGAAAATGAAGAAACGAAGAAATGTTTGCCTCAGCTAGCAGTTGCTAAACAGCAAGAGAGAAGAACCTCGAACGCAGCCACTCATGATGGCAGTCAAAGAAGAACTGAGGGATTGGGCAGTAGCCCCGCTAGAGCGCATGTGCGGGGGGAGGGGCTCCCGCCCAAAAGTTCTCCTCAGCTATGGAACTTTCCCGTACTGGCCTCCGTGCAGGCTCAGAGCCCATGTGTGTGATGCACAGAGACCACGAAGAACAACAGCAACACAAAGGTCACTTTTTCAAACTTTAAAATTGATTAAAGTATACCTGTGAGTCTTTCACATCTAAAGGCGTTGTTTTCTTCATTCCCCCTTTGCCTCTCTCCTATGACCCAGTTTATAGTGGTGTAGTCAAACCTGGGGGGGGGCTCGCCCCCGCCTCGATTCTCCGCGGCGGCGGCCCCCCGGCCTCAATCTTCTGAGTGGTGCAGAGCAGTTCTCCGCGCCGCTCGAGCTGCCCTCTTCGGTCCCGTCGCGTCACTTCCGCCACCGGAAATGACGCGACGGGACCCTGCGCAGGCCGAAAGTGCCGAAACTGAAAGTGACTGGAGCGGGCAGCGCAGAGAGGCGAGCTGCCGACGGATTAAGGTAGGCTCGACCGAGCCTCGAGTGGGCGTGATTTCGGTCTGCTACGCCACTCGAGGCTCGATGATACATTGCTAATTTTATATATTTTTTCTCTTTCATATAATACCTGGCTGCTTGTTCTATTAGCCTACAGCCTTTTTTCTTCTTTTCCTTATTAGTTGGGCTAGGGTGGGGAATAGGGTTGAGTGGGTTATTGGACCATTTGGGGGTGGTGTTATTTGATCCTATTTTTTTTATTGAAACCTCTAAAATCGTAACTTTATCATTACATTTCTTGTCCACCTGGCAACTTGAAAGAAACACTAGTAGTCTGACAGGTGACATGGATTGCTTTAAAATGGCACATTTACATGTTACATGCCTTGGGCCATACCTAGCTTTTTTGAACTTGGAAAGTCCCAGCTAAATTGATTTCTCAGAGCCAAGCTACAGTTTGGTAAATAACATTCCCATTTCAGTTTTTTTTTTTTTTAAATCAAGTGAATTTTAGCAATCAACCATGCTTTCTTTGAGAATAAGGGGTTCAAGAAATCAGTTTCTGAGCACATGCCAACAACTGTTACTGGCTTTGAGCACCTACTCTGATGAACCAAAACTGCAAAGACACATACATATGCTTGAAATAATTTCAATTTATAGTTTGAGCAAAAGGAAGAATTTCAGGACAAGGGAGCTCTTCTATTCTGGTACATCAGGATATTACAAGCTGGGAAGATTCTTATTCCAAAATCAATTTCAAGTTTCAATAGTTCACTGTCAAGAACTGAAGTGAGAACAGTATAGGAAACAGTGCTATGGTTTTGTGTAGAAGATATGCAAGAAGGCAGGAGATAAGAAGCCTGCAAAACAAAGTTAAGGAAAATGGTTTTCTAATTCAAGAATGTGAAAAGGATTAGCAGATAGACACCATTTTTAACATTATGTAACTTATCAAAGCCTCAGCACTGGAATATTTGTATGGGGTATAACTGGTGGGGCAGGGGGCAGGGGGCAGTATGGAAAGACAATGGAGAGGTAGAGTTTTGTTTTATCAGAAATATATTCAATAATTGGCAGAATTATTGATGAAAAAGTCACACTGAATGTTAGATTTTAGGGATACGTCTTAGAAAAATAGGGGCATCCTGCTGTTTTCACAAGGTCCAAAGTTGTACAAGAGTATAAAGTATAGCCACAACAATAAAGAGAATCACATAAAAAATTGAGGTTTCTTCCACTTGTCCATGCAACATAAATTCTCTCTTCCTGGCCTTCAGCAGCTCAGCTATGTATGACTGCACCCACTATTATTATTCTGTATGTCATTTGGCTGTCTTGCCATTGTTGCTTGGAGGCCCCATGCAGGTCAGAAATTATACTGGTTTTCAGTGTTACTCTTCCCTGAAGTCATAAGTACTGTAAAAAAGTAATTTCATTATAAAACTGCAGGATACATAAAAATATAATTTCAAATATTTTGAAGGACACAGAGGATGACTCATCTGTACCACTTGACCCTATTCCTGCTTTTCTCCCAAGGCGTTGTCCACCACTTCTCCATGCTGATCAACTGTCTTCCCCATCTCAATCACTGTCTGACACATTATTTTCTTTTCAACCCACAGATTAGAAAGTACTGTACAAAAGGTAATGCAGAGGCCAGAACGATATAGTTATTAGGACTTCAACACTCCTAGATTGCTGCTATTAACAGAAACCAATCTTATTTTACCATTAATTCCTTCCCAAAATTCATTAGCTTGTCACTAGCAACTGATATTTTTAAAAAACCCAAAAGATTCAGCAGGTGTTATAAAATTTAAGTTAAGGAATAAGGATTGTGTTATAACAGACTCCCAATGAAATTCAAGGCCAAACTGGACAGGACATTACGTATCTTTGCATTTATGCAAATGATGAAATCATCATGAATTCACATCATACCCAGCCTCATGTGTGTTCTTTCCCCCCATTCTATCTTCTCTAATTCACCCCATCTCCTATGCTGAACTGTACCCCAACTCAGCACCCCATAACCTCTTCACAATTCCACTCTCTTCAACTCCCCCCCCCATCTCTCTTCTATCCCTACTTATTTTTCCCTTTGTTAGCTTCTCCTCTACGTTCAATTGGGCTATAATTGCAACAATCTTTAAGAACCCACTCTAGACCCTTCCTTTTTCTTTAATTACCATCTAGAATCTAGAAAGTAGATTCGTCTACATTATATAAATGTAATCATGATCATCATCATCATGATCATCATCATCATCATCTAGAATAAAAAGAGTTTTAAAATAAATTAAAAGCAAAAAGGTTTAAAAATAACAGGACATTACTGGGGCTGGGAGGGAGAAGGGAGAAGGTAATCTCAAAAGTGTTTGGCATTATTTTCTTTTGAAAATGATATATGATTGCTCCTATGCTTGAGTGTACAGTGGGGGGGGGAGTGCTCAGCCGCTTAAGGAGTAAATAGTATTTTTAAAGTTTCTGATGCAGTAAGCGTCCAGTTCTGAAGATGCGCCACAGTGGAGTCAGGAAGAAGCAAGTCACACAACAGTCTGGAACAGACACCTGGAGCAGGGAACACTACAGGGAGGCTGTACCCATTCAAAATATCAAGTAACAGAAAGCAAGACTGGTCAGAGACAGGTCCTTCAGGACCATGGACAGCTCCCACAGAAGAAACAACTTGTACTGAGCCCTTACATTGCCTGACTACCTGTTCCAGGTTCTATCCCCTTGCTGGGGAATGGAGAACCTTAAAGGGGGTAGCCCTCTGACATGGCACTGGTTAGCTTCTACATTATTCTTTTGCCCATGAAACCCCGGGGGGGGAGGATGCTGTTTTCTTGGTGGGTCTAGTTTGGAGGATGCTGTCCCCAGGGGTGCTGGTTCAGATGTCTCAAATTCAGATGGGCCCTGGTTGTTGTACACAGGCTCACTGTAAAGGCCACGGTGCTACTGACTCCGCTGGTCCCTCTCCATCTGAGCCAGCATCCAAGTCACTGCTGGTTGTCTGGGTCATCACAATGAAATAGTGATTAAACTTTGTTCTGTCATCATGCAGGAGACTGGTAGTATGTGAGGTAGTGTTGTCCAGGGATGCTGTTTGACAGTGTCAAGAGGCCACCTTGCATACCCAAAGGCCTTTGATATAGTGAGTTGCCAGTGTTTTCACCATCACCTAGCTGAGTTAGAAATCTTTGGGCATACATAAAAAGGCCTTGCTAGACCAGTTTGAATATTAGAGACTGTATTGTGGGACCCATTTCAGCTTCTACAGTCTATAAGCATTTGAGTAGATCAGAACAGTACTATTCCACTCTGTTAAAATGTTACAGAGTCAAATACAGCAGTTCTTTTGCCCATTCCATTTGCCAGTTCAGCCTGGGATGTGAAAAAAGTGTACCAGCCAAATCAGCTTCTGTCTTGGTTAAAGAAAGTGGAAAGAAATAGCCCAAACATTGATGAGACATTGCGGCAGGAATTAAAGCTCTGTTGTAAGTGGCAAAAAGAATATGTACCAGTCTCAAAATCATAACAGATACGCAGTTCTTGAGCTTACTTGGATAATTTTTAAGAACTGTTTGTTCATTTCATTTGCTCTTTAAAATGTTAAATATGAATATATAAAGATGCCCTTCCTTTAAACAGTATTTTTTGTCTGTTTTGACAGAATAAAGATTTAAGGGAGTGTATTTGAGTTACCAGTTCTGTATACAATATCTGCTCTAGATTAGTCCTGCTTGAGTGGCATCATAAATGGGTCCATTCCCCAGCAGTTGTCTACTTCAGATGGAAACCTGACAACCTCTACTTAGTATGTCTTTCATAGCACACAATGAAGTGTAAAACTGCTGTGAAAAAGCCTGTATTTCAAAACAAACCATTTCTGTAATAAGCACTTAAAACACTTTCATTAATATATTTTATGTATAAAAACAAAAGAAAAAACGTAATGCTGCTGGAAGGCAACTGGAGGTGGGGTGGGGTGGGGTGGGGTGGGGGAAACAGGAATTACATTTCAGGTTTTAACAAATCCAAAATATATTACCTCAAACAAAGTGTCAGGCTTTATGCATCACTGCTTAGTGGTGTGGAATTTTCTATACGCACACACACACACACAAATCCTAAAGCTCAATCAAAATCCTAAATTAGTAAATATTGAATTTAACCACTTTTATATCTCAGGTATTAGCAAATACCTTGGTCTACAGAGATACAGCCCCTTCTAATCTTTATCTGAATTTGCAATTAAGACTTCAGAGCTACAGATATCTGTACACAGCTCCATTCGCAGCCCTGCTCTCTTATTTTTAAATGATTGGCCCCAAATCAAATCAGTCTCCCAATGCATCAAAAAGTAAATGTCTGATGTCTAATTGAACTAATAGATAACACTCTTTTAAACTGTGCTGCTAATGCTTAGTGCAGGCTTCCTTTACGCAGGAGAAGAGAGAGAGAGAGAGAGAGAGGGAGGATAAAATGTGCACAGGAAACCTGTCATATTATTACCTTTCAGTTGCTTGGTATAAAGATAGAACTGAGCAAACATTTACCAGTTATTTGCCAAATATTAAAAAAGAAATAAAAGCTTAAATGTGTTTGGAGTGAGGTTCCTACTCTCTTCCACTAATTGTCACCTCAACAGGACATTGTAAGAGCCTCAAAATGAGCACTTATGAGTTTTCTTTTCCACTCTCTTGTGGGCTTCTCTCAGTTTATCGCAAATGAACAATCGTGTTGGAAAGGCCTCCATCTGTTTAATGTCATTAGTGATTGTTTCATAAAACAAACAGCCGCTCCAGCATTCTGCTGCAGTTAATCTTAAATCTAAACGTGGCAGCACTCAGGGAGAGTCTCAAACACGGTTTGTTCTAACCAATGCATGTCTCTTAATCTATTGCAAGTCAAGGCGCTTATCTCTCTGTGCTCAACTCAGAGCAATGCTTTCTTTGTCCAAATGCTAAACCAAACCCAGTTAATATCGTGTTTCCAGATTTTTTTTCTTTTCCAAAAGATTCCTCCCCCCCCCCCCGCCGCCCCATTAAATCATGGTCTAAACCCCAAGGCATATGTATTTGTTATGCATGGCCTTTTTATGCATATTGCTAAAGTCAAACTACCTGAGTGAAAGCCAGAATATTTTACTGGATTGGCCCAGCAAGGTGAACCATTAACTGAGCTCTAAAATCTAGGAAGTTTACCTGTACATATTAGGAAATCATTTACCCAACACTGAATCTATGGAGTGAAGGCCAGCTTAAAACCTGTGTATGTTTATAGATGGACCTCATGCTGGTAGAATTCTGAAAACTTCCACTCACAATAGCTTCATGGGTGGCTCAGAAATCTTGGCAATTTCCACTAACAGGTCCTATGGCTCCATGTATCTGTCCCTGTGTTAATTCATAATGATGTCATAGGCCTCCAATAAAACCATATCTCCTTTACAGAAATAGTTACAAGAGATAATATAATCTGTTCACACTGTTAATTGGTATACTATTTATCCTGACAGAACACACTTAAAACAAGAATATCTTCTTAAGCTTAGAAAGCTTTATTTGTGTACGTAAATCAAGGATGGGCAACCTTTTAGATTTGGGGGGCTGCAGTGCCCCCCACAGAACCTTTCAGGGGCTGCACAAGTTGGGATGATGACACGCACATACTATACACCCATTCAAAGTTCAAACACACATACATATACCGCACAGACACACTCATTCACAGACACACACTACACATGCACACCCCAAAGACACACACACCCATTCACATACATGCACACACACACACACACACACACACACACACACAGATCACTGCAGGGAGAGAGAGGCTTTAACTTCCCCACCCCTCTGATCCTGAAAGCCATGTGTGCCTTGTTTCCCTATAGATTTGGGCTCCCACCAGCCTGCCAAACACATGTTTGGAGGGCTGTCTGGAGCCTGATTTTGTTGTGAAACAGGGCACACAGGGATGGATCTCCTCATGCATGCGTGGGGGGGGGATGTGGCAGCAGTGTTGGGGGTGCAGGGCTCCTACAGTGGGCCACACAGGCAGTCTGTAAGGGCTGCATGTAGCCCATGGGTCACAGGTTGCCCACCCCTGATGTAAATAGTAGTTGTATAGGTCATTCTATATTCCCCATCCTGAACTCAACACATGTAACTCATGATGTACAACAGATAATATGTTCCTTATAATTTGGTATGTGTTCAGACAGATACAGGCTTTGTGCCGATAAAAAATAGAACACCACAATTGGCATGCTTTATAGGTGAATTACCCTTGAAGGAACAGCGAAGATATACTACAGGAACAAGTGCTGTTGTCTTGCCATCTGGCTTGCACACAAGAGATGCTTGTTGTTGATCCTATGTGAATAAATGGCAAGTTGATACAGGCCTGTGGCTCACGCTGGCTCAGCTTGTCTGAGTGTGGAAAACTAGGCAGGGTCAGGCCTGGTTATTACTTGGATGGGAGACCCCTCCTCTAGTTTCCTGCATTGAGCAGGGGGTTGGACTCGATAGCCTTGTAGGCTCCTTCCAACTCTATCTATGAAATCTATGATAGTTGATTAATGGACTTGCTTTTTCAAACCCTTGACCTATGGGAACTAAGGAAGCAAAACCTATAGTTGAAACTATGCTTGGAGAGGGCCAGCTCACTTTTTTTCCTTTCCTGCTGGCAGGAGGTGGGTATCTTTGAACAAGGAATGCCACCCCAGCTTCAGCTCCCCACAAATGTCACAAAGGATTGGGGGGAGGACACCCTCAATTCATAAAGGGGGCCATCAATGCTAGGAATAATGTGAGGCCTTTTTATCTGTATATTTTGAAATTTATACCCTGCACCATCAGTATTGCTACTCCCAAGGTAATAAGTTACTACAAGTCTTGTTTCCAATATGGAAGAACCATATTGTGCAGCCTAATCTGTTTGTATGGTTGAGCCTTGGGTATACTGGACTTTGATCCATGTGTTCATACAGTAGTGGTTTGCTGTAGTTTACCTGTATAATTGCTATTGGAAAGGTAGTAGTATGTGTAGTATGTGCACTCCACATTTAGTAATTGAATATTATGTTTGGCAGGTTCTGTTGTAGTTCAGCACATGTTAAACATATGCAGTGGCCCTATACTGAGTCAGACCATTGGTACAACTGGTTCAATACTATTGGTACAAATAGTTCCAGTAATTAACTCGGATTCGAAGTGACTCTCTAAGGTCTCAAGCAGGGGTAAGCTACAGTAAACCGTGAACACAGTGGGTGCCTGCACTAGCTTTTCCCTCTCCCCCTCCCAATAAATGAGTAATTGCCTTTTCTTCATAAAGAAAATGAATGAATGAATGAATCAGTAAGTGAAGAGGGAAAGGAACAAAGAGGAGGGAATCAATTTAACTATGGTTTGTCCTCATCTTCATATCATTTCACATCTCAACTGAATGGAAAAGAATTTCATTTAACTGCTAGGAATCCAAATAAAGACCAGCTGCTCTGTGTTCCTCCTGGTCATGCCCCAGAATTGTACAGAGACCTACATTCCTCAGCCAATGACGCCACTTACTAAAAAGTTAGTCAGTTTTTGATAAAGGAACAAAAGCCTATCACTCCTGTCTGAGTGCCAAACAACATGAGAGTAATGTAAGTTTGTGCTCAAACTGGACTTGTTATTTCATAGGGTACATTCTTGTGCTGAAAAGGATAACCTTTTCTACTGCTTGACCACTGTTTAGCAGAATAGCCCCCCCTTTTTTACCATACTTCTACTAAGTTCCAAGTCTACAATCCAAATTTCAACAAACTTGACAATCAACAAAAGGTCTTCATCTCCCGTTTGATCATCCAAACATCTACCATTTGTATGTGCATATACATAAGCAGGCTTAATCACTCCTACTCTCATTTAAGAAGATAGTTAATATTTTTGTATTACTTCTGTTAGTAATCTATTAAAAAAAAAACACTGGCTATATGTAGACTAACAGCACAGTCCAATGAGGCTGCCCATACCCGCCAAACCCAGACAATTATGGGCATCCTATTGTGTGTGGGAGGAGTGCAGCAGGTAAGATTTCCACCGCGCTCCCCTCACCCTTAAAAACATCTAGACAGCCGATTTTGGTCAACTAAATGCTTTACACCTCCTCCCGAGGAGGAGAGGCTGAGGCACCACCTGGATTCTGCAGAAGCCAGCAGTGCCTCGCTCCTCCCCTCCTCGCCCCTGGAAATGCCCCCTCAGTGGGAACAAAGACGGTCTTCCATCTTTGGTTCCCTGCCGAAATGGAAAGAACCATGCCGGCTATGGGGGGGAGGGGGCTTGGTGCTTCATAGGCAGGCTGTGCGCTGTGACCTGAGAAGGGATTTCTGAGGTTGCAGCGGCTTCTATGCCCTATCCTATGCCCCTCCAGGCAAGGTCAGAGGGCCATAGGATTGCACCCTAAGTTTGATATAATCCTTTATACTCTGGCAGACCAATTTTGATATATAACTCTTTGGGCCAGTTTGAACATCACATTAAACCAAGATTTATCATGATGTGAATGAGCCACAGTAAGCCTCAGGTTCACTCTTCCTCTGGTGCCATGAAGTAGAAGCATTCCTATCCATTTTAATTATTTTTTTATTAATCACAGTTTAACATTGCATCCAAACCCTAACTGCAAGAAGTCTTGGGCTTGTGCCTACCCCTCTCCTCCAGTGTAGCCATGAAAATGAAAGCTTTCACTTTTTGTTGATAACCACAGATTGTTTGGTCAGAACACTAAACTGTGCTTAATTTTAACTATGGTTCGCTGAGACAAGTCAACTTCATAATCCATGGTTTGAAAGCTTTCTGTGACTCACTTCCATCACAATAAACCATGGTTTACTGTGGTTTCCAAACCAGCTAATAATGTCCTAAACATTTATATTTAAAAAAATTAATTTCATATATTAACTTAAGAACCTAGTCAGAATATCTATATCATATTGCTACTCTTCCATTGCCAAACAGTTAATAACTATTAGTGTCATGCACTGTACAAAGCAGCAAAAATTTAAAAAATGCATCACGGGCCCTTTATAGGCATTGTTTCAATGTATAAGTAGAGAAGTGGAATCATGTGCACTGTACCCGTCTTTGACCTACATGAATTCACATTAGACAAAAATGGGGGGGAAAGGAGGACTCTGTAAATTTAGATGCTAAAAGGGCACAGTTAAAAGTAAAACAGAAGCTGAAGGAAGGGACAAGCTGGGTGGCAGTGGTGATCTCACACCAAAAGAGAATGAGAAAGAAAAACAGGCTTATTAGGAAAACAAAGTCTGAGGTTTATAAGGAACATATTTGCTGTTGTTTTTTCCTGCAGGAATTTGAATATGAGGAAAACATATGTTTCAATAAAACACATTCCATGATAGCTAAGGGATATTTATTATAAAGAAACAACAAAAGACCACATGTTCAAGCTGGCAATATATACAAACTTCATCTTCATGAGGTCTGGGGACCTCTGAGCAGGAACAGGAATCTTTAGCTTTATCATTTATTTGACAATAGAAAATGGAGTGGGGGGAGTGGTTGGGCTTAAGAGCTATTTCTGGTAAATTCCAGAGATGCCTATACAGAACAAGAGAAAGTTACAGACTGCATGGAGAGGTGATGGAAGAGGAAGTGATTTGACAAATGTTCCCTTAAGTGCAAAGGGGAAAAGCTGAAAGAGAAGAAGGGGTGGGTAGGCTGCAGAGCAATTATCAGAATTTAGTTGGTCAATAGCTCATTACAAAAGACTAGGACTGGCCCAGAGTACTTGCTGCACTTGTTTTTGCTGCATTCATAGCAAGGGTGGGTGAAAACTCCCCCAAAGTTGGAGGAGCATGGACATGTGTGTGGGGGGAGGGAGTTTTGGGGGCAGTAGTACTTACAAATTTAATTATGAGCTAGTGAGGGTTTCTTCCTCCCTCCCTCTCCACTTTTTACACTATTAAAAGGCAATGCTTCTGGGAATGGCTTTATGACATCACAATGCTACATCATCACATGGTGTCACTCCCAACGGCATTTCTGGGACAACAACATGGTGGTCCTCATGGGTACACAGTGCCATTCCTATGGCATTAGTGACCCCATTTTCAAAGCAGTGAGGCAGCCAGGCTCCTGAGTGTACTGCCAAGCCACTGCTTGGCTTTGTAAAGTATAAACACGTAAATACTAGTACCCTTTTTCAAGAAGAAACTACCGTTTCAAGCATAGAAAGTCTCATAATGAAGCCTGGATAACACTATGTTGAACCAAAAGGTTTGAATGTCACTGTGTGTTCAATCTGATCGGCTTCGTTCAAAAACATAAAAACATTGACCCTGGCAAGAATTTCAAAGGCATAAACGTGGATTAGTCGAAGCATACAATGCAAGTGGGGCAAATGGTACTCTAGCCTGAACTCTCTGATATGCTAACCACAATCTAATCACATGTGGTGCGCAACTGAAAAGTTTGTTAAAACAATGAGATAACAAACCATCTCAAGAAGGCAGACACTTTGTAACAATGGTGGCTGCACAGATCAGTAGTGGCTTAATCTTCCCACAGCACAGAAAATTCAGATATATGCTACCTGTTTGATTAACACCCCACAGGCACTTTATGAAAACAAGATACATGATTGTATGGATGAATGGTGAGCACAAACTGCTGCTTCATATATAAATGGTTGGATTCCGATTTATACACTAGATCAACTATACTGATAAAAATGGACTTCTCTGCCCCCTCCTTATCAAGACAGCCCTTCCAGCCTCCTGAAAATGCTGCACAGAGAGTAAGGAGACTCTACTGAATGGTGTAATCTGTGATGTGGGGGAGGGGGATCCCCCAAAATCAGGTGGAGTGGAGGGACCTTCTGGGAGCGGAGCCCTTCCTTTCACAGAAGGTTCCTTCCTATCACAGAGGGCAGATCCTGATCCAACCCATAAAGCCAGCCTCTGGGAAATATCAAAGTTTGATCCCATGTACCAATGCTAAATCACAATTTTCAAGGGCACAGAAACCTCTGAAAATTGGAGCCAATAACTGAACAAATGGGTTTGCATAATAGTTAACCTGGGACAAAAAGCTCAGGATCTACTTCAGCTCCTGTTTTGTTTACATGCCTAGCTTTAAAATCAAAGCTTTATATGGAGTGAAACAGAGTCAACAACCCTTGTCAAGACCAGGGACTCCAGACTACCCTCCCACAAGAAGTAGTCATGGAAACAGTGGCAGAGTCATCATCTCTGGTAGGCAAAGTTCACAATTCCATACAGAAACACAATAACCTATGAATGATCTAAGATAGCCAGTAAAGGGGGTGTAACCCAGACAACCTATAATTCCTCGCTGATGAAGACAAGGGATCGATTGTTAATTCAACAACTTTAAAGTAACATCCACTCAATTTTAGTTGTGTTACATCTGATTTTTCATTTGGTCCACAAGCCTGTTAACCTTATAAAAGCATATTTACAGTACTGATTTAGGGAACATACAACCAGCTGAAATGACTGACAAACATTTGAGGATATAGTTGATATAAGACAGGATTGACAAAATGTTAAAGATACATACTTCATAATCAGATCAATGGTACTTCTACCTTATTTGCAGGGTTTCTTGCAGACGTCTCTCAGCACAGTCCACTGAGATAATTTCAACTAAGCATGCTAGGAACTAGACCTTAGGGGTCATATGTGCAATGCACCCCACTTGTATATTGCTTGTAATGTATTAACTATATATAAAATACAAAACTTTTAATGTGCATCCATCTACAGCAGAATAGAGCAAAATTAAATAGACAAATAAGTATGTTCCAAACAGTGCCACTATATTACAACAGAATATTTCACAGGGACAAATTTAATTATGTTGAATTTCCAGCAGCCCATGAATACAATTGTCTGGAAGGATTATGTATCTAATGCTCTTTGTTAGTAGAGCACAATAGTGGCCTCCTGGCAGAGAAGCTGCTACAAAGGCAAAGACAATTGGTTAAAAGTAGTTCCAGGTCAGCAGAAATCTACTGTGGCACCTGAAATACCAGTGTAACAAACAAACAGAAGAAGGTAGAAATGAGAGAGGATTCCATGTCTCCATTATGCTACAGCAGGAGCAATTCTCAAGGGCACATTTGTTGTCAGCTGCGACCACAGCTCTAGATAAGATCATTGTAGAGGCTTTTCAAATTCATAAATATGAATATATATATATATATATAGAGAGAGAGAGAGAGAGAGAGAGAGAGACTAAACTTGACTTTTTTGGACTTATTTTACTTTCATGAGCTTTTTCTTTCAAACAACACAGAATTATGCACCACTTTGTGCTGATGCAATAGGTTCATATCTAATTTTATAGTATTGTTCTGAAGAATACAATGTGGTATAAAAAAGAGGCCAAAAACAAGTGACTGGAAGTATACCGTAAGTGGCATAAGCTTCAACATGCATATTATTTGAGGCTTCAAGTGCGAATATCCCTAATTCAGGGATACCCCTAATTCAAGCTCTTACTTTTATGAAGGAACCAAAATTAGAAATCTTTTTGTCACAATGAACATTAGAAACATTTTTTTTCTAGGATGATTAAAAGGTGATCAAATGCCTTATTTATGTAAGCAGAAGTACTACATTCTCCACCTGTATCATATGTGTAAAACTTTGGAATAAAGAGCTTGTTTGTATCTCTGTTGATGACAAACAGATGGGCAGATGTGTTACCAATGCTAAAACTCTTCTTAAATTCAGTTCTCTCTTTCTGATTTGTTGATTTTGAGGAACCATAGAAACTAAGTTTGGTGGTGTTCAAAGGAAATATAGTGCCGGGGTTATATTTCCACATAGAACCACATAGGGCTGGTGCCAGTGGTGCCACATTACTGAACCCTTATCTAGGAACAAGCCACATTCTATAGAAACTGTTATATGTAACAAATGTTCACGGAAGTTTTTAGTGGGGAAGGATTAGAGGACTAGTCCTAGACTCAGATGTAGTTATCCATATCTAATACAACTGTAGATCTGAGAAAGAAAAATGTACTTTCTAGATTGTAATACAAACCTTGAAACTTAAACATGAAAGCACATGTTCATTTTAGTTCATTTATTATTTATTTATTTACAGTATTTGCTCCATATCTGCTCCATATCTCAGCAGATTTCAGAGCAGTGAACAACAACAAAAAGAGATAAAAACAGACAAAGAATAAAAACAATGTATAGAAGACAGGGCATCATCAAAAGTGTGGCTGGTCAGCAAGGAAGGCTTCCCAGAAAAAGGAAGTCTTCAGCAGGTGCCGAAAGCAATACAATGTTGGAGCCTGCCTGACCTTAAGAGGCAAGGAGTTCCATAGAAATGGAAATGCCACACTGAAGGTTCTTCTCCTGGTGGACTCCAGTCAGGCCCATAGATCAATGTGGAGCCACTAGGAGAATGCCCTCTGATGATCTCAGTGACCAGGCAGGTTGGTTAGGGAGAAGGTGCTCTCTCAGGTATCCTGGTCCCAAGTTGTTTCAGGCTTTGTACACTAGTACCAGAACCTTAAACCTGGCCCGGTAGTGAATAGTTATCCAGTGCAGTTCCTTCAGCAAAGGAGTTGCATGCTGAAAAGGAGCAGCTCCTGACAACAGCTGAGCTGCTGCATTCTGCACTAGCTCCAGCTTCCAGAGCAGCCTTAAGGGCAGCCCCACATAGAGCGCATTACAGTAATCCAGTCTTAAGGTTAGTAGCACCTTTATCACTGTGGCTAAGCTATCCCTGTCCAGGAGAAGCTGTAGCTGGAGAACCAATCGAAGATGGTAAAAGGCACTCTGAGCCGCCACAGTCACTTGGGACTCCAGCGACAATGATGGATCAAGGAGTACCCCCAGACTACTGAACCGGATCTTTCAAAGGGAGTGCAACCCCATCCAGAATAGGCAACCAGCCTACTTCTGAACTTGAGAACCACTCACCCACAGGGCTTCCATCTTGCCAGGATTCAGCTTCAGTTTATTGGCCCTCATGCAGCCCATCACTGAGTGCAGGCACTGATCCAGGACTTGCACAGTCTCTCCCGGGTCAGTTGCTACAGGGAAGCAAAGTTGTGTGTCATCAGTGTACTGATGGCACTTGGCTCCAAATCCCCTAATGATCGCTACCAGTGGTTTCAGATTTTAAACAACATTGGGGACAAGATGGTACCCTGCAGAACCCCATAGTTCAATTGCCAAGGGGCTGAGGAATAGTCACTCCATGTTGCTCTCTGAAATCGACCCGACAGGTAGGACCAGACCCACTGTAACACAGTGCCTCCAATGCCCAAACTGCGGAGTTGATCCAGGAGGATACCATGGTCGATAGTATCGAAAGCTGATGAGAGATTGAATAGAATTAACAGGGTCGCACTTCCCCTGTCCCTCTCCCAATAAAGGTCATTCATCATAGAATCATAGAAAAGTAGAGTTGGAAGGGGCCTACAAGGCCATCGAGTCCAACCCCCTGCTCAATGCAGGAACCCAGGTCAAAGCATCCCTGACAGATGGCTGTCCAGCTGCACCTTGAATGGCCTCCAGAGTGGGAGAGCCCACCACCTCCCTAGGTAGTTGGTTCCATTGTCTTATTGCTCTGACAGTCAGGAAATTTTTCCTGTTTTATGAATTTTTATTTCATTTCATACAAACACAAAAACACATATATAACAAACAATATACACAATTAAAAAGGACTTCCAATCTTCTCCACAGCTTAAGCAACCACAGTTATTCTTACAACATTCTCTGTTAACAAAACCTCACATTCAGTTACAGCAAACCAAAAACAAAACAACATTTTAATCCAATTTAAAATCCCATTATTAAGAATATTAAGAATCCCTCTCTAGTATAGTACATTTACTCCTTGTTTCTTTCTATCTATCCATAAACCACTTCACTTTTAATTTTAAAGATATATATATTTTTTTATAAAGAAAAATTTAAAAGTTAAAAAATAAGTAACAGCTAACAAAACAACAGAAGCACATAAGTCATCATTCTACTTGTAAAAGACAACAATAACAACAACCACAACAGTCAGGAAATTTTTCCTGATGTTTAGGTGGAATCTAGGTTCCTGTAACTTGAGCCCATTATTCCATGTCCTGCAAACTGGGATGATCGAGAAGAGATCCTGGCCCTCCTCTGTGTGACATCCCTTCAAGTACTGGAAGAGTGCGATCATATCTCCCCTCAGTCTCCTCTTCTGAAGGCTAAACATGCCCAGTTCTTTCAGTTTCTCCTCATAGGGCCTTGTTTCCAGTCCCTTTATCATCCTTGTTGCCCTCCTCTGAACCCTCTCCAGTTTCTCTATGTCCTTGTTAAAATGTGGTGCCCAGAATGGACGCAGTACTCAAGATGAGGCCTAACCAGTGCTGAGTAAAGGGGAATTATCACTTCACGTGATTTGGAAGCTATACTTCTATTAATGCAGCCCAAAATAGCATTTGCCTTCTTTGCAGCCACATCGCATTGCTGGCTCATATTCAGTTTGTGATCTACCACAATTCCAAGATCCTTCTCACTTGTAGTATTGTTGAGCCAAGTGTCCCCCATTCTGTAACTGTGCATTTGGTTTCCTCTCCCTAGGTGCAGCACTTGGCATTTATCCCTATTAAATTTCATTCTGTTGTTTTCTGCCCAGCGCTCCAGCCTATCAAGGTTACTTTGAATTTTGTTTCTGTCTTCCAGAGTATTAGCTGTTCCACCCAACTTTGTATCATCTGCAAATTTGATAAGCATTCCCTGCACCTCCTCATCCAAGTCATTAATAAAAATATTGAAGAGCACTGGGCCCAGGACCGAGCCCTGTGGTACCCCGGGCAACCAAGGTTGATTTGGTCCCGTAACCAGGTCAAAACCCTAATTGGAATGGGTCTAGATAATCAATATCCTCCAAGAGTGCCTGCAGTTGCTCTGCCACGACCCTCTCAAGAACCTTCCCTAAGAAATGGGTATTTGCAACTGGGCAGTAGTTTTTTTAAAAATTTTAATTCTTATTTATTCTATTTATATCCCGCCTTTTTCCTGCAAGGAACTCAAGGCGACGACTTACATAGTCCTCCTCTTCCTCCTCCTCCTCCTCCTCCTCCTCTCCATTTTATCCTCACAACAACCCTGTGAGGTAGGTTAGGCTGAGAGTCAGTGACTGGCCCAAAGTCACCCAGGGAGCTTCATGGCCGAGTGGGGACTAGAACCTGGGTGTCCCAAATCCCAGTCCAACCATTACACCACACTGGCTCTCTAACCCTACACCACACATGGTGCTAATTGCATCTGAGCTCTTCTTGCTTGATTTGCGTATCCTTGGGAATGCTGGGAGTCGTAGGACTTTTTTCTGGCTAAACACGCATAGGATTGCACCCTAAATGTATCATCTACATTGGCTCTAATTGGTAGGCTTATGTTGAATGAGTAAATTCATCCCCCTCTCACAGAGTGGGTTTTTTCAGGAGTGGTTGCACTACTGCCTCCTTAAGGACAGCAGGAACTCCCAACATTCCCCAGCCAGCAGGAGTTGTAGGATTTTTTCTGTTTAAACATGCATAGGATTGTGCCCTAAAATAAATAGTAATAGTCCTTCCTTGTTCTCAGTACAGGGAAATTCACCCTAGCAGCAGAAGGCATCAAAACAACAGTGAAGCCACTGCTAAGCCTAATGCCTTTCTACATCACAAATGCTCCCCTAAACGTTGAGAGCTTGCTCTTTAGTTTTAAACACTAATTTAATCTCTGCAAGAGATGTAGTGTATTACCCTGATCTACGGTAATTTAAGCATCAGTGAACTTTAACCTCTTAGGATTGCCTAGATTTACAGTGCTTTATTTGGCGATTGTACAGTGGCATTCTGAATCTCCCCTGAAGATTTTTCAGGTGCAGTGGGTCCATGGCCATCTCCTTTATAAAATGTCCAGATATTAAATTATTTTAAATGTAGGATTATCAATATTTATTTGCTAAATGCTATTCTCTCATGGAATTGACATAGAGTTTAAAGGAAGCAAGCAACCTGAGGAAACAACAATGACAAATATAAGAGGGTCCCCCCCCCCCTTTCTATGAAGTTTGTTCACAACTTTAATGAACTTCCATACTTCAGCAACAGGCTCTACCCAGAAAGTACCTAGAGGTGTCAAAAGGTCAGATCAAGCCAGTCCTGAACTTCAGATTCCTCCCCCCAAAATAGTTTTAGTTATGTAGTAGACTGCTCACTTTGTAGTGTCTCCACTAAAAAAAAAGAGTATAAACAATTATATAGGCACAATTGTCTGAGCCAGATAGCTGTACTATTTTAACATAAGCCCATATTCATATGAATTCTTAAATCACCATGGATATCGTAAACCATGAATAAATCAGGCATGCCGGAGCTGTCTATATTCTGCTGTTGTCCCAACTCTTTTCATATGAACTTCATGACGACAACACTTCTGAGAGTTGAGATGTATGCCTTGAATGCAACACACCTATTGTAGGCATCGTGGAGAAGCAATGAAAGAGCCTTTACTTCCACCATCCCTCTGTGACACAGGTTCTGTGCTATATGAACATATGGATCAGGGTGCAGCACCTCAAGCCTAGAGGCCAAATCCATTCCCCCCTCGAGGACCCAGTTTGGCCCTCCAGCATTCCCAAGGTGGCCACACACCCTTCTCCTGGCCCCAACCCCCTTTCCTCAGCTACCAATCATCTGGTTGTTTCCTGGCTTCTGTGCAGTTTCTCCCCCATTCTAAAAAGCTGGAATGTCTCTCCTAAGGCTTAGTTACTGGTAGTAAGATATTTAAGTTAAAATATGTTTGTATTGGGGGTATTTTTGGTTCTGCCCCTTTTGACTTTGGCCCCACCTCCCTTTCCCTTCTGTCCCACCCCCAAGAGGTTTTCCGAAATTAAATTTGGCTGTCAGGCTGAAAGAGGTTCAACACCCTTACATTGTAGATCATGCTGTGCTATATGATTATGTGAATTAAATACGAAGAAATCATGGAACTAGCCATTAATCACAACTAGCCATTAATATTGGACACATGGGCCAGGTTAGGGGCATAGTAACACAGGAAGCTGCCTTATACTGAGAAGGACCATTGGTCCATTTAGCCCAGTATTGTCGACACTGACTGGCAGCGGCTCTCCTGGGTTTCAGGCAGGAATATTTCCAGCCTTACCTGGAGATGCTGGGGATTGAACCTGGGACCTTCTGCATGCAAAGCAGGTGCTCTACCACTGAGCCACAGCCTCTCCTCCCAGTTTCAGACATCATGATCCCAGGTTTATTAGAGAAGGAACAAGCCTTGTGCCAATGTGCTTTCTCCTCGACCTTCCTATACTCTTCTCACTTTATGAACTTCTATACACTTTTTGTGTTTTAAGTGTGTCCTCCACTCCACATCACAATTTTTGCGATGCAATTCTTGTTCCCTACAAATGCCTGGATGATAAGAAAATATTTAAGAAAACGTGCTATTTAAAAAGTTCTATTACACTTGTACTTAAATGTGCACATATCATCTTATAATCATTTCCCTACAATAAGACTCTTTAGCTATAGTAGAAGAAGCCTCTTCCCTTCAGCTATGTTAGAGGGTGCACTTAAATTCATATTTTTAACAGGCAGGGACATTTGCACTTTGCTACCAGATGACTGAGTAACTCACTCATGGCTGTGCCACTTATGAGTAATGGCACACTTTCCTCATTCTTTGACTCTTAAGCATTTTCTCTCTGTCTCTGTCTCATGTTGTATATATTAATATATAATTTCCATGTTGGTTATCAAGATGCATGCAAACAATATCTGCTACTGTTTGGAAAAGAAAAAGGACATTTTTAGCAGCTATTGAGAAATTAACTTCCCAGTCAAGGTGCTAACCTGTTGATTTGCAAGAATCAACATGCATAATTTCCAACCTACATTTGTTTTATTTATTTTTTAATGCATAAAACAGACTAAAGAACTGGGTCATTTTCATTCGATTTTCTCATTAGCCAGGTTTTATTTCCCTTTTTTTAAAAAAAAACCAACTGGCTCTGCTTTCAAGAATTCTCCAGCATTTTGTCAACAGAGTTCAGAGCAGGACAAAGAACTTATTCTGTGTTTTATTCCTTTTATCTCACTGTGGGAATTGTTTCAGTCAACAATTCACTTAAAATATAGGTCAAAGAAAACTTTGTATAAGAATGAAACACACACACACACACACATTTAGGTGTTCAGAACTGGTCCAATTTGGTTAAAAAACAAACACAGTGCTCACAATCCAGAGCAATATGCATGCATGGATATCAGATTGGTGCATATATGTGAAGGAGAAATGTGGGAGCGCAGATGCTAGTTCCTTTTTGTAACCAACAGGAAATTCCTGTGATTAGATTAGATTTAGGGTTGGCTCTAGACATTTTGCTGCCTGAGGCAGAGCAGCAAATGGTCCCGTCCCCCCGCTCAAGCTGCACAGACAGTACCCAAAGCCATCCTCATTATTTGGGCACAAGAGGCAGAAAATCCCACAAGCACCTTTCCCCATCCCTGGCAGTAAAAATATTGGTGGGAGGATGGAGTGCCTGGGACCAGCAAAGATACCCTACCTTGTGCTGGTCTTGTATTGCCTTATGAAGCATCTGAACCTTATTGTATTGTTAGAGGAATTCTGTGAGTTGACCCATGCCTGTTTGTTGCTTACATCACTAGTTTGCAGGACCGAGTGAACAATGAGCCTGTATTGCCTCTTCTAGCAATCCTCAACATCATTATTGTTGTTGTTGTTGTTGTTGTTGTTGTATTACGGCAAGACTGAATTACATGAGAGTTCAAGTTTCTTACAAAAAATTCTCTAGCAATACAGTAAAGCTCAGATGCTTCATAAGGCAATAGAGCAACAGGACGGTGTAGGGCATCTTTGCTGGTCCCAGGCACTCCATCCTTCCCATCTGGATTTGCACCTGAAAGACCAAGGAAAAGTGTGGGTGCATGGAGGGTAAGTTGTAAGCAAGCACAATTTGTGACATTGCACAACATCATCACCAATCACGAAGCACATCAGTTAAGGCATCAGCCTTAGCTTCCGATTTCCTGGCTTTTTGGAGTTTGGACCAACAGAAGATAGCCTTAATTCTGGTCCTTTAAACCAGAATTTAAATTCTGGTCCTTTAAGGTTTTTTGATCATTGAATTTTCTTGGGTTTTGAAAAGGAAATTTTCCCCAAGGTATTTGAATCCACAAGTCTATATGTTACATCAAATCTACACGTTACATCAGATATGAATTTAAGAAAAACAACAGCTGTGCTTTGGGGGATTTCATGCTGTGCTGGATCTCAGTGGAAGGGTCTGTATCCAACCTATAGAAATATCAAGCTTCCTCCATAATCTGCAGCCCAATATTTTGATTGAATTTATTGATTGAAGCAGGGGTTCAAAGGTGCTAAATCATTTTAAATCAACCCTTTCACAGCCATTATATTATTTGCCTAGAATAAGCAAAGTTCTTTGACATCAACTCATTTCAGACAGACATTTCGTACAAAAGTAGCTTTCAGAGATAAACATCTTTTGTTATACACGTTTCTCTGCATAATGCTCATCGTGGGCCTCCATGCAGAGGCAGAAAAAAGTGCCACTGAGAATGCAGGAATGGGGCATGAGGGCAATACCCCTCTCCCGCTGTTCCCCAGCAACTGCAATTCAGATGCATGTGGCCTCTAGTCCTGGAGATAGCATATAGCCATCTTGACTAGCTTTACATTCCATTAATGTTTCTAATCCCCTTTTAAAGCCATGTAAGTTGGTGGCCTTCACCACATTTTGCAGGAGCAAATTCTATAGTTTTAACTACACACTGTGTATGAAGAACTACTTCCTTTTGTCTGTCCTGAATTTTCTACCATTCAGCTTCACTAGATGTCCTTGAGTTCTAGTATTGCCAGGAAGAAAATTTATTTCTCCACTTCCTCCACACCACACATAATTTTACACTTCTATCGTGTCTCCCCTTCCTCATTCCTCATTGCATTCCTCATGGCATAACCCTTCCTCACAGAGGAGCTGCTCCAACCCCGTGATCGTTTTGGTTTCCCCTTTTCCAGCTCTACAATATCCTTTTTCTTGAGACCTGGCAACCAGTATGCCAAGTGTGGTCATGCAATTGTATAAAAACAGTACAGTATTGGCAGTTTTATTTTCGATCACTTTCCTAATGATCCCTAGCATGGAATTTTTCTCTTTTTTTTCTTTTTTTTTTACAGCTGCTGCACATCGGTCAACATTTTAATAGATCTATCCACCAAGATTCTTTTCCTAGTCAATCACTGCCAGCCTAGACCCCATCAGTCTATATGGGAAGTTAGGATTTTTTTTGTCCCAATGTACATCACTTGACACTTATTAATTCTGAACTACATTTGCCATTTTCTTGCCCATTCCCATGCTGCAGAGATCTTTTTGGAGCTCTTTGCATCTCCTTTTTTGTTGGTTTTACCACCCTGAATATTTTGGTGTCATCAGCAAGATTGATCATGTCACCACTAACCACCACTAATTCGAGATCACCGCTGGGGGACCCCACTTCTTCCATCCTTCTTCCAAATTTGGCGGTGCAGTGGCAGGGTCAGAGGGTGGCACCCAGTTGGATACAGGGGGCAATGTGGCCCTCCAAACCCTGGAAGCTGCCCAGCCATGTTCTATAGTAGCTTGCATTTAAAAAGTAGTCAGAAAAGCACTGTTTGCTTTTGGCATTATGTTAGTTACAGAACTAACACTGAAGGCAAAAGGAGATCAAAGTGTTTTTGCATAACACTTTACCTGAAAATGATATTGCATTCCTGATCCTAAAATTTCCTTGAATGTATACAGTAGTATGTTTCTTTTTCAATGCAGCAGACAATGTACATGCACTCCACTCCAAATTTACTATCTTGGTAGGGAAGTTGTGCTCCTGTAAAAAAAAAAAAAAACATTCTCTCTCCGTCTCTCTGACACACACACACACACACTCGTACCACACATAGGCATTATTTTTCACAGGCAGACATCCTCTCTCTTTGGAAGGCATTCTCTCTCTCTCTCTCTCTCTCTCTCTCTCACACACACACACACAGACACACACACAGAGGCAACAAGCAACAGCAACACCCCCCCCGGCCCAGACCCTGTTGCTCCCACTCAAGCCAATTTTTGGTTGGGGCTTTTGCATTCCTATACAGTACAAGCCTATGGAGTGATTCCTCATAGGCTTGTTTAGAAGGGCAAAAGCCCCCCCCGCCAAAAATCGGCTGGAGGGGGGGCACATCCAACCCCCCGCCAAGAACCCCATTGCCCCAAGGGTCCTTGGTGGGGGTTGGATGTGCCCACCCTCAAGCTGATTCTGGACAGGGGGTGCTTTTTCACTCCTATACAGGCCTGTGGAGCAATCCCTCCCTTCTCTGTCCACCCCCCATCCCTGGCAGCCCAGGTGAAGAGAAGGTAGGAGGCCTTGTACAAAGTCTTCTCCCTCCCAGGAAGCCCCATCAAGGAGGCAACAATGGAGGCCCTCCAGCCCGAGCCTACCTGATGAGGGATCCAGCTGGGTGAGGCAGGCTGTGGCCATTTCATTTCTCTTCAAGGGGCAATTTCTTTCTTCCCCTCTCCCCATTGTTCTAGTCAGCTGTGAGGCTGCACTTGGCAAAGATGCCATCTGCATCTGTGCATCATTATGAAAGTCCCATAGACTCTTAATACACCTTATAAAATTATTTTTAAAATAAATAAATTGAATTTAAAAAACGAAATCCCATTCCCCCAACTACTATTGTATTGTAGAGGAATAGGAAACTATCAATGTTTAAAGTGAGTAGCATATACTTTTTTTCAGAAATAGTGAGCAGAAATGGTCATGAAGCAGTTTTTCAGTTTTCATTTTGTGGCGGACCAAACTTGGTCTGTTGCGCGGGTTCGGCACCTTAAGAGTTAACCGGCACCTAAATCATGCCCTGTACGCGGCTGTCAAAACCTTTACTTTCAGCCGCGAGTGAAATTGACAAGGAATCCCCTTGGAAACACAGGGGAGCCACAAGCTAGTCAGTTACAGAAGAGTTTAATGGAGCAGAACTAATAGACTACAGGAATTTCACAGTATAAACAGAACAGTCAATACAGATAAGAGAACGGAAGTAGGTATTCAATTTGTTTTCTAGGTAGGCTTTGCTCAAATGCAGAATATTACCTGACACCAGAGACTTGACTCTAGATTCTAACGTAGCGGTTTGCTTTGCCGATCGCCAGGTGTCCCGCCCGGGATTGGAGGTTGCTTGGCCCTAGCCGGAGCTAGCGACCTGACCTGTGCAAGTCTGACCTGTGCAAGCGTGTTCCCAACAACCCTTTGTTCTGTGGCACGTATCTTTTCTACCCTCCCTCACCCCCAACCTGCCCTTGATGATCAGGTGGGCTGGTCCCACCCCGTGGGGTGGTGGCACCTTTCGGGTGCTGGCATCTCCTGGGTACTTTGGGGTACTTTGCAGCTCTTTGAGACTGCGCCACCCCACCTCCGGAATGTTATGTGCGTCTTTGAGGGAAGTGTAAATGTGCCCCATTGAAGGTATGTAGATGTGGCAGATGTGGCTTGTGTATAACCGGTCTTCCCAGAATTGTGTCTCCTGTGCCCCGGGTGGGGATTATGCAGACAGAGGCATGACAGCGGAAAAGGGGAAAACATGTCAGGGTTCAGCAGTGTGCTCAGGCTTACTCTCCACACATTTTGACTGAGCAAGGTTTTTTTTTCTTTTCCACTTTAAGCTGCCCTTTCTCCCTCAAATGTTCACCAATCTTCCTGAAATTTTCTGATTATGTAAAACAACAATTTCTTTCTGGTACACATAAATTTCAGAAAGATTGGTGAAACCATTCCAATTTTATAAATGTTACAACAACCAACCCCCAATTATTTATAATGGTTGAACGTGTTTTTTACTCACAGGCCTTAACTAAGGACGCACTGCTGTGCATCCTTAAATACCAACCTATTGAGACTTGAGAGGGCTTGGGATTGTAGCATTAACATATGCTTTTCCCATTCCACATTCTCTCTATGCATTCAAGGCAGAGTTCTGGATCCTAATCTGTAGGAGTTGCTGAGCTTCTCTAGTCCTAGTTTGATTTAAAAGGAGATGACAGGCACATAGTGCTTTACTAGGTAAGATTTTGAATTTTATAAGTAGACATTTCCCCTCTCTTTTCAAAGGATGGCTTATTTCTCTCTTTTCAAATAATAGTTTGTATCTCTCTCTTCCACCTTACCAATTTTTGTTTGCTTGTTTGTCTTGATTTCTGTTGGGAAAGCCCTACTTTGAAAAAAAATAAATGCCTACTCTTTTGTGTGTGTGTAAGACTAAGAACATACATTTGAGTGGGGATGAAGTCAAGATACAGCAAGAACACAACAGAAGTGTGAACAAGGAGGGATGAAGCCTCTTATTGGTTGTAAAAGATGGTACTAGTGTACTAGAGTAATTTTTCACCAGGAATTGTAGTTCAATCCACATTATTCCCGATGGAAAAAGACGTTGGCAGCACACTTAACTTCTGGCCACTGCTATACTGTCCCCAGCCCCAAGTGAGGATTTTTTCTGTTGTGGGAGTGGGAAGGTGTAGTCAGCAGCAGAGAGCTGGGTGAAAAACTATCAGAATCAAAGCTGGTGATCCAACTGAAGTGGGCTATGTCCACTTCGGTTCTATTCGCAGGCAATTGAGCAGGGTTACTCACCTAGTTGAGCATCCCTACTTTGAATATTCTCTCCATCCCTTGTGTTGATGAAGAGTCACAAATAGTAGACTATGTGGTGGGTAGGACTGTTGGGCAATATCCGGGGGTCAGCTTCTCCCCCTGGGTACACACACATGCGCGCGCACACACTGATACCACCCAAATAGCTGCCACTGTACTGCCAAAATCTGGCAGCATGGCAGCAGCAAAAAAGCCACATTTCCCCTTCTAAATAAGCTGCATGGGGAACTGGGGCATCTGAGAGCATGATTTTGTTTTAAAACAAGGTGCACACTCCTCACATGCATTATTTTAAAGGAAAAATGTGCGGTTTTTGCTGCTGCCACACCACAAATGTCGGTGGCAAATCTGGGGGTAGGGGCCACAAAAAAGCTGGGGGCGCACATGTGACCATGGGTCATGTGTTGCTCACCCCTGATTTACAGAAATGGAACAGCTATAATCAAAATGGAATGACCCTAAGCTACATATCAGGCAACTAAGGAAAAAGTGCAAATAACCAATTAAGCAGCAAACTTGTATTGAGATGGTGGCACTAATGAGCTTTGGGCTCACATGACTAAATGCCCCACCAGACAAAAACAAAACCCTGCACATAAAAAACTAAATATCAGTGAGAAGAATTCTAGCTCAGCATTCTCTATAGCATTTTTTCTATGTAGGAATCATTCATGAGACAGCATGCCACCATATCAACCCCAATCTGCAGTCTGAAGTCAAGAGACAGCAGTCTCCTTTACAAAGAAACTGTTATATAGTACTAACATGATCATAAAGTATCTTTGTTGATCATTTTAACTAACATTTTACCCATATTTGAAATCATAATTGATCCGGTTGTTGTTTGTCTGTTCAGAACCCAACCTTACATGACTGTGTAGCACAACTTCCCTCCCACCGCCCCCCCCCCATTTCCCCAAAATATCTGGGACTGTTGGGAAGTGGTGGGGGGACAGGAATGCCTTCCTAGCCTAGTTTTATCTTTCCCTGTTTTGGAAGCAGTGTAAGAATTTTACTCAAACAAATGTGTGGTATTACAATGGGTTATCTGCACAGCACCGACTACAAAAAAAATCAGAGTAATAACAATACTATAATGAGTGAAGTGTATTTGAGCAAAGAGGTGAGCTGCATCTTTTCATTTTAATCTGGCACAAGCTGCTGCCTTGCATTTCTGAAATCAAAGATAAACTTTATGGAACTTCATAGACTTGCTGGATGACCCAAGACCAAATACATTATAGTATTTGTTCCCTTGCCGAACTCTTGCTTTTCTGTTAACTGATGTAGTCAAATATAAATGAAATGATTTTATCGATATCTTAGTGAATGTGCCATAGCTCAGTCAGATTTATAAGATATAGTTTATTGCATTACATTGTAGATTAAAAAGAAAATATGGATGTTTGTAGATTAAAAAGAAAATATGGATTCTCCAAGTTATTCATCTGAGGAAGCCACTTTTAAAAACATGCTCATTTTTGAGGATATATTAAATAATTCCTGGATTCTGATTTTACATTATGAAACCTCTTTGAGAGGTATGGGTATGGGAACAACTAATGGACATTATTACTTCTGCCAATAAATAACAATTCTAAGCTATACATAACTCAGGTGGAGTCCAGTGGTGCTGTTCCACTCACAAAGCAGCTTTTGATCCAGCAGACGGCTCTGCTAAGGAAAGGGGGAGGGGTAATAGTCACTGATTCACCCTTCCCCCTCCCATGCCATTTTTCCTAATGTTCTGGAGGCTTCCCCAAACCTCTGGAATATTTTTTTTGGGATGGAGGGGCATCTCCCCATTTGCAGAGGCATCCACTGGATCAAAGAACCATTCCAGGAACAGAATGGCACCACTGGATTCTACCCCTTAGCTTTTTAAATAGAAACAGAAAATACTTTCAAAGCAGCCCATCTATAAAGTTCCTGAGAGCTGTCTGTACAAATATTCACACCCCAGCTGTGATAAAAAGGCATTTTGAAAAAGCCCTTAGTCCTTTATGGCTGAAAGTAATAAATCTGATGGTGTTACCAGGTTTCCTTATACCTTTTAATTTAACTTTAATTCAGTGATCTAATAGGTTAGCAGAAAACAGTGTCACTACAGTAATGTGCAAGATGTCTCATAATACTTTTAATTTAAAAGCATATCCTCTTTTACAATTTAAGATACAATTAGAACAGCAAATAAGATGTGATTTATTAAAAGTTACTAATGGGAATACTAGCCAGCTGGGTTTAGAATGTACGAGGAAGGATGATGGATGAAATGATGGATTCATAGTTCATTCAGGCAACCAATCCATGCAACAGCTGCAGTGACTGTTTTGAGAGAGGCTGTGCAGCGAAGCTCAATTAACAAGGAACAATAATTTGAACTTCTATATCATCAGGCATCTTGAAGCATCATCTAGCACATATAGGGGTAAAGTAAAATATTAAATGAGCACGTGACCTGGGCTGAAAAACCATAAGCCTGTTATACGAGACATATTGACCTTATTGACCTCCATGTTTCTCCTCCAGAGTAAGTAGATTGTGACCTTGGTCAAAGTCACATTCTAAAAACACTTGCAGCCCAGTCCTATGCATTTTTACTCAGAAATAAGAGCCACTGTTTGCAAAGGGACTTGCTCTCTAAGTGCAGACAGGATTTCAGCCTGAGACAGGAATTCTAAGCACCAGTGCTTTTTTTCTGGAGAAAAAGGTACCGGAACTCTTGGATTACATTTCCTCGGGAGTAGATGGCGATTAAATTGTAATGCAATTAATAGAAGAAAAGGTGCTGGAACTCAGTTCCAGTGAGTTCCACCAGAAAAAAAGCCCTGCTAAGCACACTTAGTGGGAAATAAGTCCCGAGGTTCTTACTTCTCAACTCAGCGCCGAGGTTCTTACTTCTCAACAAACATGCATTGGATCAGGCTCCACACATAACTTTACATGTAGGCATGGTATTCATGGGGAAAGAATTCAAAAATGCTTACTGTCATGTTCAAAATTCACTCTTAACATGTACTGGCAATTGCTCAAAAAGAGTGTTTGTAGTGGCATGCCAAAAGCTAAATCTTCAGATTGGTGGTGGATCCATAAAACAACCAGGCAGTGGCTGAAAACTGACACATGCAGGATTTCTACCATACCAATTATTGCATGACTTGACCCTAATATATGAAGTTCTACAAAATTAGGGAGAGTACATTTTGGATTGCTAGCATATTTCATCCTACATGTAATCAAGGAGCCAAACATTTAGATTTGAAGAATCATAATTCCTTCTCCATTTTTCTAGAAAAATCAGGTTTTCAGCTTGGGAGTACTAATAGTCCCAGCACTTATCCTGGATTCCCAAATAGTAGCTGTGACCATGAACAGCTTTGCTCTGCTCAGCTAAGGCTGGTGCACCAGTGATGCCCTTTCCGGAGAGAGCATACCTGGCCATGGTCACATGTGCTTTAGTTACAAATGGATTTGATTACTACATGGAACTGCCAATAACGTAAGGACATATCAGCTTGTACAAAATGCGGCAGCAAAGGTTTTGCTAGCGGCTGGCTTTTTGGAGTATGTTATATCAATATTACTGGCTATTAGTCAGTTTCTGGGTGCAATTATTACCTTTAAAACCTGGAGGGAATGATCCTATGGCCCCTAGACATTGTCTGAGGGGCCATAGGATAGTTTGGATTCCCAACTCTGGGGTCAGAGACAGTGTGTCGTAAATCCGCCCAGAGTCAAGATAAGCCGTCGTCGTTATAACAGTCCGAGTGTCGAAGCCAAAATATATCAGTACAAAACAGAGCAAACAAACTAGTTAAGGATCAGGCACAGGTGTAGTCAGGATCGTTCCGAGGATCAAAGGTACAGAGGTCTGAGGTCAGAATTATCAGGAGCGTCTGGTGGTAAGCTGTAGCAAACAATTGCTTCCAGCATCTGAGTGTGTTTGGGACCTGCCTTTTGAGCAGGCGCTGATTGGTAAGGCTGCCCAGCTGGATCAGGCTGCACTTAGCCTGACCCCACCCCAAACACACTCTGGCATGGCTGGTCTCTGTCTGACCTACTGGAGGCACAACACAGTGCTCCAGAAAGAACTGGAAAGAACCATGCTGGCTGCTCTCCAAGGTCAGGAAAGCGACCTCGGATAGGGGCTAAAGAGAACATTTTGGGAGATGGGGAGGGGAGGAGACTGGCATGGCCAGGATATGAGGTATCCTGAATTTGCTCCAGGCTCCTTCACTTCCCCTCTGAAATGCCATCTCTAGAGAGCCGAAAATGGACATCTAGCAAAAATGCATAGTGGGAGGAAAGGGGAGGCAAAGATCACCTCCGCTGCTCCTCCTGCTCTGCATTGGATGAGCATGAGCTTCCGAGTTTGGCAGCTTATGCTCATTTCCATAGGACTGTGCCCTAATGTGGGGGCTATCCAGTGTATTGCACTGAATGTCACATTTATGACTATCTGCCAGCTAGACACAAGTCGTGGGTGTTTTGCTTGCTGTAGTAAGCTCCTGGCTCTCAGGGAACAAGTTCATTCCCTTGAAGCCAAGGTTGCTTACCTGCAGAAGCTAAGAGAGCCACAGAGGTTGGTGGACAAGACATTCACGGTGGTGTCCCAATTCCTCAGTGACAGCTACTCTGCTGTCATGGAGAATGGGAGTCTTGAGGAAGAAGGGCGCCATTCTGAGGAAGAGGGAAATGATCCCTTAGAAGGGACCCATTCCTCAGAAGATGAGCAAATATACTCTTGCGCTGCGGATGTGCCTCTGGTGGGCGGAGGCTTGTGGTAGTAGGAGATGCGATCATTAGACACATAGATAGCTGGGAATGTTTTTATAGGGGTGGGCGATCCGCCCAGCACTCGACTCATGGCGTGCGAGCCAAGTGCTGCCACCGCCACACAAGCCAAGCACGAGTGCCAGCTGAGGTACTCACTGGACTTCTGGGTCCCCAGCGCTACATTGTTTACATAGAAAATGGTGTAAGATACATTAAAAACGGCCGCAATTTGCGCAAGTTACGTAGATTGTAACCCTGCGGGCAGGGACTGTCTTGTTAATTGTTGTCAACCGCCCAGAGAGCTTTGGCTATTGGGCGGTATAAAAATGAAATAAATAAATCATGGCCGTTTTTAACGTATCTTATGCCATTTTCTACGTAAACAATGTAGCACTGGAACCTGGAAGTCACTTCCTTGGCTTGGCTCACAAAAACACAAGTCGAGCTGGGGAAACAGGTAGGGCGAGCGGAGCTCAGGGGGTCGAGCCCAGCCAGTTCATCAGACTTCCACCCCCCAATCGAGTTCTGCGCACATCCCTAGGATGGGCATGTAGACTGCATGGTAAATTGCCTGCCTGATGGCAGATACCACATCACATGCCATCTAGATAGCTTTGTAGATAGTGCTGGGGTCGAGTCAGTGGTTGTGGTCCATGTTGGTACCAATGACATGGGGAATTGTAGTTGTGAGGTCCTGGAAGCCAAATTTAGGTTGCTAGGTAGAAGGTTGAAATCCAGAACCACAAAGGTGGCTTTCTCTGAAATGCTACCTTCCATGTGCAGGGCCAGTTAGACAGGCGAAGCTGAGGAGTTTCAATGCATGGATGAGATGGTGTAGGGAGAAATGGTTCAGATTTGTTTGGTACTGGGGAACATTTTGGGACAAGCCAGTCCTGTAAAGTGGAACAAGCTCCACTGGAACCAAAATGGAACCAGACTCTTAGCGCAAAACATAACAAGGTGGCAGAGCAGCTTTTAAACTGAACCTTGAGAGAAAGGCAACAGGAGCTGGGAAGCAGCATCCGGTTCAGGTTGAATCATCCCTAGGGGATAAAGATGAAAATGTTTCTGATTGCCCAAATGTAGAAGAGGAGGAATCAGGCTGTGCACATATGGTGAAATATGATAGCTCATCAAAGAGGCTTAAGGGCCATAGCAGAAGATACACATACCAGAGACATCTGGGAAGGGACACAATGTATAGGTGTTTCTATGCAAATGCTAGAGCCCAAATGGGAGAGTTGGAGTGCCTGGTTTTAAAGGCAACCCTAGATATAGTAGGCATTACAGGAACCTGGTGGAATGGAGAGAACTAGTGGGATAATCTCTGGCAAAGATTGATGACAAAAGATTGTCAAGCTTATTGACAAACAGAAAGTTAATAAATCACCTGGCCCAGACATTATCCATTCTAGAGTTCTTAAAGAAATCAAATATGAAATTGCTGATCTTCTAACAAAAATATGTAACATGTCCCTAAGATCAGCCTCTCTCTGTACTAAAGGAACGGAGAATGGCCAATGTAACACCAATTTTTAAAAAGTCATCCAAAGGAGATCCAGGAAATTACATGCCGGTTAGCTTAACGTCTGTTCTGAGTAAATTGGTTGAAAGCATTATTAAAGATAAAATTAGTAAGCATATAGAAGGCCAAGACCTGCTGAAAAAGAATCAACACAGCTTCCACAAAGGTAAGTCCTGGCTCACTGATCCAGTAGACATTTTTTCCCTGGAGTTCCAAAAGGTTTTTGACAAGGTCCCTCATCAAAAACTAAGAGCAAATTTAGCAGTCATGGAATAAGAGGAGAGGAGAGGTCCTCTTATGAATCAGTAACTTGTTAAAGAACAGCAAGCAGAGATCAGGAATAAATGGTAAATTCTCCCAATAGAGGAATGTAAACAGTGGGGTCCCACAGGGATCTGTACTGATCCCAATGCTGTATTGGGACCAATGCTTTTCAACTTATTCATAAATGATCTGGAATTAGGAGTGAGCAGTGAAGTGGCCAAGTTTGCTGATGACACAATTTATTTTAGGGTGGTAAAAACAAAAAGGGGATTACGATGAGCTCTAAAATGATCTCTCCAAACTGGGAGTCTGGGCAACAAAATGACAAATGCAGTTCAATGTAAGTAAGTGTAAAGAAATGCACATTGGGGCAAAAATCCCAACTTCAAGTATAAGCTGATGGGATCTGAGCTAGTGGTGACTGACCAAGAAAGAGATCTTGGGGTTGTACTGGACTGCTCAATGAAAATATCAATCCAGTGTGCAGCTGCTGTGAAAAACACAAACTTCATGTAAGGCATAATAAGGAAAGGAATTGAAAATAAAACTGCCTTCCAATTTTGTAATATCAGTCTTTTATCTGCCAAAAGGGCACAGAGAATCCATTTTCCCTTCCATTTGTTAATTTCCATGAAGCAGGTAAATAATTTAAAAGCATGTACATCAGTGAATATTAAAAATTGTTCCAGTACAAAATTTATCTGTTTGATAACCTCCTCCCCAAAAGAATCAACTACTGGACATTTTATTTATTTATTTATTTATTACATTTCTTAATCGCCCATCTGGCTGGCCACCCAGCCACCCTGGACATTGCCAAAACATACATTTAGAAGAAGCATTAGCTGTATTGCACCACCAGCAATTAGCTGAAATAATCAATCCCTTATTAAAGATACATTGTGGTGTCCAATAGACATGAAAAAGAAGTTTTTGCTGAATAAGATGCAGCCTAAGATCCAAAGACCCAACAGAAAGATGCCAAAAGTGGCAATCCACTGATTAGGCATTTTGTGGTGATGCCCACAGCAGTTTCTCAAATTCCCAAATGTGCCCACGGATCCAAAAAGGTTGGGGACCCCTAACTTAGATCAGCTGGTGAGACTGTTCTGCATGTGGCTGGTGCTGGGATGGGCCTTTTCTGTTGTCATTTGCACCAGGGAGGACCTTTCTGTTGTAGCAGCCAACTCCCAGTCCTGAGATGTTAATTTGGCTGCCATCCTTATCAGTGTTTCACTACTTGTTGAAGACCATGCTGTTTCAACAATGCTTTGCTCTGTCTGCTGACTGAACAGGTTGCTATTGACGCGCTCTTGTTTGATTATATACCTGCTTCTTTTGGACTTGATATGTTGTTTTATGGGTTGTTTATTATTCATGTTAGCCATGTTAAGCACTTCTTCAAAATGGAAAAAGGGGGATTTCCCCTCCCAAACAAACTAACACGAAACTTGGATAGTTGTGTGACAATCCATTTACTAGTGGTATGGGGCCACCCCCCCAAAAATGTAGAAGTTTCAGAATACTTGGGGGACTTCAAGGTATGCAGACATATATTAGATTGCAAATTAAAAGAAAATATTTGACAGACACAACAAGAACACTCTGAAAGGAACTATGCTATAGAATACTGAATATATTTGACACAATAAATGTTGAGTGTGTCTGTTGGGGTGAGGAAATTGGCTATCTTAAGCCTCTAACAGCATACAGAGGATCCTTCCAGGGCAGATTTGGGGGATGTGGGATTTTAAAACTTCAAGTGGCTTTAAATATGCGATGCTATGCAATGTTTTAACTGCTATTGATATAATGTTTTGATATTATTGATATAATGTTTTGATATTATATTATATTATAATAACCACATGTTAGATTGTGGTTTCAGTTATTTTTCACGTATTATGTACTACTGCTTGGATGCGAGTCATCTTGGGAAGGTCTTGCCCTGAAAGACAGTGTATAAAACTTTGAAATCAATCAATAAAAATAAAAATAGTATCCTAGGGAAGAGATCAGGATTAGGCAAAAGCATTTCATTAGGTTAAAAACCTTCCCTGCCCCACTATATAAGGAGTTTTCAGGAGTGAAAGGACACTTTTCCATTTCAAACTCAATAGAACCGGCCCTCTGGCTATATTGAAATGAAGTACTCAGGGTTTGGGCTGGCAATACCCCAAGACCAAGCCATTTAGCAGTATATAGCACACTGGAGGAAGGGCAGTGTCCTTCATGACAGTGTCCTCCTTCTTTTCACCTCTTGAGCCCACAAGCTCCAGACAGCACTATGAGGGTCTTGGACCACCTACATAATACAACAACGTTGTTTTACATATTTGGAAGCAGATGCATATTCATTTATAAATTGAAACAGAAAAACGAGGAGGGAAACCTTGTAATCAGTGATGACTGGGTATGCTAAGTGCCTTCCAGGAACGATAAATTGTTATCTGTTGGGTGGGTGTGTCCTTTTTCCTCCCCCACCCCCATTTGCAAACAACACTATAAAGCTCATATCCCAAGCTGGCTAGAATTGGCCTCTGATGGGCTGAGGATACACTGCAACGTTTTGTTGTAGGTCCCCACTTGCCTTTCCCTCTAAGACAAAATGTGGGTAGTCCCATGCCTATCAGTTCATAAGCAAAACAAGCCAATCCCCAACAAGGTGTTGGTTTCTGCATATCCAGGTGAGATCTTAAGTAAGAATTCATTTGTAGATTAAAAGGAAAGGTGTTATTTTTAAGTGCCTTGACAAGGACCTATCACTTCCAACACCTGTGGAATGTTGAGGTTGTCCATTTTTTTAAAGGAACATTGTGGTGGCAGTGGCAGGGTGACAGGCCTGCTTGAACCCCAACAACTTATAACGTTCTGGAGAGAAGATTAGGAAAAGGGGGATGTGTACCATGAGGTTTAAAACTCTCCTCTCCCCACTCTTTCTGGAGGGGGAGAAAGGAAAAAGGATTCCCTTTTCTTTTCCCACTCTCCAAAAATCTATCCCAACCGCACTATACAGCAATAGTAGCCACTCAGGTTACCAGCCCTGAATCCAAACTCTTTATAGTGAGGGGAGGTTTGAGGAGGGTGGGATATGCCCTGCAAGCTCTGAACAGCACATGAAAGCTCTTATTCCTGGCTGGCTTGAGTCCCTGAACTGGAGCACTCCTGTTAGGGCTGGGCATTACACTGTAATCTTGCGGTTTCTCACTTGTATTTACTTGAAAACAATATCCACTGATATCTGTCAAACTTGATCGTAAGCAATTGTGCTTGAGATCTCTACCTCACCTAGCATAAACTTCTTAGATTAATTTATTGAAGATAAACCTTGTTGTTAGCATTAAGTTGTCTACCCTTGACTGTTAGAACAGCAAGTATACACATGAACAGTTTACTAGGTGATAAGAGTACAACAGAACTATCGGTCACCATCTCAAAGCCTAGTTGTGCGATTGGTTCATTTCTTAATACAATTACTTAAAAGAAGCTTTGAAGTAAGGAGCACCAGGTGATTGTTTACGATACCTCCTATGTGGCATTTGTCACTGGGCGCATATTTGCCAACATAGTGAGTGGTCACAACTGTCTACTCAAGCTAAATTGACCTGGCCAAGAACACACATCCTGAATAAGCCAGTTTTATACCAGCATAGAATGCAAACTAGCACAATTGGGTAGAAACGATTTACCTGACAATAAATACTCAGAACTCCATCTCCCACAGGCATGCCTCATGTCATAGTACTCATCATCAGGACCGGTGCAAGGCAGTTTGATATTTAGCGCCCCCCCCTTCCCACTTGAGAGCGCTGTATTTTTTTTTCAAGGCGTTTCTGGCACCCTCTTTAGCCCTGCGCCCTAGGCAGCTGCCTAGTTGGCCTAATGCAGTGTTTCTCAACCTTGGGTCCCCAGATGTTTTTGGCCTACAACTCCCAGCATGCCCCAGCCAGCTATGCTGGCTGGGGCATGCTGGGAGTTGTAGGCCAAAAACATCTGGGGACCCAAGGTTGAGAAACACTGGCCTAATGGTAGCACCAGCCCTGCTCATCATACAGAAAAAAATTATGAAAAACCCAATATAGATGGGCATTTCAACCAAATACACAATTGTTGGTAAATATTAAAGCTTGGATCTTAAGTTGCCCTTCCATTCACAGAAGGGATGTTGATCCAATGAAGCCCCTGTCCGGCAGAAGCAGGGGAGCAGATTTTCAACTATTCCCCCTTTCCCCTTCAGATGCCCCCTCCGATGCTGTTCTAGAGGTCCCTTGGCCCTCCAAAGCATATTTTCAGAGGGCAGAGGAGGCTGCAGGAGGAGAGGGGAATTGGCAAACATTGTCTTCCACACTTTTCACCAGAGGGAGTATCCTGCGATCAGAATTTCACTGACAGGAATTTAGGATCTAAAGCTTACATGTCTGAGCTTATTTATCACCAAAATGGTAACTACTGCTCCTTCAACTGCTAAGCAGTTTTGAAAAAAGCAATTTTGAGAGTTGAGTTTCTTATTTTAAAGTGCAACCTGGGAGTGCAACAAATCCTGTGTAATTCAAACCTGACCATACTTTCTTCTGATTACTTCTTAATGCATAGTGGAACGACACATTTTTTAAAAAAAATGGAACTCCTGTTTAAAGTTCCCAGTTCCTTTATGTGATGTGTAGTTCAACTCATCTCCTATCATGGCATCATTATGCAGAATATTTTCTTATATCCAGCAGCAGCAGCAGCAGCAGCAGCCAATACTGTTGAGCAGGGGCAGAAAAACACTCAGTGCAATGGTGCGCTGCGCATTAAAAACATGGTATTTCAGGCGGGAATATGGGGTGGGTTAGGATTTTTTAAAAAAAATTATACCATTTTAATTGTGTTATGTCTGTTTTATTATTATATTGTTGGAGTGTACATCGCCCAGGGTGGCTGGGTGACCGGACAGATGCGTGATTAAAAAATGTAATAAATAAATAAATAAATGTCAGCAGGACACAATGTAAGTTGAACTATACATTACAGAGGAAACTATAGAGAGGGACTTGACATTTTGGGCAGCAGGCCTATGTTTGGTTGTTTTTTAAATAACATATAGTTCTGTCCATAGCCAGACTGATTTTGAGTGCAATCCTATGCATATTACTCAAAAGTAAGTCCCACTGTATTCAATGGGGCCTCTTCCCTAGTAAGTATGCATAAGACTGCAGCCTCTCAGCAGTTTTTCCACTTGTTTCATTGTGCCTGCCTCTAACCACATGACAAAATAATCAGATAACTGCCTGACCAGCTATAATATACATTGCAATTCTCTGTTCAGAACTGATTTGGGGTTTGTGAAGATCTTTTACACAGCCTCCTCACAATGTACACTACTGCTCTTTGGTCTTGTATGTAGGCTTAAGGCTTAAAAGAAATAGACCAAATGCAACAGCAGGTGGAAACAAAAGCAACAGTAAATATTTTAAGCAGACATGCTTTGTCATTCCCATCTCCCAGTCGGGTTTGGAATCCTACTAAATATGTATGTAATTCCTGTTTTTCTGAAAAATACTTTTTACAAATATGATCCCTAACAGTATACTAATTACACAATAATTAATAGTTAGTGACTTTGTATGTAATCTAACTCATTGTGGTAACATTTTTCCAATGTTTTGCATAAGTAAAGAGATGGGGAGGGGGAACAGATGGAGAATACTATAATGAATTGAAATGTTCTATTTAAAAACTGTTTGTCAGCTGTAGTTAAGTTGACACTGTCATCATGGCAACAAATCACAACACTTCACACATTGTGCCACATGTTTAAGACAGCTACAAAGACAGGAGAGGTTGGAACTTAAGATTTGAAAACTCAGTAAATGGAATGGCTTAGGGAGTTAAGAGTAGACAAAAATGGCTTGGATCCAACTGTGCTGTACTGCAAGCGAAATGAACTTCCACTTGTGAAACCACTTATCCTGGATTTTGCCAGCATTCCCTCCATCTGCAGATCCCCAAGTCACATTTCATACTATTCCAAAGGATCCTCAGGACCAACTTTTTGGAGGGCTCATGGGGCTAAAGAGGGAAGGAGATGTTGAGAAATGGCTACAGAATGGCAGATTTAGTTAGCCATTTATAAAAATAACCTTGTCATGATAGTAACCTCTTAAGTACAATGTCTATGCAGAACAGACTTCCACTGGCCCCTCATCTGGGGCCAGGGAGAAGATTTGCGAGTGGGGGAGGAGAGAGGAGTCAGGTAACAGGTCAGGTTGGTCACAGATACTGAGCCAATGGCTCAACTAGGGCGGGGACACAGGAAAGGGCTTGTTTAGGCACCTGGGTTCCCGCCCACGGTCTCTTTCGCTGCTGTTTTCTGGCTGAACCCACATCCATCGTCCTTGCTGATCCATCTCCTCGTGGTATCGTTCCTTGGGCGTGTGTGTGTGCATGTTTAAATCTGGGAGTACTGTGTGTGTGCTTGCTTTAAATCTGGGAGGGAGTACTGTGTGTGTGCTTGCTTTATAGTTGCATTTAAATCTAGTTACGTTTAAAATTAATGGTTGGTGTTAATTAGCTTAATTTTGTCTTTTTACTTTAATTTAATTGAGGGGATTGGGGAGAAATCAGTTACTACGTTTTGGTTGCTGCGGGCCGGGCTTTGGCCGTCGCGGTTTTCCCTCCCGGCCAGCACAGCTTCTCTCCCGCTCCATTAAGCCGGCTGCATTGTTTATTTAAAGGGGACTTGCCCTCCCTGCCAGCACGGCTTCTCTCCCTCTCCATTAAGCTGGCTGCATTGTTTATGTAAAGCGGACTTGCCCTTTCCAGCCCAGGGCCTGCAACAGGCAGCTGATAATTGGAAGCTGCGGCGCTGCTTCCATCCGCTTGCCTCCCTTGCTTACCTTTTGCTGTGGTTGATTCTAGCCCAGCTACTGGGCAGGTCACCTGATAATTTTCTGCGCGGTATTGTCATCTACCGTTCGCACGTCCGTCCCCCCCTGCTGCCCTCTTTCCGCTTGGTTTTCGCACGAAAGAACAGCTGATCTTCTCTCAGCTGCTTGGTGGTACCGGCTTTTGCCGCTTGGCTCCCTCTTTCTGCCTTTTGAGCTTTGTGCAGCTTTGCTGCGGCCGCCGGATGCCCTCTTTCTTTTGACCGCCTTTTGAGTTTTGCCTTTTGAGTTTTGCAACAAACAGCTGATCTTTGCTTAATTAAAATAATATTGCTGTAAATTTTTAAAAAATATAATTTTAAAAATTTATTTATTTAATTTTATAATAAAAAATAAATAAATTATATATATTTAATATTATTTCAATTAAATAATATTTCAATTAAATATTAAATAAATATATTAAATATTAAATATTTATATATATGAATATATTAAATATTTATATATTTAAATTTTAAGGGTGCTGACCATTTCATCAATTTGATTGGCCACTATTTATTTAATCAATTTGATGAGCTTGAATTAAAGTTGATTAGCTTAAATTTGATTGATCTAAATTAAATCAAATTTGATCATTTTGAGTTAATCAATTTGATTTGATCAACACAGGCCTGTGGCTTATGCTGGCTCAGTTTGTCTGAGTGTGGAAAGCTAAGCAGGGTCAGGCCTGGTTATTACTTGGATGGGAGACCCCTCTAGTTTCCTGCATTGAGCAGGGAGTGGGACTCAGTGGCCTTGTAGGCTCCTTCCAACTCTATGATCTAGAAATCTATGAAAAGACAAACAAGGTGATCTCATTGACCTTTTATTTAATCAATTTGATTGGCTCCCTGGAGCAGCTGGTCTGAGTGTGGAAAGTTTAGCAGGGTACATCCTAGAGAGATTACTTGTCTATTTTTCACCAATTTTCTTTTAAGTCTTACAGCTTCGAGTTGTGGTACAGATGCCCCCCAAGAATAATCAGGGTGGCAAGAAGGGCAAAGGGTGTGCCCCTAGGCAACCAGCAAAGTGCCCCCCCACCGACTCTGCTTTCATCTTCTGATGAAGAAGACACTGATGTCCCAGCCACCCGTCCTTCAAGGGTGGCCAAGAGGGGGCAACCAGAGCGGGGCCTCTCTACGTGTGGCAGATCACAAAATAATGTTCTGCATTCATTTTCAGCACGCCTGGAACAAGAATATGATGAAACAGGGGATTCCCCAGGGAGTGTTTTACAGCTTGGAAAACCCGGCACCAGCCAATTTTCCAGGGAGCATGCAGTTGAGCCATTTTCACAGCCCTGTGCCCAGGCATATGCAGATACATCCAACAATGCGGGGGGTTCCCCAGAGAGCAGTGAGTACTACCCACACAACAGCATGGCAACATGGCCATTCACGCAAACAGGCTCACCATTGAGCGTTAAGAAGACACTTTGGTTCCTGCACAGTAGAGCTACAAAATAACAAGACTGGTTCCTTGCTTAGTCCTCTCCAAGGCTTGCCTCAGCAGGTAGCCCTGGCCCGTGCTTCTTCATGTGCAAAACCCAACAACAATAGAAACCAGAAGCCACAGCAGCAGTGTGGATTCTTTCCCCCCCTCCAGTGGCCCAGCTGTCTTTGGCCAGTCAGGATGAACTTCATTTGGCACAGGCAGAGGGGAGGGGTGGCTCATGGCTATGCTTGCATTTGCATAGCATTTTCATACGAATTGCTGGGGCACATAGACATCAAGATGGGGAGCCTCTGAGGCGCCATCTGAGCTATGTACATTTCGCATTTCCAGGTCCCCAGCTGGGATTATACTTGTTTGCACCTGAAGAGGTGTGTATGTGTGTGGTACAGGAGACTCTGAGATTTTTCCTCCCCATCTCCCATCGGGGGAGGGTTCTGAGTTTTCCTACACCGCGCACGCATGCTTGCGCTGAGTGTCCATACAGGCCAGCACCCACCTCCTAAATGGCCCCAGCCCAGTTAATTTGCCCAGGCTAGCAATCGAGGCAGAGTACATGGTCCAATCTGTGAAACTGATAAAGAAATGGCAGCGGGAAAGGTTTGGGGCCCATTCGCCTCATGGCCCATCCCCTCCCTACGCATATCGCCTTGGTGAATAGTTCCCAAGAAGGCCACGGGTGAGTTTCGCATGATCCGTTCCTGTGGTCCCGGGGTCTTGATGGGAAAATGCCATATTAAACCAGCATTTAAGCTGCTGCCTGTCCACCCAGATGATTTTGACCTTCTTGGGTTCTGTTTCCAGGGCAAAAAAATTCTCATTCAATTGGCCTGGCGGAAGGGGACGGGCCTCGAACAGGTTGTCCACTATTAGATGATTTGTTCGAAGGCCTTTTTGTGAATTGGCGTTTGATTTGGGGGTACCATTGCCTGTTTCTACACTCAGTTTTTCCTGATAGAGTTGGTACCATGGCCTGTTTCTACACTCAGTTTTTCCTGTATAGAGTTGGGATTCAGTGCAGCAGTATTCCCGCCTCTCTAGCGAAAAATAGTAGACCTAGTTAGGCGTATTTCTGTTGTTCTACAACACTTAAAAAATCACTTTGCGCCAATTACAAGGCCTGGTTGGCCATCTCAAATTGTGCTGGCAGGGTTATTGCCCCTGGTCGTGCATTCTTGGCAGACCACTTGGCTGACTCGGTTGTCCAATTTTGGTGTGACAATCAGACTACAGTGCAGATACTGAACACTATGTCCTCTAAGAACTCCAGAGTTATGTCCTTGTCTGGGCGCTTACGTTGCACACTTTAAAGCACAATATTTTGCTCAGAGCCTGGGGGAAGATGCAGAGATTTCGGGCCCTGCCCCGTGGGCCTACAGTTTGCCATTCTCCTTGCCAGACGGTCTTATTTCATGACCAGTTGGGTAGAGGGTCTATCATCCTGCTACATGCGGGATCAATGACAGAGCTATGTCCTGGCAGGGCTCTACACCTATTCATGGCTGGACGTGGACTTGCTGAAGGCAGTCTGTTTTGTCAGCAGGATGCCTCGCCCCTTTGCACACATTTGTGGCTGGCCGTGGACTCGCTGAGGGTAGACTGTTTGTCGTCAAGACGGCTAGCCATTGACTAAGTGTCACTTTTGGTCGGTGACGAGGTCTGCTCTCGCGGCCTTGGGCCTGGCACATTTGGGTTTCTGAGCCCACTCCATGGCCTGGCACATTTGGGTTTCTGAGCCCACTCCATACAGATGATGTCGCATCCACTGCGGGCAAACTGGGGTTTTCTCAGGGGTCCCAGTCATACTGGTCCTAGGTGCGAAAATTTCCTTGATGGTACGTCAAAAATTGCCTTGATGGTACTGCCGTGGGCTGTGTTTCTCTTCCAGGTCACCGGGGTGGAGGCAGGACTGTCCGTGTGCTGATCTGTGGGCACAGTATGATTTACTGGGCGGCAGGACGAGCTGCCATGTCGGGCTTCCTGGCGGTTGAGCCTTCGGCGGATGTCCAGTGGATGGGTCGCCGGAGCATGAGATGGCAGAACCTCCTCCACACTTTGTTCCGGAAGGTACCAGGACATCACCCCATATGTCCTGGTACCCATTTTGGGGGAATGATTTGGGCTTGTTGAAAGGCAAGGCCCTGATCTGGGAGGTGTCATGCGATATAGCATACATACGGCACCGATGGCTGGGAGTTCCTGGCGGTTGAGCCTTCGGCGGACGTCCAATGGGTCGCCGCGGCATGAGATGGCAGAACCTCCTCCACACTTTGTTCTGGACTGGCCAGTGTTCTTCCCCCCAGATGTCCTGGTCCCCATTTGGGGGGGAATGATTGGGCTTGTCGAAAGGCAAGGACCTGATTTTCCAGGTGTCATGCGATTTGGCATACATACGGCTGGGAGTTCCTGGCGGTTGAGCCTTCGGCGGACGTCCAATGGATGGGTCGCCGCTGGCATGAGATGGCAGAACCTCCTCCACACTTTGTTCTGGACTGACCAGTGTTCCCCCCAGATGTCCTGGTCCCCATTTGGGGGGGAATGATTTGGGCTTGTCGAAAGGCAAGGCCCTGATTTTGCAGGTATCATGTGACATGGCATACATACGGCAACGATGGCCAGGAGTTCTGATCCTTGGTCGTTCATGATACTGCATTTCAGTTGGCCCAAGGCCTTGAACAGAGCGGTTAGAAAGGTGAACGGCGAGATTTGTAGGGCCGTAGGAGGGATTCGGTTTTGTATTCCCCATCCCACAATATCCTTGGCCCGGAGGGAGCTGTATCGCCCAGATGGGGTTCGCCCGGATGGGGTTCACCTATCTGGTGTAGGTAGTGAGAATAATATTGGAGATCTGCGAAGGGCCCTGCTCGCTTGTTTATCGGGCAGGTGGGGGAGATTCGACTAAGCGATAGCTTGTCTCTCTGTGTGGTGGGAAGTGCGGGATTAGGCAGTATGGCTTAGGGTTATGGTGATCATCCAGTGGCACCTTTCAAGGTGACTGACGTTTACCCAAGGCTGACCTCGCTAATGCCGTGAGGCTTAGCAGGAGGGAGATTGGGACATCTTTGGGGTTTTGCCTTTCTCGCCTACATTGGGTGCCTGGAGGCGTCAAAGTAAGGCGACGATGGTAAGGCCCTCCAGCTCCACATGGAGGGCAACTGGCCGGGGGCGGACCAACGCGCCTCCGGTGCGGTTAGGATGTATTCGCCAAAATATTGGTTTTTTCCCGGCCAATGGCCGGGCTAGGTTAGTACCGCACTTCACCCTTCACAGATCTTCAATTCAATAAATGTGGCCCTGATTTGAAACCATATACGGTACTCTGTGTCTGACTCTTCTTTATCTCATCCATACACTCGCAACCAGCATTAGTCTGCACTGAAGCCAACTACAAGCATTGATTGCACCTGCTAATCTATACATTTTATTTTGTACAGAATTATTTGTAACCATTCTGAGCAAGGGATTCTTTTTTTCTCACCCAAAGAAAAAGACATACATTGTCACGCATAAAGATCAGACATGGGTTGAACAGCGATGACTTGATTTATTAAAGCTTTAAACAAGTTTCATGCATTAAAGATCCTCATAAAGAACATGACATGTTCTTTCTTTAAAAACAGCTACACGTTTCAGGACAAGTGACATGATCCAAATGATCTAGGCTGACTTTGATGGCTATTCTAATGCAGCGCAGGGATGGCTGAATGACTCACCGTCTACATTACTGCTTTAAACAAAGAAAGAAAACATACCAAAAACAGCTTTGTCTTTTCTTTCTTTTCTTTTCTTTTCTTACGAGAAGTGAGCACAGAAAAAAATCCTTTTCGGAGCCTATCCTTGCAGCTCTTTCTTTGATCATAAAGATTGCTACAGAGTAACCTGAAAAATCCCAGGAGTAGTACAAAGTGATCTTAGCTGCATCTTGTTCCACTAAATCCTGAACTCAGTTACACTGGCATAAATGTGAACTAACCCCCATTGAGGGGTGGAATTTCTCTGTATTAGATACTATCAAAACACAGGCATCCCTGCTGGGCTAATGCAACAACTTTAGGGATTGAATGGAGCAGCCCCTGGCCTTTCCTGGTTTACTTACACACACACTATGCCCTTCCTGTCAACACCGATCACTTCTTGTCTAACAGCCTTCAGGTCTGATTCAAGTTATTCCTTCCCAGCTCTTGCCATCCAATCTAACATTATTCCACAAACACTGGGCATGTTCACACGTCACACAAACCACCCTGGCATAAGCCAGTGGGTTGGTTGTTCTGTGAACAACCCACAGTGTGCCCGACAGACAATAGGGCTCACCATGGGTTGTTGGCCCTCTCCTTCCTTCCTCTTTGGCCCTCCTGTGGGTATCCCAGGGGACACCGTGGAGAACCAACTTGTCTCCCCACTCCCTGCTGTAATTGCAACCCGTTTTCTTCTCACTGTTGCTTTCCCCCCATTTTACCGCTTTCTTTCAAAGATTGCGAAAGCTGACTTGACAGCTGGCTTTTGTGATCCCTGTTTTGACAGCCACTGACAGCCCCTTCCAAGTGCCAAGCAACACCTTCGAGGGGCTGTCAGACCATTTTAAAAAAACACAATTTATGCACACAATGTGCGCAAATATGTTCATTGGGGGGTGTAGTTACACTTGCGCAACTGCAGAGGCTTGGAGAATTGGAACCTCAGCTAGGGCAATGTCCTGGGGGGTACCTGCTGCCAAGGTGAGGCAGGTACCAACCCTGGACATTGCCCCAGAGAGGCTCCAAGTAGTTTTTTTCCCCTTTGTTTTCTCCTCACAGCTTATTGCCAGGGTGGGTTCGTGTGACGTGCGAACACGTCCAGTGTGGCCCACTGGAATGTTGCATTTGTACAGAGACATGTTTTTTACATAACCTTGATGAAACTTCTGGTAAAATATAACTAATTACCATATTTCATGCCCTGACGTAGACTGTGTTTTGCCAGTTTTTTGCTGCTTTCTGCTGTGAGGGAAATCACCACCATTGTTAGCAGAGAAGAAGAAAAAACTCTCCCAGACTGATTGCCAATCTAAGCCAGCTGTGTTTGTCTCCTGGGATGCCTCTTATCTGCTGGGACACCTCTTATCTACTAGGACCCGACACAGGGCAGTGGCACCCCGACAGTGGTGACACTGAAAAGGGAGATACCAAAGGGGGTTGTCCCTTTGGGGGAAGCTGCTTTGGGGGGATGCAAGGGGCAAGGGCCACCCCTCTAACATCTTGCCCAATTAGAGACTTTTGTGAAGGACTGGTTCCCTCTTAGGACTGACTATGTGCCTGGGAGGGAGGACCTGTGGGGGCCCCAATCAGTGTAGTGATGGGTAGACGGAGACATGGCATTGGGAGGAGGACTAGCCAGGTAAGGGGAACGTGGCCCAGACAGTTAGGGGGAACGTGGCCCAGACAGTTAACAGCTGTACCTTGTTCCAGTTCTCCTCCTGCAGGTTTGGTGGTTTCCCTATCAGCCTACCCTCAGGCCTCCGGATGCTGCTTTTAAATGCAAGATCACTGCTTTTAAATGCTAGACTGGTACAGAATAAGAACTCCCTTATCCATGATTTAATAGTGAATGACACAGCTGATCTGGCATGTATAACTGAGACCTGGGTGGGTGAACAGGGAGGAGTTATTCTTGGTTCAGCATTAGGGCAAACTTGAGGGCTGGGGAGGAGGGGGTTGCCATGGTCTATTATAACTCTCTCTCTCTCTCTCTAGGCTCCCTGTCTATCTGACTACTGGTCTGGAGTGTTTGCATCTTGTGTTGGGCCCGTGGAGATTCTGCTGGTGTACCGCCCACCCCGCTCCCCAGCAGTCTCTCTAATTCAGCTGACAGAGATTGTCTAGGTTGTGATGCTGTAGTAGAGCTCGTACAACTCCGTGGTATACCCTGGAACTGAGAGCAATGAAACAAAATAGGAGACGGCTTGAGTGCAGATGGAGAAAAACTGCTACTGGATGCAATCAAACTCTGGTATGTGCCTATAATCAGGTATACTTAGGGGTAGTGGGGGCGGCAAAGAAACAACATCTCACCGCTTCCATAAAATCTTCTATCTGCTCCCAAGTGGAGCTTTGTAGGGTCATCCAGGGCCCATTACAGGCTGGCTCAAAGGACACTGTAGACCCGTATGAGGCCCACTGTAACATATTTGCTAGGCGCTTCCTGGACAAAATCTCTTGCATCTTCTGGGACTTAGACTCCAGTGTTACAGCAGTTGAACCAGGTGAGCTACCTAGAGCACAGCCTGATCCAGTTTTCTTGGATGAGTTTCAGCTGGTACAGCTCGAGGACATTGACAAGGTGCTTGGACGGGTTTGTGTAACCACTTCCATACTGGATCCTTGCCCCTCTTGGCTTATAAAAACTAGCAGGGAAAGAATAGTTGGTTGAGCTAGGGAGCCTCCTTGTGAGAGGGACTGATCCCAGACCACTTGAAAAAGGCGGTGGTGAGACCACACCTGAAGAAATCCTCTCTGGATCTGGAAGATCTTAACTTTAGGCTGGTGGCAAATGTTCCTTTCCTGGGCAAGGTCCTTGAGCGGGTGGTGGACAACCAGCTCCAGGCACTCTTGGACAAGGCTGATTATCTAGATCCATTTCAGTTGGGGTTCAGGCTGGGTTTTGGCATGGAAACAGCTTTGGTCGCCCTGTATGATGACTTATGTCAGGAGAGAGACAGGGGGGATGTTGTGACCCTGTTGATACTCCTGGATGTCTCAGTAGCTTTCAATACCATCGACCATGGTATCCTTCTGGGGTGACTGTCTGAGCTGGGAATGGGGGGGTACTGCATTGTGGTGGTTCCGCTCCTACTTGGATGTCCGGCTCCAGAAGGTGGTGCTTGGGGAATATTGCTTGGCCTGTGTATTCTCCAGCATGGGGTTCCCCAGGGGTCAGTTTTGCCCCCATGCTATTCAACATATACATGAAACTGTTGAGTGGGGTCATCAAGAGTTTTGGAGTACATTTCCATCAGTATGCTGATGGTACGCAGCTCCACTTCTCCTTCATCGCCATCAGGTGAGCCTGTGAATGTGCTAAATAAGTGCCTGTCTGCAACAATGGACTGGATGAGGGCTAACACACTGAGGCTCAATCCATACAGGACTGAGATGCTGTTAGTGGGTGGTCCTTCTGACCGGCTGGGGGATGTTCAACTTGTTCTGGATGGAATTGCACTCCCCTTGAAGGAGCAGGTTCTTAGCTTGAGGGTGCTCCTGTAGCCATCTTTGTCACTTGAGGCTCATGTGGCCTCCGTGGCACAGAATGCCTTCTACCAGCTTTGGCTGGTGGTCCAGCTACGCTGCTATCTGGACAGGGATAACCTGGTCTCAGTAATCTACACTCTGGTAAACTCCAAGTTAGATTACTGCAATGCACTCTACACGGGGTTGCCCTTGAAGACTGTTCAGTAGCTGCAGGTTGTGCAAAATGTGGCAGCCAGACTAATAACTGGGTCCAGAAGGTCTGAGCATAAAACATCAATTCTGGCCTGCTTTCATTGGCTGCCTGTATGCTTCTGAGCCCGACTCAAGGTGCTGGTGCTAAAATATAAAGCCTTACACAGCTTGGGACCACAATACCTGACAGAGCGCCTCTCCCAATCTGTATTTAGCTGGACACTATGATCAACATCTGAGGCCTTCTTCCAAGTGCCACCTCTGAGGGAGGCTTGGAGGGTGGCAACAAGGGGGAGAGGGCCTTCTCAGTGGTGGCCTACAGATTATGGAATGATCTCCCCACTGAGGCCCGCCTGGCACCAACTCTTATCCTTTCGGCATTAGGTTAAGACTTCCCTCTTCTCCAAGGCATTCAATGGCATTTAATGGCATGGGGGGGCATTTATGTTGGTCCAGTTGTATTGAAATTGTTTTAGTTGCTGACATTGTTTTAAATTCTGTTTTAAATTTTGTACAGTGGAATTTTATGCTGTTTTTATTGCATTTGTGATTTGTGTTTTTTATGAATTGTTGTGAACCGCCCAGAGAGCTTTGGCTATTGGATGGTATAGAACTGAAATAAATCATCATCATCATCATGATCATCATCTCACACAGTTACAAGGATAACCCAGATAAGAACTGGACAGCACTGAAAGTGATTTTACATATATCATATACATTTTTTAAAAAAGTAGAAGTTATTGGATCTATGTGGCTACACTCCGGAAAGCAGCATGGTGATGACTCACAACTGCAATCCTGAAATAGCAGTTTGGCATGAATAAAGTGCCACATCTTTGGCAGAAAAATAAAAGGAAGGGCAGTGTTTGAGGCAGAAAAATGAGCTCTTTCTGATGCCATGAGGATATGGATATTGGGATTGAAGACACTGGAATTACTGTATTGTTCTGAGTATAGGCCACTCCTGAATATAAGCCGCATCCTTAAAGTTTGGTGCTATTTAAAAATAAATAAATTTTTAACTTTTTAAAGTTAGCCCCTGCACACAAAAAAAACCCCAACCTCATCCTCAACTCTCAGCCCCGTCACCCTCTTAGCCCCCCCTCCTTTACATGGCCCTTCCTTACCCTCTTAGCCACCTCCTTATTCTCTCAGCCTCCCTCTCCCTCTCCTTCTCCCTCACACAGCCCCTTCTTATCCTCTCAGCCACCTCTCCCTCATGGACCGCCTGACACTTTCAGCCCCCTTCTTCATCACACAACCCCCTCCTCACCACTTATCTCACTTTGTGTTACAGCTGATAACCCGCTCTCAACTTAAGCCCCTCCCACTCCCTTTATTCACCCCCACAGTGAACTGCTCACTATCACCAGTCTCGCTCCTGATTGGAAGAAGCCTGTTTGTTTTATGGGCAGTTTTGCAACCACGCGGTTCTCTCCTCGGCTTACTTCTATGTAAAAGCAGATTGGAAGAAGTCAATTTGCAGAGGCAAGGTATGGGCAGTTTTGCAACTGCACGGTTCTCTCCTTGGCTTACTTCCGTGTAAAAGCAGATTGGAAGAAGCCTGTTTGCAGAGGCAAGGTATGGGCAGGACCTCGGGGCCCAGTGGCTCCCAAATAACCAGCCAGAAAGCAGCGGTGGAGGGTTTTTTTTGCAACATCCCAATTGTAGGCTGCACCCCTAGTTTAAAGACTTACATTAGGGGGGGAAAGTGCGGCCTATACTCAGGACAATACAGTACTTAGAACAGTAGGTGGCAGAAATGAAGTATTGCGAGGAAGAGTGCAGAACACTTAAACAGGAGGAAAGACTCTGAAGGCGAAAAAACACACAATCACAGACCCATACACTGGGGTATGCAAGTATCAAATAACCTCTTGTATTGCCTCTACCCTTTGGATGCAGTTAAGTATAGGTCAGAATAAATGGGATTCTTCCAACAACTCTAAGTTCTCCCCTTGATTATTTGGCTTCATATAAGTTATGATATATAGCCCTGATGTTAGTGGACAGTTTTAATTTGGTCTAAACCATCACTTAATGATCCAGGGAGGGAGGCATCATGAGAATTACGCTGAGGTAGAATTCAGTATCAATTTTTTTATTATTATTTTATTTTGGTGAAAATGCAACATTGCACTAGCGGACTTCCACTTGTACAATAAAAGTTTTGCTTTCTCCCCCCCCCCCTCCAAATTTGCTCCAGTGAGTTCCACAACTCTTCAGAGAAGATTTTAAGAATGCATGGGGGTACTTGCAGGGGTAATGGGAATTGCCCTTCTCCTGCTAAAGGAAACCATTCTGTTGGCAGGAAGGGTTAACTGGACACCATCCTTTAGGTTTTGGAAGTTAGCAAAAACATTAGGAAGTGTACACTTCCCCACCCGCACCCCCACAAGACAATTCAGATACACACAGGAACCAAGTCAAATAACCAGCTAATTTTAAATAACTAACAGAGCAATCCTACGGCCCTAAACATAGGGGACCATAGGATTCTTCAGATTCCAAGATCCAAGGTCAGAAAAAAGCTCCGATCTCAGAGCTGGAGATTTGTGCTCGGATCCCGCTGGCAGCCACCATGGAAAGAAGGGGTAAAGAGGGTGGTCTGGGGGTTGGGGAAGAGACCGGGTCAACCAGGATACGACATATCTTGGCAGCACTCCAGCCTCCTTCGCTCCTTGTCCAAAGCACCACAGCTAGACAGCCAAAATCGGCTGTCTAGCTGGCTTGCAGGCCAGGAAGAGCGCAGAGGCAAAGATCACCTCTGCACTCCTCCCACGCTGCATAGGATGGCTGTAATTCTCCAAGTTCAGAGGCTTACAAGCATCCACATTGGATTGCGCCCTAATTGTACAGTACTGATATATCAGTATAGTTTAGCCTTGGTGCCAATTGGACAGTTATACAAGTTATGGTGTGGCACTGCCATTTTCAGTATACCCATCATTCACAGAAACATCAACTTGGAAGAGACCAAAGAACATGACCCTGTCCAGAGTACCTGACCAATAGCTCAGGGGTACAGAACCTCAGACCAAGGGGCCAAATCTGGCCCTCTGTGTGTCCCAATCTGGCTGGCTGGAGTTTCCCAGAAGGCCATTCCCCCTTCCCCTGGCCCCACCCTCTTTTCCCCAACAACCAATCATTTGGTAATTTCCCATCTTTTGTGCAGTTTTTTCCCCATTCTAAAAGGTTGAAATGACTCCCTCTCCTAAGGCTTAGTTCCTGGCAGTAAGAGCTTTAGGTTAAAATATGCTAGTATTTCTGGTATTTTTGGCCCCACCCCTTTCATCTTTGGCCCCACCCACAACTGGAATGTACCAAAGAGCTTCTTCAAAATGGCATTCAGCCCTCAGGCTGAGAGAGATTCTGCATCCCTGCAATAGATACCCTACCACCTACCTCTGACCAACCTACACAAGGCAGGCCAAGGGTGCAGGTGCACAGCAGAAAGGTGTTTACACTGCAAATAGATCAAAATAACTCATGTGTGAAAGACAAACCACATGCTGCAAGGGTTGGCAACACTCTCACCAGCCACCACTGCCAAACTGAGCTGAGAGGAAATCCTTCCAACATTTCCTTATATATTTAAAGCAACTGATTTTCTTTGCTCTCTCCAGACTGGTTGTTCTTTACATGAGTCCTAGAGGTGGGCCTAAATGTTCAGATCCAACTCTTTTGGGCAAACTGTGCAGTGGAAGGAAGGATGAGGCCAAACAAAAACACCCACAAATAATGGGGTGAGTGGAAAAACTTAGTAGAAATAGTGGTGAGGGGGCCAGCTTACCTTTGTATAGAGGAGGTGGCTGAGCGTTGTAGAAGTAAATTTTGTTTAGGCTTCAGTTTAACAGAAAGGCCTAGAAAGGCAAGTCAGACCTTTCCTTGGCCTTTCTAGAACATGCCCTGACAAGTCAGACCTTCCATGAACAACCCTGATGGGCAAATCTCTCATGTGCCTAGCCTCTGCTCTGTTATGCTAGAGTACTGTGAGCCATGTCTCCCTTGCAAAAGACTTTACTGATTACCTTATGTAAAGCCTTGATAGCAGGAAGATGGGCCATGTCTGACCTTTTGTCAGACCTAAGTGTTTCCTTTGAATTATCGCTCAGTTTCCTTGTACTGACTAGTTGTTACCTGATGATCACTATGTGATATTATTCAGTATAAATGGAAGTGTCTCCCTTGCATTTTTGTTGGCATTCCTGACTGTGCTCAGATGCCATCCATGAATTCACTAATAAACTTTCCTCTCTAAGAACCTCTCCAAAACACAACGCAGTAGATCAATTTTTCCACAACAGCGTTGAGGTTTCGTTCTGTCACCTCATTCCCATGAGTAGCCAATGGCAGTGCAGGGCCTTGCTGCTGCAACTAGTGGCAAGATGATTTTTTAAAACATTTTAACAGAGCGGGGGAAACAACTATTGCCCACTTCCTCTAAAGAAAGCTAAGCCACCTCCCCCCCACTTAAAATCCCCACACTCTTCAGTAACAGAAATCACACACAAACACACAAGCTTTCACAAAGGGGTGGTTGTGAATGATCCCACAAAATTGGGGAGATTTTTTGGGCCACATTCTATTAATGGCAATGTTCATTAACTCCAATACTGCTTTAGTGAAATGGTGGAGTTGTTAAAACATCTAAAAGTGCAGGCTCTGCAACCAGCAGCACAATTAAAAGGTGACCTTGATTTCTGTACTGCGCACCGATGGACATGCCGGATATGATTCTGTCCATTCATTTATATTTAGATTATTTCAATTCCATCAGTAGGTTTGTTAATTTGATACAAGTTCTAAAATAATAATTCTTCTTGTGAGTCATAGTATTAGTTTATTGGCTTCTCCTCCCAAGAAGAAAGAAAGAGCTTTTGTATGGCACTTTTCCCTATTCAAAACATCTTGTAATTTTGCTGTTCACCAACATCAAGACTGTTCAACTGCATATTCTTCATCAAGCGTTAAGTGACAAAATCAACATGGTTTCCTCCAGATTCTTGAAACTTGTATCAAACAGAATCAAAACCATTTTATGTGGCCTTGCTGGAGTAACCACCCTTGGCTCCAGATTTGTTTCTTCTTCAGATATCCCCTTCAAAATGTCCTAAGGGATATGATCCAGATTCCGCATAAGAAGATAGGAAAAGCCCTCGTGGATCAGACAAAAGATCTATTTAGTCTTGCATTTGTTTCCCATAGCAGTCATGGTTTAACAGATGCTTCCAGGAAGCCACAACCAGGACATAAAGGTAAAGCTCTCCTCCATATTGAATCTGGCCATCTAGCCATCATGACCGAGGACTAATCAACCAACCTACCACCCCTAAAAAGGGGAGTGGGCAAAGAGGATGGAAACCCACAACTTAAAGGGTGCTGGGAATGGAGGAAGAAGGTTGAAAAGAAAAGGGATTGGCCAAAACAGGAAATTCTCTCATTGTTCTCCTTGCCAGCAGGCATAAGTACATTAGAGCCAGTGTGGCATAGTGGTTAGAGTGTTGGACTGGGACTCAGGAGATCTGGGTTCTAGTCCCCCACTTGACCATAAAACTCACTGGGTGACTTTGGGCCAGTCACTGACTCTCAGCCTAACCTACCTCACAGGGTTGTTGTTGTGAGGATAAAATGGAGAGGGAGAGGAGGAGCATTATGTAAGTCGCCTTGGGTTCCTTGCAGGAAAAAAGGTGGGGTATAAATAAAATAAATAAATAAATGATACTTTCATTGTGTGTTCATTACACAAATCACGGAATTTTAAAAAATGTAATCCTTGGTGTGGTAAGGTTTCCATCAGGACCACAGTGCCCTCACACTCTTGATTCCAAAGAAAATCCACCCCCGCCCCCGTGCTACAATTGGCGCTAATGTGAGCTTTTTTTCCTGTTTGTTGCTAATTGAAGCTTGTCGATGATTTTCATCAGGATCATGGCTGGGGAGGGAATGGCTAGGGTTCCCCTCCCTGCACACTGAGGTCCAAATAGAAATTGCCTGCCCCGTGCCTAGGACATGGCTGCATGCTATACAATTAAAGTAATGTTAGACCCTGAGGAAAGTAGTACAAACAACTGGAGACCAATGAATATCAGCTTCCTTAGTACTCTGAATAAAGCCTGGCAAAGTTCACCAGAGGAAAAGCATTCTTAAGCATACGGACCTCCCATGGATACTTACTCTCTATACACTCATCTTTCAATGACCATGCTACCCAATAGAAATGTCAGTCTCCCACACTAACCAAAATAGCTTATCTAAAACCTAGAGAATGAGTTTAGAGAATCAGATGAACAGCATATTCTGATTTTTATTTTCAGCCCTACCATTAGGACTTTTGCTGAATATATTAGCTCAGGCAGAGATTCCAAATCAGGTATCATTTCCCACCCCTCCACTTTTTGTGTGTCATTTAACAAAACGAACTGGGCAAGGCATCATTTTGACTTTTCACCAGGATAATGAGTATGGCACAGAAGGAAGAATTTGGGATTTAGCAAATCATAGATGATCACAGCACAGATACTAGAATTAAATGGATTTTTCATCAACTCTTCTACCCAGACCTCAAATTCATGCATTAAACATAAATTATATTTTAATTTATATGTAGACCATGATTATACACAAAATAGATTTTATTCATCATTTTGATCTGTTGCTCTATGGACTTAGTTACAAAGTTTGTAATTTCAGGAAGGACTGGGTAGCTATGCAGCTAAATAATATTATTCCCTAGACCAGCCTTCTCCAATCTGGTACCCCCCATATATTTTGACTACAACTCCCAGGATTCCTGACCACTGGCCATGCTGGCTGGGGCTGAGAGCACCAGGTGGAGGAAGGCTGCCCTAGACAGTAGCATCATTTACTAATACTATTTTCTTTCTTTTTTACAGATTTCATATAAACCTTTGACACAGTGTGCATTTCGCTGTCCATGATCTCTACAATCCTTATTCTGTTATTTGAGCTTCAGCAGAAATACATTTAGAAAGCCAATTAAGCAGGTGTGGGCAACCGGGAGCCACACCACCAGCTCCGCCGTCAAAATTGCTGCCACACTGCTACCAAATTGTGGTGGTGCAGCAGCAGCAAAAAAGCCACATTTCCACTTTAAAACAAGGCAAAGGGTGAGCACACACCTTGTTTTAAAGGCAAATTGCACTCCTGGAAGGGGAAATTTGCCATTAAAAATGGTGCAGACTCACCACACTCTTTGTGTTAAAGGAGAAATACATTATTTTGGCAATGGTGGTGGCACTTGGAGGGGGGAGTGGCAGGGGCCGCAAAACAGGATGGGGGCACATATAGCCCACAGGCCATATGTTGCTCACCCCTGCAATAAAGCAAATACCCATGTTTTAAAATTGGAACATTTTAGCATTTTCCCAGAAACTAATCTATGAATTAGATTTTACTATAACAAACCAAGAAAAAAGAAATGTGAATGTTTCTTTAAGTAACATTTGGGAAAACAGAGCTGAAAAACCATTTTTCTTAATGTATATTATTAAAATTATTTTTAATCAATAAGAGAGGAATTCTAATTCCCAGATCCACTCACTGGCAGGGGTTGCTCTGCCGGAGGGTCACATCCATTCCAGAGGACCCAGTTACACCCAGGGAGAGCTCCATGGTAGACCCTGAAACAGGGCATTCTGATGATGGGATGGAGGCAGCTTTGGATTCTCTGGACCAAACCCACTCCATTCCCAGTAAAGCCACTCCCTCACCACCTGCTCTGGCCAGCATGAGACAGCAGGGCTTTGGAAGTGGCAGACAACCCACCACTCTCCTCCCATGCCACTTGGGATTGCACTCTAATAGTGCAACCCTATGCATGTCTACTAAGAAGTAAATCCCATCCAGTCCTATGGAACTTACTCCCAGGTAAGTGGGTATAGGAATGCAGATTAAATTATCTAGAAAATTAAGTAGTCATAGAGCAGAAGATTTCTCTGCTGTTAAAGCTTGACCAAAATACAATAAATGCTTGGGGCAGTGGAAGAGCATGCTCCTAGCATCTCTGAAACAAATTTTGTAGAGTATGTTTCTTATGAGAAGGTTCTGTTATTCCCCATTGACATCACACCTTTTCACTTCTGATTACTTAAATGCTGAATAACTATGACATCATAGTTCCTTATGAATGCCAACAGAATTTTCCCTCTACCCATTAACATCCATCTTTCACTGCTCTTGAACTACCCTGATAGTGGATACAAGCCAGTTGAAACATGCCAAGTGATAATTGCACCATATTAAGGCTGCAATCCTATACCTACTTACCTGGAATTGAGACCCATTGAATTCAGTGAGACTTACTTCTGAGTAGACATGCATAGGATTGCACTGTAAGTGAACTTGAGTATGCATCCTACAACAGGTCTTTGCACGAATACAAACTATAATGCCATATTTTTTTCTTAAGTAGTGCGAGTCTTTTCGTACTTTAAATTTAGGAACTCATAATAAACCTTGAGAGTCAGATCTTTGGGCCCTCAGGTGCTTCACTTAAAAAATGCATCTTTGATTTTTCTGCCTCACTTGCACAAAGACTGCTTACCTGTCAAAACTGTGAACATTGACTTGGAAGAATAAACTAAGAGGAATAGTTCAGTGATGATCTAACTTTTCTCCAAAATACTTTAAATAGAGCTGCAGGGCCACTTACAGCTGCCCCATCATCAAAAGTGCACACTACAAAATTTGCCCTAATGCAATTGATTAATGCAGACATAATTTATCCAATAACTAACAATGGTTAAGAGATATCCAAGATTGTGTGCTCCCTCTCTTGAGCCAATGCCCCAGCCCTTCTCCTGATGTTCCTAGGCATGGCTAAGATTTACATCTGTACTGAACTTAACCATGATTAACACTAACCAAGTACTCATAACCAAGGTTACAAACCCAGGTTACAATGCCAATCTTGCTTATTATTAACCATGGTTAAAACGGGAACCAATGCAATCTTAACATGATTTAACACTGTTGGGGGAAAAGTAGTAGAATTTGTGTAAGATAGGGCAGATGATGAGGAGAGGCAACTCAGCTTGTTAGAGGGCCGGTTCGTACGACCCAGGTGGCGACCAGGGGAGGCACCACAGGGCCGCCCGTGGGGTTTGGCGGGGCGCTGCAGACGACCTGTGCCTCGCGCTCGTGGGCAGACCCCGGTGGAGCCGGCTGTCCTCGCACCGCAGTGCTGGCCTCCCAGCGCTAGGGGGCGGCATCCCGGGATGCCCAGAGGAGCCGTTTGCTTCTACAGGCTGGAGCAGCTGCAGCCCCGGCCGCTCTGGGCTGCCGCCTCTGTGCAGCCCCCGCGGGACGGCCACCTGCTGTTCACATGGCAGGGCGGCCACGCACAGTAGGGGCTTACCCCGCTACCGACCATGGTCACTTTGCGTGCTTCGCGCACGCGCCCATCCCTGCAAGGGCGCCCCCGGCCGGCGTTCACACAACATGGGAACCGCGGGGGGATTCTGCTTCCCCACGGTTTCTGTGTTGTGCGAACCGGCCCTGAGTGTGGAAAGCTAAGCAGGGTCAGGCCTGGTTATTACTTGGATGGGAGACCCCTCCTCTAGTTTCCTGCATTGAGCAGGGGGTTGGACTTGATGGCCTTGTAGGCCCCTTCCAACTCTATGATCCTATGAACCTTACAGCCCACTCCCAATCTCTTAAGGATGGCTAGAGATCATGAGTATATCTGCAGTTCCAAAGGAAAGGAAACAACAAGTTGTAACAGATAAAATGAAGAATATATGGTAATAGTACTTTGTGTTATTTATGAATAGGTAGATGACTAAGAAGTACATACTGGGAAATTATATTTTAAAAAGCTATAGAAGGTTTGTGTGAAAACAAAAGCTGCATTTTTACATCACAGTATGGAAATGGAATGGCTCTATATATCTCCACTTCTAAATTCCAGTCCATTCTTTATAATGCCCTGGTCAGAGACAGATCTGTTTTTCAAGTATGAAGACATTTTTCCCTTGGGGAAAATAGTTATGGAACAGTTAAAAGAGAATCATGAATGATGTTTATCAATGAGGAGGATAAACACATATGGTATGGCTCTAGTATATCTGTCTAGATAAAGGATTCATGCAAAAATTATAAGCAGATACCATCATTTTTTAGAGTTTGATAGAGGCTTTATCTCTGCAGCACTGTGAAAAATACTGCAAATCCTCTGCTAAGGACCGTTTCTATGACAGAGGACACTGGGTTTGAATCCATTTCAAAAAACCATGAAAGAGAAATATTTCATTCTTATATTCTATTGTATTAAGCTTGCTCATCTTTAGTGGTGGGTGAGCTCTCCCTGCTCGCCTCATAATTAGCTCATTTTTTCCAAGCTCTCTCAGAGAACGCTTGATAAACTCATTCATAATCTTGGTATATCCAGAGGAGCTAGTTGCTAACCCACTCTGTTGCCCTTTCCCATACATTAGCCTTGTAAAGGGGAGACAGTCTCCAGTGCTAGGGGAGGCGTTCCAGTTGTGGGTGCAGAGGATGCAGCACCTTCCTATTTAAGAAATGAACCAAGTGGCATTGCAAACTCCATTTCACAGGCTCCCTGACAGCAACGGATGCTCTACCTGAGCACCCAGGCCTCAAGTAGGCTCCTTCCAACTCTATGATCTATGAAATCTATGAAATAGGAGGCTTATGCTACATCTGCAAGCCGCCTCTGGTAATGGACTCTTCGCCCTTTGCAAAGATAAATTGTGGGAAAGCAGGGGGACTCTTGGGAGATTTCACTAGCTTAACCAAATGGTGTTATTTCTGGACAGAGACAAGCCCTCTGTGTCAATCATAACTTCAGGAGAAGACAGCCATAATATAAAAGCTCAGCTTAATAGGAGGTTCCTCAACCAGAGTGAGTCTTGTTTCTCCCAGATTTACAGCTGAAATGACAAACATCCATGTCACCCATGTGCTCCACCACATTTTCTTACTGTATATTCTTACCACTTAGTAGGATGGTACAAAACGTCTGGCTTACCAAGTAGTTATATCTACAATGCCTTAAATTGCCACTTGGTAAATGGCCATCTACTGTATATCTATATCCAACCCCTGAGAATTCCAATATGTTGGGGAAATATTTATTCATTCATTTATTTATTTATTATATTTATACCCCGCCTTTTTTCCTGCAAGGAACCCAAGGCGGCTTACATAATCCTCCTCCTCCTCTCCATTTTATCCTCACAACAACCCTGTGAGGTAGGTTAGGCTGAGAGTCAGTGACTGGCCCAAAGTCACCAAGTGAGTTTCGTGGCCGAGCGGGGACTAGAACCCGGATCTCCTGAGTCCCAGTCCAACACTCTCACCACTACGCCACACTGGCCCTCCAGTGTTCTTTGTTTACACTTACATTTGTTTATGTTTATGGCTAAGAAATTTTAATGTATAGCACTGCTATCAATGCTAAATTTAAACTGTAGTTTTCTGTTCCCACCCACAGTCTCTGTCCTTTTATACATATCTTTGAGGCCAGGTTCAAATAGTAATTCCTGGCTGCAGTCCTCTCCCTGTGTACATGATGGTGTGGGAAAAAGGCACATAGATACACTTCACAGTAATTTTTGCAGCTGTACTGTGAAAATAAGCATTCTGACTCTGTATTAGAAGTATAAGTTACATTTCCAAAATTCTTCTGTCAATCCCCTGACAATTTAATTATATTTTTTTATCTAGCGCTTCTTGAGTCTGTTTAGCTAGCAATGTCTCGTCAATATCTCATGCAGGTGTAACATGGAAAAGCTGAACTACCCTGGACTAACAGCCAACCTTGCCTGTGACTGACGCTCACTTAACTGAGCACAGAGTTGCTCTGCTCCAAGCAGGAACTTGACTACACAAGAACCAGTAGTGACAGCAAGGGTATAGGCTTGAATTCTAACATCACAGTTTCCAGCTTGTGCTCAAGCAAGTGGAACCAGCACTTTAACTGAATGCTAAAAGGCTTCAATCTTGTGCTTTATCCCAATTTATGTCCTGTATGAAACCAAGATGTTTAGTAAAAGCAGCAGGGCACTCTTTCTGCTGTAATTTTAAAGCAATTACATTTGTATTAATTTTTCAATTGCATAAATTCTTGATAGTTAATTTATGCAAATAAGCATGTAATCTAACAACACCATCCACTGCTATTTAAACACAAACCATAATATATTTGTAAATATCGGGATGCACATTTGCAAAATCAATTAAATAATATTTTCAACTAAAAACTATGGTTTTAAACTACTCTGTATGAGCAATATATTTTTGGGACTCTGGTTTAAGTTTATACTGGAGCTTCTGTGAACATAAATGTTTCTATACTACCATGTAAAAGAGAGGCATGGGGGGGGGGGAAGTGTTCAGAGTTATGATAGGCACATATGGAAAAGATTATGCACCTGTTTAATGTCCAGGCTTCTAAAAACTCATACAGTACTTATAGATTAATCGTAACACTGATGTAGTATGTGTTATTTATTTATTTATTTATTTAATATATTTAATATAATCCCCCAGCACCACTCTCTGGAATTGGCCAGCCAAGTAGGAGCAAAACCACTGCAAAGCAGTGCCTCCAACTCCCAAACCCACCAGCCTATCCAGAAGGATACCATGGTTGATGGTATCGAAAACTACTGAGAGATCCAGGAGAATCAACAGGGTCGCACTCCCCCTGTCTCTCTCCCGGTAAAGGTCATCCCACAGGGCGACCAAGGCAGTTTCCATTCCAAAATCAGGCCTGAAGCCCAATTAAAATGGATCTAGATAATCTGTTTCCTCCAAGAGAACTTGGAGCTGTTTGGCCACCACACGCTCAAACACCTTGCCCAGGAAAGGGATATTTGCAACAGGTCTATAGTTGTTCAGGTTTTCTGGGTCCAGATTTGATTTTTTTAAGATTGACTTAATCACAGCCTCTTTCAATGGGGCTGGCACCACCCTCTCCTTCAAGGAGGCATTCACAGCCTCCTGGACCCAAGTGCAAATCCCTTCCTTAATTTTAATAATCAACCATGATGGGCAAGGGTCAAGCATACAAGTGGTAGGTCGAACCTGCCCAAGTAACTTGTCCACATCCTCAGGCCTCAATAACTGAAACTCATCCAACACAATAGGATCAGACGGTGCTCTGGGCGCCTCAGTTAAAGGAACTACATTAGCTGTGGAGTCCAATTCATGGTGAATCCGAGCGATTTTATCCTCAAAGTGCTGCGCAAACTCATCACAGCGAGTTTCCGAGGTTTCTACTGTATCTTTCTCTGGCCCTGAAAGTAAAAGGCCATGAACCACACACAGGACCGGTGCAAGGCAGCTTGGTGCCCTAGGCAAGATCAGATATTTTGCGCCCCCCCTCCCACTTGAGAGCGCTGTATTTTTTTCAATGCGTTTCTGACGCCCCCTTTAGCCCTGCGCCCTAGGCAGCTGCCTAGTTGGCCTAATGGTAGCACCGGCCCTGACCACACATTAAAGTTCCGCTGGACGGCACTAGCGGAAAAGAACTCCTTCTTTACCACCCTCACCGCCACGGAGTAGGCCCGATAATGGGCTCTAACCCGTGTTTGGTCGGATTGAGCACGCGTTTTCCTCCACCTGCACTCTAGCCGTCTCCCCTCCTGCCTCATTGCCCTTAACTCTGGTATATACCAAGGAGCTGGCCATTACCATGTTAAGAGTGGGTGCTCAACCAAATCTTTTCCTGCCTGTCATTTCTCATTCCAAATTATCCTCCCTCCACCCATTCAACATTCCTTTTTTCTGGTATACCAATGAACTCCAGATTTTTATTTTTATTTTTATCGGGGGGGGGGGTGTACGGACAATGGCAGAGATTGTTGTATGAGGTGGAGGAAAGGTCTATGAAAGCTTATTAACCATGATAGCTAACTGGAATGGCAGGCAAACATGTCCATCACTTCCATTCACTGCTTGAAAGAATCCAAGAATCTGGCTGGCTGCTGTTCTAAACAGAAGGCGGAATTAGATTAATCTTGGCCAGATCCAGCATATTTTTTTGCAGTTTTTGTTGAAAAGTTATCAACAAACTATAGTAAAGTTGTCAATAGTAAAGAAGACAACAGGTTTAACTTATTTTTTTGTTAACACAGATGCATGGCCATGAACGTGAGATTGTTAGTATTACTACTGAGAGCTAGTCTGTCTAATATAGCTAAGTACAGGTGCCGTAAGTTTTATGCCAAACACCCCTTCTCTAAATGGTGCATACATGCAGTATGGGCCATTTTAGCTATAAAATATGGTCCTGTCCTGTTTCTTCCATTTTCCACAGAAACATAAAGCAGTAGAGGCAGAAAGCACTGAAACCATCAGTTAAAAAACATGTTAATCCTAAATCCACTGAGAACTACAGTATTTTTCCATGTATAAGACTATACTTTTCCCTAAAATTGTTAGACTAAAAATTGAGGGCCGTCTTATACATGGAAGTAAGCCAAGGAGAGAACCGCGTGGTTGCGAAACTGCCCAGTGGGGGTCGTCTTATACATGGGGGCGTCTTATACATGAAAAAATACGGTAAACTACTATCCCAGCTCTTCCTAGCGCCTCCACACACCTGCCATATGCTTTCAAATACAGCAGCAATGGACATCCAGCCATGAAGAGGACGTCATGTTTATGTCAGAGTCTTTCCTGAGCAAGGAAATCAATGCTGACTCTCAGTTGTGTGAAGACTCTCCCAAGTCACTGGATGAAGATATGGCTGAGACTCATGAAGCAAACGATATTAGTAGCATTGTTTGAGCACACATGCAATGATTGTTGCCTCCACTGGCCAGAACCGGAACTATGGTAGACACAGGGGTGTGTGTACCACTTCCTGACTAAGAAGGGCAGTGCTTCAATTTCTAGCTAAAACCATGCCTCCACAGTTGACCATTGCTCCCTCCGCCTAACCTGCCACAATCAAAGCCCTGCCACAATGAGTAAATACTAAAAAATAAATATTAAGGGGTCTAATAAAAGTATGGAATAAACATCAGTATCATACCAAGTGCAAAAGCAGCATCCAATTCTAAATAATAAAACAATAGTTTTAACCAGGGCTTTTTTTCTGGTGGAACTCACCGGAACTGAGTTCCAGCACCTTTTCTTCTATTAATTGCATTACAATTTAATCGCCATCTACTCCGGAGGAAATGTAATCCAAGAGTTCCGGTACCCTTTTCTCCAGAAAAAAAGCACTGGTTTTAACATCACCTCGTTTAAACATTCCTTTTTCTTTTATTTGAAGCACCAATATAATTAATCAGATTGTATCAAAGTGAGTGCGTGTGTGTGTGTACATATACTATATTATCCTACATGTAACATTTTTCACAGAAAATGCAAAGAAGTGGTCTAAACAGTGTATGATTTTATTTCAACAACTTTAGAATCAACCAAGTACTTAAACTGAGGCCTACCAGAATCCTCCATGGCTGCCCGACCAGATCTAGCTTGTGTAGAGAAAGAGCTTGAGTCCTAAATAAAATCTGGGCTGGAACTCCTCTAGTATGCTAGATTTTAGTATGCTAGAACTGCTAGGAAAACATGACATGGATACTATACCAGACCTTACTGAAATCTGAGTATTAAATAAGGATACTTTACAGACAGTACTTTTAAATTAAAAATATTGCTATAAAAAGCTTGTTCATAACCAGCAGCAAAAAAATAAGCTTGTTCATAACCATTAGCAGAACATGTAAGATACAACTATGTACAATATGCACACTGCCAATGAAATTAATGAAGTTTAGAACCATGTTCTTGCACAACTCCTACTCATTTCACAAAAGTCTTTAGTGGGTTATGCTCCTTATCATAGGAAAGTAGTATAAGCACACACAAATGCCCTAAAGTTAAATGGAAGTAATTTAAAGTGGCTGCTAAGAGAAAGGGTAGACCTGAAAGCAATTTCTAAAGGATCAAGCAGCCAGTAATGGATTATCTCTGCTTTTTAAGAATCAGGAAAACATATAGGTGCTGCTCAGCACCACTCAGAACTTTGGCACTGTCAATACTAAACAATGACACACATATACCCTAGATATTTTGCACCTGGTTCATATTATTGAAAGCTGATGAATTAAAAATGAGGGAAGTAGGGGAGAGTTTCTCTGTGCCTAATTACTATGAGTTTCATAGCCTGCTTTTTGTAGCTACATTCCAATAAAGGTGACCACCTCCACCTCCCTGTAATTTCACAGAAACCAAAAAGCTGACCAAGAAGCTGGTCAGATAAAGAGCATGAGCTAGCCTTGACCAGATAAGATATGGGCACATCAGTAAACCGTGAGTCAGCAAGTGTGAAGACTCCTAATAGTACAAACAGCCCATTGTCAAAAGGGTGGGGGGGAAGAGCTGTGCAAATGCACAGGTGTAAAAGCGTATATTCTATGTGTTGTATAAAAGTGGGCGCCTGCGTGCGTTCTGGGCCTTCCCCTGTTGTGTCCCAGGGGAGGACATGCTGCAGCATTTTTCTTTCCATAAAGCACTTTGTTGTCTGACCACCTTAACCGCGTCTGGCTACTAAATCGGCTGAGGTCAGCTAGACAACGAACTGAGTCCAGTTTGGGCTCTTACCACAAAAATAACACATCAAGCCACTGTTAACACGCAGCCTCCTGCAAGGCTGAATTCTAAGAACTCTGTTTTCTGACTATACTTTGTGCAAGCAACTAGAACTGTCACATGCACTGCATGCTAAAGGCCGCAGCCTTTGTCTTCTCCAAGTTCTGTCTATTTCAGAGGCTAACATGCTGCAATTAGTCTAATTAATGTGAAACAATGAGCTGTGTTACCACTTATCAAATTGATTGTTCCCCTATCAAAACAAAACAGGCTGGCTTTTTGATGTAATTTCAAGAGATGATTTGAAATGTCATGTTGCTGCAAGCCAATTACCTTATGACTGGAGTCACGGTCAACAGAATACATAATTAGCCGGAGTTTGGGAAGGCTGCTTACTGCTAGTATGCTAATTAACTGTCTTTTGTCATAAAACAAAAAGGTTGTAGCTAGGGTTGTGAAATAGGTCTTTTTTATTTACATTTCTTTGTGCTTATCAATGTGAGGCATGACAATGCAAAAGAATGGAAAATTTTAATTCCGCTACTTCAAATTAATACTGAGCTGCAAGGTCAGGCTTAATGTGGGACTACAATAACATTCAAACTCTGTTTCATGCAACACTCAGGCTGCATATAATAACACACACAGGGGAAAATTAAGCACAAAGCAAATCTCATTCCCAAGAGTCATTGAGACTCACCTAATGAATCACAACATTAAACCAATATCATACTCTTTTTCTCCCAAATTAGAAACTGTCTAAATGTACTGTGGGCTACCCTGCCAGCTCCAAATTGCTTTACGCCTATTTTAACTGCTTTTATAAAGAACAAAAGGCAGCATCTCATTCCTAAATGCATTTATTTTGGAAGGAGGTCCTATTAAGTACATCTCCTATGGAAATTTTTCAAACTCCTGACCTGCTGTACACCAGACCCTTGAAGTTGTGGCAATTAGAGTAAGTAACTGATATAAATTTTGGCCCAAAAGATAGAAGCACCTCCCTAAATTTGAGTCTTCACATGCTGCCACGATAGCCTGCTTTCCTTGTAGCACAAGTCGTTCCTTAAGAAGAGACATCTGAATTCCCCTTAATAACTAAGTAACAACTGCACATTTATTGTAAAAGGGCCAGACTAGATGAGACAGAGATTTGTGATCAAATCTCCTTTTAATTTTCCTTTAAAAGCAGCTGATGGGGGAGGGCACCCAAATTGCACTGGGTCCATGGCACTGGGGAAGGAGAGTTAACCATCGCCACCTGCACCATATTCTCAATCTAAAATGTTCCTTCCATTGCTATTTGCCTTCTTATGGGAAATATGGGTGAGGCTAACAACAAAATGTTGCAGTGTGGCATGCTCCAGTTCAGGATTCCAACCAATCAGTCATGCCCTTTCCCAGGATATTCCATTCTATTATTTATTTATTTATTCATTACATTTCTATACTGCCCATTAGCCAAAGCTCTCTGGGTGGTTTACAAGAAAACCTATCCCCTGGTTTTCTGTAGCTGCTGCTGCTGTTTTCCTTCCAACAATCAGTCAGCATTCCTTGCCAACTGGATATGTGTGGATGGTGGCATTTTGGCTACATAAGAACAGCTATTAGTATATATGATATTGGTACTTCTTGTTCATTAGGAAGGCAGGATAGAGATGGAACTACCTCTGATTATTCAAGAATCAATGCAATGATTAAAATCACAATACAGTAATACCTTGGATTGTAAGTAACTTGGTTTGAGAGCGTTTTGCAAGACAAGCAAATTTTAAAATATTTATTTAATTTTTTTGGACTTGATATACAAGCGACGTCTTGCAATACAAGTACTGTAGTGCGGCTTAAATTAAAAATCTCTGTACAAATTTTTTTGGGGGATTTCGTTTTGATATAAGAGTGCTTTGGATTACAAGCACGTTTCCGGAACAAATTATGCTCTCAATCCAAGGCATGACTGTATTATAATAAAACAGTAATATCAAACAAAACACAACAAAGGCAAGCACAGCACATAAAACACAATTTTCAGATAAAACATCTACCTGGCAAGATAAAAGCTTGCCAGAATAACAACAACAACCCTCTTCACTAATCAGTGGAATCAGAAATGTGGTCACCCGAGCTTCCAGGTACCAGGTATTCAGTAATATGCATGCAGCCACTGGGAAGGCTCTATCTCTTGTCTCAAGAAACTGTGCTTCCATCAAAATTGGGACACAGAGGATGGCTGTCCCCTGCACTTGATTTTAATGAGCGGGCAAGCTAATATAGGAGGAGGCTTCCCTCAGGTATCCTGGACCCAGACCATTTAGAGCTTAAAGATAATCACCAACACTTTGAACTGTGCCCTGAAACAGATTGGTAACCAGTGCAAGTGTTTCAGGATATAGTATTTGATATGGTCCCACGTGCAAGCATCTTTGTTACTGCATTTTGGATCAAATGAAGTTCCTGAAAATTCTTCCAAGTTAGCCCCAATTAAAAACAATGACAAAAAAAACTGCCCTTCTGTGTTAAAGGGATGAGAGGTGGCTTGAGACATTTTCATACCTGAGGCAGTATCCAAATCCAAATTCCACCTTCCTTCATGGAAAAAAACCCTAAAGAATTGACATTTTGTTGTCCTTTCATGGTGCCCCCAAATCTGCCACCTGAGGTAGAATGGCTCACTGTTCCTAGGGGTAAGGCTGGCCCTGGGTGCAGGCAGAAATCATAAATAATTAAAATTCACCAATGGCCAAATAAACAACACACACTAGGATTACATTTCCATGTCAGCTCTGTCTCCTCTCCTATCTAAATCTCTCCAGCAGGAAAGATATTTAATGTGAAATATCAGTGTGAGAGCCAGTATGCTGTAGTGGTGAGAGTGTTGGACTGGGACTAGGGAGACCCAGGTTTTAATCCCCACTCTTCCATGAAGCTCACTGGGTGACTTTGGGCCAGTCCCTGACACTCAATCTAATCTACGTCACAAGGCTGTTGTGAAGAGAAAATAGAGCCGAGGAGGATCATGTATGCGGCCTTGGGCTCCTTCAAGGAAAGGTGGGATATAAATGTAACAAACAAACAAATTTAATTAAGATTGTTTCTATTTAAACATCTATAGGATAATAAGATTACATCCCATTCCTAATTGGATGTAAATCCCATTCAAACATATGGACTAACTTCCTAACAAATGTAATTAGGATCAAGGTGTCAGTGGACATGGTGCACAATGTCAGTTTACTTGGGTTCTTAATGACTTGGGTTCTTTTTGACAACAAAGTTTCCAAGTGAAGATTCATGGACTTTATTTTAAACTTCTTGCTTTTTTAAGATAGTTACAAGGTAAAAGCAACCCAGCCTACTTTCAGTAACCAATTAGCTGCTGCTGTATTAGTCAGGAGGCCATTCCCTGCTACAATCCCATGCACACCTCATTGAATACAAAGGGAGCACAATGGGACTTAATTCCAATATGCTGCACCTAAGATACACTTTTGTACAAAACTAACATATCACCTTTAGAAAAGAGGCCATAAAATCTATGATTTCTAAGGAAGAACCTAAACCAGAGCAAAACCAAGCAAGTATTTGTTGAAATTTCTCTACAAGAACTACCACGAAGCATAAATCTAACTAGACCAATACGAAACTAAGGACCTTTAATTACAAATATGCAGTTCTTATTCAGTTGTGGAGAACTCCTCAAAGCAGGGCTTTGGCTGCAAGAGAAATAGATTTTCCCTGTACTCAAAAGGCTATTTTTTGTCAGTGGAAAAATGCATTTCCACTTCTTTTGCAAGACAATTGCAGTAATCTGCTGGCCATACGATTTTCATGGGCACTTGCACTTGCATGTAATGCTAAACCATGGTTAGTGCAACCTCACCCAACCTGATGCCCTCCAGATGTTTTGGACTTCAACTCCCATCAGCCGTAGGCAGCATGGTCAATGGTCAGAAATGCTAAGATTTGTAGCATTTTACAAATTAAAAACTTCTGGAGAGCACCAGTTTGGGGAAGGGTGATTTAGCATTATGCGGATAAACCTGTGGAAGCCTCCGATTCATGTACTCTTCCCTCCACAAGGAGTTTGGAAGCTTCTGTTTCCATTTTTGACTAACCTCGGCTTAGTGTTACATATGAATCTTGACAAACTGTTTTAGGGTGCAATCCCAGAAAAAAGTCTTTCAACAGCTAGCTGTCAAAACTCAGTGTTCCTTTTTAGATGGGGTTTTTGACAAGGTTTTTTGTTGTTGTTGTTGACAGGGCCATATACATGTATATGCATATGTCCCTGTCAAAACCCCATTTTAAAAGGAAGCCTGAGATTTGACAGCTGTGAAAACTCCATGCTCCTGTAAAATGGATGACTGTCATTTTTCCACCTTCCCAAGCACCTAGCGTGTGGAAAAGTGTGAGGACACTGACCAAAGTGTGGTCCAAGCAAAAAAATCTAGAGGATCGTGCCATGAAGGGAGTAATCTACTTGGCACCCCTTTCCATGGTCAAAGCTCACTCGCAGCTTTGCTTTCCCTTGACAGCTTTTGACAGCTGTCAAGAGATGGCAAAGTTTAAAAAGAAAACTGGCCCTGTTTGCAGCCTCTCTGAGTCAATGTCCATGGTTGGTGCCTGCTGCACTTTGACAGCAGTCACCGCCAAGCAGATTACCCAGGCAAGGCTTCCTATTTTGGACCCCTGCAACTTGCACAAGTCCATTTAAAAAAAAAAAAATATTGACAAAAAAAGCACAAATTTTTCGCGCTAGAAAAAGGTGGCAAACCAGTGACTGCCCCTCCAGCGTGCTGCTTGGACACTTGGGGGGGGGGCTGTCACTGGCTGTCAGCTTGGAGATTATAAAGGGGGAACAAGGGGGGAAAACTGTGGCAAGTGAAAAAGGGCTCGTGATCGTGGCAGGGAAAGGTGACAAGGTGGCTTTAGTTGCCAAGTCCCCTGGGATACTGGCTGGAGGACTGAGGGGGAAGGAGTGGGGGGACAACCCACAGTGATCCCGATCATCTATCAGGCGCACCATGGGTTCTGTGAACAACCAACCCACAGCTGGTTATTCGCAGGGTGACGTGCAAACCTGCCTATTGTCTACAGTCAGTGACGTTATTGGTGATTAAAGACCACAATTTGCCTTCTCATGTCATTTTCTATGTTGGGATCTTCTAAAAAAGTATATGTACTCACTTCTTTAAAACCTTGGAATGCCCCTGCTGCATTATGGAACTACCCTGAATACTTCTTTCTTTTAGATGTTGAACACCAACAAAGCTACCGTACATACTCAATGTCCATTTCTTTTATGAACCTTTTTTTTTTTAATTAAAAAAAAAAAAAGATGCTGTTGTATACCCTTCTTCCAATATGGGAGCACAGATCTACCTCTTTTCAAAATAAATTGGAGATAAGTTCCTAAAGTTATCCCCCCGTCCCTCACAGTGAGGTTCCTGTCCACAAATTAGATGGAGATATCCACTAGATTGGGTCTACTGCTTGTTTAGTGCTAGAGTGGCCTTCCCCAATCTGGTCCCTGCCAGATGTGCTGGACTATGACTCCCATCATCCCCATCCAGCATGACCCATGACCATGTTGGCTGGGAATGATGGGAGTTGTAGTCCAGCACATTTGGAGGATACCAGGTTGGGGAAGGCTATGCTAGAGAATATCTCCCCCCCCTCCGGTCATGTAGAAATAATCCTACATTTTTATTGTGCATTATGAAACCTATAACTAACATGAAAACACTAATTTCTTCTGCTGCTGTCATTTACTAGAATCAATATCATTCTTCCTGTCTTTATTCAGCAGAGAAAACAAAGCTAATCCCAATTTCTAAAGAGCCAGCTAATAAAGGAGTCAAGGGATCATTAGTCTAATTAACTCATTCCTGTTTTCAGTTTACATTTCATTATGCCATTACACTCTCTGAAATGTCAATTTTTATATTCCATGAAAAACTGTTTAACATATAGACATTAAATTAAACAAATCTTAGCATATATTTTATATTACAGATAATCAATGTTACCTCAAATTTAAGCAATTTCTCTTCAGCTAAATCATAAATTTAAGCAAACCTTACTTAATACAAAATGTATTGTATAAATATTTGTATTATGATTTTTGTATCTGTTCTCACAGCTTTGACATAGATCCTTGTATTCAATGGGATTACTCTTGTCTGCAAAATTAAGCATGCACTTAAGTACTTTCCTGCACCAGGGTCTAAAATATGAGTTAGTACAGGGAGTTCATAAGTGTTGGGAAGACAGATATTATCTGGTATTATCTTCTGCCACCACAAATGGCCTGACATTCTTTATGGAAGACCTTTAAATATGAAATGTCTTTTTATATGGATTTGATTCTAAGAATGACAGAAAATGCACTACTCCTATTGACTTTCAGTTTCCAGAGAATGTTAAATGTGTGAATTCAGTTCCTCATAGTCTGTAACATACAACAACATATCTGGTTGTATCTATCTAATACTGTCACATACCAATACTTTTTATCTTATTTTTATTTTATTAATAAATAGGAAATTGACACACAAGTTGTATATTGCTTCTAACTTTTCTTCTTCTTCTTAATTGTACAGAAAGGGTTTTCTATGGTGTTTTTTTTTTTTTTTTAAGCAATGCTTCAGTAGTAGTAATTGCTTACCTGGCAAGTCACAAATAGCTCCCGAGATATGCAAGTGGATATTAACTGAGAATTCAAAATCTGAATAGGCAGTCAAAGGAAACAGGACAGCCATATACTACGTAACTGGTACAACATATTTCTGGATTAATGGTGCCAGGCAGTCAGCTGAATGTTTTTCTCCATCCTAGAAAAGGGCTGGGGTGGGGTGGGGTGGGCGGGAACTATTTCCCAGTGTGAACTGCAAGTGTGTGCCTCCATTAGGCAGAACCATGGCAGAAATAGTATGCATACCCAGACTACCATTCCACTACTTGCTTTGCAGTAGTGCCCCTTGAATTTTGGTCCCCTTGATGGCTGCATACTTCTCTTGAATGGTATGTGCTAACTGTGGTACACACAACATGCAATAACATTCTTAACATCTTTTCTATTTTCCAACAGCAGCTATGTTCGCACTTCAGAGAACCATTAAGAAGTCCTAGATGGGTTGGCAACTTCAGGGGTGTGTGTGGCCATTTTTGCCTACAGACCCCTCTGTGAGCCACATTCTGTGGGCTGCCACACACTGCACAGAGCACCAGGGGAGAGGAAACCATTGGGCAAGCCTTAAATGTCCAAATTGCACTTGTTTTCAAATGAGAATTGACTGTCTTAGGCTTCCGCGGTAGCAAACCGGCATGGAAGCCTAAAACAGCCATAGCAAGTGCAATTTGGACATTTTAGGCAGGGCCGGATTAACATAGGGGCGATTGGAGTGGCCGCTCCAGGCCCATAACAGACAATAGGCCCACAATATAGGGACACGCGGCACGATTTGAGTTAGCTTTGATCGTTATCATTCAGCATAATTAATGATTTTTTCAAGATTAGAAAGGTGTTCTAAGCACATCTGCATTACAGGCTTGAGGCAAGACCTAGCAAGAACTGTTGTTCTCAAATTAGCATTTCGGTAGGTTTTTGCATTTCAATCACTGTTACTACATTTCTTTGAAGCACATGGGGGCTTGCTAGGGTCTATAATATTCAGATTTAGAAGGGACCTCTCTCTCCAGCCTCGAGCAAAAGATCTTTCTGATTCGCAGCTCAATTGTTCAAATGCTAGTTTAACAAAAAAACGAAAACGAAACAAAGCAACAAGAACAACACAATTATTCTTGGTCAAGCAAAGCTTCCTGGCTTTTTGTTGTGGCTGCTTTTTCTTTTTTAATAAATAAATTTGGGGGAAATTGGGAAGACCCTTACTGATGAGCTGCAGGAGTTTTTGAGTTTTGGCACTTTAATGGTAATTAAAATATTTAATTTGTTTTAATATAAAATTGCGTCTTCATTTTATTTATTTCCATAAAAAGGCCCACCAAAATCCTCAGCACCAGGCCCATAATGCTCTTAATCCGGCCCTGATTTTAGGATTTCTTAGTGGTTAGCTACTGAAAACTGGCAGCAAAGCAGCAATGTTTTTGACACAACAAATTTTGGTGGCTTGGAGGCAGGCACCACACCAGGGGGTGGAGAGGGCCACATGCAGCCCATGGGCCTGGCATAGATGTTACAAGCAAATTGGTACCTTCAAGGTTGTGTCTGTTTAGGGGCTCACATGACTGAATTATTGAATTAATTATTGAATTATTCTCCAAACCCCCAAAAATCCCCACATGTGGAAAGCTAGCATGTTAGGGACAAGGCTTGCCTATGGCCCTTCTCCCTGCCAGTTTCTATGTGGAGGGATTTTTATGCATGGAGGAGTACAAAGACTTATCGGCCACCATCTGCAGTCTGATTCTCCACTCATAGAGAATAGGGAGGGCTATAGCTAACATGGCACTTGCTAATGCTTCAGTGATAGTGTCAGATCTTTGCATCTCAGCAACTTAGACTCTTAGTGCTTTGCAGCATCACCTTCTAACTTAATATGTTGTAACAGGGCATGGCATATTGTAACATGCCATAATGTGCTTGGAATCTTACAGTACACACATATATTACACTTCCTTTGAAAATACGTGTGTGTGTGTGTGTGTGTGTGTGTGTGTGTGTATTATAAGTTTGAAGCAACTTTGGAACAGATGTTTTACCAGCCTAGCTTATCAAATGAATAATGTTCTGTTCAAAAGCAAAGAAAATATAGAACGTGATTTTTTAAGCTGCATTATTTTTATAATAGGCATCAGGATTCTCTCTACCTCTTTTTTTAATTGTTACATTTTCTTTCTTTCTAGAAAAACCCCAAGCCTTCTGTTGCTAGAAAGAGAACAAAATGATTAGGTGATACCTAACACTGTTTGTAGGGAATGCCATAAAAATCCTTTATTTGGGCTTTTAAGCAGACCTGAAATGTTAACGCAAAAACAAGTGCTAAACCCAGAGCTGTGGCACCATAAGCCCTGTCTAACAAGGTGTTGAGCACCAAAGCCCAAGGGAGTGTTGGTGTTCTCACTGTGAGATTAGACAAAAGCACTCACGCAGGACACAGAGGGAATATGATGGGACAAGAAGTGAGCAATCCCAGCAGGCACTCTGTTGAAATGTCAGTCAGGCACACTGCCTCCACCACCTTTCACAGACCTAAACATCTCTTTATGTCAGAACAAATTGGGCGATCCTCAAATCTTTTTTCTTTTCCCTGACTTCAATGCGATGAGTGCAGGGAATGAAAAAGACAGAGAGAGAGAGAGAGAGCAAGAGAGCAGGAGGGAGAAAGAGAGGGAGGGAGTGTGAAGAGACAGTTCAGTTCACATGAAAGCACTGTGACACATTACAAGACTGAATACTGATATTGGCAACCCATACAATCTTATCAGAGTAGTCGTATTAACAACAGCAGCTACCAGTCTCACTCCAACTTCATCAGATTATTTCTCCTTTTCCAAACATTCAAGAGATGCTCATTCTTTATCAAAGGCCATCAAAATGTCAACACATAATTTTAATTATTTGTGTATTAACGTCTGACATCTCTATCCTAACACTTGGGAATGTTATATAAATGCAGCATTGTCATCTACAAAATCCTGTGGGTTTGGTCCAGACTAAGTTGGATGAATTTAGTTCCCAATGAAATCAACAAAAACTATAAGTTCTTGTTTGTAAAAGTACCAGGATCAATTTGCTCTACATGGACTAGGTTAGATAATCTGGATTAGGCAAATGGAGATGAGGAGGTAATGACAGATGGATCTCCACAATAGCAGAAATGCCATTATTTTATTTATTATTTATTATTTATTTATTATATTTATACCCCGCCTTTTTTCCTGCAAGGAACCCCAGGCGGCTTACATAATCCTCCTCCTCCTCCTCTCCATTTTATCCTCACAACAACCCTGTGAGGTAGGTTAGGCTGAGAGTCAGTGACTGGCCCAAAGTCACCCAGTGAGTTTCATGGCCGAGCGGGGACTAGAACCCGGATCTCCTGAGTCCCAGCCCAACACTCTCACCACTACACCACACTTGCTGTTGCATACATAATTTGTTCCTAGTCATATCTCTGACCAGTTAACAGCACAATATACATGCCTACTCAGAAGTCCCAGAATTATTCAGACTTCAGTGGGGCTTACTCTCAGGTAAGGGAGTATACGATAGTAGCCTAAGTGTTGTGCAACAATTTTATGTGACATTCTATACAACCTACAACAATGGTTTTCAGTGTAGCAGTTCTAATTCATGTGGTTATACGCATGGCAACATCTTTAGTAACTCCTAAACATGGGCAGAGAAATTCTAAGTGGCAGGGGAGCAAAGTGGTGGACAATTTGCTAGTCCCAAAGCCCTGCTGGTTCTTGCCAGCCAAGGCAGGAGATGTAGGGGGCCAGGTTTTCCTACAAAGAGGGTTGGCAGATCTCTGTTTTGTTTGATTCCCCCCACCCTGCCATAGAGATCAATGGGTGGGGGAACAATGTTAGCTCCAGGCAGGCGCAGTTGCTGGGCATGATCCTGGGGCCTGTTTGGGGGAATTAGGGGACTTTGCGTACAGTGGAGCAAAGGCCACCAATGACCTGCCACAACACATCCTGTTTCAGGGTCAACAGCTGGTGGGGATACTGCTGGCAATAGAACTACATCTGCAGAGCTGGCGGAGGGGCACTCTTGCACCATCCTATCCCCTCTTAGCCATCCTTCCAAGAGGGTCAGAATTGCACTATTACTTGTTGATAAATTACACAAAAGACTACAAAACCTAAAGTAGTATAAAATGATTGTCAAAACTTAGAAAATTAAATCTATGGGGAAAAGCAGCTTTATCTCACATAAACTGTATAACCTACAGGCTTGAGTTGATCAAAGACAAAGAAAAAACAGAAAAGTTTATGTCAAAACTTTGGATCTTTAGTTCATTTTTAAATACTATTTTGTAAATAATGATTCATCCCTACAGCTTAATTATACAAAACTTTAAAATTAACCATAATCAATAAAACAATTCATTTTGGTAAATTAGCAAATAAAGTGCATTTTAACATTCCACTAGGAAATTGTTAAATACCTATATAGCTCATCTAGTCAGTGGCCAATATTACTATACAACAACAAAAACAACAACATATAATAAACTATGCATTAGTTCTGGTATTCCTAAAAGGAAGAGAGTCTTTTTAAGCAAACGAAATGCCATTGATTTTTGCAGGTGTTTAACAAAGATAAGCTGAAAGGGGGACTTCTATTCTAAATTTGGTGGTGGCAAAAATGAATTTGAATATGTTCAAAAACAAATCTGAAGTCTTCTAAAATGGATGTATACGGAAAACTGAAAGATGTAAATAACATTTCTCACATTATTGTGAGATATGGAATAAAAATGTTCAAAAATTCAAAGAGTCATGCTGCGGGAAAACAGCATTTCATTTAAATATCATATTATTTGGGAAACATCAAAAAAGGTATGCTGCTTATTTATTTGTCTATTAAAACAGGAAAGCATTTTAAGGCTTCTCCAAATGTAGCTACAAGTACAACCCAGAATGGGGAACAATATACAGCCACTGGATAGGAGGAAAATGCTGCACCTAGAAGGGAAATACAGGAAATTAAAACAACACCTACTTCACCTCAAAAAAGAACTCTGGGGGGAAATGTCCCATTGGTTACTGGCACAATCAGTCAATATAAGGGCAGGTGCACAGTCCTACCTCCTACGCTGTAGTCTTTTTGGCACCAGGTGAAGACCTTTTTATTCTCTCTCTCTTATTTTACTCTTGTAGTTTTAAAAATGTGTTCATGCTTTTTAGACCCTTGCACTGCTGTTGTCCTCTGCTGTTGGTTTTACTTTGGTATCATTAGGAGCTGCAGATGTTACATTCTGTTTTATTACATTTGTGAATTTTAGGTTTTTAACCATTATTTGTGAACCACCCAGAGAGCTTTGGCTATTTGTCAGTATAGAAATGCAGTAAACAAACAAATGAACAAATGAAATGCCCCCATTTAATTCCTTGGGACAATTTGACTGAGCAGAGTTCTGTATCCACCTAGGAACTGGGCACACTTCCCTCTTTGAGAGCACTATGAGCAGACATACAACATATTACCATAGTTTACAGTGAAAGGGATAGACAGCAAAGAAACTATGAAGAAAATTCCTTCAATTAAGGCAGTAAGGTTATTTTAATTGGATGAAAGAAATGGAGTGGAGCCCAATCTACATAATTGTTAAAATGGAGTTTGGGATTTAAGTTAATTTAGAGGCACTTCACATCCTCTTTTTTCCTCCACACAACTGTTGGTTCATAAAATATATTGCAATTCATGAAATCACACAAATGTGGATGGTTTAGGGTTAGAAAAATGACAAAAAATGAGCATGTGAACAGCATCAAATAGATCCTAATATGTGCATTTGCAGCTAATACAAGCGGTATATGTCAGCAATGTACAATGAAGGCAGCTCTGAAAGAAGACTGCAGAGGCTATGTATATTTTAGTATATCAGAGAGAGAGAGAGAGAGAGAGAGAGAGAGAAGAAATATATAGTTATAGATATATCCTATACACACACACACACACACACACACACACACCAAACCTGCCATGGAAGTGTGAATTTTGATCAAACATATAGCTTGAACCCTAACTTCAGAGATATACAGCTTCATCTGAAATAAGCTCAAAAGGCACAAAAACATAAGTTAAAGCAAGCAAAAGGAGGTTACGTTGTTAAGGAGGCACACTGATCACAGCCACTCTTCTGTTTCAACAACCAACATGTTCCTATGAACTATTGTAAAACTACAGATGTTTGTAGGACTGTGCATAAGGATTTTTCTTCGCTAAAGCAACCTCTATCAGACCTTGCTTGAGCCAAGTGGAGGGAGGTCCCTTGAGAGAGATAATAAGGAATGTCAGAACAGTCTTGGTTATGCCCTTTGTTAGTATAATTCCTCTTTTAAGAGGTACTGAGGCATTGCTAATGGCAACTGGGCAGAGCTGCATAGGTCCATCTTATGTGACATGCTTAGGGTTACAGCAACATATAAACCTCTATTTGCAGCACTGCAACTAAATGGGCCCTGTTTAACGGGGAAGAAGGAAATGATGATGATCTAGAGCATAGTCCCGTGGCAGTAAGGCATGCCTAAGTCCCATTGATTTCTGCAGGTCTTAACGTGTATTTAACTGTCACAGGACTGCAGCCTTGGTCCATTATCAATCTCCCCTAATGAGCTGTGATCATTTTATTTGTGTAATAAGTTATATCATGTGATGATCTTAATTCTCTCATGGAACTTAATCCATTTCTCAGATGCAAGCTTTTACATTGGTTAAATTTAGCAAAAAAGAGTTCTGACATAAACTTACACACATGTGCCACATCCTAACTTCAAGTTCTTTTCTTTCTGTAGGTACTAAAATATGAATATGTCCTTCAGTGTAACACTAGTTTAACTGAAGCTTTCTTTGACTGCATAAATGTTTGAGACTGCACCTTCAAGAGAAGCTTTGGGGGTTGGGCAACAAGAAGTTGAACATCACCAAGTATGGAGTGAACTACTATACCTCTTCTCCAAAAGAAGACTATTCTACCTGCCATCACATTATGTGGACATTCATTTAAAGTTTACTTACTTCCTTGCACTATATTGTATTATTTTTAAGGACTTGGGTCCCACTAATGAATATGGGCAACTCACTATGGCTTGAATTCTGAATTGCTCCTCCATTCCCAAGGGTCCACCAACATTCAAGAAAAGGTTTTGGTGGAATGCAGAAGGCTTCAGATAGAAGGAGTGGGGGAAAGATGTATTCTGTGAATGTAAACTCTGTTTCATTCATGGAAGAAAAGTTAGGATCCAAGTCAATAAATTGAAAACCAAAAAAAATTAAAACAACAATCACCCTGTGAGGTAGATGAAAAATGCTGGTCCATGAGAAAAAAATCCAAAATCCACCGTTGGGCAAAACCTTTATGCAGGGGCGTGTGTGCAACTTGTGGCCCTCCTGATGTTTTGGCCTACAAGTCCCATCAGCCCTACCCAGCATTGCCAATGGTGAGGGATTATGGAAATTAGTATAGGCCAAAATATCTGGAGGGCCACAAACTGCCCACCCCTGCATTAAGACCAACAAAAATCTGACCAAAAAAATGTGCAAGCTCTCAAGTTCTCCATCTCTCTTCAGCAGGCTAGGTAGTACAAAAAGCAGGGGATGGGGAAAAGCAACAGAAAAGTTAAAAAGGAAAGGAAAAAAGACCAGATGTTGTGGCCATGAGGTCTGCAGTTTAGACAGAGCCTGTGAGATGGAAAGGTGACAACTCGTCCAATGCCATCCAGCGAACTTCATGGCTGTCAGAGATTTGAGTATGGGTTTCCACAATCTAAGCCAATGTTTTGCCACTGCACTGTACCAATTCCCTGTAATGGGCCACCTCCATGGGGAGGCAATCTGCTGCACTGAGCATCAGTATCTTCTACCCTCTAGCACTTTAAATCCAGACCTTACACCTCCAAGTCTGCCAGAGTTTCATCACAGTTCAATTTCAATTAAGCCACTTGGTATTTACAGCAATGTAACTGAAAGTAGATTTTGGCTCATTATCTCCATAAATCTGAAGTAATATACTAGTGTCTCAAGACATTACTTCATTTTCATAACTAGGAGAAGATTTCATTTCTGTGGATTTGTGTTAAAAGCAATTTGGAAACTTTGCAACAATGATATTACTTACCATAAAACTGAAAGCAATGAATGTATCATGAGAAGCAGCTATTGCGTAATCTTTGTATCTAATTCTTCATTCTTAATTACTGTGGGAATTTAAGTGTACTATGTTCTTAAGTACTCTAAAGAATTAGCTCATTTAAGAATTTGGTAGGAAAATATCATTATTTTGAAATAACCTTTTCCCTTCCCACTCTCCTTTTTGTTTTAAAAATTGTAAGGTGTGTGTGTCAGGGAGGGGGCATATGAACCTTCATTTATAAATAGATCCAGATAAGAGGGCAAGTCCAGGAGTTCACAGTGGTCTATACTGAATATGATTCTCTTGTGTTATTAAGACCTGGGATAAAAAGCTACTTCCCCTGGCATAAATTACAGTAATTTATTGCAAATGCAACACAGTGGTCAGTAGGAGCACCTGAAGAACCAACATAGTCACCTACAGTCTACACAATGCCAGTTCGCATGATCAAACAACCCACCATGGCACATTTAAGCCACAGTGGGCTGCAGTGCATGCCAGCGCGTGATGGTGGCCATTTTTAATATTCAATGCCATGCCTTGTCATGTCATGCAAACCCAGGGTCCATGGGTTATGCGAGAGTTAAACAACCCTTGCATAACCCAACAACAGGCCAATTATATTGACCCTAGGTTTGCACGACACGACAAGCCATGGCCATGTGTTGAATATGCAAATCCTGCCAGTATGCACCAGCATGTGCTGCAGCCCATAATGGCTTAAATAAGACATGGTGGGCTGTTTTGATCATGCGAACTGGGTCAATATCAACAGCAGAAACTGTTGATGGGAATTGTGTAGGGAAACAAATTAAGACAACTTAACTGTTAATTTACTTGGTCTCTAATATCTTTCCTGAGATAGCATAACTACACTGAAGGGTAAAAATAAGCTATTGAAAATTAGATTAAAGATTTAAAATATTCTCAATGTATCATTTGCTTTTCCTTTTCTGGCCAATGTAGTAAGGTTTTAAACATGCCATTCATGGATGAGCATCAAGAACTGTGGTCATTTAACACACCCTATAAACATAGACTCAATAACAAGTATTGATCTTATGTTCCTGGAAGAGTAGTTCCTGCCTCAGCTGTGTGTGGTTACGCTTCCTGATGTTCATAAACTCAAGCATCGAGACCCTCTGAGTAATCATTACAGAAAGAGTAGATTATCTTTGAAATATAATGATGCCAACTCCTATTCTATATTGCTGTAATCTGAGGGGGGGGGTGGCTTAGGGAGACGGTTAGAATAATATTATGTAAGCCTATCAATCTGGGAAGCTACTGGGCCATGAGTGACCTGAGTAAGCTGAGTTCAAATCCCCACTCAACTATGAGGGTTACTTATAATAGAAGGGTTATTGTTAAGAATCAAATGAAATAAAAATGGTCATTTCATTTCATAGATCATAGAGTTGGAAGGAGCCTACAAGGCTATCGAGTCCAACCCCCTGCTCAATGCAGGAAACTAGAGGAGGGGTCTCCCATCCAAGTAATAACCAGGCTTGACCCTGCTTAGCTTTCCACGCTCAGACAAGCTGAGCCAGCATAAGTACACTGAAAAGTGTTTCAGGCATGATGAACAAAACACAGGTGACTCCCCCCCCCCCCATTTTAAACTGTATTCATATCACAAACTGCTTTTGAAAGTCCCTTCAGTTCTAAAAGTGGTTTGTTGCCATCTGAGAAACAAAAGCCCAAAGCCCTCTTAGGCACATGGAACTAGTTGCCGTGTTCCTTGGATCCTGGCTAATAGATCTCAAACTATGCTCATAATTTCCTCAGCTTGCCCTTTCCAAATGTCATTAGAAAATGCTTTTCTATTTGCATTGTAACAACTTTTTGATATTTGAAAACTCATCATCCCATCCTCTTCTCTTTCCCTGCCTTCTCTCCCTGTGAAACAGCATCTTTCTTCAGTCTCTTCACTTCTCTTACATTATAACACCATTCATTTTTTCTGAATTCACTGTTATTTGTCTCTGTGCTAGAATTGGGCAAAATATTTGGCTGTGTTAGTAATTCCGCATAACAGCAACATTGACTGGGTGGATTAAGGAATGAATACTGTGGTGTGATTTGAAAAAAACATACTTTTCTGTCAGTCAGCCAGCCAGCATTGGTACTCACTCTTATCTTCACTAATGTTCCCCTTTGCATTTTCATCATTTCAAAATGGATTTAGTGCCCTGGCTAGTAAGGAAAGCGCCCATGGTTGCTGGGACACTGGTGAGCATGGTATCCTTCTTAAGTCATTTAGAGCAAAATTACTTTAGTTATAGGAATATTTTAAGGGTTCTCATTAATATAATGCTTCAACATCTAACAATGAGGATCCATGGATAGAGGTACATGTCTTCAGCTAAAGAACTCAAGTAGCTGAGGGAAGAAAAATATCTGCTTGAAATCCTGGACACCTGGGATCAAGACCCTCTGCCAACTACACAGCTGATTTATTGGGCAGATAGGCCACTGCTCTACGATGTATGGGTTTTGTTAAATCTGTTCCGCCTGCGTTTTGTGGATTGTCATGCGCCTTTCATCCTGTCATCCACTAATTGATGGAATCAGATTTTGTGCAAATGCATTTGTACACATTTGCGCAAATTCACACTTCCGAAAATGCGCAAATCCCCCCAAAATGCACTTTTTCACACATTATCTATGAAGGGAAATGTACATTTTTGGTCAGTGTTTTAATTTTTCGTATTTTTCTATGACTAAATTTGCGTAAAATTACAAATAGTTAAAAAAAAATGGGCTGCAAGTCCATGGAATCCATGTGATTTGCAGAATCTGTGGGTCAGATTCATAGAAATCCAAACTCATTTTAATTGGTTGTGGATTTCTCTGACATCCCTACACTGCCCTGACATACATTATATCAGGGGCAAGCAATTTGTGGCCCTCCAGAGGTTTAGGCTTACAACATAATAGCTCACTATCAGCTTTGCTAGCTAGGGCTGATGGGAGTTGTAGGCCAAAACATCTGGAAGACCACAAGTTGTCCACCCCTGCATTATATCCATAAACATTAATCAATTAAAAATTCATGAAAATGGAACAGGGATATATAATTTTATTTCAGAGATGAAGAAGTGTATGAAAACACTTCATGCTTTGCTCATCTCAAATTTACATAGGTGGAATATAAGCTGTGTGTTTACTTGTCCAAATGTGTGCTGTAATGCAGGTTACTCTACATCTGACATATGTCATTCCTGACACAGAGGACAGAGCATTGGACTTAAAGGAAAGCTGTGGCCACAGGCTTCCCCACATACAACCTGGACTCAATGTGCTGCAATGTGATGCCTCTTAACATCATATCTCTATTTTTTTTTAATGGAACTACCATTGATCTACTTCACAGGATTGCCATAAGGAGAAACAAAATTTAAAAAGTATAGCACTTTACTCATTACATTGATAAAATGATTCGTCATGACCATCAACACAGATGACTGTTTCTCCAGATGCTCCTTGAAAAAAAAATGTAAAAGAGCAATTCTGCAACTTTTATTGTCAATTTTTGTACATGCAAAACCACTCTTATATTTAGGACACTTTCTCCTAATGTTTTACCAGTTTCTTTCTTCCAGTTAGGATCACTAAGTGCATAGGAATGAATAGTGCATACAGCACAAAGGTCATTTTAGGTAGTAGCATCACCAAGACTTGGGAAGTACCAAACAAAATAACTGGAGGAAAAAAACTGGTAAAACATTAGGAGAAAGTGTCCTAAGTGCTAATTTTATAATATCCTTTCTTACCTTCCATGGCTTAGTAGTAGAGCACATGCTTTGCATGCACAAGGTCCCAGGTTCAAACGCTGGCACCTCCGGGTAGGGCTGGAGAAACTCCTGCCTGAAACCCTGGAGAGCCGCTGCTGGTCAGTGTTGACAATACTGGGCTAGATGGACTCATGGTCTCAGTCAGTATAAGGCAGCTTCCCATATTCCTATGATGGAAACTGCATTTATGTTTAAGAGGTGTGTCTATAATAACATATCTGTGACAATCAGTTTATACACCCAAGTGTCAATTATCACTCATTAAGTAGATATGAGCAATGACTGGTTCATTTATTTGTATTTAGCATGCTTCAGTGGAAATGACTCTTTACTTATCTTACACGTTGGATATACTTTGGGGTACCATTAAAATGAACTGTTCAGTCAGACTAAAAGGTAGGGATGGATGAATCTGTCAATTTCCCACTTTCTCATTTTTATAGCCTTAAGTTCATTCTATCCCATATCCACATCAGTTTCACAGTTTGCGACTTTAAAAAAGAAGATCCACACAAACATTTGTATGCATTTCTGTGCACATTTTTAAAATATATGAATTATTGTATACAATTTTGCCTCATATATGCATTTTTGAAAGCAGTTTTCCATAATATAATGCTGTTTTGTCCATTTTTTCCCTAATATACACATGTGTGCCCTTTCCCCCTAATATATGCAAATTCTGAACGATGCAAATATTGAAGTATAACTGCTTTCCAGTTGGAATATAGTTCCAGGAAGTGCTAATCTGGTACATTCTTATCAAAATGTGAACCAAACAAAATTCTCCCTAATCCTTACTAAAAAGCAGAGTAAAGTACATAAAATATCAACTGAATGTCATTGAATCTCAAACAAAACTGTGAGATGGATCCTGAAACACATGTGCCACACATCAGAGACAATGTATGAGTTTCTCTATCAGATAGTAACTCCCCAACTTGAACCCTCAGACTAACTTCCCCAAGTGAGTTCTTACATGAAACCTGTTCAAAAGGAAATGGCCTCAGTATACATACACTAAACTCTGGGGGGCAGGGGGGGCTATCCGCTTTTGTGGCTCTGTAGTTATGGAACATCAACCTAAATGTAGTCTTTGGTTGCTTCCACACTATAGTCCTTTGTCTTCTGCAGGATTAAAATGGAAAGTAAGTTCTTATATAACACAATATTAACCAGCAATGCCCTTCCCCATAATCAACATTCTCCAATAAATGTTTACTCACAAGTCATATTCAGCAAAAGATCCCAGCAATACTAATTAAATGCTTCTTCCTTGTATGTTCATGTTTTATTTCTTCGTTATGGACACAGGTGGAGAATTAATGATGAATAACCTCTATTGCCCCAGTGTCCATTTCTGTTCCTAGTGGGATGAGTGGCAAGGGTGGGGTGAAGTTTTAATCATTATTTTCTCCCATTTTTTCTTTTTGTATTTAATAGCGAAATAGCACTATTTTACTTCCCCCCCTTTTTTCTTTTTTAAAAGGAAAAGAAAATGGAAACCAGTAATTAATTAAAGCTTTCTTCCCCCATCTCCCATAGGAACAGAAACTAGCATTGGGGCAATTAATAGAGGCTATCAGGATAGGTATTGTGAGGGTTGTTGTGAGGATAAAATGGAGAGGAGGAGGAGGATTATGTAAGCCGTCTTGGGTTCCTTTCAGGAAAAAAGGCGGGGTATAAATATAATAAATGAATGAATAAATAAATAAATAAATAAATAATCTGGCATCCACATTCATAACAAAGCAATAGAGCAGGAGTGTCAAAATTAAGCAATAAAACGGAGTATTTATTTGAAGTCAAAAGAGCTTTCAAAAGCATAGGGCAGTATCCTAACATGCTCGTGCACTAGCAGGAATGACTGCTAGTGCAATCGGAAGCTAGTGCTCCCTAGAGCAGCTGTAAACTAGCCAAAACTAGCATTTCCAGTTTGGAACAAGTCAGTGGAACTCATGTAAGGGAGCTCAGTTTACCTGTCTGGAAACACTAGTTTCAACTAGTTTCTGGGGTTGTTGCACTAGCGGTCTTTCCTACTAGTGCAACGTAATAAGCACTGGATGACAGCCAGCTTTGGATACTACCTTTAACAGCACTTCCACGGTCCACACTAGGCAGGTGGATGCTGCAACTGCATTTTATTACAAATATATATATTTTAAAGGTAACCACAAATAAGGTCCAGCCCCGCACCCCACAGCTCTCTGGACTATCCTTATGAAAATTGGATGCCCCAATAAATTTGTGAATATCTTGCGACTTCTCCATGACAACATGACGGCAACAGTTTTGGACAACAACGGCTCTCATGGTGCTCCATTTAAAGTGGGATCAGGTGTTAAACAGGGATGTGTTATCGCCCCAACATTATTTGCCATTTTCATCGCCATGGTTTTACATCTTGTCAAGGGGAAACTTCCCACCGGTGTGGGAATTATATATCGAACAGATGGAAAGCTTTTTAATCTCAGCAGGCTGAAAGCAAAAAGTAAGGTAATTACAACCTCCGTTGTGGAACTTCAGTATGCTGATGATAATGTGGTCTCTGCACATTCAGAGGATGATCTCCAAACTATCCTAAATGCTTTTGCAGAAGCATACGAAAAACTTGGTCTCTCACTTAACATCAAAAAAACCAAAGTGCTTCATCAGCAAGTGCAAGCCAATCCTTTGGTGATGCCATCTATCCAGCTTGGCGGGACAATACTGGAAAATGTCGATCATTTTCTCTATCTTGGCAGCTATCTTTCTGTTACAGCTAACATCGACAGTGAAATCCAGCATCGTCTGAGCTCCGCAAGTGCCGCATTTTCTCGAATGAAACATAGAGTGTTCGAGGATCGGGATATTTGTAAGAAGACCAAAACACTGGTTTATGAAGCCATTGTATTACCAACTTTATTGTATGCCTGCGAAACATGGACTATCTATAAACGTCACTTCCACCTCCTTGAAAGGTTTCATCAACGTTGCCTCCGGAAAATCCTGCAAATTACTTGGGAAGATAGGCGAACAAATGTCAGTGTACTGGAAGAAGCAAAGACTACTAGCATTGAAAAAATGATCCTTCAACGCCAACTTCAGTGGACCGGTCATGTTGTTCGAATGCCTGACTGCCGTCTCCCAAAGCAGTTACTTTACTCCCAACTCAAGGATGGAAAGCGGAATATCGGTGGTCAATATAAGAGGTTTAAAGATGTTCATAAGGCTAATCTAAAAAAATGCAATATAAACATCGAAAACTGGGAAGCTCTGGCCCATGAACGATCTAAATGGAGGTTGGCCTTTCACAAAGGTTCCATGGACTTTGAAGAAGCCCGAGTGCAAGGTGAAAGGGAGAAACGTGCTAAGCGAAAAGCACGTCAAATGAATCCTTTACAGGACCATCTTCTATCTGGTAACCTGTGTCCTCACTGTGGGAAGCTGTGTGGATCTAGAATTGGCCTCCACAGTCACTTACGGACCCATCGCTAGAGTCTACACAATCTTCTTTAGAATTTCCTCCTTTTATCCCGGAAGACAATCTTACTCGGTCACGAGTGATCGCCTGATGATGATGATGACACACACAAAAGGACAACAAAAATGACAATGGAATGCAATGGGCTAATAACAAAGCTGCCTGGATCTTCAATAGAAATAGAGTAAACAAAGGATGGCAATTCCAGAGAAAAGGGCTGTTGTGGAAGCAACCTTTGATTTATTTTTAAACTTTCAGAAGAGATACAGAGAGGTGTTCCTATTTATGATTTCCCCTTCTATAATCACTCAGTCATCTCACCATGGCAAAAGCTAGTTTCAAATGTTCTTGTCTTTCGTTCAAAATAATCAACGCCAATAATAGATTTGCCAACAGGTTTGCAATATCAAAACCTAGATTTTCCTCCCGTTTAATCCTAAAATTAGAGTGGGTCCCTAATTTATGTCCCTCCCATAACATATTTCAGATTAAAACTGATTTTGAAGAGAAAATACCCAGAAAAGAGCTGTGTGTGTCCCCAGCTTAGACTGGATGAACTGCTGGGCTGAATCCTGAGTCTTAAAAAAGACATTTCAAATTGGATAGCCAAATCATCCTGAAAGTACCCAAAAGAAGATGTAACAATATTTTGAAAAATTAATTAAAGACACATTGCTGTCAGCTCCAGGAAAATAATAAAAATCGAGAGATTAAGAGGCAAGCATATCTTTCTGAATTGTAAAATAGGTTTATAGGTCTTCTAATAACAACTTTTACTCAAACCTTACATAAATAGGCTTATATGATACAAATATTACGTGGGCTATGTGCAGACTACAACGTCCATAATCATGTTTAGGGATTACTTGACAGAACAGAGACATTTCATTTCTATTGGACCTAGGGATTACAGAAAAGAAACATCTAATATTCCATTTTTTAATTTCATGCATTTTTTATTTACCTTTAATGATGCTGTATATATTCATCATCCTGAAATATTAAAACAGTATGAAAAAAGTAATAAATTGGTGGAAAATTTAGGGAATGGGAATGCAGCAGCACGCAAATCATACACTATCAAGTGCTTGATACACATTTAAAATTACTGCCTAGTACGAGAAAGCCAAATTCCTGGCAGATTTCTGAAGCGCAAAGTCACAATAAGAAGATCAGCAGAACAGCCTGAAATAATAGAATATTCATCCCCCTAATCCATATGCAATTCTTTAGGGCTTTTTTTAAACAATGCATATGAGGTCTGACTGTATTCAGGATTTAAATAAGTTGTCTCTCTTCCTCTCTCCCCCCCCTCCCCCCCTTCCCTCTCTCTCCTGGCACACACAATCACACTCTATTTTTAAAAAATGTATATACAGTTATCATTTCTGCTCTGCTGCACGCACGATGACAAGGTTAGCACATCTTCTCACACCTCAAAAAGAACAATAGCTTTTTTAAACAACAAAAGTGTTAAAAGAAATACATTTATTAATACAAAATAAAAAGATAGCCCTATTTTGGTTTCTGAAAAAGAGGTTTTATATTTTTCTTTCCCTTTCCAAATAATTAGGCAGTTGTGTTATGTTTTAAATTTTACATTCATTTCCCCCACCCCCTAGATAAATGTGTGAGTAGGCGGAAATACTGCTGGCATTAAATCTTTGAGATCGTGCATATCTTTCCAGATACATGTGATTTTTGTTATATTATTTAGAGAAGGGATAGTGACCTACACAAGAATAAATTCAAGAAAACTTAGACTCATGCTAATAATGCAAACACAGCAAATGCCAGTATGGATATTAATACAGCAAAGAAAGTGATTTTTGTATGATATAAAGATACTACTGCTATGGATCTGAAATGAGGAATGACAGAGAGGCCCTCAAACTAGTCTTCTTCATTCAGTTTTCAAGAGATACGTATTGCACTGGGTCTAATCCTCAAATTGAATTTAAATCCATGTTTATTGAATGGTCTCTGCAGTCAACTAGAAATGCATTCAGTACCAAAGAACTGACGGCCTGGTCAGCTCACATAAATGTACGTGAATGATGAGCAAACTTGTTAGTTATCTTGGAATCAACTGCTAACCAAAACTAAAGAATTAATTAATTAATGTAATTAATTGTGTGTGAAATGTATTGTATGAGACCTTTCTGTCTCTGAGTAATGAACAGTTGGTTGCAACAATCAAGTCATCCATTGCCATTGGGCAGACCTCACCAGCTGCTGGATGCAACATTTTAGAGGGTGAAGCACTTTTTTGCTGGAGAAGTAGATTGAAAAGGCATGCCACTTCTCCATTCCATCTTAACCCGATCTGCCTCTGTTATGAGGTGGACTGATGCCTTCGCCTCAGGCAGCAGATAATTTGGGGTCAGGACCCTGCTCACCTGCCACTACCGCTGCTGCGCTGCCACTTTGCTCACAGTCACATGGCTGTTGCTGTACCAGTCAATAACCTCTGCTGCCCACATCACAGGCCAGCTATAGGTGGTCTCCCCTGACTACTCCTGCCTTGCCCTGCCTTGCCCAGGAAAGTGAGGTGACAGACCCCTCTCCTCTGGTCAGGTGCCAGTATTCTAGCAGCTGGGCTGGCTTTCCTTCTTTTGGATTAAAGTGCAGTAGGTGCTACACATCAATCCAAGAGGAAAAGCTGGTCACCAGGTGCCATTCAGTTTACACTTGGAGGTCGCCATTGCTGCTGCTGTTTCTTGCTCAGTTGACATTTCACTCCAGCTGCATAGGTGGAAGAGAAGGAGCGACTGGCAGAGTAAAAGTTTGCAGAGTTGGAAACTCGGTTAATTGCATTGGCTGTGCTTGCTGTATTGTGGCTTGTCAAGGCCAAGGCTCAAGCAATAGCAGAGAAGGACAAACCAAGTGCAGCATGCATGTGTGGATGTGAACCTCTGAACTGTATGCGCTGATGTCCCCAAGATATACAAAATGAAGTTCCAGCCTCCCCAGCTGCAGCCTGAATGTTCAGCAGCTGCTGGGACTGCCACCACCCTTGCCTTCTTGTCTCCCCCTCCCCATTCCCCTTCCTCATCGTTATTCTATTCATTGGTGAAAGAAACAGCAGGATTAAAACAGGGAAAGGGCAGTCCCAGCAGCTGCTGAACATTCAGGCTGCAGCTTGGCAAAGGGGGCACAGGCTAATTCCTTGTGATCTGGTCCATGCACAGTTGAACAGAGCCCATTCCCCATGCAAAAATATGCATTAAAATGCCCCTCCATGCAACATCTCATCTCTTCTTTCTATTGGGCTGAAGCAGAGGGATTTGGGCACCCAGAAAAGTAAAGTTTGCAGGAGTTTGTTTAAGAGGGGAGAAAGGAGCTCTAAATGGCCATGCACCCACTGATTTTCTGGTTTGCAAAGAAAATTTCCTTTTCCCTGGCTGTGTTTTGTTTGCAAAATCCTTGTCATCCTCCTCATTCCTCTGTAGCAGGCCAGAATTAAGGCCAAGGTAGTTTCCTTTCATTTCATTTCTCAATTACTGCGTTCTAATGTCCCTTTTCTTTGCAGAGGTGGCTGCTAAATTAACAGCTCAATCTTATGCATGTCTGCTTGGAAGTAGGCTCCATTAAGTTCAATGGGACTTATTCCCAGTCCCAGATAAATTGTGTATTGCACTGCATGGTCACCAGCAATTTAAGATTAAAAGCAGTAGGGTGATTAACTCTGCTCTTTTTGGTTGGTCTTTTGAAAGAACAATGATTAGCCTCATACATAGTGCCTTTGTGTGTTAAACATTATCAAAGATAATGTTCACATACATTAACTTAGTAATCCTGTGCAAGGTAGGTCAGTATACTGCAATTTGTTGAACATGGGGCTCCCCTTGAAGTCCAGAAGCTTCAGTTAGTACAAAATATGGTAGCGACTGGAACTGGACATTATGGTCATCTTATGCCAGTATTGTATGTTCTTTAATGGCTTCCAGTTCGTTTCCAGGTCCAATTAAAAGTGCTTGTGTTAACCTATAAAGCCTGTCATGGCTTAGTGCCACAGTACCTGAAGGAGCGCCTTTTCCCATCTACCCGAGTCCCGAGATTGTCATTAGAGGCCCTGCTCTGAGTGCCCTTGCATGCTGAGGTTTAGTGGGTGGTTATTTGGGAACAGGCCTTTTCAGTAGTAGCCTCCCAGTTCTGGAATACCCTCCCCAGAGAGGTCTCTCTGGCACCTACTTGGCTATCTTTTCGGCATCAGATAAAGACCTTTTTATTCCCTGACGCCTTTTAATACTTTTGTATTTCTGCTGCTCTGTGTTTCAAAGTTATTTTATCTCTATGGTATTTTTAGATTTTCTTGTGGTGCTCATTCTATTCTCTGCTGCTTTTAATTGATTGCTGTTTAAATTGATTGATCTAAATTGTTTTATTATTTGACTTCTATGGATTTTATTTGTGTTTAATTGTATGCCACCCTGACAGCTTTTAGCTACGGGGTGACTAATACATTTTAGAAATTAAATAAAAAAGTAAATTCTCATTATTCCTATATTTCAGGTATGAATCCAAGCTTGCCTAAGACTAAATGAAGCCCAATCCTATGCATGTTTGCACAAAAATAATTCCTACTGTATTCAGTGAGGTTTACTTCCCAGTAAAGGGTGCACTGGGCTGCAGCCTAAGCTGAGTAAGCTCCTCATTCATTCCACAGCTACTGCAGTCCTATACATACTTGCCTGGAAGTAATTCCAATTGAATTCAATGGGGCTTACTGCTGAGTAGGCATGCCTAGGATTCCACTGGTTTATAGCAACTCATATTTGAAGTTTGTTCATGCAAAATACAGCAGGCCTGTGGCTCCCGCTGGCTCAGCTTGTCTGAGCATGGAAAGCTAAGCAGGGTCAAGCCTGGTTATTACTTGGATGGGAGACCCCTCCTCTAGTTTCCTGCATTGAGCAGGGGGTTGGACTTGATGGTCTTGTAGGCCCCTTCCAACTGTATGATCTATGAAATCTATGATTTGTAAATTGCGTTGGTAAAGGGGTAAATGAAGAGACGAGACAACAGTTATGGTATAAAATCAGAGCCACATTTATTGAATCGAAGGTCTGCGAAGGGAGAAGTGCGGGATTAACTAAGGCCGGCCCGAAGGCCAGTGGAGCATGCCTGGGTGAAAGCATCCCGAACTCGAGGGCGGCGCAGTGACTCGCCACCCTCGAATCCTGCACTCGGAGTGCTGGGGGATCTACCCAGAATCACCGTCCCCTGGCGCCACGGGACAACCGAGGAGGGTGAGATGGGTAGACCCCAAAGGCGACCCTACCTCTCACAAATTGAGCCACAAGGCATCGACATTTGTGAGGCTCGGGTTCTCGCCAATCACCTTAAAAGGTGCCATGGGATGCACACCGCAACCCTAACCCCCACTGCCTATTCACCGCATTTACCGCCTAACCTAAGGCCAATGTGATCGAATTAGCAGGTAACCCAAAATAATAAACCCACCGCCGATTACACAGTATGGAGTAGGCGAAACACGCACGTTGTCCCGAGCCAATTAGGACAACGAGCCAAAATTCCTACTCGGCCCCATAAAAGGCGACCAGAGGAGCCCACACTGCTTCATCGGGAGTGGAGGGAGGGAGCTGCAAAGAAGGAGGCTTGGGGTGGGGTCTCCTGTGCCTAAATACTGCCTCAGGGCCCCACCCCTTATGCCTCACCCCATCAGGCAAACAATTTGCCCGTGCCCTGATTGGAGGTGAAATCACCTCATTCTAGCCCTCGCTCTCCCTCCCCCCCCTCGCAAAATCCTCCCCCCCCCCACAGGAGCGTGGGGTGCGAAGGGAAGTCTTATGATTTCTGGTTAATAAGCTTACTAAGGTTAATACACTTACTAAGGTCCCTAGAACCTTCCCCCCTTTTTCATTTCAGCTGGGCCACTTCCTCATTAAATTTCAAGATTATACAATGACTATACTGAAGAGTTCTGCAACAGAGAGAGAAAGAGCTTGTGGTGGTCTCAGAAAGGGTGTGTGTGTCTTCTACACGAACATTTTGCTATGAAACTGTGTATATGCATAGGTTCAACAGGGCTGGCCTAAGGTACTGTTGCAGACCAGATTTGCTGTTCTGCCTACTACTTTGGATATTCCTTAATAATAAGTATAATTCCCTTTAGTACTTTTGGAATATTAGTAGCTCTGGTCTGGCTAACACCCAGAATCCTTTGTTTTGCATCTGTCTCTTTAGCTAAACACCAGGTGAACTTTCCTTGATCCCCAGAACTGTGATTTGAACAGCTCTGCAATAGTTAAGAATCCCTTGGTATAACGTTCCTCTGTAAACATGATGCTTTGTTAGGAAAGGTGTGAATGTTAGTATGCCTGGTTTCTCTTGCAGGGAAGGCTATCAGAAGGGGGCAGGCAGGGGTGAGAAGATGATGTGCGTGAAGACAGAGAACTATATCTCCCAAATAAAAGAACAGAAGGAGGAGGGGTAACAGATCAGGGGCAGTGGAAGTTGCAATTGTAAGAAAGAACTTTTATGGCAGCCTAGGAAGTCCTTGAGAAGTATCCATGGCTGGTACATGTTGTAAAGAACAGCGAATCCCCAGGAACTCACTCTGCACAGATGTTAGTTCTTTTACAAAGAAAAGTAACTAAAAAGACCCCTTATTAATTGCCCTCTCCTCCGAGAAAGTATAAGAACCCCAGCACCCCAGAAGCAAGGGGGGGGGTTCTATAAAGCAGGACTCTTGGACCAGCATGCACGCTTCTCTCCCCAGTCCATATCTTCTTGTTACGCTGTCACCTGACCAGTGACAGTTGTGTGGTTGTAAGTATGAATGATTAGATAGCTTTCCAGGGGGTTGTATCTATCAGTTTTTACCACTGAGTGCCACTGATTGGGGGAGGGGGGATCTGTCACCCTTAATGGAGGGCTTTACAAGGCGGTGACAGAAAGCACAGGAGATGCTACTTCAGCACTGTGCAGGTGCATGGCTGCTGAGTGGATATAGCAATATCCCTCACACCAGGTGATACTATCATCTGAGCAGCAATGTACCTGCATCTGATTAAGCAGGAGTTCCAGTACCAATAAACCATTGCATCAGCTGCAGCTGACTACAAGGAATCCAGGAGGCTACCAATCTCATGAATTGTACAGTGTTGTAGGGGGCAACAAAAGGTCTTCGTCCAGCCCTTTCCCCCCGCTAATGAATTTTAAAGGACTGTTCTGTTTTGCTGTGATGAAAACATTTCCCCTCCCCCATTTCTGATTAATTTCCCAGTTAATGTTTGGAAAGGTGACTTCTTGGCACTGAACAGACCTGACCAAAGTAGTTTCAAACTAAGTAATGTCTAACTATTTGTAAGATTCGTCATACTTCCTTTTTTAGAAATGGCATTTAGATTAGCTATAGGGCTAATTTATTGTCTTGTAACTCCTTTCTGAGACTTGCATGCAGTATCTGAATCCCATAAAAAGAAAACTATATGCATATCAGGTTTCCAATAACTGATCTCATCCAGGAATGGATGCCAAATTATCTAATTCTAGCTGTAAGGACTGAGGTTAACTCCTTAGGCTCATAGTTCTTGCCATTTAAAGTGGTTTTGCTGCTGATTTTGTATCTATTTCTGCTATATACTTTCTCCCTATATTTGGATCAGCATAATCTCTGATGGAGTACTTTACTATCAGACCTTTATGGAACTTCTTTGATTTTTCAAGCCGCTCCAAATACCACTACTGACACTGCAAAAGGAAACAGTGAAGATCTGTATAAGCTGTTCATCAGAGCTCAAATCTTCTGATAATACAATCCTTGTAGGAGCCCAAGTGCCTTCACCTCAAGGTTCAACTGTGTTGACTTCAATCAAAATTACTCATAACGTGCATGAGAAGAATCAGCTACAAAAATATCCACTGAGCTGATTTAAAAAAGGGTAAGAAATGTACTTGTTTTTATACATCATAAATCAGCAGAAATTGAAGAGACCTTTTGAATCAATCTGCCAGTGACTTAATAGCACCATAGCCCTCTAGACCAGTACACTTGTTGTCTGTGTAAATGTCTGCTTGGAGATGGCCAGGGCTGTGTGCACAGATACAAATGTGTTGAGTGACCTGGCCTTAGAAAACACCAATATTTCATACCCCCAACTCACTGGTATTCATTATTTATACTCTCAAAGTCTTCATGCCCGCCTGAGATGAGGGCCTTAAGGGTACAGGAAATGAATGCCAGTGGGCTGGGAGAGCAAGAGGTGTGAAATATTAGTGCTAGCAAGGATCAGGTCCTTACTATGTCCTGGCAAATGTTCAGGAAGAGAACATGACCTAACAAAAGAAACAGGAAACCACAGTCCGGAAACTTCAGCTGGTCCAAAATAGGGCAGCAAGATTGTTAACGGGGACTGGCCGATGTGAATATATTATGCCAGTGCTTTCTCATCTGCACTGGCTGCCAGTCTGTTTCCGGGCCCAATTCAAAGTGCTGGTACTAACATTCAAAGCCCCAAACGGCCTGGGGCCAGGGTATCTGAAGGATCGTCTCCTCCCATATGTACCTGCCCGGAAACTAAGATCTTCGTCAGCAGTCCTTCTCTGAGAGCCCCTGCCAAAGGAAGTGAGGCAGGTGGCTACCAGGAGGTGGGCCTTTTCTGCTGTGGCACCCCGGTTGTGGAATGAGCTCCCCAAAGAGGCTCGAAGTGCTGCTAGCTTTGCTGTTTGTTTTAATCTGTGGTTTTAAATTTTATTGTAATATTGTATTTTATGGTTTTAACTGTTGTAAACTGCCCAGAGAGCTTCGGCTATTGGGCGGTATAAAAATGTATTAAATAAATAAGGACAGGTTGCTTACCTGTAACTGTGGTTCTTCGAGTGGTCATCTGTGCAGTCACACATATGGGCTCTGCGCAGTGCGCGGAGGCCGCTTCGGGAAGGTTCTATAGCTGAGGTAAATTTTGGGCGGGAACCCCTCCCCCCTGCGTCTCCCTTACGCGGGTTCCCGCCCTCTCCCTCAGTTCCCCTGAGACCGCCATCGCGATCCCAGTACTAAGGGAGAACATAGGAAGAGGTTTCTCCAATTTCCTAATACCAATACCGAAAGTCCAATTCGATGGTGTTACACGGTACCGATCATAGTGAGCCCAAGAGTCCCGGTTCAGTACACCATCGAACTCGACAGTGACACCGTAGCGGGGATGGATGGGCGGGTTGTGTGACTGCACAGATGACCACTCGAAGAACCACAGTTACAGGTAAGCAACCTGTCCTTCTTCTTCGTGGTCTCTGTGCATCACACATATGGGCAGAGTAGCAAGCTGACTTACCGGTGGAGGGTCGGTGTCGTCATCACTGTAGGACCGAGGAAAGGACAGCTCTGCCAAAAGCATTGTCCCTCCGGGATCGAACATTGACTTGGTAGTGTGATATGAACGTCGAAGGCGTGGACCATGTAGCCGCCTTGCAGACATCCGTCAACGAGACTCCTCTCGTGAAAGCCGTCGAGGCTGATACGGCTCTGGTAGAATGAGCTCGTACCGAGTTCGGCAACCGCTGTCGTTTGAGTTCGTATGCTAGCTCGATACAGCCTACAATCCACAAAGATAGACGTTGGGTCGAGACTGGCAGGCCTTTGGAGCGTCCACCATAACAAATAAAGAGACGGGGAGATCTCCTAATGGACTCAGTGCAGGACTTGTAGAACAATAGAGCCCTTCGCACGTCCAGCATGTTGAGCTGATGCTCCAATGGAGTCGACAGGACCTTGAAAGAATGCCGGCAATATAATGTCTTGATTTAGATGGAAGGCGGACACGACCTTAGGAAGGAAGGCCAAATCTGGGCGCAACACCGCCTTTTCCTTGTAGAAACTGAGGTATGGCGGATCGACCCTTAGAGCCGCCAGCTCTGATGCTCTCCGAGCAGAGGTGATTGCGACAAGAAATACGGTCTTAAAAGTTACCAAGCGGAGATCCGTTGTTGCCATTGGCTCGAATGGTTTAGCCATGAGTACCTGTAGAACCAACTGGAGGTCCCAGACCGGAGTGACTGGTTTAAATGAAGGGGTCATATTTCTTAATCCTCTCATGAAACGCTTGACTAGCGGGTTCGAAAACAAAGTGGATCCATCTTGACCATTATGATAAGCTGACAGGGCAGCCAAATAGACCTTTAACGAGCTCGTCTTAAGCCCCTTGTGATGCAAATGAAGCATGAATTGCAGTACTTGATGGATAGGAGCGCTAGAGTAGGGCACTTCAATCCGACCGAGGTAATCACAGAAGGCTTTCCATTTTCCGGCATAAGAAGCTCTAGTGGATGGTTTCCACGCTTCCTGCAGTACGAGTTTGATCTCCGAAGGGAGAGTGCTCGGTATCAAATTAGCCAGGCCGTGAGTTTCAAGATGGACGGATTCGGGTGCAGTAGCGTGCCTCGAGCTTGAGAAAGTATCATTGTCGTGTTCGGTAGATAGCGATACTCTCCCTTGGAAAGTCGGAGGAGTGGTGCAAACCAGGCTTGCCTCGGCCACCATGGAGTCACTAGGATGCAGTTCGTGCCCTCGGACTGGATTTTCGAGACGACCTTGGCCAACAATGGAATCGGTGGGAATATATAAAACAGAGTCCCCGACCAAGTTATCAGGAACGCGACCCCGATCGACGCATTGTCGTGTCCCGCTCTGCTGCAGAAAATGCGACAGGCTGTATTGGCTGAAGTGGCGAATAGGTCCACTGTTGGGGTTCCCCACAGGTGGAAAAGGGACTGTCGAATTCGAACGTCGAGTTGCCACTCGTGGGAGTCGAGTGACATCCTGCTGAGGGCGTCTGCCAGTGTATTGTCCTTCCCCGTAATATGGATGGCCCTCACAGATATATGACGAGGGATCATCCAGTCGAATATACGGAGGGTTAGGTTCGTCAGCCGTAGTGAGTGGGTGCCGCCTTCCTTGTTCAGGTAGACCACAACCGTAGTATTGTCCGTGACTACTTGCAGATGTCTCGCAGCAAGTATACGTTCGAGGGATTTCATCGAGTTCTATACTGCTTTGAGTTCTAGAACATTGATGTGCCTCTCTCGATCTCGCGGGCCCCACTGGCCTTGTGCTGTATGACTCCCGCAGTGAGCTCCCCAGCCCAGGAGAGATGCATCCATCGTGAGCGTAAGCGAAGGCGTGTACAGGTTGGAAGGGTAGCCCTTTTGTCAGATTGGAGCGGTTCATCCACCAGCAAAGAGACTGTCTTATGCAGGACGGAATAGTTAGTCGCGTTCGATGGGCATTCATCTCGGAATCGAACGATCTTATGAACCAGTTTTGGAGTTGGCGCATACGAAGTCGAGCGAGAGGAACTACCGATATAGATGAAGCCATGAGACCGAGGAGCCATTGAATCGAGTGGGCTGTGCACGACGTCATCTTTTGTAGTTTCGAGGCGAGGGGAAGTATCTTTAGAGTTCTGTCTTTCGGTAGAAAGGCACGACCGACCGTAGCGTCTAATAATGCTCCGATGAATTGGATCCTTTGAGTTGGGAAGAGAGTGGACTTCTTCTCGTTGAGGCAGAGCCCGAGAGTGACCAAAGTGTCGGTAGTCAGGCGGAGGGCGCTCCAACGTTCCTGAGCAGACGGAGCAACGATGAGCCAGTCGTCCAGGTAAGGATAGAGCGTCACCCCTTGGGTTCGTAGAGCAGCGCAGACTACTGTCATACACTTGGTAAACACTCTCGGTGCCGTCGAAAGTCCGAATGGAAGTACCTTGAACAGGTAAGTATCGGATCCGATCTCGAACCTCAGGTATTTCTGGCTGTCTCGATGGATCCCTATGTGGAAGTAGGCATCTTGGAGATCGATGGATGCAAACCAGTCGTTCTTGCGGAGGAGAGGCAAGATCGATTGGAGAGTGACCATCCTGAACTTCTTGGGTAGAATGTAGAAGTTCACTGAACGTAGATCCAGGATCGGTCGGAGCCCTCCATCCTTCTTTGACACCGTGAAATACCTGGAGTAAAGGCCGTCCTGTGCCAGGTGAGGCGGGACCATCTCGATGGCCCCCTTGAGTAGCAAGGAAGCGACCTCCTCCCGCAGCGTCTGGGATGGCTGCGTGGTACGGATGCCAAGAAAAGATGGGAGAGAATCGAACTCGATCCTGTACCCAGGCCGGATAATGTCCAGAACCCAACGATCGGTGGTAATTTTCTTCCATGATGGTAGGAAGAGGGATAGTCGAGTTCCGAACTGAGGTCGAGCCGGAAGGATCGGAGTAGAGATGTCGGTCATGCCTTGGGTCGCGTCAAACCCGACGTCTTTGAAAGTCGCCTCCTTTACGGGAGCCCCGGTACCATTGCTGCTGGTACTGACGGCTCGGTGCCCGGGGCTGCTGTGGACGAGAACGACTGTCCTGCCACTGCTGGAGTTGCTGACCCTGCTGGTTCGGAGCTATCGGAGGCGGATACGGAGCCCACCTGCGGCGTCTGAACGTCTTGGAAGATGCTTGTGGAAGTAGGCCCATCTTCCTCGCATTCACCCGGGCTTTCTGAACCGCGTCGAGAGAGTCGTCCATTTTATCATTAAAGAGGCCGACACCGTCGAAGGGCAGATTCTCAATTTTGGCCTTAGCTTCCGTGGTCAATGTAGAAGACCTTAGCCAGGCGTGACGGCGGAGAGCGACTGCACTCACCAGGGATCTCCCATGACAGTCCCCTTGGTGTCTGGCAGTATGGATCTGTTGTCTGGAGGTGTTCGTTGCCTCGGCCTGGAAGACTCTGGCTAAGTCTCTCTTCTCGTCCGGTAGATAGTCAATCAGTCCTCCCATCTTCTCCCAAAGGAAGAGTTGGTACCTAGCCATCGTAGCTTGGTACCCTGCAACCCGGATCCCCAGGGCGCTCGAGGTGTAGACTCTTCGTCCGAAGTTGTCTAACCTTTTTCCTTCGGGGTCGGATGGAGTGGAATGCTGTTTGCCTGATCTCGATTGTGCTGATTCAACTATCATCGAGTTCGGGGTGGGATGGGAGAAGAGAAACTTAGCTGTGTCTGGCCTAATCTTGTAAAGAGCGTCCAGGCGCTTTGCCGCAGGAGGAGCTGTGGATGGCGAGCTCCACGATCCCTGCACTGTCTCCAGCATCGTCGGGGTGATAGGGAGCAACGTCGGGCCCGAAGATGATTTGGAAACCGCGTCAAAGAGAGGGTCAACCTGTTTCTTCTCCTCGACAGCCGTCTCCAGACCGAGGGCTTGAGCCATCCGAAGGACTTGGTCCTGGAAGGTGCCCATATCCTCAGAGGGGGATACAGCGGCCTGAGTGGAGACGTTCTGGTCCGGGGATGTGGACGATGGGGACAGTGAGACGATCGAGTCCGAGTCCGTTATGGGAGACCCTGGGGTCGACGACCTGCGGGAGCGGGATACGGTTGCCATCGAGACCGTAGCTAGCCGATCCTCTCTCTCGTCCACTTGTGAAGGGAGGGCTAGAGGGCGGATCGACGGGGATATTCTGGGGTCCGGACGCACCCCTTCTTGTCCCGGTGGAGAGCGTCTAGCATCCCTTCTCGGGGAGTGTCTCCTGGGTGGCGACCTCTCTCGGGAACGGTACACCCTGGTCTGGTATCTGTATTCAGACACAGGAGAGCGCCTCCGGCGATAGCTGTAACGAGACGCCCGGGAGTATCTCGAATCCCTTGAGTCCTGAGACCTCTCCCTGTATTGCTGGGGGTCTCGGGTTCTACGAGAATCAGTTGATCTGGAGGATGCCCGGTCCCGGGTAATCAGCACCTCCTCGATCTCGAGTGAGCTGGATCGAGTCCGTGGAGTACGAGCCCGTATCTCACAAACCGGGGAGGCGAGAGTTGGAAGAGCAGTGGTCGTAGGTCTCGGTTCCGAAGGTGAATCCGGTATCTCGCCTTCAGATACCGAGAGCCGGACAGCCTCCCTCGATCCCGAGGGGGCTTTTGGTGGAGAGCAAGGAGGAGGGTCCCTCGAGCCCGAGGGAACCCGTGCGGGAGGAGATTTCAGCCCAGCCGGGCGTTCAACGGTCACGACGTCCGTCGGATCCGGAGCTATTGTCGATCTCGATCCCGAGAGAGACGAAGCTAATTTTTTTGCCAATCTCCTCGCCTTATCTTTCCGCTCCTTGCTCTTCCTTTTTTCCTCCTTCTCTCTACGAGCCTTCTTAGCTTTGCTCTTCGATATCATCGCCGCCATGTAGGCCTCCTGAGCGTCCGCTGAGGAGACCGTGTGTGACGGTGGCGTACTAGGCCTAGCCGAAGGGATAGGCTTTTCCGCGGGCGGTTGTAGAGCCTTTTTATACAGAATGGCCGTCAATTTGTCCGCCCTGTGCTTCCTCGCTTGTTTCGTGAACGCTTGGCAATGATGGCAAGCGTCCACATTGTGGCCTTCGCCGAGGCAGGCGAGGCACAGCAAGTGTCCATCAGCCGGAGGAAGCTTCGTCCCGCACCTTATGCATTTGCGAAAGGGGGCTTTCGGAGCCATAATCGTAGCGGTGATCCCACGACGAATGGGGGGGAAAGTTGCAAAGATATCCTCAAAAAAGCAGTAAGCTATCTGAATTCCAAACTAGAATTCCAGAACCTCTCGAAAGAACAGCCACACGCGATGGCGGTTGAAGAGGAACTGAGTGAGAGGGCGGGAACCCGCGTAAGGGAGACGCAGGGGGGAGGGGTTCCCGCCCAAAATTTACCTCAGCTATAGAACCTTCCCGAAGCGGCCTCCGCGCACGCGCAGAGCCCATATGTGTGATGCACAGAGACCACGAAGAAGAAATAAATAATTGATCACAGGAGCTTGGGGGTGGGGGAAGTGTTACCACAATCATGGAAACTGCTGTGAGCTGCATCCATGATCACCCAATTTACATGCCGTGCAGTCCATGTGAATTTATATGCAGGGGCAGTGAGAAAACTGCTTGCAAGAAAACAGTGTCCTATGTCAACCAGCCTTGTACAATTTGGGATTAAAAAAGTAATAAATACATACATGAATAAAAACATTTGGGTGCAATCCTATGCATGTTCAGACAGAAAAAAGTCCAATAATGGAATCAATTATTAGACTATGTATTAATAAAGGAGAAGGGGAGCATGCCTTGTCAGGATATGTTATATTTTTGGAATTTGGAATTCATTTGATCAAGGGGATGGAAGTATATAAATTGGTCCCTTGGAGGGTGGGGGCGTGCACTTTATGATTTATTGTATGTTGTTTATGTTATATTTTTGTGTTATTCTTGTATTTTGTTATATTTTGTTTTGAAAAGTAAATAAAATTTAAAAAGAAAAAGAAAAAGAAAAAAGTCCAATAATTCCAAGCATCCTCCAGCCAGCATGGCTGGCTGGGGCATGCTGGAAGTTGCAGGACTTTTTTCTGTTTAAACATGTTTAGTATTGAACCCATTATGGAAATAATCCAGCACAAAACAATTTATCCCAATGTCTTCTCCACTGTTTTATCCTTTGATACTTAACTACTTAACCTTAACTACTGACTAGCATCTTTGAACAAAGCTATTTGAATAATTTTTAAAGCTATACTTCCCCCACCCCGAGACTAGAGGAACTGTAGTGTAGGCCACCATTGTTTCCTGCGTATTAGGTAAGTCACGCTTACCAGGCAGCAGTGATTAACAGAGTTTCTCTATTTGCTTATATAATAGGGCCAATGCCTTTGAAGCACTTCAGAGCACTTAACTAAAACAAACAAGCACTTGAACTTTGATTATCTAACAAGAGGAGCTATTGATAAGTATGACTCTACTTGGTAAATCTTAGTCACTGGCAACTTTAATTCCACAGTCTCAGGGACAATTCGGACATCACTTGCTGAAGTAGCACAGACTTCTCATGAACTGTACCACCTCAATTTGCTCATGAGGAGGGCTTCCTGTGGAAAGCCCTTGCATGTGAAAACATGCCCCATACATACACACAGTGATATAATCAGTGATATAATGAAATGCTTTAAAATCTTCTTGAACTTCCAGATAACGTGCAAATGAGGAACTTGCACATTTCCTCCACAGAGGTTGTGATCCCAGTTCAGGAAAAGTTCATGTATCTCCCCGTATGATATGCACACAATTTCCCCCTTTGCACATTACCATAGCAGCACAAAAAGAGGACCTTGTTCAGCACTTGTTGGTAGCGTATGAAGATGCTATAAAACTCTATTCTCCATAAAATGGGAACAATTATGACTTATCTCTCATAACTGTAAAAATCCAGAATGCAAAAATGAGGATCTGGTATTGCCAAAATCTGGACCTTCTCCTTGGGACTCAAAACTGCAACTTAACATATACACTGATGGGGCCTGAGCTATCAGTGACTGTCTAGGAGGCTGTGGTGGACAGCTCAATGAAAATGTTGGCTTAGTACAGTGATGGTGAACCTATGGCACGGGTGCCACAGCTGGCACGCAGGGACCTCTCTGTGGGCAATCGAGCCATTGGTCGCCAGATCGCGAAAAGACTGTCCCTTTCTGCAAAACACTAATGATCTTGTTCTTTCTCACAGTGTGGAACAGAATGATTTTATTCTAGAATTCCTGTTACAGAATTATTTTCTACATTGTTATCACATTTAAAAGATTTTGAAGAATGATGCACAGAGCATGGCTTGGATGTAAAGCCCTAACAGTTGACCTGAGTGCTGCATGTGTTGCTCTCAAACTAACGGAGTATGAGCCAAGGTTTGACAAATTATCAGCATGCATGCAATAGCAAAAATCACATTAATTGTGCAAAAGCATGCCCAATGCAAACTTTTACCTAATGCAGTGTTTGCAGTCCAAGACATAAAGTGTTTAAAATGTGTTAAGCACGTTTAGTTTTCTTGTTTATCTTGCTCATCCTAGTACAGGTTGACTTTTACTTTTACTAATCCGACACCTGTAGAAGCAGGGAAAGGACCTGGGGTAAAGCTTGCCCCATACAATTTCAGTCTGACATATAATCATATTACAAGTTGAGAATCCCTTATCCAAAAATACATGTGCCTAATTATTTAAAAAGTTTGTATAAATTCCCTTCAGGCTACGTGTACAATGTAGTACTATAATAATTTTTTGAGTTGATTTTTTTTTTAACAAAAAACTGTTTGTATCATTGAAAGCTCTGTTATTGTGTTTTTCTTTAAAGACAAAATATGTTAATTAGTTTGGACAACTGTATGAGTTGCTTTTCTAAAACTAAAACCTCGGTATTCAGGTTTAATTGCAGTGTTGGCACTTTGAAATAATTAAGTTGGTTTTGTATTGCAGTTTGGGCACTCGGGCTCAAAAAGGTTCGCCATCACTGGCTTAGTATGTGGCGGCTGAGTAAAAGGCAAATTCTCTGTTAGGGATCATTAGGAGAGGAATAAAAAAATAAAACTACCAATATCATACTGCCCTTATACAAATCTATGGTGCAGCCATACTTGGAACACTGAATACTGTATTCTGGTGGCTATGTCTCAAAAATGATATTGTAGAACTGGAAAAGGTGCTGAAAAGGGCAAACAAAATGATCCAGGGGCTGGAGCAACTCCCCTACAAGGAAAGGTTATAACATTTGTGGCTTTTAGTGCAATGCTATCAGAACAAGCTTCCCTGCTTATCACATCCTCATCAGTAATTTAACATTTCCCCACACTAATTTCTAATTGAAGCATACAAGCAACAGTGGCACTGAATTTTGCCTTGTTATAACTCCATGCATTTCTAAAATTAGACATGTGACTGTCCAAGAGCAAAATTCACCCTCTCTGTGATAATATATTTATGCTTATCATGCATTTAACATATCATCTGATGTGCACCCTGATCCTATATGTGTTCCCTTGGAAGAAAGTGATTTCAACTAAGCATGCATAGGATTGCAGCCTAAGAATCTAGCTGAGTTTCAATTCAAAATCTGTTTTTAAATGCTATGGGACAAAGTGGATCTCGTTGCCATGTGATAAAATGTATCTACCGGTAAGTACTTCTCGTGCCAGACATAGCTTCTAAAATTCTCTGAAATACTATTAGTTATAATTGGGTTTAATGCATAAAATGGCTGAGTAATTTAAATGTTTGAAAAAGAAAACAGTCTTTCCTAGAGTTTATGAAGTGGTAAGCTATTTCTCATAACGATTAACTGTGAATCATCATTTCAAATGTGAGCATCTAGGAGCATATGCTCTATACAACTGAAGCTGTGAGGGAGCACATATTAACCAAATTAATGGGTTCAGTTTTCATCACAGCCTGAATTTTTACACCAGCAAAAGTCCATTGACCTCTGGGAATTCCTGATTTTCACTGGTGAAATGAATTCATATTTTGGCCACCCGCAATACTCGTTTGAACTGCAGGATAACGTTAAAAGCCTATGTGGAGCCAGTTTTACCAGGCTTTTTTTAAAAAGCCTGGTAAAAGTACCCTGTTGGTCTAGAAGTCTAGCTATGAAGGCAAAATTGTAGTAGGAGATGGCAGGGTTTCCTACACCCCTGCCCCACCCCTGGCTTTTGGCTGGATTAGTAATAATGGATGGTCTGAATATATCAGAGATATATTCAGAGATACCTAAGGAGGATAAAATCCTGCAAAACATGGACTATCTATAAACGTCATTTCCACCTCCTTGAAAGATTTCATCAACGTTACCTCCGGAAAATCCTGCGAATTACTTGGGAAGATAGGCGAACAAATGTCAGTGTACTGGAAGAAGCAAAGACTACTAGCGTTGAAAAAATGATCCTTCAATGCCAACTTCAGTGGACCGGTCATATTGTTCGAATGCCTGATTGCCGTCTCCCAAAGCAGTTACTTTATTCCCAACTCAAGGATGGAAAGCGGAATATCGGTGGTCAGTATAAGAGGTTTAAAGATGTTCATAAGGCTAATCTAAAAAAATGCAATATAAACATCGAAAACTGGGAAGCTCTGGCCCATGAATGATCTAACTGGAGGTTGGCCTTTCACAAAGGTTCTATGGACTTTGAAGAAGCCCGAGTGCAAGGTGAAAGGGAGAAACGTGCTAAGCGAAAAGCACATCAAATGAATCCTTTACAGGACCATCTTCCATCTGGTAACCTGTGTCCTCACTGTGGAAAGCTGTGTGGATCTAGAGTTGGCCTCCACAGTCACGGACCCATCGCTAGAGTCTACACAATTTTCTTTAGAATTTCCTCCTTTTAAAATCTCCTTTTTGTTAATTTTTATCCTGGAAGACAATCTTACTCGGTCACGAGTGATCACATGATGATGATGATGATGATGATGATGATGATGATGATGATGATATCAGGTTCAAAGGATAAACAGGAAGAGCTGTTGCAGGCGATTACTTGTTATAGTTGCACCAGCTCTTTCACCAACACTGGGTCAGGCAGCAAGGAGTAAAACCTACTTTGCCTAATGTGTGTTAAGTGATCTATACATACTTGCTTAACCAGCTCAAGCCTACTTCAGAGGTTACCATCTGAAGTAGGCTTGAGTGATGGTGTTGCTACTGCTGAAACTAGACAGGGGGTTGGGTTCTAACCACTTGAGAAATTGATCCTTGATTGCAATTTCTGCCTCATCAGAGAAAGCACCATAAAGAGGGTGAAGACACCCTGCTACTAAGAAGGAGTTTATGGAGCAAGTGACCAGAAAACTCAGGTTTTGAGCAAATAATTCTAGTTACCTATCAGCAAAAGTTTGGTCTTGCAGATTTAGAGAACCTTAATGGCTAACATTTGCAGACATTACCAGCATATACACAAGCCTGGCATGCTGATGAGGGATTCAGTAAGATCAAATGGCTCACGCTGGCTCAGCTTGTCTGAGCATGGAAAGCTAAGCAGGGTCAGGCCTAGTTGTTACTTGGATGGGAGACCCCTCCTCTAGTTTCCTGCACTGAGCAGGGGGTTGGACTCGATAGCCTTGTAGGCTCCTTCCAACTCTATTATGAATCTATGAAATAGCCTGGGATAAAAAGTTTGGAAAGCCAGTCTGGCAGTATGCATGAATTTTATAAAAGAAACCTCATGTAAGTTGTTGGCACACTGGTGTACAATGCTTGTAAAGTTCCAATTAATATGTGAGCAAAAATACGACTGCTAGGTTTTGGCAACATTGTGGGGAAAGATGGTCATACATGGTGGGAGTGCCTTGTTACCTTCAATTTTCCTGGAGGAAATAGAAAATATTATAGGGTGCACCAGACCAGCAGACCCTCTCCTATGTCTGCTTACTGTAATAGACACCAAGGCACAATATGGGTCTCATAAGAAGGTAGCTTTCTACAGTACAACCCACACTAAACGTTCTGTTATAGGTACTCCTGAGGTGAACCTCAGGGGCATGTGGCACCATCAGAAGTGCTCCTCCTGAGGAATGGATAGGGACACAGGGGTGACACAATCGCTATGGTAACATAGTTCCAAGCTTTTAGGGCTTTATATCTTAACAACAGAACCTTGAACCTGGCCCAGTAGTTTACTGGTAGCCAATGCAGTTCTTTTCTTCTTTTTAATAACTTTTATTTAAATTTTAACATATAAGCTACAAAATACATAAACATACAAATTATACAACAAGCACATAAAATAATAATAAGGGCACCACCACCCCACCGGGACCAACTGAACTATGTAACTATTCAGCCTTCCAAAATTGTAATGACTCTTGTGAAGGTGTATACCCTTTCCCACTTAATAAAATGAAGTCTGCAAATGCTCTCCATATATCTTTAAAATCATTTCGATAATCCCTTTTTAACTTTAATACTACACGTTAATTTATCATTAATAGCAATATCCCATACCTCTTTATACCATTCCTCTATTTGATAATCACATTGCATTTTCCATTTTCTAGGTGGTATTAACCTTGCTGCTGTCAATAAGTTTGTAATTAGATCTTTAGTATCTTGAGTAGAATAAACCTTATCATAAATTGATAGTAATGATATGCTAGGTCTAGGACATACCTCTACGTTTACCCCAGTTATTTCATTTATCTCTTTGAATACAATTTGTCAAAATTTCTGTACATGTTTACAACTCCACCACATATGAACATAAGTGCCAGTTTCCTGACATCCTCTCCAACATAATGCCGAATATTTCTTATCAATTTGATTTAATTTTACTGGCGTTAAATACATCTCCAAACCAGCTGATAATATTTTTCCTTTATCCATACAGACATAGTTTTCAAAATACACAAATCCCATATCTTCCCCCAGCTCTGATTACTTATCTTTTCTGTCAAATCATAGTCCCATACAGATTTAAGATAATTTTGTTGATCTTCAATTTCCAACAACATTTTATAAATTTCACTTGTTGTACCTTTTATAACTATATTTCCTTCTGTAGATTCTTTTTGTATAATCATCTGTTCAAATCTTGTATACTCTCTACATTCCTTATTTTTCCTTGTCCAATTCCTTGTCCGTTGCTCTAATTGCATACAATTCAACCAAGATATCTTCCTCTCTCCTAACATTTCACTTACCGTATATGCTCTTTACTGCGCATCTTTTCCACCCATTCCTTTAATTTAATTACTTTCTTCTCCCTTAATAACATTTCCAATTCCTTTCTTGCAGTTCTTTTAACAGGTGTAACATGTTGTCAGAAACACACACACACACACACCAGTAGCCCCTATTAGTAGCTTCATGGCTGCATTCTACGCAAGCTGTACCTTCCAGACCAGGCCCAAGGGTAGCACCACATAGAGGTCATTACAATAATACCATCTTGAGGCTACCAATCCTGAATTAGATAACAAAGCACTGTTTGGGTTGTACTGTAGAAAGCAACATGATTTTCCTTCTCCTAAGAACAAGGTAGTGGTGGGCATTTCTATAAAGACAGATATTCTATCATATTTGAACCATCAAGGCCAGAGAAGTCAACATTTTTTCTGGTGGCTTAGTTTTAAGCCACCCCACCACCAGCCCTGGACACATTTCTTCCCTTAATAGACTACTTCATAAGCAAACGATTATTCAGATTTAGACAAGAAATTTACATGTGATTTAGCTACAGGATAAATCAAATGATTTGTATGGCAACCTACGTACTGAGAAGAATTTTTCATTTGCCATAGGAAAATAGGTAGTAGCAAGGTAGCTCGAGAACACAGCAGCATCAAGAAGCAGGCCATAGTGCCAAACTTCATGTGAGATTAAGCTCTGTATATTTTTTTTAAATTAACTAACAGCGCAGTCCAATGTGGCTGCCCATAACCCTCCAGACTCGGAGGATTATGGGCATCCAGTTGAGCGTGGGAGGAGCATGGAGGCAAGGATTGCCTCCACTCTTTCCTCGCCCTGCAAATGACACAGACGGATGATTTGGGCCATCTATGTCTTTTGCTACTATGTCTCTAGCAGCCATAGGATTGCGCCATAAAGCAATTGCAAAGGCTTAAGCAGAGAAGCCGCCTGGGGAATGAGATGAGGAAGCTGCTTACCCTTCCAGCCATTACTGTTCTGCTCTAAATCTCTCTCCAAAGCTGCTTTTCACCCTACAGGGAAAAGTTCATATGAGAACCCATATATTTTTCTCCTGGAGGGTAAAATGCTGAGCAGAAAAAACAGCTGCAGATGAAAGGGTTGGACAGCTTTTCCTTCCCACCTACTACCACCACCACCAGTTCTCTGGTCAAGATTGTAGCATGTGTGCATCTGCTTTTGGTTGAATTTTAAAGCATGGGGGGAAATACAGGTGGGTGAAACTAGAATAGCCTCCCAAACAGCATATAGCTTAATATGAAACATTTCCTGTTACTATTTATGAACTTTAAGTTAATTTAAGCATAAAATATAAGTGAAAGCTGTAGTCAGCTGTAGTATAGACATTAACATTTTTGTAAGAGATGCTGCATTCCAGTGGTGGGAGGGGCCAAAGGCAAAAGGGGAGGGGCCAAAATAGCAGCATGTTTAAGTGTACCTCACAGGGTTGTTGCAGGGGGAAAGGTAGGATATAAATGTAATAAATAAAGTTCTTATTACCAGTAACTAGGCCTTAGGAGAGGATTTTCAACCTGTTCAAATGGGGGGGGGGGACTACAAAAGCAAGGAAACCAAACAATTGGTGGTCAGGGAATGCCAGGAGTGCCAGATTGGGCCCCCAGGCCTGAGGTTCTACACCCCTTCTTCAAAGCTTATATAGGCAGTCCCCAGGTTATGAACAAGTTCCATTCTTAAGTATGTCTTTAAGTCAAATTTGTATGTAAATCGAATAGCATAGCGTTCTATATGTTAAATTCGGCATTGACACAAGTTGTGTAGTATACTACACTATGTACTATATGTAAGTGATGTAGCGCCAGGGAACCCAGAAGTCTGTTCTTAAGTATGGGTTGTCTGTAAGTTGGACATTCTTAACCTGGCCTCTCGGGGACTGCCTGTATATGAAAACCTATATTGTAGCAGTTTAAGTATTCAGGCAGCAATCCTCACTGTTTCTTATATGGTAAACTAGAGCTCAATTTTCCAATTCACAATTGTTTTGAGATCATACCTTGATCTGAAGGCATCTCTCCCCTTAATATGAACTTATGAAGCTGCCTTATATTGAGTCAAGCCATTGGTCCATCTAGCTTAGTAATGACTACTCTGACTGCCAGTGTCTCTTCCAGTCAAATGAAGTATTTCATCCAATGTCTATTGGTTTCAACAAGTTTTGAGTAATCCTAAAAATAACCCCATTTCTATTAAAGAGCATTTGCAATGTTAGTTTGTTCTTGGCAAGCTTCTTCTGCTTTTATAAGAGATTAAAGTCTTACTTTTAAAAAATCTCAAGTATTTCTTCAGTGATATCACAATCATTTGTTTTATGCACATATCCAAGATAGTGTTTTTGTGCTAATCCCCTCCTATACATCACTTCTTAGTTCTAGAGAGGCCAGGATGGGGAGCCAAATAATTAACTTCAAGAGATGGTACTATTTTACCTCTTTATTCTCTTTTTCTGAATGCACAACCCACCCACCCCCATCATATTCAGTATGCATTGCACTAGAAAGTCTGTAAATATTTTGTCAGGGTTTGTTATGGCATATCACTCATTTCCTCTGGGTCTCTCAGGCAAAGAATTAACAAAGTTCTCAGTACAAATCACATACAAAAAATGTGATTTAAAAAAGAAAAGAAAAAAGACCCAATCCCACGGAAAGCTTCACTTTTTATTACCATTTTTTCATTGTCTTGAAACTTTTAAAGAGCATTACAATGTATTTATCACAAGGTGCTATTAGCACACATCTTGCTTCAAGTGTTACCAATTCATGGACAGATTAGAGGGCACATTAATAACATAGTTAATATGAAGTGTTTAGAGCCTTTACATCAGTGACAAATACGACTCAGCCAAATTTCCTGACCATAGAGGCCACTGAGGAACAATTTGGTAGATTTCATCAACAGTTCTAATTATGTTCCTGTCAAGTTGAGAACAAAGCAATCCATAACTGGGGGGCTGCTTAGAGACAGTGGCACATAAGAGTAATTTATGCCCGAGACACAGGACCCTTTCTGAAGTTAGTGTGAACAACGCTCGACTAACAAGTGGGTTCAAAAAGGAATTTATTAGGGGAAAACAAGAACCTTTTAGCTCTGTATTTTCAGGGGCCGGCTAAGGAGGCATTATGAGGCAAGGACTTCTAGTTAACTCTTGTCTATGACAGTGTGCACCAATGTAGCTTCTGCAATGGTATATTGTAAGAAGCAGAATTACAGCTGCAAAACTTCACTTGGACTTTGCTTTGATGATTCATGCAGTTAAAGTCTCTACCAAAGACAAGTTGCAAGATTTCTAAACATGACAACAATGATTCATAAATATGATGCTGAAACAGACGTTCACTTACATGCATACACACACAGGCTACATATATACAGTAATACCTTGGATTACAAGTAACTTGGTTTGAGAGCATTTTGCAAGACAAGCAAATTTTTAAATATTTATTTATTTTTGACTTGATATACAAGCGACATCTTGCAATACAAGTACTGTAGTACAGCTTAAATTAAAAATCTCTGTACAAATTTTTTTGGGGGATTTCATTTTGATATAAGAGTGTTTTGGATTACAAGCATGTTTCCGGAACGAATTATGCTCTCAATCCAAGGCATGACTGTAATATGTTTGTTTGTTTGATGGCATTTTCAATCTGTGGGGATTTCATCAGCGTCATCACAGAAGCAGAATACTGTAAAAGACCCTTTTATAGGAGGCGATAAATAAAGCACCAATGAAATACACAACGGAATTATTAGCAACTGTAAACTAAAATCAATGATACACTTTGCACATTTCATAAGACAGCTAGACTAAGGAGGTAGGATAGAAGAGAAGAGGGGAAAGCTCTTGTGTAATTTTGAGCCATTTTCCACTGTGATTTATATTGGGATGCAGTTTGTGTTCTTTCAAACAGGGTAATTTTTATAAATGACATTCTTATTAGATTTTGTGAAAAGGCAAAGATGCCTCCCTGGTGTGAGGAAAAGAGTTATGATTGGAAACATATCATCAAGGTTGGGATATATTTTTTTTGTTACTAATACGTGGATTAGCATAAAATAATGCTTAGTAAATTAAATTTAGAATAAAACTGAAAATTAAGGAAATGGAAAAATTAAATGAATTAGCTAAACTACACTCAAAATTTGAACATATTACAATTGTTTAATAATAGGCATTGGATGCTTATTAGTGAAGTGTGGGGTGTGTTTTTTTTTATTACCAACAGGAATTTTATGAGTTTATTTCAAAAAGAGAGAGAAATACTCCTAGCTAAGAGTTTTGCCACCATTGGGCTCCACTTTCATAATAGACTCACAGCCTCATACAAGCAGACTGGATGGGGGCCAAAAAATTGAAGCTTAATCCAGATAAGACAGAGGCACTATTAGTGGATGGTTCCTCTGTCCTAGATTGTAAGGTCCGGGGCATGGGCAGCAAAGGTTCAGGGCTGGAACGCCAGGGCCAGGGAAGATGGAGGCAGAGACAGGCAGTGGGCCCAAGGGTCAGCACGGGTTCCAGGCAACAGAGTCCAAACAGGCCAGAGGCAGAAGGCAGGTCTGGGCAGCAGGCACAGGGTTCAGCACAGCTCAGGGTAACAGAGTCCAAGCAGGGGCAAGAGGCAGAAGGTGAGTCAAGCAGAGTCCAGGCAAGGGTCAGAGGCAGAGAGACAAGTCCAAAACACAGAGTCCAAGCACGTACCAGGCAGAGCAAGGGTCAGAGACAGAAGCGTAGGTCAAGAGCAATCGGGTTGACCACCAGGCTAGGCAAGGATAGTCACTGGAAGCAGGAACCAGCTGCCGACAACACAGAGGTTGGTGTTGCTGTGGCAAAGGTTGAAGGCAAACTGCAGCCCTTATATAGGTCCTTCTGGCTGCTTCCAGCTGGGCTGCATTAGCTGGCCTGAAAGCAGCCAGGAGCAGGAGGCTACACCCTGCGAGTACCTACAAACCCTGGGCTCGCTCCTGCAAGGAGGTAGCGTTGCCACTAGGTGGAGCTGTGGAGCTACCCTGGAAGAGCGGATCTTGACACAGATGAATGGTGCTCAAAGTGTTCTGGAGGGGGATGCATTCCCCTTAAGGGATTGGGTTCATGGTCTAGAGGTCCTCTTCAATCTATCATTGTCATCAGAGGAACAGACGACCTCTGTGGCAATGAGTGCTTTTTTCCAGCTGGTATCTGGATGTGGATAACCTGGCTTCAGTGATCCATGTGATGGTAACCACTCTTTTTGGAATTACTGCAATGCATTGTACACAGGGCTGCCTTTGAAGATGGTTTGGAAAATTCAGGTGGTACAGAATATGGCAGCAAGTGTTTTAACTGGAACCAGATACTGTGAATATATTATGCTGGTCTTTTTCGCTTCCACTGGCTTCCAATTAGTTTCCAAGTATAATTCATAGTGGTTGTGACACACTGGTCATTCAAGAATTCATATGCAGGCTACACATATTTTCTTACGTCTCAATCTCATTCTCTAGCCACAAGATCATCCTATCTCTACTCATCCTTGTTTTGGGCAACTCCTAGTGCAATTCATACATGTCTACTCAGAAGGAAGCCCAACTGAGTTCCTTGGAACCTATTCTGAGGTAAGTGTGTATAGGATTGCAGCCTAAGTGCCAATTGTAACATGCAGAAATAGCATGTGATACAATCCTTCTTGGACTGTAACCACTTCAAACGCAACATGAAAAAAATGGCTTGACCAGTTAAAACTTACGTTAATATGGTAAAGTAGCATATAAGGAAAAAGGGTTTTAGCCTATCCTGCTTTCAGACATGCTATCTTTCCTTGTTCAAGCATGTTTAATATGGCACAGGAGGAAGTGATCATTTTCCATCAGCACTCTGAAAGAAGGACTGCACCATATGCTATGTTTCTGCTTGTTTGAAATGTCTCCTCATATAGTCAAGACATGATGATTCCATTAAATGTCTCACATCTGTGATTGAGCAATGGAAAACTAATGTGGTGCTTCAATAGTACGTAGAGCATAAACTGGATACATTTGCAGATTGATTCACCCTGTGTTTTATCAAAATGAATCAAACTTTGCTGGATAGCCCAGCCACAAAGATTAGGTTACCACTCTCAAAAGCATTAGGAATAGGCTATTGCCACTATGCCAATTCTCCAAGATTTTCCATTGCTATTATAAATCACATAGATATGGATCCCTTAAGAAACATGTAAAATTGAACTCTCGCTCACCTCGTGTAGAATATCTGTCAATAGGAGGGTGCAACACTGTATATGGAAGTTATTCTTTTACAGGCCAAACCTTTACAAATTTACTTGCAAGCAAGCCTTACGGAATTCAGGCGGATTTCTGTATACACAGAATTGCAGCCATAATGGTCTAAATTAAAATTAAAAATGACAAACTGAAGAAGGTCAGTGAACATTAAGGAAAGGTTCCCATGCAATTGTATTTCTATGAAAGTTTCAATTATAGAATCATAGAGCTGGAAGAGGCTTCGGAGATCATCTAGTCCAATCCCCTGCTCAATGCAGGATCTACACCGCAGGGTACAGCTATAGCATCCCTGATGGCCATCCAGCCTCTGCTTAAATACCTCCAGTGAAGGATAATCCACAACCTCTCAAGGCAGTCTGTTCTACTGCTGAACAGCTCTCACTGTTAGTAAGTTACTCCTTATGTTCAGCCTGAAATCTGCTTCCCTGAAATTTCCACCTGTTGGTTCTAGTCCTGCCCTCTCCATCTTCTGCATGACATCCTTTCAGACATTTGAAGACTGGTATCATGTTTCTCCTTAATATTCTCTTCTCCAGGCTAAGCATATCCAGCTCTTTCAGCCATTCCTCATAGGACTTGGTTTCCAGACCCCTCATCATCCTGGTTATTCTTCTCTAGACAAGCTGTACCTGAGTTATATTGACCTTCCTCATGAAACTATAGTTTCTGTCCCACTTGCAGACATCTAGTGCTAAATCACAAAATTTTCCAATGTGTTTGGAAGAAACACATTGAAATTCTTGAAGGATAAACTGAAATTCTTCAGTTTATCCTTCACACATTGTTTAAAATTTTGGAAGACAATCTTTTTGTTTTGTTTTACTAATCCCTTTGTTCCATTATTATTTGTTACAACTTGAGAAAATTATTCGTTTCCTTTGCAAACGTAACAAATGGTGGTAGGCTACAGAAACATCACCACAAATGGCCACAGGCTACAGAAGGTGGCTTTTTAGTAGTTAAAAATCACTGCTGAGCAAGTTTCAGTATGACGGAGAATAAAAACCAAGAATGAAATTAATGTGTGCTCTTCACCAATGGATTAAAAAACGTAAGCTATAACTCACTGAGTTTAACTGCAGAATGCACATCTTTTGTGGACATTTTTCCCTTTTTGTTTCTTTCTGAAATCAGAGGAAGTACCTGGCCTAGCAAGACTGTAATCACTAAGCAGGAACCTGGTAGAAGGACAATACAGCCAACAGCTAGGCAGCAGGAAAATGAAGGAAATCCCTCCTTCCCTCTTATGTTGTTTAAAGGGGCTCGGCATGAATGAATCTTCCTGGTAGCCACGAACAATTTCTTACTCATTCCGAGCAATCATCAATTTCAGCATCAAGTGGTTTGGTGGATCTACAACTGGTAGCAGCATCAGAGTAAGCCCAGCATGCAAACATTTTGGGTGATTTAAAGTCCTTGTGCTGCCGAATCAAACATGATAAGACAACAGCAAAAAGGAGAGGCTATTATCCCAAAATGAGAGCCAGTGGATGGCTGAAATTAGTCTGAGTGGACGAGACAAAGGCAACAGAAAGAGCAGGAATAACTGAGAATGATGATCTCAGATAAAAACACATAGCAACATACAGAAATAATTTGAAACAGTGCATGCATGAGAATAAAGATAGGGGAAAGTTCTATGTCCAATAAACAATATACATTTAAAAAGCATAAAAAATAGTTGGTTAATCACATATGTTACAAGAAGAATACATTTGCCATAGAAAACAGAGAATATTATATTTGTCACACTCTGCCTGAATGAATATCCTGTTGTCTGCTGTCTGCCTTTATAAAGGCAAGGCACTAAGGACAGAATAGCCTTAATCTGAAGAAACAATGGGCTACTCTAGTGGGCCCATAAAGCTTATCAAGCTGCCAGACCTCAAAGAACTGGTGAGGGGAAGAGGAGGTGGAGGGCAACGGAATTAAATTTTGAAAGGCATTTGGGAGAACACATTCAGAGTAAGGATGTTCAGGAGCCATGAACCTTAGTGATGGCTTCCAGCACACAGAATGTTGACCTGTGGGATCACTGGAGAGCAAATGAGTTGTCTTTTGCAAGATTAACAACTTAAAAGTGCTGAAATTAATTTTGTTTAATAGCTGTGGGTCCACACACTCCTTACAAAGAAGGTTGCAAGGTCAGCAAGCTCTGATAGCCATTTAAAATGCAGCTTTTTAATAGGGGCAGTAGATTTAGGATGGCTAAAACATTAAAAGGCCTTTAGAAAGCACAGAAATTGTAATGGGCCAAGCTAGTACTATATCCCATATCTTGGGTGAACTTGTTGACTCTTTTCATGACATGCAGGTTCTGTGAAAATAACCCTCTTTTTAGGAGCTATGGTCTTGTGATGGTAGAGTGATATGAAACTAAGCAAAGGGGAAAGGTTACAAATGAAAGAAGTAAAAATAAATGAAATAGGGGGAAACAGATAACTCAGTCCTTAACTCAGCTATATTCTTCACAGAGAAACATATGAAAGAAACAGCCTGAGAGAGAAAGCACCAACAAGATACTCCTCAGATCCTTTTCATCATTCCGAAATAGTTCATTATTAACTCTCATCTGCCTACATGAACAAGAGTGCTGAACTCTATAAAAACTATTGCAAAAATGTTTTTCCAGCTACACACAGCGATGACAACAACTATGGAAATGACGTTAAAATAAAATAAAAAGGACAATATCTGGCATAAAGCTGAACTGAAAATCTGGAAAATTTCAAAATATGCTATATTTTCAAAGTCCATAATTTGGATTCTGATGTCAAAACGTGCACCCAAAATTAAATATTCTACTGTTTTGATTATTAAATGAATGAAGCTACTGTTGCAAAATCTTTGGATATCTAATGTTGATGCTGGATATCAAATAGTTGCACAATAATAGCACATCCAAACTAAAACAAAACAACATAAAACCAGTCTCAAATTATTAAATCCTTTACCAGTCATTAAGTAGATAACCAACCACAACATACGAGATAATTATTGAATGTAATACTATGGGCAGAGAATCCCATAAAAAGGTTGGTCACAGAGGATTACTCCCTCCAAGGCCTGGTTGACTGTACCTTCCAAAGAAAGAGGAAATGGAGGAGGGTTCCAGCTGCCAATCTCAGAGGTTTCATAGGGAGAAGGTATTAAGTACCTAAGTACTTCAAGTACACTACTAAGGACCTAAACCAAGCAGAGCTTTGTAGCTCATCACCAGTATCTTGAATCATGCCCAGAGGTACACTGGCAATTGATGCAGCCTGACAAGAACAGCTTTAATATGTTTGTTGTGTTGAATCCCAAAAGTAGATGTGCTACTGGAGGTCTTAAACAGTCTTCCGGGGCAGCCTCACATAAAGGGATTTAAGTAATCTATCCAGTATTGATTATAGTATCAAAATACATTGATCATACACTAATAATATAAAAAATTAGCTGTGATGTGACATTATTAATTTTCAGATTCAGGAGCTATTTCCTGACAATGAGGCAACCTGCTGGTCATTAGAAGGCTTAAATTAATTCAGCTGCATGCTCACCTCTGACTAGAACTGGCATACCAACCATTTTTCTCTATCTGTCCCATTTGGAGACAGAACAAAGGAAACAAGACTTTCAGGAAAAATTAAGTCACCACTGCAAGGAAAATAATTTCAAACTGCCACTGAATACTGCTCTAAATGATACATGCTACTGTATACCATATTGCTTCCTTGCTTCCTATTTTCCTGCCTGTAAGTCAGTTTCACATCCTCATGCAGCAGTTCAAGGAAACCTCAGTTCACAGTTCAGCAAGGCCCTACTTAAAAGGTAAGCCTGATGCAGGTCCTTAGGGCATCTCATCCATCCTGTGCTTGGATGGCATTCGCCACCAAGGGACCCCATTAAGAAGGAAGGGCAAACTGAAATCCTAACCCAAAGCACTCTGAAACACAGCACCAGTATACTGGAAAATGCACGATGGATGAGATTCCATTTGTCTTCAAAGTATGGAAGCCAATATATCTGCCTCACTGTAAATTCAACTTTATTTTCCAACCTTGTAGTGTTCTTAAAACAAAACACATAAACCAGCCCATCCACCTGGGGATGTGGTAGCAGAGCAGTGTCACACAAGACTCCAATTAAACAGATTGTCCAATCCGATATTACAGTCCAACTGTGTGCAGGAAGCCATTTAAGTTTGTGCTTAAAATAATTTGCCCCACAAAAACACACAACCAACAACATACAGTGAACTAGCACTCAGAATACCTGCTTACTAGTTAGTATTTTTGTCAAATAGCTGAAGAAGAAATAATGGACAAAAGCCATGTGTATTCCTTAGTCCAATCAAAAGGTCTGTCTTCTACTTTAGACCAGTCAAAAGATTTACCTATATGACATTTGATGGCCAGAACTATTTTACTTCTTCATTATCTTCTTATAAGGTCAAAATTTAGCTTTAGCCAGGTTCAAATTCCCACTTAGCCATGCAGCTCAAAGAGTGACCTTGGAGCAGTCACTCTCTCTCAATAACCTACCTCACAAGGTTGTTGTAAATATAAAATGGAGGCAGGGAGAGTCATGTATGGTGCCCTAAACCTCTTGGGGGATGGGCAAGATAAAATGTAATAATGATGCTGGCTTCTCATGCCACTCCTAGTTTCCTTCCTTCTCCCAAATCAACTTTTTACAGACTTGCAATATGCATGGGGTGGGGGTGGGAAATTGAGATGCAAATTTCTGATACATTTATAATTCATAGGACATTTATATATTGAATATCATTAGAAAAGACACTGGTGTTCTAAATATTATTATGGATTATTTAGATTAAATATTGCAAAAATACAAGAGAGGTTCTTACTCTGCAGTGCTTTGAATCTCTCCTAAACAGTTATATTAAGCAAATAATTGCTGAAAGGATGGCATGATATATAATTTCTATTTACCAACAGAAGATATAATCTAGCAAAATCAGTAGTGAGAATCCACTATGTCCATTGACATTAATGGGTCTTGAATGAATCACAACTATCTCAAGCTATTACTTTCAACATAACATGCAGCCCCTCTACAAGTATACATGTTTACTCAGAACTGTTCAATGGGGCTTCCTTCCAAATAAGTGTGCACAGGATTGCAGCTTTAGTTGTGAATATTCATTTCCAGACACAATCCAGGAAAAACTAAAATTCAATAAAGTTTGATCCGAAATTCTGCAGCAGGGCAAGAACAAAACAGTTTGTCTCCTGAGTTATGATATAGTACAGTCTCACAATCAGAAAATCATGTTAGCCTTCAATAGCCTGCCAAGAAATATGGAGCCCAAAATGAAAGCAGAGCATAGAACAAGGGCAAATGAAATTTAACTATAGAATTTACTTCCTTCAGACAAAGATATAAACCATTCAGGAATTAAGTCTGCAAGAGCAAAAGTAACTCCATTACAATTACTGCACATTTTGAGACCTCATCTCCCCTCACACACCCTGAGAGTGTGGAGACTTTCGGAACTTGATTTTATTATAGGAAGACAATGTATTTTCAGCAGTGTTTTACAAAATATTCCATCAGCAGAAGTGTAAGGCAGGTTGAGTACAGACTAACTTTTCCAAGGTATTAAATTAAAAGATGTTGAATTAAGTTAAATGCCCCACATTGAATTGACATTTCCCTTTTTTTAATGCAAGCTAAGATTGATGAAAAATACCACTTATCTACATTAAGGGTCAAAATATCCAGCAAAAGAAGTCTCTGGTTCATCGCGTCAGAGCAAAGTCAGTCTTACATAATCCGAGGACCGGGACGCGGATCACATTCTGATGATCCAATTAATGGTGGGATACTTTGCAATCAGCCAGGAAGCAAGGCCCCTAACAGATTGTGGGGCTGTAACATCAATTTCTTAAGTGCATTTAAAGGATTACAAATGTTAGTCCTGGCTTGAGATTGAAACACCTATTGAGGTGCTCTGAACCACATTACAGTAATTGGGTACCTGAATTAATGCCATTTCTACTGATGGTGAACTGAATACATTGGAAATAAGGGTACCTTTTGCTGTATTTCTCTTTTGTTACCCCCCCCCATCTGTCCCTCCAAACTAAATCTGAGAAAGTACACCCTCTTTTATCTCTGTAGCTTTAATTACAGAACCTGAATGCTACCCCAATTTTATAGTTCAGATTGTTTGAGTGTGTTCTACTTACACGTTTATTATTGTACTATACAGCTATTAAGATTCCTTGAAGCAGAAAAAAAATTCACTAAGAAAAAAAAGAGACCACAAGAGAGTGGAGAAGAAACCTTCTATCATTTCCTCCTTTCCTACGTATACTTGTTTATGCATACACTAGATACCATTTGCAGTATTCTGTTCCTCTAGAGAGCAAGAATCAGGTTGCCTCAATTAGTCTCCAGTTTTTACTGAGGTTGGTTCAAGTAAAAGTCTTAATCATGTCAAAACAGCAAGAATGCTATCTTGATATTTCACAGTAGAAGACTCTGTAGCAAGTTAGTCTTTAAAATATGTAGCCGATGCAACACATATGAATGAATATTCAGCATAGTGCAATTGCCTTAGGGGAATCACATCTTTTGACTAGATGTCTCCTAGGGATGTACTTCGGGCCCTACGTGGGCCCGAAGTTCTCCGCGGCTCGGACCTCCACGGTGGCGGCGGCCCGATCTCGCTCTTCAGAGCGGCGCGGAGCATTCTCCGCACCGCTCGAGCCGCCGCTGCCGCAGGAGGACCCCCCCAGCCCTCCCTGCTGCTGCTGCCGCCGCCGGAGGCCCCCCCGCCGTCATCCTACCTGGTCCTGCGCTCCGCCGCCTACGCGCCGCCTACGCCGCCCCGCCTGCGCTCTGGAGCCCTGCCACCAGAGGACCCCCCCAGCCCTCCCCACTGCTGCTGCCGCCACCGGAGGCCCCCCATGGCCCCCCACCACCATCGTCCTACCTGGTCCTGCGCTCCGCCGCCTCCGCCCTGCCTCCGCCGCCCCGCCTGCACTCTGGAGCCCCGCCTGCGCTCTGTTTTGGCATGGGGAACCATGGCAACAGGGCTTAAACAGCCCTGTTGCCATGGTTCCCCCCGCCAAAACAGAGCGCAGGGTCCCGTCGCGTCACTTCCTCCACGCCGGAAGTGACGCGACGGGACCTGGCGGACAGGCAAGCAGGCTCTCCGCTCTGTGGAGAGCTTCTGGTAAGTCCGCGCGGGTGAGGGGGCCAGTTTGGGCCTCGCTTGTGTCCGCCGAGATTCTCGGCCACATCCCTACGAGTCTCAACAATAAAAAATCTGCCCACATTTGCATCACAGGAGAACAAAATTGTGATATGAAGACTTGAAAGATGAACAGCAGAGAAGGGAAGGGACAGGGCAACCTAATGAGGTGATTGTAGGTGGAGGAAATATGACACGATGAAAATTCACAAGGTGCAGCATTGGCAGAATATTACTTATTGCGCATGTGGTGAGAAAATGAAGAGCCAGACACAAGTATATATGGTTTAAAATCAGGGCCACATTTATTGAACTGAAGATCTGAGAAGGGAGAAGGGTGGTGCTAATCTATTCCCGGCCTACTGGCCGCCGGCCGGGAAAACCAAGATTTGAACGAAGCTATCCTAACCGAATCGGAGGCGGGATGGCCCGCCACCATCCAGTTGCACTCCATGTGGAGCTGGAGGGTCTTACCAGTGTCGCCTCCCATTGGCGCCACGAGACAGCCAATGTAGGTGAAGAAGGTAGTACCCCAAAGGTGGCCTGATCTCCCTCCTGCCAAGCCTCAAGACATTAGCGAGGGAAGCCTTGGGTAACCTCCAGTCACCTTGAAAGGTGCCACTGGATGGTCACCAGAACCCAAGGGCAGGAAGACAGGGCCTTAAGAGAGGCCCCCATCTCCCCGCCCTACTGCAGCCCATTGGCTCAGCCAGCGTGGCCAGGTGTGTCTCTGTCTCTCCATCTCTCCCCCACACGCAAACTTCTCCCTGACCCCAGAAGGCGTGGCTGGGGGAAGTCCATTCCATTCTCTCTCCTGTTTTGAGTTCAAGGATTCAGGCTGGTTGTGCCCTAAACTTTTACAGAAACTAATAGTAAACAAAATCTGAACATGATACCCACCAGTTGCCAGCATATTACTTAGACCTAGAAGAGTAGGTACACATAAACCAATATATTTGAATCTTATTCTAACCAGGTATCTTTTTCAGCATTGTCAGAGAACAACAACAACAACGATGATTATGATGCAGCCCTATGCCATACTAAAACACAGGATCCAGGGCTATACTAATGGCTCCCAGGAGGAACAAATAGGGAACAGGAAGCAAGTGCCACATAGCCACAAGGACAAAATGTGTCCATATGTGTGTAAGCCAGAGTGTACTGTATATCATATTACGTTGTTTCACAGTAATACATTAATGGCTTCTTAATAGGGACCTTGTAGGAAACAGCATCACAGTATAGGACAAAGCCTGATAGATATTACAAATCTATGCTCCCATTTCGTAGTAGTTTTTGACTCATTAGACTGCTCTGATTGAAATGATTTACATACAGATAATTAACAAGAAAACCCTAAGGACTACTTAGCTGTTTAGCAGTGTATGCATTATATACAACCATTTCCATATATCTAGTTTTAAATCCATTAACAAAAATTAATTTCTTCTCAGAGCATTACACCGCACAGCATGTTGCAATTGTATGCTTGCTAAATTACACCTTTTCATCACATCTCAAGTGATCTTACAAACAGTTAAACTTTGCTATTCTGGAAATGGCAGGTAATTTGGCAATGCCGGTGGATATATTTACTATGTAAAATGCAGCCAGAACCACAAACAGACTCAGGATGTATTCTAAGGATTGTGTGTTTTATTTTAACATCAGTCCTTCTAATAGCAAACTCGCATGGTGAGAGCTCACAAGATTGTAGCCAAAAGGGGGACACTGAAAAACAAGAGGGAGGTATCAGCATGCTTGAGGAAACCCCAAGGTTTGCAGAAGTACAAATATCTTTAAAAAAAAACAACAAAGAGGGCAACTCCCCCTTCCAAAAATACATACAACCAATGAGCACTGAGTATGCACAGTAGCCAAGGAATGTAGAGTGCCAGTTGGAAAAGAAAAAAGCAGAATGTGGGGGAAACAGTTGGATGAAACCTTGAACAGGAACCCTGAACAGTACCACTTCTAACCTTAAAATAACCATTTTTTTTAATTCCACAGAGTCAGCACAGCTGTAAAAGACGCACATACATGTTAATTATAATACTGAACCAGGCATCAGTCTGCCCTCCACCATGCTTCAGATAAGATGGCAATATTTTTTTTAAAAGCACTGAATGTACATTTATTCAGTAAAGGTTAATTCAAACAGCAAATGTTTTTTAAGGTGCAAAATTGACTTGGGAATGGAGGGGGAAGGATGTGGCTTGGTGACATCACAGGCAGCAGCCAGTCAGCACTGTGCACAGATAGCTTGTCTTACAAAATAAAACACACATTCTGCATATATTGATGTGTGTTATTGAGTGCTTGTTACACACCACTGGAAATCATGCTGACCTTTCTCATGCTCCCAACTGCTATACTGACACAGGAGAACATCTACATAAACACATGGCAAAGGCAAAAGCTATACTTGAACACAAAAGGAAAAAACACCTATCATATATAAGCAGCAGGGTAACTAAGAATGTAAAACAACTAAACATGTTTAACCTTAATTTGACTCACCGGATAAACTTTAGAGAATGTTTTTCACCTCTTTCTCAATCTCAAGGCCACTACACATGCCATATTTCCTACCCACAGAACCCCACAGTTCTGATGTTTTGACTTCTTCTTAAGACTCATCTCTTCATACAGGCTTTCCCAGAAGTCTGATCCAGCCACACATGGTTTGTAACATACAGTAGATTGTGTGTTTTATTGTTATCTTTTATTGTCCTGATGCCATTACATTTTATGTTCACCACTTTGATACCCTTGTGGAAAGCAGTATATAAATTTGTGGGAGAGCTTCATGCACTTTTCAGAGATATGTTATTTGCATCTGCAGTGCATACTGACTTATGAAAACATACACATAAATGCAAATTATAGGAGGAAGTTGCTCCTTATACAAATAGAAATGATGCAGATATAACAAACAGCATCCTGTAACCATTGTGAATAAATTGGCAGGAGGCCACAGGATACCCTCCCAGAGCCCAGTCCTTTCTGGAAAAAGGCGAAACATTTAAATACATAAATAATAAATATTAACTGCAGTTAACAAATATATCAAAACCTACATTAACCACAATTAAAATTAACTAGGTTTCTTACTTAACCAGGATTCTTAACAAGATTCAAACCCTAGATAAATTGGGAACCTGGTTAACTTTAACAGTTAGCAACAATGCTGACAGACCCCTTAACCATGGTTAAGCAGGAAGAACGAATTTACTCTGGGGAGGGGTTGGAAATAGGAGGTGCACTATTGATCTCTTAACCACAGTTAAGACAGCCCACAGAGAAAAAGCACAATTTACCCATGGTTGGTATAATTAAGACTCCACTCACAGACTGACTCAAGTTTAGTTTCAATTGCTAGATACATATTAGGGCCAAACCACACATGATGTCAGGAGATCTATGATCAGATTTTTCATTTCATTTTATTTTCTTAAAGTAAATGAAATGATGTGGGGGGGAGGCACAATTCAAATCTGGACCATAGTGCAGGGGAAGGGATTTTAAATCTGCGCACAATGCCATTTTCCCCAATCCAAATTGCTCTACTGGGGTGGCTATCACTCATCAGTGAAAACTGTACCTTTATTGAATTTATATTGTTTCCCCTATAGAATGAATAGCAGCTTGTAAGGGGCATTAAGATTTTAGGGAAGGGACTGTAACTCAAGTGTTGGAGCACCTGCTTTGCATGCAGAAAGTCCAAGTTCAATCCCTGGCATCTACAATTCAAAAGGTCAGGTAAACAGGTGATAGGAAAGACCTCTGGCTGGACAACCACTGCCACTCATAGTAGACAATACTGGGCTAGATGGACAAATACTCTAGCCTTGTATAAGGCAACTTCCTGTGTTCCTGTCTCAAGAAGGGTGTGGCTTTAAACATTTTTTAAAACCTTCACCAAATTGGGGGTGGAGTGTTACTGTGGTTGCACTTAACATTAATTTTTTTTTAATGGGAAATCTGATCACAGATCTCCTGACATCATGTGTCATTTGGCCCTTAGATGATTGCCCAGTTCAGATGTTACAACAACCCAGGGTTCTTTTAAACCGTGAGTTGTTGTAAATGAAGTGGGAGAAAATGAGCATGCTGGTTTGTACTGCCTGATGGCTCCCCCTGGGGATAAACAACCTAGGGATACTCCATTCCTTGGTTGTCAATCATGATGGGCAAACTGGGATTTCTGGGTTGCTGGAGAGACAATTCAGAATTATAACCATTGGTTTAACAATGGGTTACAACTCTGGGCTGTCTCTCCCCACAACAACCCAGAAATCCAGGTTCGCACATCACGCTTAACAACCCAGAAACTTGCTTGCTTTGTTCATAATGACCCAGTGGGTGTTTTTTTTTAAAAAAAAACCCTATGGGTTGTTGTGATATGCAAACTGAGTCAATGTCAGTCATGTCCATGTGCAACTAAAACATTATGCAGAACACACTTCAATGTAGGAAAAAGAATGAAATGTGTGTGTAGTTAGTCCAGTGGGATGTTCACATATGTATCTATTTCACTGCATATCAACCAAATGAACTAAATATACTCAGGATCATTGCACACGGTGATCTAACCTGCATGTTTCATCCCCCCCCCCCCCGACATGACATTTTTGGAAAGGTATGGGGTGCCAGATTAACAGGATGAAGTGGTTTATAACATTTGTAAACAGGCACAGGGAAAACATCCAAGGATCATAAGAAGGTCAAGATGGCTGAAAAGCAGTGCAGTAGACTCGTATGCAAGACATAACCAAAGCAGTACATAATAACAGTACACAGATGTATTTTCTTTTTCAAACAAAAGACTGACAGAGCCACAAATCTAAATATATTATCAATGTTTCTGCAGCAACAAGTTCTAAAATTATATATTGACACATCAATTATTGGTGTTCGCCTTGACTGTAGGGTGGCCACTTATGCTTCGCCAAAAGAGGATATGCATCACCAAAAAAGAGGACAGAAGGTGGCGTCAATTTGCGTATCTAAATTTTTCCTCTGTGAATGATTGATATGTCATTGAGGGCTTTGACAGGTGAAAGTGGTGGTGCTCTGGTGCCACAGTTCAAAGCATTTGTGGGAAAAGAAGATACAGTGGTATGAGTTAGACTAAGGGCTTGTTCGCATGACACGGGAACCGCAAGTCCCCCGCGGTTCCTGTGTCGTGTGCACGCTGACCGGGAGTGCCCCCGCAGGACAGCCGCGTGTGGGACGCTCGCAAAGTGACCATGGTCGGTAGAGGGGTAAGCCCCTACCGCGCGTGGTCACCGTGCCGTCCGAACAGGGGGCAGCCGTCCCGCGGGGTCCCCACAGAGACGGCAGCCCAGAGCGGCTGGAGCCGCCGCTGCTCCAGCCTATGGGGGCAAACGGCCCCTCTGGGCATCCCAGGGCCCCACCCCCTAGCGCCGGGAGGCCTGCACTGCGCTAGGGGGTCTGCCCACGCGCACGGGGCGCCGGTCATGTGCGGCGCCCCGCCAGACCCCGCAGACGGCCCCGTGGTTCCTCCCCTGCTGGCAGCCTGGGTCGTGTGAACCGGCCCTAAGTGTGAGTCATTGGTGGCGATTTCTTGTCCTCATACTTCTCCCAACCAAAGCCCCCATCATTATGATACCAGCAACCCAGTGAGACTGAAAGGTCTGCTACTTAATACCGTGTCAGTAAATGGGGAAACAGCAGCCATCAAGGAGTTGATCTTGGATGAGCATGCTGACTTGGGCATATTTGGGGTGGGTGGAGTCTGTCTCTTCCAGTTCTGTCTACCAGGTTTCCCAGTGATGTAGCATCATGGGCAGGGCCCCAGAGGTGGTTCTGGGGACTACTGTTTTGTCCCATGTCCATTAGTTTATTGGTGCCAAAGGGTTCCATCTTATCCCCCGTACTCTTCAACATCTACATGAAATCGCTGGGTACAGAGATTTGGACAGACGTTTAACCAGTATGCTGATGACAACCATCTGGATCTCTCATTTTCATCTGATCTTAGGGAGGCATTGGAAACCCTGAAGCAGTGCCTGATGGCTGTAAGGGACTGGATGTGGATGAAGGAATGGAAATTTATTCCAGATAAGATGGAGATACTATTGACTGGGGGATCAGCTGATCTGATCTGAACTGGGCTTGGGAATACAACTTGTGACTTGGATGGGGCTGTGCTGCACTCTTTCCCCAAAGACTCGGGTTCATGGGTTGGGAGTGCTTCTTGAGCCAGCACTGCTTTGGTAATCATTGCCAATATACTATTGAAACAAAGTTCCATGTCACATTATTCGTTATCTTTCTCCTTTTTATATAGAGCAAATCATAACTGGGGGAAAAAATCGGTGTGTGTCTGTGTGTCTAAAATGGAAAGAGAAGCACAATAGACTATTTCAGTGCTTAAGAGATTTGTGCTTTTGGTTGCTTATTAGTGAGTTTTCTAAATAATCATTCCATATCAAATACTGTTTACAAAAGGATTGCTTTAGATAGCAATAGTGAAAATGTAGTAAAAAGAAGTCTTTTGATCTTTTAGAAATAAAACTATGCCGCAGGTAAATATGTAACAAGAATATTTTTGTTCATTTGCTATCAAATTTAATAACAAGTGGAATTGAGTACCACAAAAATGGTTTCATATCAGTATTTGTCTGCATACCTTTAAATATTAATTACTTCTATGGCATTGTTATATAATGCATTTCTTGTCTTCTCTCCTGTACATGTGACGAATTCCAGTTGATAAGCTGGACTCTGGAGTCAGTTGTCTGGCTAGTTATTAAGATTGAGATAAGCACTAAGAACGGTGAGGTACCATTGTACTGCCCTTATGGAACTGGGCCACCTAGGATTCCAAGTGTAAACAATGAATTAGTTCTCCCTGGCTTATTTCAAATTTGAGGTATACACTGCAAATATTTGTGAAATATGATGATGGAAAGAGTACATGAAGGCTCTTTCTTTCCCCCCCTATAAATCCATGTAATGTAAACGGTTTTTCAACATCGAACGCAATCCAGATCCACTAAAATCAGTCACTGTTTGCAATTGGCTTCAGTGTGACCAGTTCAGTTCTGTGACTTATTTGTTCAAAACCACATCCCATATAATAATTTATTTACTTTTGTATGACACCCCAACTTTGGAACCTCCTCCCAAAGGTGATGAAACTAGCCCAACCCTGAAAAGTTTTAGGTGGGCAGTGAAAACATTCTTACTCTGCATGGCTTTTAATATATAACTGAAGGTTTTAAATCTGCTCCTTTTGATTTTAAAATTTTGACTATTTTTTATTTAATGGTACCTTGTTTGATTTTATTCTATTTTCTTAACCCCTTTAGGGGCCTTATTAGGGCTGAAAATTGATATAAACTTTCTTTTATAAATAAATAAAATAAATACTTATTTGTTACATGTGTGCCACATTTTCAAAGAAACATACATCAGTTAATAATGAATCCACATAGGGTAGCCAGATGTCCTACTTTACAGAAGACAGTCCTTTATTTTGGAGATCTGGCAGAAAACAGTCCTTTGCTTGAAGGTCCAGTCCAAGTCTGTTTTAAAGTCAAAGAACCAAAGAGGGAGAGCACAGAAGCCTTGAGGTTGCTCATCAACAGTTAGCCCATGGACAGCAGATTGAGCAAACCCACAGGTCATCTAGTCAGTCTTCATCCCTATGGTGAGATATATTGCATTTCTATTTAAATTAGAACTATTATTTCTAAATTTGCATCTGTACATATAACAAAGATAAACCAGCAGAAGTAGAAAATCAAGATAGATAGATAGATAGATAGACATCCAGTTCCCCAGCCACCCCAAAATATCCACCCTCTGCCAATCCACAAGAGACACATGCATGCAAAAGGCCCCAGGTTCAATCCCTGGCATTTCCATGTTGGGCTTGGAAAGACTCCAATCTGAAAACCCTAGAGAACTACTACAAGTGAGTGTAGACAATACTGAACCAGAAAGACCAATGGTCAGACTCAGTGTAAAGGAGCTTCCTATGTTTCTACGTCTGCATGCAGAGCTGTACTCACATATTGCCACACAGGAGATGAACTGGATTATCTCATTGGTTATGTAGTTCAGCCAAGGATTGCTAAGCTATTTCTTCCGAGTCTGACTGAATTTTCTAACCACATAAGGAGGTTCGAACAGAGTACACTCTTCTATTTATTAAGAAGGATTAGTCTTGAGTAATACAAACCAGCTGATTTTCAGGCAATAAAAGTACATTTTCAATTACTGGTGCATCCCCCACCCCCAGATGGCTAGAGCATCACTTGGAAGTACATTTAATTCATTTCAGGTGTGCTTGGTATCTCATCCTTATATTTCTAATCCTAAATACTTGCAGTCTGGAGCTGCTCTGGTGGAGCAGTAGTCACTAGCACAGTAAAACTAGTTTCTGCTCACTGTATAACTGTGACATACTAAAGACCATTTTTGTATCTCAGGAGATGGAGGAACTCTCTTCATAAGAGGGATAATGGTTCATGGCTCCACTGCATCTGCAATGTTTTGGCTATTGGTTACATTGTTAGGTGGAAATTTAAAAGCATATCCAATTTTATTGTTTATTTTAATACTTTTTTTAAAAAAAAAGACCTGCCCTGAGTCTTTAGGATAGAAAAGGGGAAATGCTTAAAAACAAATAAACAATGAAATTATAAGAGTCCATGCTTATAATTGCAACATGGCAGTGTACTCCTAAATATATGTAAGACTAAAGTAAGGAACAAGGATGGGAAGGGGGGAAGGTTTCAGTTAATTGCCAAATCCCTATAAAATAGTGGGAGGGGAATATTTAAAACACAGTTTGGGCAGGCAGGAGCTGAACACACCCCACCCTGGTGCCTCCCAAAAAGCACTTTTTAAAGCTGTTTCCCTCCGGTAGGCTTTATGACCACATGTAATCCCCACTGGAGATACATGGCTTTAAAACACAGTGACCTGGTTTGGTCATCTCCAACCCAGGAATTACAGGGACAAGCAGAATGTGCAAGCCTCGTGCTCTTCATTTCCACTTTGAATTAACAACCCAGGAACAGAAGCTGGTTTGTTCTGTTACAATTGTAACTAACAGAACAACGTAACAATTGTCCATGGTTTTTAGAGATGTAATCGCTTGCCTCGCGCGGGCGTAGCGGGCTGAAATCAGCCCTGCTCACGTCTATGCGGGGCTTGCGCGGGCCTACCTTTGTCCAGCAGCGGCTCGCCTCTCCGCGGTGAGCCACCCGCGCCACCATCGCTGGTCCCGTCGCGTCACATCCAGCCCCGGGAGTGATGCGACGGGACCCTGCGCAGGCGTGCTGGACCCCTGTGCGACATATTGTGCCTGCGCAGGGTCCCATTGCGTCACTTCTGGGGCCGGATGTGACGCGACGGGACAAGCGACGGTGGCTCGAGTGGCGTGGAGAACTGCTCTGCGCCGCTCAGATCGAGGTGGGGGGCTGCCGCCGCGGAGAGAAGAGGTGGCGGAGGTGAGCCCCCCCCACAGGTTTGTGAACACCGCTGGGTTTGTTGTTGGGTCAACTTTGGGTTGTTTAACCTATAAATAACCCAGAGTTTCTGGGTTCACATGTAACAAAACAACCCAAGAACGGGGTGCTCCTAGGTTGTTAATTAAAAGCAGTAACAACATGCATGTGACTCACATACTCCACTCATCCCCACAATTCCTGGGTTAAACAACCCAGGATTTGTCACTGTGATGTGTGAAACACCTCAGTATTGAGGGGCACTTGAGATAGGGCCTTCTCAGTTGTGCCTCCTACACTATGGAATTCCCTCCTGAGATATATATGCCAGGCTCCATCTGTGACTGTTTTTAAAAGGGCTTTAAAACCAGTAAGACTGCACACATTCACAATTTAATCGTGGATGAGAAGGCCGATCTGGTGAGTATTACTGCAACTTGGGTGAGTGAGCTGGGTGGGGCCGACCTGACCGAACTCTGCCACTTGGGTACTCGGTACGGCACCAACATAGGCTGGAGGGCTGGGGGTGAGGAGTTGCAGTGATTCACAAAACCTCAATCTCTAGCACCAGGAAAGCACTCCACCCTAGGAGCGGGCTTAAGGGGTTGCCTGGTGTTGGGCCATAGAGATAGATTGAGGATGCTGCTGGTGTACCTCCCACCCTGCTTCCAGCAACCTCCCTGACCGAAATGGCAGAAGTGGTCTCAAGTGTGATCTTGGAGGAGCCCAGGACAGTGGACCTGGGTGACTAATTTCCATACTGAGGCTGCCTCTGGAGTCCCAGCTCAGGACTTCATGGCTTCCATGACAAACATGGGGCTGTCTCAGTTTGTCATCAGTCCAACACATGGAATGGTTCATACCCTTGATTTGGTCTTTGCTCCAAGCTGTAGAGATGAGTAATCTGAAAATTGAGGAGGGGGGAGTCCAAGTAACCCCATTGTCACAGTCAGACCATTTCCTGGTGAGGTTTGAACCCACAGCATTACTACCTTCCTGCAGGGGTGGTGGGGGCATTTGGATGGTCCATCCCAGAAGACTGATAGAATCCAAAGGATTTCTGAATGCTCTTGGGGATTTTCCAGTGATTAGAGCTGGTGATCCAGCCAAGTCATTGTTCTTGCTGTGGAATGGTGAGAGATGCGGAGGGCAATTGACTCGATTGCAGCCAACTGCCCTCTCCAGTGCTATAGAGCCTGCTCTGTTCCTGGGGAGCTGCGGTCAATGAAACAGGCTGGATGTCAGCTAGAGCAGGGGTCTCCAACCCCCGGTCCGCAGACCGGTCCCTGGTCCGTGGCCTCTTAAGAACTGGGCCGTGCGGTGCCTGGCCACCGCACCGACCAGCCACCGCACCACCTGGTTTTACAAAAATGCTTGTCGGGGAGGTGAACAGAGGGATGAGCGGCGGTGGTGGTGGGTGCTCGCCAGAGCTCGCGAGCACCCCAAGAGCCAGGACGGGGTGCTTGGCGTGCAGTGTGGCGGCCGGGCGCGGTGTGCGGTGCCCGCCGGGATGCACCGCAAGCCGCCCGCCAGGATGTGCCACAAGCCGCCCACCGGGACGCGCCGCAAGCAGCCCGTCCTGGCTCTCGGGGTGCTTGCGAGCTCCAGCGAGCACCCACCACCACCACTCGTCCCTCTGCTTGCGTCCGATGAGCAATTTAGTAAAGCTGGAAGTGATGTGACGGGTCTCTCGTCGCGTTACTTCCTGGTTCTGCGGCACTGCCGCCCAGGCCACACAGCAGGTAAGCGGTAGGCGACCCCCCCCCGGTCCGTGGAAAAATTTATTCCACGGGACCTGGTCCCAAAAAGGTTGGGGACTGCTGAGCTAGAGTACAAATGGCATGACTCAAAGCGAAGAGGACCGAACATGCTCTAGAGTGCATAATTGTGCCTACTGCACAGCGGTGCAGGCAGCAAAGTAGTATTGCCTTGCTGCCTCCATTGCATCCTCGAGCAGCTGTCCAATGGAGCTCTTTCGGGTAGTCTGGGGGCTTAACACCCTCCCTAGGAATTTGGCCCTGACCCCCTCAAGGACCCACTGTGATCTTTTTGCATTGCACTTTGAGGGCAAAATTGCTTGTCTCCACAGTGAACATGACGCTGTTGTTAGCACAACTCCAGTCAAGGTGTCTGACGCTACCATCTGCCTAGTTCTGAAGGATCAATTTCAGGTACTACGGCCTGACGATGTGGACAAGTTGTTTGCAGTAGTGTGACCAACCACATGCCCTCTTGAACCTTGCCCTTCATGGCTAATAAAAGCTAGCCAAGGGGGTATGGCTGGGTTGGTCCAGGGAGTGGGGAAGGCATATCTGCATGAAGGGATGGTTTCTGCTGTGGTTTTTGGTGCCTGCTGAAGACATATTTGTTCTAGGAAGCCTTTCTTGCTGACCAGCCATAGTTTTAATGTGAGCCTGTTTTTAATGTATTGCTTTTATTCTTTTATCTGTTTTATCTTTTTATTGTTCACTGCTCCGGAATCTGCCAAGATATGGAGTGGTATACAAATACTGTCAATCAATCAATCAATCAATCAAAATTTGTTCTCTCTGGCTTTTTAACTGAAAATGTTTTATGGTATTTGGTGCTGTTAGATATTTGTAATTTATCTTATTTTAACTGGCTTATTTTAAAATTGTTTAAATTTAAGGTGCTTTTATAATGTGATAGTGATTATTATTGTTTTATATTGTAAGATGCCTTGGGAAGGCCATTGATTTTCTTATCAATATTATTCTATGAAATTTTGTAAACAAACCATATTTGAAAAATCCATTTCAACTGAAATTATCATGTGCTATCAATACACATCTGCCTTTGAAACAATTAGGCCAACTGTCAAGATGAATATGGCTACTATATTATTCATAATTTTTAAAAGTTATTAACATCTAGACTGAATATTGTGCACATACAAAAGAAAATTAACATTAATGGTCAGTCTGTTTTCTTCATCCTCTTGCAAACTGTCCAGGTTCTCCCAGTTTATCAGAGAAACCTGAATGAGAGACATATGTTATTACCTCTGGTGCTATTACTTTGTTGAGTATCACTAGGGTGTCATCCATCAAAGTAACACCTCCTGAAGGACAGCATAGTGTCAGGGTTGACTGTCCACTGGAGAGTACATGCCATTTAATACTGAACACCAGCAAGTTAATTCTTTCTCCTGTGTCATTTCTCTGCTAAATACATTAGGGAAAGACCAACACAAGATGTACTGATAAAAAGAACATTCAAGTGGAAAAACATGTACAAGCAGTCTGGGCCCGTTTACTTGTATCCCAGACAGCCACCTTAAATTGAAGGACATGTGAAGGACCTGATAGCAAGTTCAACTCAAGAAAGAACACGAAAACAAAAGTTCATAAGAATAATGGCAAACACTCATAGTTAACATGCTGCCTGAAAAGTTCTGAGATGGTACAATTAGCAGGACAAGACAAGATAGATCTGCTTATGTTTTTTTATGAGACAGGACCCATTCAAACATTACATCTCCCATGTAGAAGCAACTGAAAACTGCTTCTACGTGGCAGTACTCCATATGAGGTCCATAACATTTGCAGTGTACTTGTACTGATCACACGGTGACCATCTCCATGCCAACACCACACATTTCTGGTGGCGACAAACATGGTGGAGGATTCATAAACAATCTTGGCCTAAGATGCTAGTTATTGATAATGTGCAGCTGGGTAGAAAGAAAACCAGCCTCAGGAGGAGAAAATTTTGAGTGGCAAAGCAGCAGGGTGAGAGGACACTTAATGCTTTCTGCCCATTGTTTCTCCATTCAAAATTGCCCCTCCTGATACAGGTTTTTTTAAGCATCAGAACTCAGTACGATGTATTGTATTGTAACACAATAGTTAGCTCCTAATATTTTAGAAGTGTTCAGAAGACTGCTGACTGTTCCTTGTCCTTGTGTGTGTATGTGTGCAACATTGAGAGTGGAAGAACAAAGCAATAAGTATACTACAGTAATACCTTGGATTGCAAGTAACTTGGTTTGGGAGTGTTTTGCAAGACAAGCAAATTTTTAAATATTTATTTATTTAATTATTACTTGATATACAAGCGACGTCTTGCAATACAAGTACTATAGTACGGCTTAAATTAAAAATCTCTGTACAAATTTTTTGGGGGGATTTCGTTTTGATATAAGAGTGTTTTGGATTACAAGCACGTTTCCGGAACGAATTATGCTCTCAATCCAAGGCATGACTGTATATGTTATGAGATACCATAGAGAAGAGCATGTATTTAAAACAGCATCCACATGCTAAAAAGGTATTTGCAGAGCAGCTGTAAGTTCCTAGAGCTATGAATGCTTACTAAAGTCCCCACAGGGACATGGTAGTCATTGTATGATGGCCTATATGTTTAGGAATGAAGTGCCAGCAGTGCCATTTACTTAAGTAGAAATCAATAGGACTAAGAGCCAAGCTAGACATGACACCATCCACACAATTAGCAATTGTGTGATTTAAAACAAAAGAAAAGTAAATAGCTATTTGGGGGAGATCTGGATCAGAACACTGGTGAGAGACTTAAAGGGCATTAACACTTTGCCCTCTGCTTCTTTCCCAATCCAGATCAGGGTGCCCAAGCATTTATTTGCATTGGAAGGAAGCTCCCATTCATGCCAATGGAAGCTTTCTTTCTAATGCAAATGCCAGGCATGTGGGGTGAGGTGATCAGAACCTACTCCCCCATCAGGGTCTCACACCTGCCATTTACTTTTTTTTTTAATGCATGCAATTATTAATTGAAATGTCTAGTTTGCCTATCTAGTCTAGTTTGCCTACTGTCTCTTTTGACCCTAAGAATAGTTCACACATGCATGACAAAAACATTATGTAATAAATTCTACAATAACTGAACAAACCATCACAGAGATGGCATCACAGATGGAATGTTTACATCTCTTCACATCACCTCAAACAGCTATGCTTTCAATAAGGTCCACATTCAGCTGACTACCACCAAGTGTGCACTAATCAACTGTAAAGAAATCAAGCAATGTACACGCCTGCATGAACAGGCCTAAACAGGCTTCAGTCCAAGTACTGCAGCACTCAAAGATTGTGGATAAGGTTGCCAGAACAGAAACCTCCTCTTTTAATGTACAAATAATTATCCCACTATCCCATGGTAACAATAAGAAGCAACACAGTTTATTCAAAGTGATTGAACCACTTTTCTGAATAGCATCTGCATGTCTTCTCTCCAACATATTGCCCACTGACTGATTGGCAGCTACAAGCTCAAACACCTGGGTACCAGATATGCACAGATGTAGGTTTGATGTTGCTGATCCATCTACACAATAGGCTAACTCTCAGAACGATGGCACTGACTGAGGTATCAAGGTGAGAAAGACACAGACTCAAGCATACTGAGAAGCCCATTTTTAGTCGATGCACACCTATTTTTAGTCTGTTATTAATATTCCTTCTAGCCTCTTGCGCAGTAAGAAAAAAAAAGTCACTCTCAGCCCAACTCTGGACAACTTCCCAACTGTTTGTTCACTCATGAAAAGTATTAAGTAGCATATGTTAATTCTCAGAGATGTCTTTCTTTTAGCTAATTGCCTTTTGCTAATGCCAATAGTCTCCTAACAGACAGTACTTTTGAAGCTGGTTTTTTCAGTGCCTAAAGAAGCTTCATACAATTTTCATTTAACTCTTATGACACAAGAACATCCAATTTCACTAGCATATTTCATAGCTAGGTAAAGTATTTGTGATCACTGGGTTCCATCCAACATAGCATGAGCGGATTCCTGCTCATGCAATGGGACTTCCCCTTCTTCTCCTCCCCTGCTGAGTGCCCCACCAAATCTGCTTGGAGGGTTCCTCAGCCCTCTGGACCAGATTTTGGAGGTGCACAGAAGCTGCATGAATGAAATGGAATCCGTTCTGCCAGAGGTGTCCATTTCATTGGCAGCAGACACTGTAGGACTTCATGAATTTGGGTGGGGACAAACAACACTCATTTGTACAATATATCATGAAAAGTGTTCTACCTAAAAGTACAGTGGCTTATTTTGCAAAACAGCAGGGCGTATACTGTGAACACTGCAGGGTGCTTCATCCAACACAACTTGCAAAGTAGCAGTTGGTTTAAAATAAAACTTGAATCTTCTTGGAAGCACAGATATTTGAAACATATACAAGTAAAACTAATTTAACCTTTGAAAAGTTATCTCTGGAGGGAAGAATAGAAATCCCTTTATAAGATTTTTAAGCACTGCAATTATTGACACGGACTGTATTACTTCACTTTCTGTGATAAAAAAAAAAAAAGGAACGAGAAAGAAAAAGAAGCAAAATCGCAGGAGACATCAGCAGCTGTCAGGCTGTTTTCCAATTGCAGCTCAGTAGTTTACAGTGGGCTTGTGCCATCTCCCAAGAACCAGTTAAGAAGGCTTTTTAAAATGCCTTAAAAAGCCAATTCATACATTAATCAAGTTGAGCCCTCATCCATACTTACTGCAATACATCAATTACCATGTCTTTTTTATTTTAATAAATTCCAGTTGACAGCAGACACCTTATTAAGGGGTTGCTAAAATGATACAAGTAAAAGGCTATTAATATTGCTTTTCCCCCCTGCTGCTATTGTCTTGCCGCACTGGTCTGCAAACATATTCCGGCTGCATTACAATTAATGCCAGTGGAACTCCTTCTAACGACTTCCAGCTTGCTAATTTTTTACGCTAATAATAAAAAAAAGGCATTGCTATGCAAGAACAGCCCCCTTTTATCATGCTCACATGGCACGCTAGAGAGTTCCTGCCATTGTTCACATGAAAGACAATTAAACCCAAGAACATCAAACCCAAAAATGACAATCTGCTAACCAGACTGGGTATTGCTAGATTCTTTCCTCTATTCTCTGAAATGATATAAAACAATTCTCTAAAGACATTTTTTCTCTTGCAAGCACCCCCTTAAAAAAAATAATAAGAAGTACCGGTAGTTTGAAAAATACCAGTTGCTGATTTATGCATTACTGTTCAAAATTTATTAACTGTCTAGGGCCAATTTCACACCAGCACTTCCATAGCCTCCAGGTTTGAATTCTGGACACATTTCAGGAAATGCACCAGTAATATTGTCCATATAGTTTCATATTTAAAAATAAACATTAAAAAAACCTGTGGTTCATGTTTTTCTGAAACACAATATAAAATCCCCAAGGGAAAGGTGAAAGCCAGTACTGCAACAAGTTTATTTCTCACAGACCTCTGGGGATTGAAAAAGTGAGGAGGAAAGGAAAGTTCTCATGGCTGATTGAAAATTAAAGATTAAGCATATTAAAAAACATGAAGGTCGTCTACAATCCTGTGAGCAATATGCATGTACTGAAGACCCCACCGAAACATATGGCACATGTAGCAATGGCCGCATTTATAGTTTTACACTTTGACCACCTAATTTAACAAGAGGGAAGCATCACTGATATCTAAATTAGTGAGTTTACAATCACAGCCTTAGCAATGAATGCAATCCATTGCAATCAGATTGTTAGTTTGCAATCAGATGTTATGATCAGGATTATCCACTTAAAAAAAAAAAAAAGTTAATAGCAGCTATGGTGTGTACCATGAGATTTCTGTCAATTTAAATCCCCCAAGTGCTATTTAGGGTTTTCCTTGCAGGGCAAAGAGCGCCTTGGGAGTGGGGCTTTAAATAATAATTTAAAAAACAGCACAAGGGGAAAAGATTAATATCCCCTTCTCAAACATTGCATTTCTGATTTGATTTCCCCACCCCATCCTGACTGGCAGCTGCTCTTACCTATTTTTATTTTGGTGTTTTTTTTTAAATCTTGGGAAACCTGATCACAGATCTCCCATGTCATGCCTAGTTACGCCACAGCTACAAACAAGGAATCTTCATTGCTATGACCATAAACTCACTAATATATAAATCAGGGAGGCTTCCTTTTCACTAAATGAGTTGGTCTAGTCAAGGTGTAAAGCTGCAGATGTGCCCACCATTACACATGCCATTTGCTTCAGTGGGTCTTCAGTACATGGATATTAGTGTACAGGAATGCAGCCTAAATTCACACTTCAAATTTGCTTACCTTTTAACTTTCAATCAGCCAAGAACCTTTGTCTCCTTCATATTTTTCTTCCTCTGATCACAGATCTCCCGCGACATACCTAGTTGCGCCTTTACTTACTCTTTGCCTCACAGATTCACCCTTTCCACACACATACATGGAGTTTATTTTAGTTTAATGGGGGTCTGCCAAACTTTGCACCAGGGAATCCACTATATTTCTGAATACATTATGTTATGCTGGGTCACAATCCAAGTTGCAAAGATTTGTATACAGGGCTTCTCCTTTGTATACACTGAGCTCAGTGTATTTTGGTTGTGGATTCTATGCCCAACAAAGACAGAGGCCTGGTAGTAGTGACTAAAGCTTTATTGTGCACATCTCCAGGCCTGCTGAACTCACACAGGCTCCTCTCCTTTTGACCTCTAAACTAGAGGTTAACATCCAGTTCCTTTGCAGGAATGAGCTGCTACCTATCATAACATCCCTAATATCATACTTTTGAAAGAACATGTAAATACCGTGAGGATAACTTGTCAAATAAAACATGTGTTTAGGGATGTATCCGCGAGTCTCGGGGGGGGGGCTGAAAGCAGGTCAAAATCGGCCAGAATCGGCCCGCTCGGGGGGGCCCAAGACTCTTGCGCTTTACCTGGCTGCTCCTCGATCCATTGCTCCACGCCGTGCCGGCAGCGTGGGGTCCCGTAGCGTCATTTCCGGCTGCCAGGAAACGGCCGTGATTTGGTATTTGCAGACGTTTTAAACTGGGTTGCCCTGGTTTTTACCTTAAAAACGCAGCACAGGTGGGCACCCCCCCCCGAAGGTAGGTTTAACATCCCTAGTAACTATTAACTTGAAAGTGGTGCTGGTTCTGAACGACTGATAACTAAGTTGCTTATCAGTCATTTGTTACAAAATCGGCATGTCGTTTAGGTGCTTTGATATGGCTGCGGGTATGTGTGCTTTTCACACGGTCACTGTATGCCAAAACATCATGATCATGTATGCTGTCACTGTTCTGTGGTGATGAAGCAGTTGCACGTAGCTCTTGGTTGGGTGGCTCAGGGTTAGAAAGATGGTGTGCATCTGGGCAAGTGCCTGGAATGACTGAATAGTCCAGTGCATCATCATCCACCACACCTGAGGTATCCTCGAGTCCTTGAGGCCTCATTATCCGAATGAACTTGAGATTCTGTCAATAGGAGTGTCCATTAACTTCAATAAGATAAGTGTGGGGATTTATTTGTCCACACAGGTTCCTTTTGTCCAGGGACATGACTTGTCTTGAGGGAATAACAGGACACACACTGAATCTCTAATGCGCAATGGTGTTAACTCTTTTCTATGTCTGTCATAATAGGTTTTAGTTTTACTGCGTTTGTGTTGCAGTTGCTCCATGACTTTTGTCGCCACTTTAGGTTTCAATAACGCAGGAAATGTGGGTACCGAGGATTGTGCGCATCTGGACATAAGTCTTTGCACTGGGCTGCTGGTCATGCCAGCAGTGGGAGTATTCCTCCACTTCAAAATAGCTTGCCAAATGTTTTCTCTATTTTTTTGCTGCTTTCCTTAATAGAGTTTTTGCAATTTTGACAGCTGATTCAGCTTTGCCATTAGATTGACTGAGATCATGCAGTCCGGTATGCCTAGTCTGCTGAAATGGTTCATGATTCTCTCAATTACAGTCGCTGATGTGGTGTCTGACTGTCTATTTCCCAGAAATCTGAATAGTGGTCCACTAGAATGAGATAATTGCTGCCATTTTCAATGAATAGGTCTATTCCCACCTTGCTCCATGCTCTGGTAGGAACACTATGTATTACCAGTGGTTCCTTCCGTTGACTTGCCTGGAACACAGCACATGCATCCAGGGCCGGTGCTACCATTAGGCCAACTAGGCAGCTTCCTAGGGCGCAGGGCTAAAGGGGGTGCCAGGAGCATAGGGCTGGAGGGAGGGAGGGCTCAAGTGGGAAGGGGGGGCGCTAAATATCTGATCTTGCCTAGGGCACCAAACTACCTTGCACCGGCCCTGCATGCATCACAGGTGCTTACAAGGTCTCTGTTGTCATTAGTAATATTTGGCCAGTATATCACGTCTCTACTAGCTTTCCTCAAACATCCTTCTATTCCAGAATGACTGCAATGTATTCATGATAATATGGTCTTTGGAATGAGTATCCATTGTCCTTTGAATATGATGCCATCCTGAACACTTAATTCATCATGAATGTTCCAATACTCTTGAGTGGACCTTGGAGCTTTCTCCCGGATATCTGGCCAACCTGCTAAAATAATAGAGATCAATTCTTGCAGTTCTTTGTCTTGTAAAGTGTTTTCCTTGACTCTTTGAAGTAGTGGTGTTCATGTACCTGTGGGGGGGTTCGCCTCTCTGCCGCCTCGATTCTCCGCGGCAGCGCCCCCCCGCCTCATTCTTCCAAGCGGTGCGGAGCGTTCTCCATGCAGCTCGAGCTGTGGGACCCTGCTCCGGCGCGCTGGACCCTCGCACTATGTTTTTTGCGGGGGAAACCAGGGCAACAGGGTTATGCCCTGTTGCCCTGGTTTTTGCCGCCAAAAACATAGCGCGGGGGTCCAGCGCGCCGGAGCAGGGTCCTGTCGCGGGCGACGCGGGCGGCTCACCTCCCTGTGGCGAGCCGCCGCCAGAAAAGGTAGTTGCCAAACATTCTTTTTCTATTTGGGCATAATGCCGTTCAGTCTGTGATAAAGACCGTGATACAAAGACAACAGGCTGTCCAAGTTGCAAAAGGACCGCACCCAGGCCTGTTTCACTGGCGTCACACTGTATACTGGCATCTTCATTCATGCCATAGTACTTCAAGACAGGATGTCTGGTGACCAAGTCTTTGATCTGTTGGAGGGCTGCATCATGTTGGGTTAGCCACATCCAAGTTGTGCCTTTGTCCAGTAATCGTCGGAGAGGCTCACAAACATCAGAAAGGTGGGGAAGAAATTTGGCCAGATAATTGAGAAATCCTAAAAACTGCTTAAGAGATTTGGTATTGGATGGTTTAGGCATCTGTTGTATGGCCCTTACCTTTTCTGGTTCTGGTTGCAAACCTTACGATGTCAGGAGGTGTCCCAGATAGGGTACTGCTGTCATTCGGAGCCTCATCTTATTTGGATTGAGTTTTAGATTGACTTTTCTGGCCCTTTCCAGGAGAGAGATCAGGTTGCTGACATGGGCAGCTATGGCACTCTCCATTGAATCTCCACATCCATAAACCAGAATGTCATCTGCGATCACACTGATTCCTTTGAGACCCGCTAGCGCATCCTGTTGGCGGTACTGATATTCCTCTGCTGCTGGTTTTATGCCAAAAGGCATCCTCAGCCATCTGTATTGGCCTTCTGGGGTCCAAAATGTGGTAAGGTAGCTGTTTTCTTCATCTAATAAGGTTTGCCAATATCCATCTTTTGCATCTAGCACCAAAAATATTTTAGCCTTGGCAAGGTCTGGTAAGATTTCTTCGATGGTGGGCATTTGGTAGTGAGCTCGTAATAATGCCTTGTTTAAATTACTGGGATCTATACAGATGCGATATTTACCAGGTTTCTCTATGGCTACCATGCTGCTTATCCACTTGGGAGGTTCTGTCACTCTGACAATGATTCTATTCTTTTCCATTTCTCTTATTGCAGTCATAACCTTTTCTTTCAATGTCACAGGGATTCTACGTAGCATATGTTGCACTGGCTGCACTGTTTCATCTATTTTTAAATGTAAAGTGCCTGGGAGACATCCAAGTCCTTCAAAGACATCATGGTAGTGCACAAGAATTTGTGCTTTTGATATGCCACCTTGTGCTTTCTCCAGTGTCAAGGTTCTGTTGGTTTCTGTTCTGACTGTGTCGATGTCTTGTTAAGCATGCAATGTTATTAGTTTCATACGTTCACTTGTGCTTGCTGAGAGGAGGGGCTTTTGCCTGGAATTCACAATTTGGAATTCTAGTTGATGTTGTTTTCCTCAGTATTCTGCTTGCAGCACACACCCTAGTGGTGTGAGAATTGTGCCATCATATAGTGTCAGCTTGACTTTGCTTGGTGATGGTTTTGCATCTCCCATCTTGCAGTATGTAGAAAAAGTCTCTGTACCCCATTACATTTACAAATGCACCGCTATCTATTTGGCATTCTGTTTCTTGCTTGAGCCAGGATTGCAAAGTGTTTGTGCACGGTGCCAATACAAGTTTAACAAACCATTTCTTTGTCTTAGTGTGCACTGTTTTGATGTCATGCATGCAGAAAACATAACTGTCTGAATTACTGAATTACTGTAAAGATTAGGGAAGTTACACGAACCTGGGGAGGACTCGCGGCTCGCCACAGCTCGCCTCTCCGCTGCAGCGGACCCCCATGCTTGATCTTCTGAGCGGCGCGGAGTGTTCCCCACACCGCTCGAGCTGCCGGCACCGGTCGAGCCGGTCAGTTCCCTGTTAAACAGCCCTGTTGCCCTGGCTTCCCCTGCCAAAAACATAGCGCGGGGGTCCAGCGCGCCGCAGCAAGGTCCTGTTGTGTCACTCCCGCCGCGACGGAAGTGACGCGATGGGAACAGTGTAGCCGGTGCGGGCGGCTCGCCGCGGAGAGCCGAGCCAGGAAGCCGCCGCCTGGCCTCAGGTAGGCTCGCGCAGGTGCAAGCCGGGCCGAGTTTAGTCCCACTTGGGCGCAAGCCGGGCCGAGTTCGGTCCCACTCGGCCCGCGCAAGACAAAAGGTAACATCCCTAGTAAAGATCATCATTGTCTACTTGTTTCACATGCTGTGCAGGTTTTGCTTGCTTATAGCATCTGCAAACTGTAGCATAATGATTTTTTTTCTGCCAGTTTCTGCATATAGTTCAAAATGCTGGGCATTTGCCAGGATCGTGCAGTTTGCCACAGTATCCACAACTCTCACTTTGAAATTTCTTGGGTTCAGCATTGGTTTTGCATGATGGCATATGCATGTTAGATAGTTTATTTTTGTTGACATAATGCATGCTGTCATCTTCCGAGGGGTGCATTTCTTGCATTTGCATCGCAGGGATGTATTTCAAGCCCTACTTGGCCCGAAGCTCTCTGCGGCTCGGTTCTCCGCACCGCTGCCGGCCCGATCCCGTTCTTCTGAGCGGTGCGGAGTGTTCTCTGCTGCCGCTCGAGCCACCGCCGAAGCCCCGCCGCGACCGCCCCACTGCTGCCACCGCCGCCGTGTCATCCTGCTGCTCCGTCGCGCTGGACCCCCGCGCTCTGTTTTTGGCAGGGAAAACCAGGGCAACAGGGCTGTTTAAGCGCCAGAAGTGACGCGACGGGACCAGCACGGGCGGCGCAGGCGGCTCTCCGTGGAGAGGAGAGCCATCAGGTAGGCCCGCAGCTCACGGCGGAGAGCTCTCGCGGACACGAGCAGGCCCGGTTCGGGCCTCACCTCGTGCCCGCAAGAAGCTCTCATACATCCCTACGAGGGTTTGTTCACTAGCTTTGCAGATTTCTATGGCTTCCTGCAGAGTCAAGGCAGGCTTTCTGAGAATTCTCATCTGTGCTCCCTTGTTCTTAATGCCTATAACCAGTCTGTCTCTGATTAATTCTTCTTTCAAAGTGGTGTATGCACACGAATCTGCTGTTTTGCGCAATTTAGCAACAAATTGATCTATAGTTTCATCAGGTTCCTGTGTACATTTATTAAAGAGATAACGTTCATATATGACATTTCTAGTAGGCGCAAAATACTTTTGAAGTGCTTCTAGTAATTTGGAGGGATCTTCCTGTCTGCTGTTGGAATATCAAGGTGTTGCTGGAGCAAATCACATTCTTTCCCCATTACTGATAGCAGTGTTGCAACCCCAGCCTTTTAATCTTTCCCATCCAGTCCTGTAGCAACTTCATAATTCTTCCACTGTGCTTTGAAAAACATCTAGTTAGTAAAAAGATTACCTGTCATGCCCATGGGCCCTGGAACTGGAATCATGCTTGCTGCCATTGCCACAGAATCTTCTTCTGCCACCAGCGTGTGTGTTGTCTTTATAAATGTGCTGCTTGAGCCCTCTTTGTCTTCAGAATAAGTGATTGACTTCTGACACCATGTTTTGGTTGTGGATTCTACACCCAAAGAAGACAGAGGCCTGGTAGTAGTGACTAAAGCTTTATTGTGCATGTCTCCAGGCCTGCTGAACTCACACTGGCTCCTCCCCTTTTGACCTCTAAACTAGAGGTTAACATCCAGTTCCTTTGCAGGAATGAGCTGCTACCTATCACAAGACATATAGACCATGTTATAATAGTCCAAACAGATATAACTAAGGCATGTGACCATAGCCATCTTTAGGAATGGGTGTAGTTGGCACACTAGCCTCAGCTGGGCAAACACATTCCTGGCCACCACCAAGAACTGGACATTTAGGGTCAGGGCGGAGTCCAAGAGTACACCCAAACTGCAAGCCTAAGTCTCAGGGGGAGTGTGACCCCATCCAGCACAGGTTGAATTTCCTATTCCCTGATCTGTCTTCCGACTGACCAAAAGCACCTCTGTCTTGCCTGGATTAAGCTTCAATTTGTTTGCCCTCATCCAGTCCATTAATGGCATTTAGAACCAGAACAGCTTCCTTGGATTTAGATGGAAAGGAGAGAGAGATTTGGATGTCATCAGCATACTCATGGCACTGAACCCCAAAACTCTTGACAATCCCTTGACAGCTTCATGTATATGTTAAATAGCATGGGGGATAAGATGGAACCCAGAGGGCCACCACAGGCCAATGGCCACGGCATTGAACAGGAATCCCCCAGTACCATCTTCCGAGATTGCCCCTCCAAGAAAGATTGGATTGGAGCCACTGTATAACAGTGCCTCCCAGTCCCACCTCAGACAGATGCCTCTGAAGGATACCTTAGTCGATGGTATCAAAAGCCAACAAAAGGTCCAGCAGAACTAACAAGGACGCACTCACCCAGTTCCCAGTGTAGGTCGTCCACCAAGGCGACCAAAGCAGTCTCGGGCCCATAACCAGGCCTGAAGCAAGAATTGAAATAGATCTAGATAATCCATTTTATCCAGTAATCCCTGAAGCTGAGAAGCCACCAAACACTCCAGCACCTTGCCCAAGAATGGAATATTGGAGACCAGCCATAAATTATCCAATACAGTGGGGTTCAGGGAGGATTGTTTAAACACACACACACACACACGTCTTACCACCTCCTTTAGGCAAGACGGAATCACATCTTGCTCCTAAAGAGGTATTCATCACTACCCTTACCCACACAGCCAGTCCCCTGGGTGATTTTATAAGGTCCAGCGCACAAGTGGTAGGCCTCACCTCTACAAGGATCCTGTCCACATCCTCAAGCTGTACAAATGGAAAAGTATCCATTGTAATTGGACAAGCTGGAGCCAAAGTTACATCCACCAGACCTGTATCAGCTATGGCATCCAAGTCAGCACAGATATGGTCAATTTTATCTGCAAAGTATTGCACAAATTGGTCAGAATGGGCTATCAAGTGGTCCACCTCTTCTTCTTCTTCTTCTTCTTCTTCTTCTTCTTCTTCTTCTTGGCCAGAGCGTAACAGGCCTCTGACCACCTGAAAAAGCTCCACTGGGCAACTCTGAGCAGACACAATGGTGGTGGAGAAGTACAATTTCTTTGCCACCCTCATTACCATGGAGTATGCTTTTAAATGAGTTCTAGTCCATTTTCGATTGAACTTGTTCTGAGTGTTCCACCAAGATCACTGTAGTTGACATCTCACTTGTTTCAGCACCTGCAGTGCACTGGGAAACCAGGGGGCTTGTTTGGCTCTACTCTGTGGGAGAGGATGCTCAGGAGTGAACGTGTCAACTGCCGAGGCCATTTCTCCATTCAAGAGATCAACCACAGCTTCAACAGAATCGCCTGCTGAGGTGACAAGAAAATCTTCAAGAGCTGTCAGAAAGCAATCCGGATCCATCAGTCTCCCAGTGCAGACCATCTTAATCAGGCCCCCTCCCCTGCAGAGGCTCCAAGTCTCAGCAAGTCTAAACCCCACCAGGTAGTGATCTGTCCATCACAACAGAACTATAGGAAGTTCCTCCACCCCAGATCACCATCATTCCACCCTACACAGAAAACCAGATCCAAAATGTGCCCTGCTGCATTCAGTGGGGCAGATACGAATTGGGACAGACCCATGGTTACCACGGAGGCCATGAATTCCTGAGTCACTCCCAACAAGGTGGTCTCAGCATGTATGTTGAAGTGCCCCAGCACAACAATCCATGGAGATTCCAGCACCAACTTATGGCCGTCCAGATGTTTTGGCCTACAACCTCCTCCAGTCCTAGCCAGCATGGCCAATGGTGAGGGATGACTGGAGTTGGCCAAAATATCTGGAAGGCCACAAGTTGCCCATCCATGCTTTAACAGCTGTGCAGGAAGCAGAAATCTAGCAGTTCAAGCTTTTCCTATCATCACGTCATCTGCATCTCAGAAAAACTGTTCACTTAGCAAATTTCTGTCAATTTTACACCTACTTAAAGGCATATCTTGGTAATATCACATTCAGTTGGAATAAAAGGCATCCAGAAAATGGTTCAAAATCTATGACAAGGTTTTGATAAATACCTGATTCTTCAATGGTATGCAACATTTTGTTTATAATATTTTGCTTCTAACTTCTATGGAAATGTTAGTAAAATGTATCATTGTTAGTGAAAATTGAGAACAACTATTTTAGTTATCCAATATTAATTAGGTCAAGAATTTAAAACAGCCAAATGACTGGCATTCAGTATTGTTGTTCTGGCTCCAGCTTTAATGAAAATGAATACTGAACACTCAGGAGCTCTCTTTAGCTTTCTTGACTTTTTAAAAGAATGTTTATTGTACATACACTGCAATTCACCTTTCTCTACAATTGTCATGGCAGTCATTTTATCACTGATATTATTATCCCCTGAAGATGGTTTGTGGACAGGCCTGTCCTAGCATCCCCTGCTAGGCTGTCCCAGTTTTATAAACGGCAAATCGTGTCAGTGTATTCTACAGGGAAATGGGGGTGGGGGGGAAGAGACACCCTATTTTCAAGAGAAAAAAGAAGAAGAAAAGGCAGTGGATGCTACAATGGTGTCAACTACACTATGGGGTTGTTTATTGACCCTTGGCAACAGCATCACTATTCACTTAAATGAAGTCTCCTGCTGTGACTTTACAAAAATAACTAGATGAGCCCTAACCCACCCACCGCCCTTTAAGTGTAGCTTACCCTAATAAGAACATACACCCCCCCCCACAAAAAAAAAAAACCAGTCTGAGAAAAAACATAATAGAATGTAATGCTGTAAAAAAGGACTCCTGGCTTTGGCTGAATCTAAAGTTGCTTTCTGGATTAGGCATTAGTTAAAAGCACAAATATAATTGTGGTTGAAATTCTTGCTTTTCTAGTTTTTGCTATTCTTGTTGAAGGAAATCAACATTGATAGATGAAATCAAATAGCTCCAGAACTTTAATCTCATCTCAGGCAGCAGATTTGAAGGGGGTGGCGGTGAAATAAGCATGACTCCGTTGCTGCCTGTCTCAGCCCTTGCTACAGCAGCCTCACCAGAGTAGGCATGCCTTTCCCCCTAGCAACTGCTGGTTCAACCCCCACCTCCATCTGCCATCTGGCCCACCACTCCAGGGTCAGTCAGGCATGCTGCCACACCTCTGGGGAACTACAACTGGACAGGTGCTCTATGGCCAGGCTGGCTCTCCACTGTTGGGCCATGGAACTCAGCTAGTGAATTGCTTTCTGTTTTGTTTGAATTGTGGCAGCCAGAGAACTTTAAACAAAAGAGGAAGTCAGTGGCAGGAGCTGCCTGGTAAGACCCTCCATGTCCACAGCCATCTGGTTAGGATGGCCAGCAGCTAGAGGACCAGACTGAGCAGCTGCCACCCACAGACTGAGGCCAGGTCATGTGGGAAGAGGCCTTATAGAAGCTTCCCCCCCAAGAGTTGCCCAGCCAAGTCTCATGTGATGCCTCTAAGCTTTGTGAGAATTGGTGACATGTTGTGAGAGTTTGCCACTGGCTTGGCAAAGTCTCACAAGACTTCAGTGAAGCCTCCCAAGAACTGAAGCGGCTTCTCTGTGATACCACAGCACATCTATTATGTAGCTGCTGGCAGTGGGTAGGTGTCAGTGAAGACCAGGGCAGCACCACTACTCTACCTTAGGTGGCAAAGGGTCTGTCCCTGTGAGGGGAGGGGGTACAGATCTGCCAGAAGTTATTTATAGAGGGCCAGCAGAGGCTGGAGAAAATTCCCTCCTAACACCTAAGGCTAATTGGCTCAGGAAGTATGAGTAGGAAGAAGAAAACAGTGCAGCAGAAATTCCTTGCCTTTAGTGCTGAGGCTTGGTGTACATGGATAAGAAGGGGTATGGGAAGCTTGGAACATAGGAAGTGGCCTTATACTGAGTCAGACCATTGGTCCATCTAGCCCAGTACTGTTGACACTGACTGGCAGCAACTTACCAGGGTTTCAGGCAGGAATCTTTGCTAGCCCTACCTAGAGATTCCGGAAATCGAACCCACGACTTCTACCACTGAGCTATGGCCTTTCACCCACTCCCAAACAGGTAACCCACAAACTGCAGCATGTGACATCATAGCAGGCTGTGCACTGCATGGTGCCTTGGATTCGATGTTCATACATTTACCTACATGTGTACTAGAGAGACAAGAAGCATCCATCAACCCACTCAGAGATTTAACTTCTAGAGTCCCTGGAAAAGGATTTTTAACCCTGAAGAATAGCAAATCACACCAAAAAAATTCTAACCAAGTATCTTCAAAAGACAAAGAAAGGGATAGTGATTTACCAAGGACAGGAACCAGAAAGTAAGGAAAGAGAGCCTTCCCAGAGAACCACATGGACAACCGTAGTGAGAGGCACATGCTTTGATTCGACACCTTCCCTTGCGAGTTTTGATTGGACTATAAGACAGACCCTCTCCCTCCCAACAGAAACATTTTTGTTAAAGTCTCTATGAACATTTGTATCCATTTTCATGCTCATTTCTCCTAATATACATATGTTTGTGCATAATTTTGCCTAATATAAGCAAATATGTATAATTATATATGCAGGCAAAAATTATATTAAGCAAATAAGTTTATAATTTTGCCTAATGTTTTGCAATGAATTTCATTTAACATAACACATGTATGTTATTTTTCCTAATATATGCATTTTTGTGCAAACTTTTCCCTACACATTTTTGTATGCATTTTTTTTATTCGAGAACTGCATCACAAAATTCAGAAAAATGCAAATAGTAAAGGATAACTGTGTTTCGATTTGTGTATTTCTCTTCCATTACATTTCTCCCCCATCCCTACGCCAGGACTTATCACCAGAGCCTCAGGCCTGCTCCTACTCCTGTTGCCACTGATGCCTGCTTGCCTGCACTCTCCCTCTGGCCTAGAGAGAGAAGACAAGTGAGTGACATGAGCAATGAGAAGGAGCAGCTGCTGCTTCTGCATGCTCACTCACTTGATCTTTCCTGCTAGACAAAGTGCTCAAATTACAGGAAGGGGCAAGGGAGCTATGCCCCCCTTACCGTTTGTGGTTGCCCTCTTAACTACTGTTTTAGAAGGCATGACTTGCCACTCTACATTTGGCTATGGCTAAGGAAGGCAGTCTGGTCTCCAGCACCGCATTGCTTTGTTTAGTCAGGCTGTCTATCCAGATCTACCCATGTCATAACATAATCTGAACACTCAGTAGATACTGGCAGCTGTGGGAGTTGGGCCTAGAGGCAAAGGGAGAATAAATGGGTGATGGCAGGAGGATGAAGAGAGGGACCACTGAGGCGATCCCGCTTGAGGACATCCCTAAACCTGGATCTGGTACAGGTCCCAAACCTCTGATTGCTGAAACAAAACTTTTTCTTAATTAATTATTTTAAATGGAGCCACACCACTTTTCAGGATTATTTAAAAGAGTGTGTAAGAGTAAGTGTGACCTACACTCAGAGGTGTGCACCCCTGTATGAGACACTTCTCTGGGTGTGCATTCCTGACCAGAAGAAGGAAGGCTAGAGCAGTGGTTTGTACAGTACAGTCTCTTCTGAGTGCTGGTAGTTCTGCCACCTTTCTTCATAGGGAGCCCATAAAGCATTCCCATTTTAGCCTTTGCAGGGCTCACAAACTGCAAGCTTTGAAAAGCCATGAGAATAGCTGCTTGTTCTGTAGGTGCATCATTTTATTAATATCTCATACTTAGCTAAAATTATTACATTAATTATACTCTATAGCAAGCGCCGCCGCCACCACCACCACCACCACCACAAGAATTTATACATTAGCAAGGTGGCACCTTTCAGGTGCAGATGACAGGGAGCAAGAAAGGCAAAAACAGAGTGGCATTAAATTCTAATGATCTCTATTCCCCCCCCCCATCCCACCTCTCTCTTTCATTGCAGCATTTTATGGGGGATAAAATTTACCTTCACTTCCAACACTTTCTATAAAGAGGCTACTGAGCATTCTTAACCTTAAAAACAAAGCAAAGCCTGCTTTTGCTTTTGCACATTTAAAATTGTTACAATTGAGCTTTGTGCCTCATTTCACTTTAATAGATATGCTACTAAAATGTTGCCCACAGTTACCAAGTATAAGTAATGAAAAACCCTGGTTGTTGCTTGTCACATTAATTGAAAGGGGAAGGGAGAAAGAAAGGGAGATTTTTTTTTTGTTAAAAGTAGCAAAGAAAAACAAACACTACTAAATGCTTCAAAGGAAATGTATTTATACTGATTCAGTCTAAATGAGTGTTATGCTACTGGATGTGACATCTGGCGAATGACACTTACAAGAATATTCACTAGCATCTGGTATAATATTTAATAAGGACTGAAACTTTTAAAGTGACAATTTCAGTCTATGAACAAAGCTGTGATCATTCAGCAGCTAATTTTGAAAAGGAGATACATAATGAATCTTGTTTGTTTTTACTGTACCAGGTCCTTATAGATTTCAATGATCATAGAGTTGGAAGGAGCCTACAAGGCTATCGAGTCCAACCCCCTGCTCAATGCAGGAAACTAGAGGAGGGGTCTCCCATCCAAGTAATAACCAGGCCTGACCCTGCTTAGCTTTCCACACTCAAACAAGCTGAGCCAGCGTAAGCCACAGGCCTGCTGGCATGAATTGTGTTTAAAGTTGTTACTCATGTTACATGAACTATATGGTCATGGGGCAAAAAAGTTATCATGCTAGTGTGATAAATGTGTAATAAATAGGCTGCATTAGATCTGAAAATAGTCATGATTTGTATTTTATGAGCAACTTGGATGCAAATTTCCATCTTGCCAGCTAAAGCCTGAAGGTCAATTTGGGCAGCATGCCTGGCCATTTGGAGAATGGGGGCCTGTAGATGCCTGCCTCCCATATCATCAGCCAGCCCCCTTTGGCCAGTGCAAGTTACAGAACACATATAACTTGTACGGAGGCCAGAGAAAGGCATAGATCAACATAGGAAGCTGTCTTATATTGCATCAGACTACTAGTGTATCTAGCTCAGTATAATTCACCTGGACTGAAAGTGGCTCTCCAGGATTTTAGACAGGGGTCTTTACCAGTCCTATCTGAAGATGCCAGAGATTGAAGCTCTGCATAAGCTGTGCAGAGCATATCCTCTACCACTGTGCTACACCCCTTCCCTTAAGTTAGGGGGTAAGGGAGGTATGTACAGGCCTTCCATGCCCTCAGCAGCCAGTCACACGGCCTGCACACTCATGTAGGCTAGGGAAGGGTGTGTGGACATTCCTTAGAGCAGAGGCAGGCAATGCGGTGCCTGCAGGCACTAGTGCAACTTTGGATACCTTTCTTTGTGCCCACTAAGGTACCCTACCCTTTCCACTTTTCCCCCTTAATTAATGCATCTACTTACTTGCAGCTGGGATTGCTGTGAAATAGGTTTCTGCTGTTGCTGAAAACTGTGGGTGCAAAGACATTGTCTAGCGAGTTGAAACTCAGACCCCACCTCTGCCTTGCACTCAGTATTTTGGGCTAGTTACTTGTCCTTTGCCATGCCTCCCATGGCAGCCATTTTGTGGTGGTGCCCAAGACAGTTTCTCAAATTGGCAAATGTACCCACAGCCCCAATAAATTACCTACCCGAGCCCTAGAGATTCTCCTTGAGCAGGCAAATATATATCGATATCGATATATATCTGCAGTATTTCATAACCGCACAGGAGGTCACTAGATTTATGCATATTAAGTGATTTTTCCTATAAAATGGAAGGTGGAATTTTACTGGTAGAAGAGATGCTTGTTTGCCCTCTGTGTTCACAGAGGGAAAGAAAAGGCCTCCTTAAAACAGACAGCTATTTCCTGAGGCAATTGTGCACTGCACAACCATAATGCCATACAGATTCCCTGGGGCAATTCTGAGCTTGAGCCATGGTAAGGGGTTCAAAGGGCAAGCCAGCATGAGCACTAGTACTGTGATTACACTGCTACCATCTTGCATGGATCTGAAAGTGACAGTGAGCCCTCCTCCGGTGACATACCATTCCTTCTTTTTGAAGTATGAGAAAACCAACCCCAGCCCCCCCCGCATTTTGCTACTTCCAGAGCTTCAAGGAGCAGAGACGTCAAGGAGCAGGTGATATATTGATTTGGAGAGCTAGCAGAATTTTGAATTTTAGTTTCTGGACAGATATTTTAAATGTACAGGTTTGTGCATACATGTATATCATAAAAGCAGCAAAGACACTTTAATTTTTTTTTAAAAGATGGCTTATGAAAATGGTCTTGGTAGATAAGCTGGCAAACGCAATGTCAATATATACAGAATGCTGCATTTTTCTATTTATTTATTTATTTATTTATTATATTTCTACACCGCCCATCAGCCAGAAGGCTCCCTGGGTGGTTCACAATCAATATGAACAATCATCATAAAATCACAATAATACCATTAATATAAAATACACTAGTACAATAGAACAGCTAAATAAATCAATCCGGAGGTACAGTAGTAAAATATAGTCATGCCTTGGATTGAGAGCATAATTCGTTCCGGAAACATGCTTGTAATCCAAAACACTCTTATATCAAAACGAAATTCCCCCAAAAAAATTTGTAGAGATTTTTAATTTAAGCCGTACTACAGTACTTGTATTGCAAGACGTCGCTTGTATATCAAGTCAAATTTTTAATACATATTTAAAAATTTGCTTGTCTTGCAAAATGCTCTCAAACCAAGTTACTTGCAATCCAAGGTATTACTATACAGTAAAAAAATGGAAGTAAAAATCTAACTATTAAAATATTGGAAAAATAAAAAGGGTTTTACCTGGCACCTGAAAGAATAAAGAGTGGGCACCAGGCCCACCTCTTTGGGGAGCTGATTCCACAAATGGAGTGACACAACTGAGAAGGCCCTTCCCCTAGTAGCCACCCTCCTAGCTTCTTTTAGAGGGGGCTCTCTGAGAAGGACCTCCGATGAAGATCTAATGGTTCGGGTAGGCATGTACGGGAAGAGGCATTCCTTCAGATAACCTGGTCCCAAACCATTTAGGGCTTTAAATGTTAATGTTAGCACTTTGAATCGGGCCCGGACTTCAATCGGTAACCAGTGTAATTGATAGAGGACTGGCGTGATGTGTTTTTGTCGGCCAGTCCCCGTTAGCAGCCTCGCTGCTCTATTTTGAACCAACTGAAGTCTCCGGATCGTTTTCAAAGGCAGCCCTATATAGAGCGCGTTACAATAGTCCAAATGAGAGGTTACCAGAGCGTGGATCACTGTTGCTAGGCTCTGCCTGTCCAGATAGGGTCGTAGTTGGTAGATCAGCCTACGCTGATAAAAGGTGCTCCTTCTCACTGAGTCTACTTGTGACTCCAGCGACAGTTCAGGATCCAGGAGCATCCCCCGAACTACAAACCCTGTCCTTTAGAGGGACTGCAACCCCGTCCAGGGCAGGTTGAGTATCTCCCCACTGGACAGATGACCCACCTACCAACAGCACCTCCGTCTTGTCTGGATTGAGTCTGTTTATTGGCCCTCATCCAGTCCATTACCAGGCCCAGGCACTGATTCCAAACAGGCACTGCCTCACCTGGATTTGATGAAAAAGAGAGGTAGAGCTGAGTGTCATCTGCATATTGATGACACTTCAGCACAAAACTCCGGATGACCTCTCCCAGCAGTTTCATGTAGATGTTAAAAAGCATGGGGGATCACTGGTATAATGTGGTATGGGAAATTGCACTAATTGAAAAATTAACTCAAAAATTGAGAATTGCAGGGGGGGGAAGAAAACAAACTCTTTTGAAGCAGAATGGTGGCCTTTTATCCAATTTTCATACAGAACATCTACAACAAAAATACCTCAAGCCTTCCAGCTTTATTGTTTGGATGCAATAAACTTACAAATTTCCACCTATCACAAAACTGACTACTTTATGGACGAAAAAGACTCCGGAAAAGGCGCCCAGCCAGATTTGTTCCTTTGAATTTTGGTTTTGGGGGGGGAGATTTACTTTGTTCTGATCTAATACAGTTTCTGTAATGGATTAGATGTTTTGTTGGTTGTTCGGTTGTTCTGTATATGTTAAAATTCAAATAAACAAATTAAAAAAAAAAAAAGCATGGGGGATAAAATAGAGCCCGTGGTACTCCATGGCATAATTGCCATGGCGCAGAGCAATAATCCCCCAGCACCACCTTCTGGAATCGGTTGGTCAAGAAGGAGAGGAACCACTGCAAAGCAGTGCCTCCAACTCCCAAACCCGCCAGCCTATCCAGAAGGATACCATGGTTGATGGTATCAAAAGCTGCTGAGAGGTCCAGAGAATCAACAGGGTCCCGGTAAAGGTCATCCCATAGGGTGACCAAGGTAATTTCCATTCCAAAACCAGGCCTGAAACCCAATTGAAATGGATCTAGATAATCCATTTCATCCAGGAGAACTTGGAGCTGCTCGGCCACCATCTGCTCAAACACCTTGCCCAGGAAAGGGATGTTAGCAACAGGTCTATAGAGATATTCACATCCTCTGGGTCCAAATTTGGCTTTTCTAAGAGTGGCTTAATCACAGCCTCCTTTAAAGAGGCTGGGACCACTCCCTCCTTCAAGGAGGCATTCACAGCCTCCTGGACCTAGGTGTGAATCTTATTTAACAGCTTCCAATTGTTTTTATGACTCTTGTCTAATATATAAATTCAATGTAACTTGGACGGGATAGAATGTGAACATTCTATTTATCAGATACGTGAAGACCAGTTAAACTAATAGTAAGGGATGTATCTGTTTAGTTAGGTTAATGTTAGGTCTGGGGTACATTCAGGCAAAGGCTTACTTCTAAAATGATACACTCTGATTGTGACAGACACACAAACTATAATAAAAAGCATGGTCTCAAACATAAGACATGTATACTGTTGGCTGGGCTTGAACAGCAGCTTTGGAGGTGAACCATCAGCTATTGTGTGGACCAAATGGAAGAAGTTCATTAGCTGTCAGTTTTGGGTTACCTTTCATTAGATATGTCTTACTGCTTGCAAGTGAACTCTCTGCAAGATGAGACTTCATTTAACATGTAAACAGAACAACTAATTAGAAGCTCTTCCTCACATCTCTCTCTCTCTCTCTCACTCTCCGAAACTAATACACTTCACTAATAGTACAAGGAAAGATTCAGTGGAATGCCACTGTCAATGCAATGGAATTCCAGATAGTTATGGTGATGAATTTCATTGTAAATGAGGATCAATCTCCAACACTACTTTGGAATAATAATTTCTTAATTCTTATTCAGCTCCAGCTGGGAAGATAATACAACTTTTTCTGGGTTGACCATGTGATCCTGATGGCATCCTGTTAATGGGCTGTTAACTTAATTTATGTAATTTTAAAAAATTAAATAATCATATTTTAAATCCCATGCAACTCTCTAGTTGGAAAATATGTGCTCAGAAGATACATTGTCTTTATAAATCAGCATGCTCAAAAACTGAGATTGTTGACTGTATTCTTCAAAAATTGATCTTAATCTGTTTCCTCTATGCTCTTCCCTTCTGAAGAAACTATATTGTTATGTAGGTAACAAAGGCAGTTTTATGCATACCTTCTTATTTGGGTCTACGCAGTGGGATTTATAAACATGTTTAAGCCAAAGAAACCAAGGTTTTATGTTTATAAAGAGTAATCTTAAGAGCTAGGTTACAGGGACAGTAAAGGCTATGAACCCAACAATATTCCATGACTCTAAGAAAGTACTCAAGCCCTATGAATACACAAGTTCTATTCAGGCATTCAGTACCTATGGGTACTGAACCCAGGAAAAGGCTAACAAGAACATGTGGGCTAGTTCTGTCCCCAGATATTGATGTGCATGCTGGCCACACACCCTAGCCAATGTGTGACTGACAGCAGTCTGAAGGGGGCCTACATGAGTACAGGTGCACGCACATAGGGCTCCCTTTACGGGGACAGAAACCTTGGTCAACCAGGGTACGAATCTCCATGGAGGGAGTTCTATACGTATACATATGGGCCCCTTTACACTGATGCTGAGCATGTGTTGCCTAACAGGCATGGCTGGTATGTGTTGGTGTCTAGGGGGCAGGGATAGCCAGACTGTTCTCAATAGCCGTTTGTTTGTTTGTTTGTTTGTTTATACACCATCTTTTTTCCTGCAAGGAACCCAAGGTGGCTTACATAATCATCATCATCCTCTCCATTTTATCCTCACAACAACCCTGTGAGGTAGGTTAGGCTGAGAGTCAGTGACTGGCCCAAAGTCACCCAGTGAGTTTCATGGCCGAGCAGGGACTAGAACCCAGATCTCCCGAGTCTCAGTCCAACACTCTCACCACTATGCCACACTGGCTCTCCACGAGTCCTGGACACCTGAATAGAGCGATAGTAGATGTCATTGCCACTGAAGCTCTTGTATAGTTATTAATTGTTAGTACCTGTCACTCACTCCCACCCCACATCCGCTGAAGCAAATGGAGCTTCCAGCTTGCCACATAGTAGGCAGGTGGGTGGCCAGCAGGACCTAGCAAGAAACCAGGTGAGAAGTACAGCAGTGGTAACATATTGCACTTCTTCAGGAGAACTGAAGTATTATCTGGGTTGAAACCTAGCAATCTAATCACACTGAAGGAAAACACACACAGAGCTCAGGTCTCCAGAGGTTAGCATCTCTGGAACTCTGGATACACTCAGGCTTCTGAAAATATTCAGTAACCAAACATATTTTGCCATACCAAAATGTGTCTGGATGTGGTAGAACAAGCTGAAAGTTAATCTGGGAAAGAACGAAAGGTTCTGCGTGTTGGGAAGTCGGCAGAACTGGATAGTGGTATGAAACCAGTTCTGCATGAGATTGAAGGCACATAGCTTAGAGGTGCTCCACTCCTGAGCTTGTTATTGGCTGCTGAGTGGCAGGTAGTAGCATAGCCAGGAGTGCTTCTTACAAGCTCTGGCTTGTACGCCAGCTGCAGCAACCCTATCTGGAGCAGTCTGACTTCGCCTGTTACCCTTGCAATGGTTGCCTCCAAACTCAATTACTGCAATGCACTTTATCAGAGGCACCTTTGAAAATAGCCTGGAAGCTGCAGCTGGTACAAAATGTGGCTGCCCAGATGTGATGGAGGCTAAGAAGTCTGTGAAAACATAACTCCAAGTTTGTACCAGCAGCACTGGCTGCCAGTAAGCTTTCAGGCCCAATGGTCTTAACCTTTAAATTCCTAAATGGCTTTGGACCGTGTTATTTGAAAGCCTACCTTCATGTATCCAATCCTGATCATACAAGAAGATCTATCTCAGGGATCCTTCTGAACTGCCCACCAATAAACAACAGTTAGGTCAGTGGGCACAAGAGATAGGGCCTTCTCGGTAGTGGTCCCCAAACTGCAGAACTCTCTTCATATTGACTTATGCTTTGCCCATTCTGTCCATGCTTTCAGGTGACCCTTGAAGACCTTAAGAACATAGGAAGAGCCATGGTGGATCAAACCAAGATCCATCTAGTCCAGCATTCTGTTCACACAGTGGCCAACCAGCTGGCCACGGGAAACCCACAAGCAGGACATTAGTGCAACCCTCCTACCTATCTTGTCCAGCAATGGGTGTACATAGGCATACTGATACATCTCAATGCCATCTTTAACTGGGGTGTAGTAAGCGTTGTATATCAGAACAGCATCTCAATGTACTCTTGTGAATTTGTTAATGCTGCTCTGATTTTTGTACATTGCTTTGTGAGGGCACAGCCCTAAAAAGCAACTTTTAAAAATACTCTACAAAAATAAATACCAATAGACTTCTTTTTTCTTTTTTAACTATACTAGCCATTTTGTGGAAGTCTTGGCCAGCAGAAGGCACCTTTTATAGAGGAAACGGTTTGATCTTCAAGGACTTTATACATCACAGGCTATTAACGAAGTTTGCTCTAAGCATTTACAAGCAAGCCCTTACTTGGCTGTGTGTCAAGGAACCAACACACTGAAGGTAAACACGCACACACGTTAAGAAATTGTACAAAGTCCTGCTTTCTATTCTTGGCTTCGGTTATATTCACTGACAGGATCACAGCTGCTTTATTGTTGTAATTTCTTTAGAATTTTCTTGATAAAGAAGGACAGCAGCATTAACTTGAGGTCCTTGCAATACACACACACACACACACACACACACACACACACCAACATGAAGAAAGGTAGCATCAAATTTTAAAAAATAATTTTGACCTACAGAATTTAGCCTGATGGAACAGTATTTAGTGGAGAACAGAGAGCAGAGCACTTGTTTTGCATGCAGAAGGTCCCAGGTTCAATCCCTGGCATCTCCAGCAAAGGGTAGAAAAATTCCTGCCTGAAGCCCTGCCACTGCCAGTCAATGACTACAATACTGGGCTAGATGGCTCAATGGTCTGACTCAGTATAAGGCAGCTTTCTATGTTCCCAAGGGTACATATTAGGATTAGTATTGTTCAATACCCAGCTTCCTGATGTAGGAGGAGGGCTCCGTTTGGCATGTGTGAAAGCATCCTGGAGTGAGTTTAGCGACAACAGCAGAATTACTGCCAGAAAAGAGTGTAGTTTGGTTATTTCTGGAAAGGTGCCTCCCTGACATATCAGAGGATGGAGAAGTAACTGTCCTGTCCTGCAACAAAGATCCACAACAGGCAGGACAGTAAAGCTGGAATCTAAAGGTACTAGTCAATGAGGATAAGCTCAATTATCAACTTGGAGCACTTGTAAACCTTGTGAACTGCTACCATTTATTGCTCCTAAGTAAAATTCTGCCTCCATGCAGCACCTCAGTGATCCAAACTTATGAAGTGATTTCACCTTCTTAACCCCATCATGACACCAAAAATTAAAACTGAAATGTAGCAAGTAATACTGCAAGGTATACTGAGACTGCAATCCAGCCCATAGGTTGCACATGCTTAGGTTCCATTGAAATTCTATATTTAGGTTCTTCAGAAGTGTTCTTCTAATTCCTAGTAAGCAAGTTCACTCTTCCCCAGAAAGAATATCCAGCATCCCAAACAGCGAGTGAGTGAATGGAAAGCCAGAAATAGAACCCGGTAGATCAATAGATTTGACTGAGAAAGCATTTGCATTCTCGGGGGTAGAGATCATTGTGTTTCTAAGTGGATCAGAGATATGATCCTTAGCCACTGTGAATGGAATGGAAACTGGATGCCATCAGAGAGAGATACGAGTGCTTATGTGGTGAGGCAATATGGCAAAGAATAGAACAGTGGGAGGAATGAAAGGCTGCTTAGAAAATCCTTAAATAAGTTTGGCCTTAAATTCTAATTCCCAACAAAGAAACAGAGCAATGGATGGAGGAAACACTATATTCTATCTAAAGATTTTTTGTAAACCTAGAATAATGCATGGCATTAATTTCCTTGCCTACAGGCAGATACTACATTCAGCATTTTAGAAAATTCTCAATATGTTTTTATTTACAGATTGTGGTAACAGTGTGACTGCACAGAGTTTTCTAGATAATAATCAAAAGCATTTCCTTTTAATACTGAAATTTCATCAAACTTAATTGAGATACAGACACTGATAGTACACCTCAAGGAAAGAAGCTGAGGAATGTTTGCCCATCAGTGGCCAAGGACCAGCTGCTAGCACAAACCCATACCCTCCAACATTTCACAGATGAAAAAGGGACACACATGTGAATTTGTAAGAGGAATGGTTAAGCAACATGAAGATGTGATCAAGAGGGTGTGGCCAGGCAACATGAGGGTGTGGCCAGGCAACCAAAGGGCATGGTCAAGTACAAAAGTTAATAGGGGAAACACACAAAATCTTATATATTATAATTATCACATTATTATATTATATATTATTTTATAATATTTTATAAGTGGCTTTTGTAATACTTTTTTTTACCTTACTTAAACCCTTAATTGTTGATATCTGGTGTTTTTCATGGGGTGTGTGTGTCAGTGCTTGCAGGGGAATCTCTTTATTTTTGTTTTAAAATTGTCAGGATTGACACAAATTCAACAGGTGAAGCTTACCCACCCACCCACCCACCCCACACCCCCAAACATGGAGCTTCAGAGAGAAGGGGAAGTTTCTTGCATTTCCTTCTGACACTGTAAACTCACCTGTTAGAGGCAAAGAGTCAGCTCTGTTAGGAAATAAAATCATTGCCAATATAAAGATAGGAATCATGTGATACATTCCCTCATTCACCTCTCCGTCGTCCAGGCTTTCACCCAGCTAATCGCTTTCCCACAGCAACGTGTAGCAGAGGCAGCAGGTAGAGCATGCGCGCACGTGTGCGTGCACACACACACATCCTTGCCTGGCCCCAGTTTAGCAGCATCTGTTCCCTCCCTGCTTACTGCGGCTGTTTGAGCCTAAGCAGAGCTATCTTAAAGGGGCCATGGGCAAAATTGCAGCTGAGCTTAAACTGCAAGCTTAGCTGCAATTTTGCCCATGGCCCCTTTAAGTAGCTTGAAGTTGTGGGAGGCAGGGGAATTCAGGGTGAGAAGCCGTGATGGCTTAAGGGTTTTCGTGACAGTCCTGGCATTTTTGGGGCAATTGGAGACTATGCAAACCATCATTTTTGGAAGGGCATTGGTCCAAAACTCATGGGGGTAATTTGCAAGGGGCAGCTTACAAAGGCTGATTATTGAGCTGGTGAGAGCCTCATTCTCATCCAGGGAAAACAGTTCTAAAGGTGACTGAATGTGTTGAAGCTGGAGCAATCAAACAAACATATCTTCAATGGTGATGATGCTGTAGCCACCTCCCTCCGGCATGTTGAATGGTATGTTAGAGACTGTCAAAGGATTCCAACTAACAACAAGGACAAAAAATATCTTACAGCTCAAAGACTAATCAGGTCAGTTCCACCAATAATCTAAATTAAATACCTGAACATTAAATGTACATCAGGCACGGGCCTAGTCATTCCACTAACTTCAAATTCAAACGTTTACATTATCTATGGAAGCTGATGTAGCATAGTGAGCTACAAGTCAGGAAGTTCAACTTTGAATCTCACTTCTTCTTCCATGAACTCACTGGGTGGCCTTGGACAAGCCATACTCTCTCCCAGCCTTAGTCCCCCACCTGCTTTACTTGCCATGAAAATGACTCATAAAAGTGCTGGAGCTCTGTGGTAGAGGACATGCTCTGCATGCAGAAGAAATCAGGTCCAGTCTCTAGCATCTCCAAGTAGGACTGAGGAAAGATTCTTGTCTGAAACCCTGGATAAATACAGCCAATCAGGGTAGACATTACTGAGCTGTCAAACTTCTTCCTTTGTTACCATGTTCCATATAGCAAAAGTCAGTGCAGGGTTGCAATTAACCAGGAGGTAACGTCCCTTAGGTTCCCCTTCCTCCAAAGTAAGGAAATTATAGCTCCTCCTCCTCCTCCATTTATTTTCCTTCTTAAATCTATCAATTTCTGCCCCCACAGCCTATCATTATCATCAGCACCTGAGCTCCTTGGATTTCCAATCCCCTGCTCTGCATTTCCATTGTGCCACCTTCCACTCTGTATTTGGCAAACATTAATTAATCCAATCTTTATCTTTCTCTATCTCTTAGTTAGGCCTATTAAAATTAGTATACCAGCCCATGTGCTAGGGGTGTGTGTATATTAAGCAAGCTGTTTTTCTCTTCTGTAAGAGAAGTGTGAATGTATGTTTTTCAAACAAAAATCTGTAAAAATAAGCCTATGCATCCTGGATTTTAATGAGCATTTGAGTTAATTTCTCCATTTTATAAGTAGCTATTCTCCACTTTGGTAAGAGCATAGTGCATAAATCCACTGTGTGTCTAGCACACCTCTGTCCGAAAGCTCCTTTAGACCCACATTGATTATTACATGTGTACACATGACAGTTGTACGTCCATGTTAACAAGGCTATGCAGCAACTGTGCCTGGGCTGGTTACAGATCTCAGAACTGGCACACAGAAACGGGTTTCCCTGCCAGGCCATCATGACCAATCCTAGGAGCCATAGACTCAAAACAGCTTGTAGGATCAGGTTCATTGACATTAAATATCATTTGTAATTGGATCCTGGCTAGAGAACAACTTTCAGAAAACACTTTGTCTTTGGAAAAATAAAGAAATAATTTTCAAAAAGCTAAACATATGGGTGCTAAGGCTACAAATATGGATTTCGTGACAAAACATATGGAAGCCCATAAGGAAAATAATGTTTCTTTGCCAAAAGATTGTACTGAATTTTTATCCCTTGATAAGAACAGTACAAACCTATCCTTTCACTGTACAACACTGTTTGCCAATGGATTAGAATGTTATAAATTCACATGCAAATTTGACAAAATATTCCACTGTTATCATCTTTATTAGATTTACGAAGGCAGTCCTGCTTATTTTCTTTTATTTTCTTAATCCCTTTCATCATTTAATAGCTCAGAAAGTAATGGATTTTCAGCAAAAAGAAGAGGCTTATTACAATCAATCCTGTTGCGCTGTTGTGTGCTCTCTCTCTCTCTTTCTACTCAATGCTTAACTAACGAAACTTATTTTTCTCCAGAACCTCAACAGAAAATCTTTTTCTAAGGGGAAAAATGTGCTTAATGCAGCACTGACTTGTAATACCACAACTACACTATTCTCCTTTGGGTGGCCACCTAGAGCTTTGCAAAACCCATTAATCATACTGTACTCACCAAAATCTACTCTGTAGTGTAATGAGAAGCTATTGAAGCTTGCGTAACAAGATATGCCAAGTTTCACTACAAAATAACTGGGGGGGGGGGGACATGATCATGAACATTTACCCTCTGTAGAGTACTGGTGTCCTTCTTCTCTATCCCTTGCCCACAATGGGGTGGTGGGGTTGGGGGTTAAACTATGTCTTAAAGAGACATATTTCATAATCAAGTAAATGAAACTGCCTGATACCGTAGTAAACAAAGAGTGAAAATTATTGAACATAAGCCTGACAAATTACTAGTAAGAATATACTTACACTGGCGTGGTTTACATGTAACGCTAAGCCAGGGTTCCAGGGGAACCCTAGCTTAACATTCATGGGCAGCGTGCTGAAGCATGCTGCCTTATCACTCCTGCTGCAAGCTCAAAAAACCACAGGGTTCTGTCAATGGTTTGTTCAGTGTGACATTTGAACCAGGAACTCTGGCTTGTCTCTCCCCCGACAAGCAAGAAAAAGGACTCACGGTTCATTCTTGGGTTCTTTCTGTGGCTTGTAGGGGAACAGAGCAGCCAGAATTCCAGGTTCACATGTCACACTAAACAAACCATGGATGGAAGGTATGTGGTTTGTTGAGCTGTTCCTGCTCCAAGTGGGAGCATTCAGGCACCATGCACTAGCACACTATTCATAAATGGTAACACAGCACGACATCCAAACTGGCTCATTCTTAGCTAGCCAAGGCCAGGCTTCCCTAAAACACTAGTACATAGAAATAAAATATGTATTGTATGCATATGGTATCAGCAGTTGAGGAGGGGTTGCATTCATTTTTGGAATGTATGTGCGTGCGTGTATGCATTTGTCTGAAGTGTACTGCCTCCTGCCCTTTGTATCTCAACTGCAAATACAAAAGCAGTATTCCATCCTGTTCCCTATCACAACTGTCACCACCACATAGTGGCTTGCCACTGAAGGACTGCCTTCTCCCCTATGAACTTGCCTAATCATTAAGATCTGCAACATAGGCCCATCTTGTGGTACCCACATCTTCAGAGGTGAAATAGGTGGCAACTAGGAAGAACATCTTAATAATAATAATAATAATAATAATAATAATAATAATAATAATAATAATTTATTTCTTACCCACCTCTCCACTCAGATCGAGGCGGGGAACAACCACAAACACAAAATACACAACTAGTTAAAAACATAGTAAACATTATTAAAATATTCTTAAAAACCTTTAAAAGTATCCTAAAAACTCTTAAAATTCCACTGTGTAGGCCTGTCGGAAGAGGTCATTCTTTATGGCCTTTTTAAAAGCCAAGAGACTATCTAGTTGACAAGTCCCCTCCAACAGGCCATTCCACAGTCTGGGAGCAGCAGAAGAGAAGGTCCCCTGGGTAGTACTTGCCAGTCTAGTCTTGGCTGACTGGAGTAAATTCCTCCCAGAGGACCTAAGTGTGCGGGGCGGATTGTACGGGAGAAGGCAATCCTGCAGGTAACCCGGACCCAAACCATGTAGGGCTTTAAAGGTAATAACCAACACTTTATACTTCGTCCGGAAACCGGCAGCCAGTGTAATGCTTTTAAAGCTAGTGTAATATGGACACCTCTAGATGTACCGGTGACCAATCTGGCTGCCATATTTTGCACCAATTGAAGTTTCCGAACTCGGTACAAAGGTAGCCCTATGTACAGCGCATTGCAGAAGTCAAGCCTCAAAGTTACCAGCACGTGCACTACCATCTTTCGGTCTTCTAACCCTAGGAAGGGGCGCAGCTGGCGTATCAGCCGGAGCTTCTTAGTGGTGGCACCCCATTTATGGAATGCTCTCCCCAGACAAGGGAGGCACCTATACTGGCATCAATTAACTTTAAACAAGTTAAAACAGTTTGATTCACCAAAGCTTTTAAATGATTAGCTTGTTATCTTGTTTTATTACATGATTGTTATTTTTATTACTTCTGGTATTACCATTTTTGGTTTGTATGATGTTAGCTTTTTATTATTTTTGCCTGCAGCCATATCTTTTCTGTATTTTATTTTATTTATTTATTTACTATATTTATACCCGTCTTTTTTCCTGCAAGGAACCCAAGGTAGCTTACATAGTCCTCCTTCTCTCCATTTTATCCTCCCAACAACCCTGTGAGGTAGGTTAGGCTGAGAGTCAGTGACTGGCCCAAAGTCACCCAGTGAGTTTCATGGCCGAGTGGGGACTAGAACCTGGATCTCCTGAGTCCCAGTCCAACACTCTCACCACTATGCCACACTGATTATTTTATTATTGTATGAATAGATTTTATGATTCCCTTCTTCCCTCCCCATTCCTTTTTCCTTGTGTGTCCTGTCTTTTTAGATTGTAAGCCTGTGGGCAGGCACTGTCTTGTTAATTGTTGTAAACCGCCCAGAGAGTTTCGGCTATTGGGCGGTATAAAAATGAAATAAATAAATAAATAATGATTATTTTTCTGATTAGATAGATAGATTTAATGAGAGTACTCTTTTGGTCAAGTGCTATACTTTGAAGTCTTTCTGCATGAGAGGTTGCAGAAAGTAATAAAAGCACTAATATGGAGTATTTCAGCAAGGGTAAATGGTCATAAAGCATCAGCAGAACAAAGTATCTCATAGGAGATACTCAGACAGACAAACCCGGGAATTCTTGTAGTAGACAGGGCGATGAGTACTAGAATATGGTCCATTTCTGCTAGTATTTATTCATGTGATCAGCTTTATTCATATATCTCTCCCTATTGACTTTGGCCCTCATTCAAACCCAGGGAAGTAAATAAGAGGGGTTTTTTCCCAGTGACTTCATGAATGAAATTATTTGTGTGTTTGTGGAATTGGGCCCTAAGCCCATTGAATGAATTGCAGTGATAGACTGTTTGTAGAGATCTAACCAATGAACAAAGCAGCTAAGGATTCCACTCCAGAGCAGGCAAAAGAGGATTATCACTCAGGCATGCTTGCTCTCCAATGAATGTTCCGAACTGATAGATTTGTATACAGCTGACTTTGTGATTAGTTCATAGATATGAATGCTTCCAGATGTAAGAACAAGATGGGGGGGAAATAACTTTCCCAAATTGAAATGCAATACTCAATTCAATTAAAACAAAATGCTGTGATCTGGAATTGACCCAAGGCTATACGATAATGTTATTTGTTTTATGCCAAGTTTAGTAGATGTTTTCCACAATGCCCATTCACTTGAGTTTTATGGAAAAATTGACCTTTTCACCCAGAACAGAAGCAAACTAATTTCATTAAATTTCTTAGGGATTCCCCCCCCCCTCAGAACATGGCTATGCCAATTCTAGTATTCCACTCCTGTTTTCATCTATATCCTGCTTGTTTAGCAAAGCACTTACACAATGTGATGCTTACCATTCTTCTCCTGCCTGCTTCACACCAAATTTGTTCCATTCTTTTAAAATGGAGCTGTCCAGATGGCAACTTGTCTCGTGATGACTTTAGCACCTTAGTTGTACACCAGTACTAGAAAGGGAAAGGTACTAGAAGCCAGACCAACTAGCATGGTTTTGCTCAAGTTTCCCTTTTCCATGTGCATTGATTGACCTTGCTAAGTCCCAAATCTGCCATATGGACTAGCAGGGCTCTGGAGGGGGCAGGGCGTGGAGACACAAAACAGTCCTCACAGCTTGAAGGTGTTCAGAATGCAGCAACAGCATGCCAACATTCTGAAAACCCTCCTTTTTCTGGAAGCATCCCAAGTGTATCACCATCAGCTCCAAGGATAAATGAAGTACTATGAAAAAGGCCTGTGGCTCATGCTGGCTCAGCTTGTCTGAGTGTGGAAAGCTAAGCAGGGTCAGGCCTGGTTATTACTTGGATGGGAGACCCCTCCTCTAGTTTCCTGTATTGAGCAGGGGGTTGGACTCCATGGCCTTGTCCCTTCCAACTCTATGATCTATGAAATCTATGATGGGAGAAGAGGAAAGGGAAGGGGGATCCGAACATTAAAAAAAAAATCACACACTGCTTAAAAAGACTTGAATAAAAAGACTTTTAAAAAAAGACTTCATAAATTTGTTTTTGTTTTTTTTATTTTAGTATTTTAGGTAACATGAGTTCTTTCTTTCGCATTTCAATTTATAAAGCTCGATGCACTATGCTGATTTGCAACAACTGCAAAATGCATGTTCTCTAATCAAATATCTTTACAATCTGCAGGACATACTACATTGCCAGGCTGTTCTTGGATTCTTTTACTAGGGGAAGTTCATTGTGTAGGAACAAGAGACAGGTCCTTCTCAGTAGTGTACCCCATGTTTGGAATGCCCTCTCCAGAGAAACTCAACTGGTCAGTGCCAGCTTAAAACATAATTATTTGCCAAGGCATTTTAACACTCTAAAGCAGTGATGGCGAACCTTTTTGAGCCCGAATGCCCAAACTGCAACACAAAACCAACTTATTTATTTCAAAGTGCAAACATTTTATGTCTTGGACTGCAAACACTGCATTAGGTAAAAGTTTGCATTGGGCATGCTTTTGCACAATTAATGTGATTTTTGCTATTGCATGCATGTTGATAATGTGTCAAACCTTGGCTCATACTCCATTAGTTTGAGAGCAACACATGCAGCACTGAGGTCAACTGTTAGGGCTTTACATCCAAGCCATGCTCTGTGCATCATTCTTCAAAATCTTTTAAATGTGATAACAATGTAGAAAAGAATTCTGTAACAGGAATTCTAGAATAAAATCATTCTGTTCCACACTGTGAGAAAGAACAAGATCATTAGTGTTTTGCAGAAGGGGACGGTTTTTTCACAATCTGGTGACCAATGGCTCGAGTGCCCACAGAGAGGTCCCTGAGTGCCATCTGTGGCACCCGTGCCATAGGTTCACCATCACTGCTCTAAAGCTTGTTTATTAATATTCTGCTGTGCTGGTTTTTGCCTCTGATTTGTTTTTTATTTTGATGTTTGACTGTTTTCTTATATTTGTGGTATGTTTTAGTCTTTTCATGCCTCTTATATACCACCCTGGTATCTGTTAGGATGAAGGGTAGTTTTAAAAATGCTTTTAGTAAATAAATAATAACATCAATGAATTGCTAGCCTTGGGTGGCATATTTGTATCTTTGGTACTGGGACTCACTTTGCTTGTTTGGTATGTAAGATGTTCTCGGATGTGGAGCAATTTCAAGGACTATTTCCCCCTCAATCTCCCACTCCCAAGCACACCCTGTTGAAGGAAGCTGGCCTCCCATCACACATCTGAATTTCCCATGGAATGTCAACCTAGTGTTTCTGAAAGAAAATGTCCAATTTGTCCCATCTTTGAATAAGAGTGTGATCTAAACAGCTTGAGGGCCAGATTAAAAGCGCCCACAAGCTCCAGATATGGCCTGCAGGTAGCACAGGAGCATGAGTGCCCATGGACCTGGCTGCAGAATGAAGTCAAGCTGGTACTCCTGCCTGCCCTTCTGTGTTATAACTGTCTGCTTTTCAGCTCGGGTGGGACATTAGAGGCAAGAGAACCCCATGCCTTAAAGAGCTATATATGTGTGTGTGTGCACTAGATGGCACTGTCTTATACTTCAGATGACTTGTGTTGGCCAATCTTGTCAAAAAGATTGGTCAACACTGGACTACACTGACACAAGATGAGTCCAATTAGCTGATTCATATGGGAGTTCCCCATTGTCCTCCATCTGATGTAGTGGCAATGTTCCAGAGTTGTCATGACATATGCACCATGCTTTTTATGAGTTTATTTTTTCATCAGCTCCCACTTTTAATCTCCTCTGATTTCTTTTTTTTTTATTATTTTAAATATTTTTATTTTAAAATTTTTTAAACAATACAAAGAAAATAACACACACATATAACTAATATAGTGCTCCCATCACCATGGGACCAAATAATACAATAACTCTATAATTGTTCATTATTCCAAAAATACAACATATCTTGACAGGGTAAACTCCCTTTCCCCCTTTTTAACACATATTCTAGAAATAAACCCCAAATATCCTTAAAAATATTTTTCTTTAATTGACCCCTTTTGCATTTGATATTACAAGTCAACATATCATTCAATGCCATATCCCATATTTCTTTATACCAATCGGTAATAGTGAAAACTTGCTGAATTTTCCATTTCCTTGCTATCATTAATCTACCTGCCGTTAACAAATTTATAATTAATTATTTCACGTTTTGAGGACTGGTCACCTTTTCCCTTACTGATAGCAAAGCTAGTTTAGGACAAACCTCTAAATCAGCTCCAACAATTTCTGATATTTCCTCAAAAATCATTTTCCAAAAATCCATTACATTTTTACATTTTTCCTCTGATTTCTAAAAAGCTGCTTGGGTGTCTGACATGGGAGCGCCTGGAAACCAAACGATTAGAAGAGACCCATTGCGCATACACAATGAACTTTTGCATTCAGTAGCTGTAATAAACTGATGAGATAAAACTCTGTATACTATTTCTAACTTGAGACAGAAACCGCCTTAAAAGAAAAAATCATGCTTGATAGCTATTTATACTCCACAATTCTGGATGAAGGAGCTGTAGCTACTACTTGCCAAACCAGCACATGTTCATTGAGAGAATGCGGTCAAGTGGTCAGAAGCAGAGCTGATGTTAATTAGCAATGAAATGAGGAATGAACCAGCATTAGCCCTGAGACTAATCAATGGGAAAAATCACTCCAAGCAGGCAGCTTAATGAAGTACTATACAGCTGTTTATTTTTAGTCTTTTTTAGCCTGGAAACAAAATCTCTATTAATTACAAAAATCTGTCTAAAATGTTTTGAGAGACATGGTATAGTTCTGATTTAGCTTTTCTATTAACTATTTTAGTCTCTAGCACTGACTGTCAATTAACATACTAGGAAAAATAAGACAAGTCAAATGCACAGAACTAAACTATTAGTACGTATTATGTTGTATGACCGGCCCGTACTGGATTTGCGCGTGTAAAGGCGAGATAAAGAAGAGGCAGACACAGGGTATATGGTTTCAAATCAGGGCCACATTTATTGAATTGAAGATCTGTGAAGGGTGAAGTGCGGTTCTAACCTAGCCCAGCCCTTGGCCGGGAATAAAGACCAATATTTGGCGAATGCATCCTAACTGAACCGGAGGCGGGATGGCCCGCCACTGGCCAGTTGCCCTCCATGTGGAGCTGGAGGGCCTTACCATCGTCACCTTACTTTGGCGCCTCCAGGCTCCCAAAGTAGGTGAGAAAGGTAAAACCCCAATGCCGTCCCAATCTCCCTCATGCCAAGCCTCATGGTATTGGCGAGGGCAGCCTTGGGTAAATGTCAGTCACCTTGAAAGGTGCCACTGGATCATCCCAATATTGCAGATATGGGACTGAGGTTGAGAGAATAACAACATGCTTAAAACTACCTACAGAGTTTGTGGCAAGGGAGATACTTGAGCAGGGAATTTGCTGGTTTGTAAATACATACTTTCCTGGAAGTAAGCCCCACACAGTGGTACTTACTTCAAAGTAAACATACATAGGATTCCTAGTCTGCACATCCTGGACTTATTAGGACCACAGCATACAGGGAGCGGGATTTAACTCTTTCCTCCCTCATTAGCTCTTTCATACCTGACTGTGATCCTGATGAAAATGTGCACCCGCCACAGCTATTAGCTCTTAGAGAGGAGCAAAATGAAAGCTTCTCTTCTGGGGCTTATAGGAGGCACAGGATATTTTCATCAGGATCATGGCAGAAGGAAAGGGTTAAGAACCCCTCCCCATGTAACATGGACCTGATTAATATTCTCCCCATATATGCTATCAACTGTTTTTTTGTTGTTGTTTTTTTTAAAGATGCTCAGCAAGTGACACATTTAGCATCTTGTCTAATTTGGCCCTTTGCTGCCTTAAATTCCAATTCTGAACATGTATTGGAGCTCAATCCAATTTGTCTCATTTGTTATGCTGATTCTATGCTCAGTTGTTATGATCCAGGACACTGACCCCTTGTCCTCAAAGGACAAGGCCCCCAAGTTAGTGGAACAGGGAGAGGGCTCAGCTACAAAAGGGCTTCACAGGTTTTCCACCTCCTTAGACCTAGTTCTTCAGGAAGGCCCCAGGGACCAGCCCCCTATGCCCAGAGGAGGTTGACTTGCCATTCTCAGATTCTGAGGACTACATCCATGAAGATACTACCATGCCTCAGCCATGGTGTCGTCACAGCACAAGACTACTCAAAGAGACCAGGCCTCTTTAAGAAAGAAGTATGGAGGCATGGCTAACTAGCCTAAAAGAACCCAAAAACCATACTTAAGGCTCATTAAGGATCTGCTGCGTATAGGAACAACAAACAGGCAAGCTTATTTGGCTTCCAGCCCCAGCATTGCTCAGAGCTCTCTGTGGTGTTGCTCTGTTCCTGCCTCTCTGGGAAAGCTAACTTGTCCCAAGACCTTAGCCTCAATCAGATCCATAGCAGACCTCACAGTGGCCAACGGTGCTAAGCCCTCACTGTTACAGGACTTGCTGGAAACAAAATAGGATTGTAATGAAATGTGTACTCTGTAGCCTTAAACTTCACCCACTTAACCTAAATAATTAGTGAATATTGCCCATGGCCCATAATACAACATTCTAAGAGTTATAGACCCTTTTACTTAGAGCTGGTATACAGCTGTGATAGAAAATAAATGTAGCAGGGAAGCAAGTGGAATAAACAGGGAACAGCTCATCGCTTGCCTCACATAGGATGCCACTGTAGCTTCAGTTATAGTTACTCCTTGACAAACAAACACAAAGTGGATATTTGAGCAGCCCCCAACAGTAATCCCATATTTGGGGGGAACAACTTACCACCTCTAAATCAAATAACCTTCCCATATTATCAAGGACTAATTCTTTGTTCTGTAACATGGAAACATCCACCCTGTTTGGGGCCAGCTTCAGTTATACAATGGTTTGATGACAATGACAATATAAACAGTGATCCATAAGCACAAGCATGCTTTTATCAGTCTCAATAGAAGTAAATCATAAAACAAATTACTGTTCCATGCAATACTCAAGTACATGCTTTTAAACTTACAAAATCCCTAGTTCCTTTCACACTTACTTGCCATATAATTTATTAAGTTACAAATGCCACTGGTCTGCTTATATTGAAGCCTTTTCTTCAGCAACAATAGAACAAAATACGGGAACTTTTCTTAAACCAGCAGCTCAAGTAGTCTTTAAACTGGTATCATCAGGGACATTTTTTAAGTCAAGTTCACCTCTGGAAGATGAAAACATTACTGTTAATGTATTAATTAAGTCTGGACTGACAAGCCTTAATTAAAATGTACTATTTGCAAAGGAGGGGTAGAAGCTAAAATGGGGGGGATGAAAAAGTATATTGCTCATGGGAATCAAATACCATATAATACATAGGATGTTAAATGTTATTATTCTTGTTATTTGCACCATGAGCACTAGAAAACAGGCGATAACATGAAATTATATTTTCAAACTATGTTCTGTGTTTTCCTAGCTTAAAAGCTGTACTTTGAAAAGTGACTAAGTACGGATGTATTTTGAAATAACTCCCATCCATTTCCATGGAATTTACTTCAAGAAAGGATACTTAGGATCACAATCTCAGGAGAGAATTTTCAAAGAGTGTGAAGATTTGTTTTGAAAAGGGGATTTAGATACCTATCAGTTTGCAGCCTCTTCTTAAAAGGTTGAACTAAAACTAAACATTCACAAGTCTGAGAGTAAATCAATTAAAGTAGGTCAGTTAATTTTGAATGTATGTAGAATGTATGTAGCATGCTGGTTTTCTCAAAATCAAGGAATTATTTTTAGGTAGGGGTGCATTCAAACATGAAATCCTTTGCCTGTGAAAGCAATCCTAATGGGTGTGTGTGTGTGAGAATGAAGTGGCAGATCCCACCAAGTGGGAAGTCCACCACTTCCAAAGCCATGCCGGTTCATACCAGCCACGGCAGGAGGTGGGGGAACAGCGTTACCAGGCTGTTTTGCACATCAGATTTGTTTTCAATTGAAACTAGTGGGAGAATGGAAATTAGCTATGCCAGCTCCAGGCTGGTTTACGTGAAGGGCTCAATAATGGGTTCCCTTGAAGGAACTTTGGATCCCTCCTACCCCCAGGAATGCTACCTTTTGGGGCCTATTACCACTGAGAATGCTGCCACTGGACTAGCATGGCTCTTCTTATGTTCACTGGTCGATTGACGGCTGTGGAGTTCTCCACGGGCACAACTGAGACCTGTAGAATTTGCCCTGTTGTCATTACTTCTTAAAATCTGTGTATTCTACAGATTAAAATAAATAAAGCACTGCCAATATCTCCTTTCATGGAAAGATCAACACTCTTTTATTTTAACTACCGGTAATTGACATTCTTACAGTAAAAGCTTGCCAGCAGAAGGCTGTAATCCTGCACACTTACTTGGGTGTAAGCCTCACTGAGTTTATTGACACAGTTCTAAGTAATAATCTATAGGATCGGGCTGAACATCCCACACCTCAATGCAGCTCTAAGTAAATACAGAATTGCGAGGGATATAAAGAGAGATCACTTTATGGAATTAGCTTTGTATAATCTCAAAGAAATTAATACTTTGTATTAAAATGCTGACTTCCCCATAAAGCACATTAGCTTGTAAGTGAATATTCAGGTTTGTGGTTCCTCTTCTAACAGAAGCGGTCAGAGTGAACAAGAAAACAGATTTAACATCAGGTTTCTCAGTTTCCAGTACAGTTTCTAAATGTCTATTTTTTTAATTAAAAGCAAAACAAGTATATGTACACTGTGATAGCAGTACAAGAAGAAAATATAGTGCATTATCATCTAGGTAACCTTACCCTTTTTTAAGTCTGCTTTAATTGCTCATGGGAATCTAACCCAAGGCACAACACCATGCAATCCCAACAGCTAGTTTGGAAATTGCTGCAGATTGTTAGGAAGAGATGCAAACTAGAGATAGGCATAGAAAAGGCTACAAATGATAGCCCTTTCTTTAATAATAATAAAAAAAAGAAGAAAGAGAAGACAAATTACCTCAAAGACCATATTCTTTAAATCATTGAAGCAAAACATGTTTATTTGATTTGTTTGTATGCCTATTACAAAAATGCTACTTTGGGATTCTAGGAACCCAGCCTGTCAATTTTTCAGCCTTTGCACTTTCATGGTTGCTTAGAGCTGTTTAATGCAAATACAGTTCCAATAAGAGATTTCATGCCCTTAAATTACACCCAGTTAAAGGCGAATGAAAATGTAAGGTAAATAACTATAATCAGCCATATTATCTTTCTCTTGGCACCTCTCACTTTACAGACATATTTAAAGATATCTCTGGGGTCCTATCCTTTTTAACAAGCAGCAGAATAGTTCCTGGAATATTACTTATGATGCTGTGCTGTGAACATGACACAGGTTAAAATGTCACCTAGAGATCTAAAAAAAAAAGTATCTATTGCAGAGCCATGCTTGTTTTCTTGTTTAGGAACATCAGAAAAAGATGAAAGAGGCATCCTCAACAAGGGGATGAAAATGAGATGAAGAGAGTTTAAGTTGGTCTTTCATGCGCAGTGCTGTTGATCAACAATGATGCCAAGCAAGGGAAACTGTACAGGAATTCCAGAAAGGAAGAGAGAAAGACACACAATGAGTGGTAAAGCACAGACTTTGCATTCAGAAGGTTCTAGATTAATCCTTGGCATCTTCAGGTAGGGCAGGAAAAAGCCCTGCCTGAAACCCTGGACAGCCACTGCCAGTCAGTGTTAACAATACTGGGCTAGATGGACCAATAGCCTGACTCAGTATAAGGCAGCTTCCGATGTTCCTAGAATAGTTGTCTGCAAACCATTATAACAACACCCAAATACTTGAACCTCTTTTCCATTCATAAGAAGAGCCTGCTGGGCCAGACCAAAGGCCCAGACCTAGTTCAGAATTCTATTCCCATAGTGGCCAAGCAGATTCCTATGGGAAGCCCATAAGCAGGAAAATAGCACAATACACCCTCCCATTCATGTCCCCCAGCAACTAATAATCAGAGGCGTTTTGCCTCTGCTACTGGAAATAATATAGACCACAACTGCTATATTATAGCAATTTATGGTAACATAATAAATAGCTCAATCTTTTTCTTTTTCATGCAGGGGTACAGAAGTAAGTATGTACCACCCCTACCACGTATTTGTTGGCATAGCCTTTAAGATAACTCTGTTCAGGGCCAGACCAAAATAAATAAAAATAAATTTTGCTGCCTGAAGTGAAGGACAAGATGGGGCCCTCTCCCTATTCCTCATACAGAAGTCAAGTAGACTGGCCGTTAGCAGGATAGTATCCTCCACCACACCTAAGGCAGCAAACTAGTATAGGGGCACCAGAACAGGCAATGTAGCAGGCAGCTCTGCCCACCTACAGCTGGGAATGTGGGGGTCAGGAGGAATAGTCGGGGGGCTACTGCTGTCCCCCACCATCTGATGCCTGAGGCAGTTGCCTCACTCTGCCCCATGGCAGAGCCAGCCCTGACTCTTTCCCCTGCAATCCCAGGGCAGCTGTGTATCAGCTCAATATATCATTTCTGTTCCAGCGTTAATGATGTGCCACTGACAGGATAACAGGTTTAAGACATAACTGCCAGACAATTGGTTCCAGATTAGTCCTGTTGTTGAGTGAAATGAGATGGCTTCTCTCTTTGTTGTTTCATTATCACAGTATCCATCTCCAAGATGTCTTTAACAATGTGGTTTGGAATCCTTTTAAGGCAAAATGGGAAACCTGCTCAACACAGAATGCCACATGAGCAAGGGGGGGGTACATTTTAGGTTTGTGTAATGCACACATTGGATAAAATTCGTATCTTGCTAAGAACAAGAGCAAGATTTCCCTTGTTTTAGCCATCTGTACTGCAGCTATGATTAGGGGTGGATGAGAAATTTGTTTCAGTTCATCTTTGACCAGGAATGTATTCAGTTCACACTTCCTGAACCTAAATGTAGACCCGAATGCAATCTGTGGTCTGAGCTCTACATTTCCAAGCTTGCAATGTGATTTGCACCACAAAAAAGTGTTCAAAAACGCATACATTTGAAAAATGTGAACATTTAAAAATGTTCACAACTGATGTGTACATTTGGAGTAAGGGGCACAAAATATGCACAATTTTTCATGTGAAAATAACAATACAATCTGATAAGGACATGAAGCAGAATAACCTTCAAGGTGGAATTTAGAGAACCTTGACAAGCTTGAGTTTTGCTGAGTTGCACCATCCCTACTTTTATGAAAAATTACTTAAACTAAACTAAACTCATAGGAATGGTGCACTTATTCTAATCACAAATAGGTATTCTCAAATGTGAACCCAAGTCAACTTTTCAATAATGTCTATTGGACCTGAAAATCATTTCAGTGTTTTTCAACTGTCAAAAGGCAATTATTATTCAATTATTGTTTTGGGCCCTTTGGTATTGTTGCCACAATGAGGGCTAGAAGTTTGTTTAAAACATATGAAACATGTGACTCTCAGAAGTCTAATAAATTCTAATAGGATACATGTTGCTCAATGCTATTACAAGCATTTTTTTTAGAACTTTCCAGGTCAGGTCTCATACTGTGGGGCAGAAAATTTTTCAAAATGGAAATTTTTCCAGTGCTTAATTTTTCTACTGAGGTTTTTCTGTTTCATAAGTTCAGCAGAAGAATGAATGCATGCCAATTGCAAATGCAATATTAGACAAGCTTGGCATTTTCAAAGTGTTGTATTTTAAGGTTTAAATTGCTGTGAACTGCCCAGAGAGCTTCACCTATTGGGTGATATAGAAATAAATAAATAAAAGTTGTAACTGTTTTTCACGTGATTATCCCTAGCCTATATATGTCATTGAAATACATATATGTCTCAGTGTAATGGAACTGATAAACAATGACAGCAAAACTGAAGGTGCCCCCAACAACCTTAGAGGAAGAGAGTTGAAGACTGTTGAAATAGATGAGTAGTTGTCAGCATATTGTGCACTTTTGGGTAAGTTGCTAAAATTAATTAGTGTGTCAACAGTTTTTAGTGCCTTTGGTTTTCCCCTTAAATTTAAACAATGTAAGGGAAGTACATGCTATTTACTGGGTTCGCATGACACAGCAACCCATCATGGGTAACTAGCCACGCTGGGTTGTCGTGTCATCCGAACCCAGACCGCTTCCCACAGGGTGGCTTGTTTTGGGGCAAGAAGCCACCCTGACAATCCATAGCTTGTTCTAGAGGTTGTTCGACCCACAATAGGTTGCTGTGTCATCTGAACCAAGCAGAATAATTACCTCATGGGTTACAGGGATCGACTAGTGAGCCACTCGGCAAGAGCAGCAAAACCTCTTGCCTGTATTTTGCCTCTCCTTTTACTTTGCAGCAGCTGAATCAAAAGCACTGCTTTAAAAATGTGTATGATTAGGGTGGCCCCCAAAGTGCTGCTGTAAATCACAGAAATTACAGCAGGTGATTATACTTACTTTCCCATGAAATCCTTGTGCCTAAAGACAGTTGCGAGGGATTGTGTGGGGGCCATTTGCATGTATGAGCTGGCCTGTATTATAACCGTTACTTTCAAGAAACACATAGAATTATTATTTTCAAGCTGCCACAAAGTGCTCACCTAAGCCTCTGACAGGGTGAATCCACACATAAGACTTGCATTTCTCTTTTTGTATTGGAAGACTTAGGCTTTTGTACTCTCTTGTAAAAAGATCTGAAGCGTAAGTGGAATAACAGCCATGCAAGAAAAATTTAACCACGTAATCTAGCCCTTAATGATCAAGAGATATCAGAAAAGTGTCAAGAGAGATAAACTTGGTTATCCCAAATAATGCATCTGTATCTTCCTTGCCAAGAGCTGCAGATCTAAAAGTTTCAGGCCTGTGCTATGAATATACAAAGATGTACCTCTGCTGGCATCAGCTTATCATTTACATCATTCAAAGCTTCCTGGTCACTGTTCTTCTCAGCAAGTACTTCTAAGATGACCCCCAAATGCACTCAGAAATCCAGTTGCTGGTGCTCATGTGTCTTAAAAAATAATCTGAGCACTAAACAAATAAATTGAAACACGCTCTTTCAGAAACCCAGCAACATTGGTTATACCTAGCGATGGTGTGAGAACAGGTCTGAGATTAGCACAGCCCTTCCTGCAGCATGATTCAAGCAGGGTGATCAGAGCTATCCTGACCCTTGAACTTGTAAGCTTCCTCTACCTTGATTGTCTCCTCCTTTGCCAAGAATTTACCTTTGGGAAGGAGAATGTGGCTGCAGAGGATACTCCCTGTGGCCAAGAAGAATGCCTTTTCCATTCAGAGAGGGCCTACTTCATGGTGGACATTATGGGCATAATAGTCCCAGTCCCAGGTGGGGAAAGACACTTCTGTGAGACTCTGGGATAACTTAAAGGTGCCTTCCTCTACCCAAAATAAGTTCTTCAATTTGGGGAAGTAGAAGAAGGGGGATGTTGTAGCAGAGGTGGGCATTTTGTGACCACCTTCAAACCCTTTTGCAAGTGTTTTGAACACTCACAAAAGAACTCAAACCCTTGGAGGTGAACTGTGGAATCCTTGTACATCCCAGGTATTCACTTCCTCCATAAAATAATTTCTTTTCTACAGGCTTCTTCTCCAATCCAGTACATTCTCATCCTGATTGTATGAAGAGAGATGAAGAGGAGGAGTACCGTATGATCAGGATTCTAAATGAGCTTAAGTACATAGAGCAAGCTCCCCTCTTCAGACGTTCCCCGCTAATATGTGGACAAAGGGGGGGGGGCAGGGCTGGTGCCTGCTCTCTTCATCCATGTGATCATAATCACACAATGATAATTATGTTATCACAAATCAAGGGGGCTTTAGGTTGTGGAGAATGCATACATATGAAATCACATGAAAGTGATAGTTTTCAGTCACAAGTTTTGAAACACATATATATTAATGTCCTTAAAAATAAATTAAAATAAAATAAAAGACAGGGATGAGATACAGAAATTCAACCCATATAAACCAGTGTAGCCTAAGAGATAGAATGTGGGATGAACAAGGCTCCGGAGCAAGGCATTGGCTAACTGGGCTACAGCCCAACCTGCTGTCTGAGGGGGTCCACCAACATTTTAGACCCCCCTCCAAAATGGCACAGATATGGTGGTTCTTACAGCAAGTTCCGGTTGGACCAGACAAGCAAAAAGATTCATGAGTCAAGATTCATGTGCACTCAGAAAGAAGGGAATATTTGTGGGAGCTCAAATGCACGGTCTAGGTCACGCATGTGGAACCCCTAGCCCATGGGCCTAATCCATCCTGAGGAGATTCCCCATCCAACCTGCAGAGCCTCATTGGTTTCCCCCAGAGGAAGAATCCATGGTTATCTCCAATCTGAGATCAGAAATAACAGCAAGGTGGCAGGTGGCAGGTGGCCTAGTGTTCCCAGTGCCATTTGAGTCCTTTCACATGGTGCATGACACCCTCATGGAGATGATGCATACCATGTGAAGCCAGGGACTCAGTCGGCACTGTTCTATGTGGTTGGGCTCATGAATCTTTTTGATTGTCCAGCATTGTTCATGAGACATGTGTCTCTTTCCCTACATTATCCTGGAGTGGCCAGGGACTCAGTTGGCGCTGGTCTATGTGGTTGGGCTCATGAATCTTTTCACTTGTCCAGCATTGTTCATGAGACGTGTCTCTTTCCCTACATAATCCAAGAGTGGCCATGGGATTCAATTCCTAATAGGATTCATAGGATTTTATACATTTAATACTGCCAGCTATGGGTTTATGTTTCTTTCATGGGTCACAATGTTGTCAAATTTTACTTTATACACAAGAGGCATGATATGGAGAGCATAAGAAGAGCATGTGTGACTATCAAAGTGACTCTTTGCCTCTGGGTGCAAAAAGAAAGCTGTCCTGTCCTGAAGATCCCATTTTTCGTCTGTTATCTCTTTCCTGCAGGGAACTGCTCAGCTTAACAAAGCAAACTTGGCTTTACTTATCAGAAGAAGCCCAGGAAGCTCTACAAGGAGTAGAAATCCAAACAAATCAGATGCAAACTAAGCACAAAACCCTGGAGATGGCTGAACACATATAATAAATGTCCCATGTCCTGTTCCCCATTTGGTTAAGAGATCTTTGGTCAGTTAGGGAGCATGAACAGAAAGAGTCACCTAAATGTTATATGAAGTAATTCATTTTCCTGCAAAAACAAGAAGGCTTTCATGTCACTGTGAACATCATGGAAATCTAAAAGGCTTTCTGACTCTAGCATGAAGCACAAAACATTTTTTTAAATCACTTTGGATTACAATTTACAATAAAATTCAAAGTCTCTTTCCCACCTTTTAAGTAACATCTTCAGCCAAAACAAGGTGAAGCCCCATGCAGTACCAATGGAAAAGCTTATATGGTGCACATATATTTGCCTTTCTATAATGGCTAGGCTACAGAAAGGAATCTGTTCAGCAGAGAGTAAACAGCACTCCAGCCCAAGAAAAATACAGGCAAGAAATGTGCTTGTCAGAATCAACTCCATGTGTTCCTGCAGGTCAATAAGGAAGTTCACAGGTACTCAGGAATGGAAATTGAGCTGAAGTACTCCCAGTGAAAGGCTGCAGAGAAAGGACTTCGTGGAGGGAAAAGGCAAAGAATAAATAAACCAATTTCTCAATTTACAGATAACCAAATAATCTCATGTGCTTTTCTTAAAGGAAAAGGACAAAGGCCAGAGACAGAAATGGGAAACTTAGGCTGCAATCCTATACGTACTTACCTGGGAATAAGCCCTGTTGAACTCAATAGGACTTATTTCTGAGTAGACATTGATAGGTTTATACTATTCCAGGAGTGTGGAACCTGAGGCCCTCCAGATGTTTTTGACTACAACTCCCATCATACCTTACCATTGGCCATGCTGATTGAGGCAGAGTTAGAGTCCAACGAGATTTACATTGAAATGCAGCAAGGCTGAAAAAGTGCTAGTACAGTAATTGGCATCCACTGCAGTGTTACAATTCTTCTCAATTTTAGGATGGAAATAGTAATAAAATCAAAAGCTCATTTTTTTGCTCCTTCCATTTCTATTAGAAAAGGTCTGATTTATATCCTCCCTTTCTCAGGAAAGACTCACATTGTACCTTTTATTCATATAAACAATCTTGTTCCATTTAACAAGGATATTTACCTGGGGCAATCATACTTTGGCTTTTGTCATGCCGTTGCCCATTTCTGACATGAACCCCTTTTCTCACTTTAATTCTTGTGGTAAAGTCACCATGGGGTGGTTCTTCTCCCTGATTTTAACATAACGAAAATGTCTAAGCATCCTCATGGTTAGACCTCCCATTTATTGGATCAGGAAGAACCCAAATTTTGATACAGTAGATGTCACTGCATCAAAGTGCATCAAAATGGTGCACAAAATGGAACAAGGAACCATCCAGCGGGTATTGATTCAAATAATCAGAAAGTTCGTAATACAGCAAATAAGAGTTTATGTCCACGGGCTTAAGACAGTGCTGGTAAAAATACATCGCTACCTATATTTTACCCAGTAATTATGATTGTGAGTACAAGGGGTATTGAAGAGGGCCTTGTGCAATAGGAAAATAGGAAGCTGCCTTACACTGATCCAGGCCATTAGTCCATCTAGCCCACTATTGTCAGCATCTCTCCAGGGTTTCAGGCAGGAGTTTTTCCAGCCGTGCCTGGAGATGTCATGGATCACACCTGGGACTTTCTGCATGCAAAGCATGTGTCCTGCCACTGAGCTGCATCCCTTCCTGTTGAACCTCACTATGGTATCTCTGTCCAGACCACTGCCTAGCCTCCCATTATCTCTGCCTAGACTACTGGCAAGGTTTTCTAGCAGAGTTTTAATTTAAAATTAGGATAAAATAAATCCACAACAGTTTAATTCTCATTTATAGTAAAACAATTGATGAATGCACTAACACGGGGACATTTTGCCCATAGGATTTCTTTAAATGTGGTAAAATTACACATTCCATGCAATATGATTACATGTTATTAATTCTTCTAGCTTTATTCATTGAGTCATTTGTAACCGCCCCATAACAAACTTCTCTGCATCCCAGCAGTCTTTCTCTTAAATGCTTCTGTGCTTGAGATGGTTAGTTATTCCAGGAGAATCTCCTGCAGCTGGAACATTTTGAACAGGTAGCGCTCCATGTTGCAAACTGCTCATGCAGCAGGACTGAGAAAAAGGCATATCCTGGCCACCGGCTGTTCCTGACTACAGGAAAATGAAAATACAGCATCTCCGCACCTGTTCACCTGATGGTGAAAGGAAGGAAAAGCCATTACCGAGTGACAGGAGACAAAAAACCAAAATCTACTTCAGCAACTCATCCCAGCACTGGTGATTAATCTCATACTCCCACAGCCTGATGCACATTAACCAGATAATTAATAATTTCTTTGGGGACTACTGCTCGGCAACTGTTTTATCAACCTGCACAGCATTAATAGGGAGATGCTGCACTTCTGATCAAACCACTAGGACTCAGAGAGATGGTGTCTGGAGGAACTGTAAAATGTTTAAAGCAATTTGACATGTGGATCTATTATTACAGGCAGAAATAAAGAATAATTTTTGTAAAGATAATCAGAGTGCTTGCCTGATCCAAAGTATATGTGATATTAGAATTTAATACCAATTCTAATATAATACTGTCCAATGAAGAACCATGCCTAGAGTCTTTTTGCATATTAAAAAACTTTTCATTTTTAAATGTAATTTTTGTGTGTGATGCTGGAGTGTTATACAGTCTTGAATCATCTATTTCATCTACATTTTAATAGATATTATATCAGATAAACTCCCCAAAGCGTAAAATGCTAAATAAATATAAATAAATAAATGTGAGGTCAGCACTCTTTAGCCTAATGAATTTCAAGTAATTGGGAAAGGAATGTTACATTATTTAGTATATTACTTGCCATCAATGTGTTATGCAGGATTCTACTCTCTCTCTCTCTCTCTCTCTCCCTACCTCTCTCAAAGGGAAAAAAAGTAACAAGGTATGAAAAATATCTCAGGAGAATGAAAGTAATCCCCCCTCCAGCCTCATGTGCACGTGTGTGTGCGCGCACACACACACACTCACACACTTTATTTAGACCAGGCTTGCTAAGCTTGGGAGCCACCAAGTCAAAAACCATTCCATCAGCCATGAGTGGTGGTCCACCAGGGAGCTCGATCAATCTCCTGGTTTTCCTACTTACTTGGGACTGCAAATCCAGCACCTGGCAGTTCACATTATTTATCACAATAGATATTTGTTTCATGCTTTGGTGTAAACTAAGCATAGGCAACCTTTGCCTGGACACCTTTCTTGGCATCCACCAAGTGTCATGACCTTTCCAGTTAAAATAACAACAACAACAACAACAACAACACATTTTCTTACTGGCAGCTGGGGTCACTTCAAAGCAAAGTGACATATGTATATGCATGCATGTATGTAGAGTTTGCCTTTGGTGAAATAGGTTTCTGTTGTCACTCAAAACTGTAAGTTTAAAGGAGTGGTTTAGTGTTGGGGCTCAGACCCTACTTCTGCCTTATACTGAGTCTTTTGGGCAGGTTACTTGTCCTTTGTGATTAGCCATGCCTCCAATGGCAGCTATTTTGTCATGGGGCCCATGACAGTTTCTCTAATTGCCAAATGTGTCCATGTATCCAAAAAGGTTGCCTATCCTTGATCTAAGTTGTTTTATCATGGAATTATTCATTTTAATATTGGTGTAAGCCACCATGAAGACCATATAGTGAGAAGATACAGGATGGCAAGTTATGGCTCCAGGATGGGAGGTTTGCCCCCAACTGCATAAACTCCCTGTCAGTGCTCTGCAGGTTGATAAAACAATTGTCAAAATAAAATTATTTAAAATAAATAAAACAGGGCAGGTTGAATGCATGGCTTTTCCTCATACTTATATACAGTATTTTTCCATGTATAAGACTATACTTTTTCCTAAAATCGCTAGACTAAAAATTGAGGGTCGTCTTATATATGGAAGTAAGCCAAGGAGAGAACTGTGCGGTTGCAAAACTGCCCAGTGGGGGGTGTCTTATACATGGGGGCGTCTTATAGACGGAAAAAATACGGGTAGATATATGTGGACCCCTCTTTTTCCTACCCACTATCAAACCCTAAGCTATGTACCCCCCAACACTCCTTGATCAGCCTCTCCTGAGGATCAGGGGACTGATAGGAGGACCTTATGAAAAGCCTGAAATGTGTCACTGGGAGGGGAGAGTATGCTGTGGGAAGGGAATTTGAGAAAAGCAGGCAGAGTTGGCTTGGCACTATTTTATTAGCTACCCCCTTCCTCCCCACTGCATACCCTGCAATCCCTGAAAAGCCTCTTGTGAAGATCAAAGAAGAATTTGGGATGTGCTTTGAGGGGGGTGGGAGAAGGCCTCACTGTGTGCACAACTTCTACTCATTCACACTTTGTCTGCAGTTGGCCATTTTACAGCTCAAGCATATGAAGGTTTACTCAGAAATAACTCTGAGCCAGAGCTTACACCATAAAGCCCTCAACTTTTTGCTCCATATAGTCCTTTGTTTACTAGCTTTTAAAAAGGACAATTGTTTTGACACCAGCAGCTTCCACTTGATGGTGACCTGTCAAATTCCAAAGACATGCAAATTCAAGTTGTAGAAATCCAACAATGAGCTGCTGTACATGACATTACTAGTTGCATGCTATAGGAGCTGGCATGAGCAAACCCTCTTTTCAACACCTACCACTTTTTGTACTGTTCCCAGTAGAACCATTACACCAATGACAGAAGCAGTTTACAACTGTGTGACTTGTCAGACTAGTGGTAGGAGCTAGTAAATGTACAGCATAGATAAGAGTATTCAGTAAGCATGCAGGTGACAAAAAGGATTGTTCTAGTGTGTTACTGTATGTTGATGGTTTCCTTAACTCACACAGAACAGCAGAGAAGGCTTTTCAGTTGCTTGAGAAAAGAACAGCCTTCTTTTTATATAGGACATCAAAGCACTTTGTATTCAGGCAGTGGTACATCTGGATGATAACCCAATTAAAAAGTGAAAAATTTAGCCAGTGGAGAGAAATTATTTTTCCCAACTTCCCAAAATTAGGATATGATTTTTTCATATCTCCAAAATATTTACACAAATTTACACATTTACATAAATTAGCTCAATTATCCTTAGCCCAATCCATGCAATATAGGTCATTATTATACCCATTTTACAGAGGGAAAAGCAGTTTGACTTCATGGGGGGATTTAAACATCAAGTCCTTAATAAACAATTATGCAACTGTGAAATTATAATCTACATGGAAAATTTTGACATGAAAATACAATGGTTTTGGAGTAGAGCATGCTTTTCCACTATCATTTGCATCCACTGTCCTTTGCATCTTTGGAGGCAATCTACAAGTTCAGAAAAAGCACATGGCAGTGTTCCAATCCTCCTAACATTGCATTATTTCAAAATTCAGAGTAGATGAGAAAAAAATGGCAAGAGAGAACATGGTATTTTCCTCCTCATAACTCCAAGTTTCATACAAAAGGAGAGAGACATATATCTGTATGGATTATGTGCACCTCTTCCTTTCTGAAACCCAGAAATATGTACAGAGGATGGGCAGAGGAAAGCATAAGAAGTTTGCTTTCGCACTGCCTCTTCTTCCTGGAACCACCCAACATAGCTCTCTCACATGGTGGCGCATTCTAACGTGTCATTCCCACATGTGAGCTCTGAAATGGTCCAGCCCTCAAGGGACTGTACATATTTAGAGAGGTGTTTTGTATGGAAATGAAAATACAGTTATGAAATTGAAACAGTAGGGGGAAAAATCTATGTAGACTTGGAATGAGAGTCCTGTTCTTACTGTGAACCAGTTATGACCAGATCAAAGCATTTCAGAGGAAACTGATAGCGACAGTATCTTCATTTGTATGCAATGCAATGGACCACATCCAAACTGTTGACTACTTTTTGAACTATTCGTCAGGGGAAGAAGACTGTTATTTGCTTTTATATGTTGCTTTTAAGGACTTTTATTCATTTGGGGGTTACTCCCACCCTCCCACCATTAAATAACATCTCAACTCCTCTGTTCTTTTTCTTTCTTTCTTTTTTTTTAAAGCCTGGATTCAAACATTAACCTTTGATGTAACATTTTTGCTACACATCAGAATAGATATATTGAGCTTCAGAAAGGCAACCAAATTCAAAGAATAAAAAAGGTGACATAACTTCAAACATGAACTACTCACAAATTATGTGTAAAAATATTTCTGTCACATTCTCTACATCGCACTGCTTTATTTGCCTTGAGCTTCTTGATGGCCACACTTCGAAACTCTCTAGCACAGAGTAGCAATGCTGCTGTAATCTGGTGTTTGGGGAAGCACTGCTCCTGCAGTCACCATCAAGCTGGGCAAGTAAAGGGGGAAGGGGCTGGAAAGGCTGTGCTTAGGGGCTTGTGCAGGGGGGTGTCCACCAGGAGTGCACCAGTTTTCCAAAGTCAGAATTTGGCTCAGAAAAAAAACCTGTTTTCCCCATCTTAAACAAATAGCATAAGGACAAAACTAAGACTTGACATTAATTACCTTTCCCTTCCTGTGGTTACAATGAAAAAAGCCTTCCCAAAGTTGCTATAACCATAGGAAGCCTCCAATGGCACCAGTAAATAATCCCCTCCCACTGCAAACAAGCTTCAGGAAGACAATTTTCATTGGGACTATGTGGGATAAGCACACTCTCTCTCTAAACCCTCCAGTCCTGCTATTGCCTGGGTCTCCCCACAACTGCTAATGCTATTTACATTTTTTACATTACATGAATTGCACATCATATCTAATTTGGCCCCCAGTTTCCCAAGGGAAACCCTGTATCAAGGCTAGAGTGGGGGAGGCGGACTTTCTCCCATCACTATCACAGGATAAGAATAAATATCTATATTGTTGTTATTCTTGCTGCTGCTAGTCTAATCCCAAGGCTCAACAAACAATTCATTCTACTGATCTAGGATTTTGAATCTCAGCCTTATTTAAAACAAGTTTGTAAGGGGAAAAACGTTAAAACTTGACAACAGGTATTCTAGAGGCTTGTGATAAGAAGGTAAATAAAGAAGCATTCAGAGTTTACTTCTATGATTTATAACGCAGCATCACATTTTTGAGCGGTTGACATGATTTTGAACATTACCCATTCAACTGGTTGAATGCTTAGATGTCAACAGACCACTTGTCACTTACATCTTTTGAGGGGATAAATGCAAGACCATGCATCCTAATTCCACCATCTTTTTGGAAGTGTGCGGCAGGCACCTGTTCAACCGCACTACAGAACACAGAGCGTCTAGAAAAAATATTGTCAGGAAGAAAAGTTCTTGTGCATGTAAGGAAGAAGAGGAGGAGAAAAAGCAGCCCCTAGTACTGACAGCCCTTGTCCTGTAAGTCATTGCTTCGCTTAGTAGCAGTGTGAGGGTGGTGGGGAGCAGCAGAGAAGTTTCAGATTGTAGTGAGGAAAGAAGAATCTTTTAAAGAGACCTTTTCATTTATTAAGGATCTTTCTTCCTATCTAAACAAACATGAAAAGTATATAATTCCATAACAATGTAGGTAAGTCTATCTTCCCACCTCACCATTCACCCAATATTTCCTTATATCAAGCATGAACTATGATTGATGTATTAATAAAGTACACAAAGAGAAGAAAAATGAGAGGGGGGCTACACGTATCCCCATGATTTGGGACCAACGCTTTCCAGAAATGGCTATGTTTTTGCAGGGGTATGGGGAGGAGGCTGGGTTACTTTCCCACCCACACTTTTGAACAGGTGGTGCCAAGGGGAGAAGATGTACAGTACCAGAGTTGGAGGAGAAAGGACTTTCAGTGCTAGGAGGCTAGAGCCAGAGAATGGCATCAATCTACAGGACTTACAGCACACATTAATGTGCATTAAAGAAAGTAATATAAAAAGAATAGTAATGAGATAAAATCATTCTAAGGAATATCTCTGCTTCTGTCCTAAACACACAGGAAAGAAGTCCCATTATTTACATAGGAAAGTGCTCCCTTGTCATCATGCTTAGGATTATAACCTATATCGGCTGACCTTCTAGACTCTAGAATCTAGAGAAGTAACAATTCCTTTCATCAAAATATCAAACAGAACACAGAACATTAAGAGTAGCTTTTGCACTAGCTTTCATTTGTAACTCAGCATATCACATGGCTATTTGGGTTATGACAGCAAGCATTATGTGAAAACAAAATTGACTTGCTGGATTTTCCACTGAGGCATCCAGTACACGCTTGAAGTTCTAGAACAGGGATGGGTCACTTTTTTCTTTTCTTTTTTCCTGGGGGAGCAGTGTTCCCTCAGAGGTAAACTGTCAGGGGCCACACAGGCAGAGGTAGCAGTGGATGGGTCTGGGGTTCCCCTCTAGCCTATCTCTCTCATATACACACTCCGAACTCATCAGGATCAAGGGGGAAGGAGAAATTTAACCTTTCCCTCACCTGAATCCAGATGAAGATCCCCTGTGTACTGCCATTAACTCTTTTCCTAAGCTTAGTAGGGAGCAATCTTCATCAGGATCAAAGGGGAGAAGAGAGTAAAATCTCCTCTCCCCCCATGATGCGCCCTGCTGCTCATCTGCACTTTGGGGAAAGGCTGAGCAACAGTGGTAGTGTAGGCTTTTGAAAGTGAAGATCTAGCAAGATCTGCATTTTCAAAGTGCTCTTCTCTCTCTGCTTAGGTGAGAGGATTTTTTTTCTGTCCTTGCCCGGGCAGGGAAGCTTTGAGTGGAGTGTGCCACTTGAAAGGTGGCCAAGGGCCACATGCAGCCTGCAGGTTGCCAACTCCAAGTTGTCCTAGAAGGTAGTTATATACTACACTAAATTAATGGGAGAAAGAGAGAAGAAAGAGAGGGAGAGAGCATTCATCCAGCAATCTTTAATGTACCAGTTGGGATCGATTATGGTGAGACATTTTGCTGGTGCTAAAGTTTTCTTGAGTCATCTTGTAATGTTATTAAAAAGTTATGATTTTTGCTATTTTAATTAGCAGGAGACAGTTCTACTATTTTTTTGAAAATGAAGTTGAAAACCCAAGTGTCATAAGGCTACTCAAAATCATCATTGCCTTCAGGCTGGTTAAAGGATCCCCAGTAATCTTTTCTATATTGCAGTGATAATTCCTTAAGTCTTTCCTGTCCCCCACTTGCAAAGAAGCAAATATCACAATAATCAAATGACTTATTCTGCAGTTGTTTTATTTATGTAAATAGGCTTACTGCAAGCTGAAAGTCTACAGCCTAATTCCATATATGCCGTAATATATACTACAAAGCACTCAAGAACCTCAAATGTACAATATTCTGTCAATGTTGTGCTAAATTTCCCTATAATAATAATAGTAATAATTTAGAATTATTGCACCAGGGATTATGGAGGAATCTTGTTCTATGCCCTGACACGGACCCCTATACCAACAATGACCCTGAGAGCAATAGCTGTGCTCTGTTGTAGAAGTAACTTGTATCTGTTCACTTCCATGGTACCATGTTACTTTGTGACAGAGAGATCAATTGACAGAATAATCGGGCACTCATACCCTCTTGGCCTCTCCTCACCTTCTTGCTTCAGTGGTAATTAGAGATCCTACTGTTGTGTGTGGGAGGGCCGGGTGTCAGGAAAACCCAAACCCAGCATCGAGGAAGCCTTTACCAGCCTTCTTCCCTCAGCCATGGCAACAAACAGCCTTCACGTATAGCTGCCTCTATTGCCCAGGCAGAGATACCTGCAGTGATTTTCCTAAGCCGGCAGCAGGCCTAAGGAACCCACTGACCCTGTTCATCTGCATAGCTCCACACATCTTTTTGTCATGCTGGTGTGTGACCAAGATATATTCTGCTTTTATCTACAAGGCAGCATAGAATGTGCCCTACTGTACATGTTCTTGATTTACATTGTTTGGTAATTTCCATGATTCTTTTGGAAGATTGATTGTCACACACTGGAGAAATCCTGTACAATCGCCCAACCTCTCCACAGAGTCAAGGCCTCTTTTACATATCTGGATCAGTCTTTCTCTCTTCCTCCTGCTCATCATGTTTTAAAGCACCCCATCATGTTTAACCACCATCGGTGGTTAACCACTAAACACCATCGTGTTTAGTTCCACCCAAAACTGCCATAGCACAAAGCTATAATTCTTTTGATCTTTACCAATACCAAGTTGAAAGGGAACGGAACTCTTCTGCTGTTCATAAAGGCTAGAGAGGCTTGTGATGTAGACGAATACACAAGGCATGTGCTATTCCTCCATTTCCCCTCAGTTCGATCCCTCTCCTCCTAGGTATTTAAACGTTTCTCCTGAAGTCTGCGGCATGATCAATGTGGACTACTTCCGGGGCAACTGTCTGCTCAAGGTATTGATAGATTAACAAAACTAGCTGGGAGAACCGGCATCCTTAAAACCCTGAATAGCTTTATGTGGAAGCAAGGTCCATTTATTTTAAGGATCACAGCCTAAAGCTGCCTGGCGACATTTTCTTTATTAACGTGGCCTACTATGCCAGTTCTGTGTGTACTAGCAAGAGTGATTCTGCAGTGCACAGTGCAGGTCTTTGAAGTCCCCTCAAACGTTACATGGAGTGTCACTGTTTATTACAGATAACTAATGCCCTAAGTCTTTATTTACTTGTGTTTATTGCTGTTTTAGCAAGAGTCACCAGAGAACGGCTATGCTTCAGGTCCACCAGGGTTCTTTAATCACTGTTAGTAGGTAAAATCATCTGTGACAACTAATCCAAAAAGCAGATTATATTTATTTTGGCTACAGTGGCTTGCGATTCGTTAAAATCAACAAAGCCTTTTCATTAGCCCCCTGCTGATGTCCTAAAAACAGACATTTCAAGGGTCTCAAAGCACAGAGGTTCACATATGCAGGGAAGCTGGGTCTGACAGATTTCCACTGGCATTCTTAGTGCAAAAAATCTTATTAAAGGGGAGGGGGATTCAAAACCTCTTCTTTCGTTCCGCACAAAAGCTTAAATAATGAGTCCTAAATTCCAAAATCAAAATGATACAGGCAACATTTTTTAAACACACCAGCGAGCGTATGAGACTAGCGAAAGTTGGCAGTAAAATATGGACATTAGTCTTTTGCATGTAAAATGGGAAGGTATGAGCTCAGACATTCAGCAAATGGCTGAATTTTTGCCAGATGAATTGTGAATATTGCTGGTTTCGGACAGATTGACAGCTAGTTAAGTGCCACTTTGCTGCTAATTGGTGCTTCTCATTGAAGTCCCAATGACTTCAATGAGAACAGAACAGGAACGAATTCACCACACATGTGCATTTTGACACACAGCATAGCATTATACTGGATCATGTGGCATGTCTTCTGTCAAATGATTTCCAAATGGAATTCATCTGCCTTTCCTAATGAACTAGTTAGGAAAATATATAGCTTTTTGACATGAACTCTTAAGTATATTATTATAACAGTATATTCATATAAATCTACCTGTACACTATGTTCAACATCTGGGGCTTCCTCCGACTGCCACCTCCACGTGAGGCTCAGAGGGCAGTGACAAGGGGAGCCTTTTCAGACAGCCTTTTCTGTGGTAGCCCCCCAACTGTGGAACAAGCTCCCCCGAGGCCTGCCTGGCACCAACTCTATTATCTTTTCAGCGCCAGGTTAAGAAGACTGCCCTCTACGTTGAGGCTTGTAATAATTAAATGATATATGATGGGGTGGTAAATTGTTTTTAGCGGTCGTATTTTATTAACTTGTTTTAGAGATATTTTTAAAATTGGTTTTTAAAATTTCATAATGTTTTATTGTTTATATTTTTAACTGTATTTTATTGTTTGTTTTTAATGATTATTGTACACCGTCCAGAGAGCTTCGGCTATTGGGCGGTATAGAAAATGAAGAAATAAATAATAATAATTTTAAAAATCCTGTTCTCATTTAATCAAAATGCACAGGTTCCAAAATTCACTTTGTATTACACATTTCGCCATTATATTATACTAGTTCTTCTCAAACTGTGGAACAGGCCCTCCCAAAGAGGGATTGGATACTGAAACAGACTTTGCCTTCTTTTCTATCAAGCTAAAACCTGAGTGGATTGATTAACCCTAGGACCCTTATTGACCCACATTGGATTTGTAGGGGGAAAGTGTGTGACTTCAACTGCACTTCCCCATAAAAAGGCAAGGGAGTGTCCCTGCGCTGCCTATTCAACTGGGGGTGACTCTCCTAGTCTTCCAGTAAAATAATGGTGATCATTCCAAAAACAGCCACAAAATCAACAAATCTGAAAGTAAATGGGGGTTTGGGGTTTTTTTGCCCCAATTTTGCCCCAAATTTTTCTTCCGGGTAAATACTTTGGCTCAGTTCAGTTCTTTTCTAATGATGGTGTTGGGATTAATGTCCCAATCCACAGATTCTTTCATGAAGTATGAACACTGTAAGCAAGATCTCTGCATGCTCACCTGTAGAAGAGATTATTAGTGCTGATCTGGGATAGTGGTGGTGGTGGTGGAAGAAACCCGAGTAAGTTTAGAGGAGGTAGGCAAGTACAAAAAGTTGGAGAAACACTGTCTTATACCAACAGCACTCCGGTTTATCTAAATTTCTAATTATAGAGACATTTCAAATAGCTCCCTAGGATGTCATGTTCAGATAAATTATTCAGCATTGTACATTTTAAAAAGTATTCAAATGGGGGAAAGATATACTGCAGTTTATACCAACTACTGTGGCTAATTGGTTCTCCTCTCCCTACTGTAGCATGTAGAAAAAACCAAGATACTAATGGATAATACACTAGACAAACAGCATTACAATGTATGGTAGTATTTCCTTGATTCATATATTAGCTTTCTATCTAGGAAAGTAATTCTTAGGTGATATAACTGTTTATGCACCACATCCACATGTCTCCCCAGTACATATACATGCACATACATATGCACATATATCTCCATTTACTATTATTTGCTCATTTATCAGCTCAGATTTGACAACAACTCTGATTTGTGAATTTTTTTGTCCGCTGCTGTAAATGAACCACTACTTTGTCCCTGAAGCAGAATCTTCAGTGGTGCCAAGGAGGATTATTAGACACCATTTCACACAAGGCTTCTACCGATTCTCTAGCAGTTGAAAGGGAAGCCAAGAGCAATCCGCCAGTGATATGGTTCTTCTTTAGTTCAGGGGGGAGGGGGGAAGCTACTACTGTACCAAGCTGTCTTTAAGACTCTAAGTCAGTTCATCGACCACTGTTTACAAGGTCACTCTCCATCAGTCTTTCCAGCCTACTTTAGCTTCCCAAAGTTCATAGCCTGATCAGTTGTCTGTTAAAGCAGATAATAAAACCCAGCCTGAGAGGGAAGCGAAATACAAAGCTATGGCTGGCTTTTTGGTGTGTGTGTTTTTAAAGGTCTAAGAGTTTGTCCATAGGGAAAATTGAGCCATATCTGATATACAAGTTATCATTTTGGCTCTCAGTAATTAAAAGTATTGTTGCCATAGCAATACAAAGTAGTGCTGAAAATACAAGCAAAGGCGAATGCCATGCTTCTTTGTTGATGCAATTTGTCAATCCAGCCTGCATCCGTAGCAGGATGGAACAAAACATAACTCTGTCAAACAGTTGGCTTGAAAGGGCTGTTATTTGAGATTCAAAGTGATGTATGTGTTAGGGAGGCATTTTCTGCATGTTTCCACTAAATCTTGCCTATTAAATTCAATTGAGAGGTTGCTATTCTTTTTAATTAAATAGAGTCCTATTCCAAATTAACTTGCATAGAAAAAAATCTATTAATATCTTTGGAGTGATAGCAAAGAGGGTCATTCATTAACACGTAAACAAAATACAATTCATTAAAAAAGAGGAAGGCTAAAATGGTCCACATGTATATATTCAATACCATAACTTATGAGTACGGAATATACGTGAACTATTAATGGAGTCTGCATTTAGTTACACTCTTAAGATGAAATGTGGGAGAAGGTAGGTTAGGCTCCAGCTACTATGCAGGTTTCAAGGTGCACCTAGGACTTCAGGGATAGATGGGTTGATTCCTCATTTTTGAAAACCAACCATTTTAAGTTCCAATTCTGCATGTTGTTTCATATAGATAGACAGACAGATAGATTTAACAGGGCTTTGCCTGTGTGAATATACACAGAATACCATACAGAACTGGGAATATAAGTAATAAAACTATGTACTTCTTACTGAGATGTTTTCATTTAAGCTGAGAATAAGATGTACAGACAATTTGTTCTGTTTTTAAGGCTGCAAATCCTAGACACACTTACCTGGGAGAAAATCTCATTGAACTCAACTGGGCTTACTTCTGAATATACATGTATAAGATTGCATTATAAGTCAACAATAATCACTATTGCATATAGCAGTCTGCAGTACTGATTTCAGGTTTTAGGGGGCCCTTGGGCAAGTTTCCCTCAGCAGGGCCTCTTCTCCTTGCTACTGTTGCCCTCACCCAGTGTTCTCCACTGCAAGGCGTGAGGGCTACTGATGGTTCTCAGTCACCTCAAGTGTAGTTCTCCACCTTTCTTTCTCACTTTGGAAAACCGACTCACCTTCTGGCTGCTGTGATCAAGACTATCAGAGGAGGCTTTGGGGGTGGGGAGTTGGAGAATACAGGAGCAATCAGCCAGTTACTGTGCTGGGGAGCAGTCCAAAGGCAATGTGATTGGCTGGCTGCAGTGGTGCACTATGCAGGCACTGGTGGCAGAAGGGAAACTGAATGTGTACACACGAGAGAAAACAACATAGTGAGCTGGCAGATTTTGCAGCACTGAGCAGAGCACTCAGACAAGGAAAAGATACATCCCATCCAAGGACCAACTGAGCCTGTCAGAATTTGCTTGCCTGGTGACTGACTGATGAGGCCTTGCTTGGACAACATGGAGGTGAATGGGAAGGAGAGGCTGGAAAAGGCCTCCAGGTGAGTCTGGTGCACAATGTCACCACTTGACTGGGATGGTGGAGAGGAGAGCCCTCCACCTCCAGCTCAGGAAAGATTCCCAAGTGGCCTCAGCAGTGGTGCTTGAAGCCAAAGTGGTTCCTGTTTGAAAAATAGTGCAGATTATTGCCTTTGCCCATTTACTTCCCTCTTTCTCCTGAGTTCAGTCCACATGGCCTCCCAGAGGGAAAGAGTGAGGCAAGCATGCTTCTTATCATCTTACTGCTATCACTGCTTGCTCATTCAGAAAGAGCACCCTCTCTCCTCCCTACTGCAGCCCTGCATGCCACCCAAAAATCTGCTCCAGAGGGTTTCCCAGTCCTTCAGAGCAGACTTTGAGGATGTGTGGGCGGGGGGAACTCCCTCCCAGTTCCGTCAGCGGAACTGTAATGTTTTTAATGAACAGCTAAATAAGAAAGTATGTTTTTCCATTTCCACTGAATAGTCAGCAAATGTAGAAATCAAGCAAACTGGAAACACTTCAGTAAGCATTTAGATTCCAAAACTTCGGGGTTATAGTAAAAGGAGAAGAGGAAGAGAAGAAAGGAAATGAATTTTAGATTGTTTACTTTGTAGGAAGTAAATGTATCAGGGCAGTTAACAACAACAGAATGCTAGGAGCTCTTTATCACTAAAAAAAAAGCTTTCACCTGGGAAACAGGTAACAGGATTACATGGAGGAATGCTACATAAAGTCATAGAGCTAAAGCTCAGTACACGAAAGCTGGACAAATTCACTGGAGGATTACAGAGTTTTCAGGAGGCAGAAGGTATATCAAACCAGCAAGCTACTTTAGGATTAGCATTTGGAAAGAAATCCCTGTTTCTCACTCCATCATTCATATATATCTTAAAGCTGAGGAATGATACACTAATTATTAACCACTTTGTTCTATTGCAATCAAAGCCACAATATCTTCTATATTATAGATCAGGGGTTTGACAAAATTCAGCTATTTGCAGAATGCTTAACAAAAAATAAAGCCATCATAGCTGAATGAATGACTCCAGAGGTTATTATTTAAAAAGCACCTGCCTGATCATTATAGAATGAAGGAATGCCACCACTTTGAGACTGGTGTGGAAACCTCTTTTCTGTATTTCCTTATTTATTTGGAACTGTAAAGATTTACAAAAGAAAATAGAGTTATATAAAGTGAAAAATGGCTCTTTTAAATGAGAGTTCATGAGAAGGCACTGGAATTCATATAACCAGCAGTTTGGATAACAGGGTTTTCACTTTAGCACAGAAACCATAGGAGAGCATGGAATGTTAATATCCACACTCACAAAAACAAGGATACATTTTGTTTATTCAGATCATGTGTGTGTATCAACCTGACCGGTAAAAATATAACAGATGGCCGGGGGGGGGAAGGGTGTTAAAGATTAATTTGAAAGAATGGGTGTTGTATTCTTGGAAGAGGAAGGATCATTTTAAAAAAACCCAGAGTGTGTTGAATTTCCGGGAAATAGCATACAAAATTCGTGGCAGAACAGCTGACTGTTTCAGCAGCTACCAAGGAAGCTGCTTGTCCTTCTTCCAGCTGAAGAGGTTAGAGCATGGATGTGGCAGCTGATTTAAATACATCATCATAACCTCATTAGCAATATCAGATTTCTTCATAAGGATCAACAGAGCCAGTAATATAGTTCACTGTCAGAGAGATGAGAAGCCACAATTCTCCAAGTTGGAAGGGTGCTCCATGCACATGGGATCGTATCAGCTAGGAGTTGCCACAAAGTTTTTACTTTAGCTTATCTATGTGGGACTTTATTATGTAGGTTTTATGCTGCAAGGTATGTATCCTAACCAATTACATCACTACAGCACATGTCAGGACTAGAGAGAATCGGGAAAGCAAAATATTCCCAAAGTGATAAATTGCATAGACAGTGGAATAAGCTAATGGCACAGATTCCCCATGACTTGTCATGGGAATGTTCTTAATATATCACACAGTAAGATTATGAAGTCTAAGCTTCCAGTCAAATGAAAAAAGAAATGACTGTTATGTCTCAAGCGTGCAGCATTATATTACTAAAAACATTTACCAGTTGGGGACAGCAAGAAGCATTGAGAAAAGAAGCATTGAAATTCTACGGTACAGTTTATGTGCACCAAGAAAAGCTTAATTTTTATATCTGTATCAATTACACAAAGACAATAAATTGGCATAGATTTGCTCATAAACATAATCTAATTATGGGAAGGAGGCAAGGAGCTATGCAATACACTTGAAGTCCCACTCAGGAGCACTGGAAATCCTGTTTGGTTTCCCTTACCAACACACCAACCCCCATTCCATTAAACAGGCAAACCTCCCAATGGCTTTTCTTGGCATTGCTTAAAACACTTTGAGGCCTATCTTCATAGCATAAACCTGAGCGCTAGAAACTGTAACAACAACAAAACTGGTTTCAAACTCTAGTTTAATCATGGTCTGCACTGAGGTTAATGCTGCAACCATGGCTAATGCTGAAAAACAGAAAGGAGGGAGGGGTCATTCCATGTAAAATCAACCCCCCAAAATGAAAAATTTACTTCACCATCTGCGATTTTTAAAAAACTGGCATACTGGTAGACCAGCATGAGAAATGAACATACACCAAATGTACCTCACGGTTCAAAAGTACAGTGTGCTCAAAAAATGCCCCAAACATGATTTTTCAGCATTTGTGACTACACAAAAAGTATCATAACTTCCTTCGAAATTGACCTAGAAAGTAAATCATGGTGTCATATGAAAGCTCTCGAACTACCCTTTTATTTGATATGTAATACGAAGCATGCATGTGAAAGAAAATATTCAAGGTCATAGTTTTTGCTGATTTTTTCCCTCAGATAACCCATATTTACCTTGAGTATATGTACCGATTTCCAGAACGGGGTTCTGAACAGTTCAGAAGATGTGAATGTTCTTATACATGCACAGTACCTCCCTACAAAAACTCCACCCTCTTATACACACTAACAACAGAACTTTTTGCAGGGAAATGAAACTTAAGCTCGCCCCCTCCCTTCAGGAACTTCCTGGGCCTTCAGGCTGAAACCAAACCAGGCTTAGGTAGGCCTCAAACCTTCACAGAGATATATCTCTTTGGATGTCTACATTAAATCAAGCTTTATTCCGATAAGAAAGAAAAAGGCAGGCCTGAACCCGTGACAAGTGCCTGAACCTACTTCTGCTGCACCGTGTTAATGACTTTTCAAATTGTTGAACACAATGAGTGAGTCACTTTTTACTCACTGGTGGTGCTGTACTCCATTTCTTATCAAGAATCATTCTGGGAAAACCTGCAAACGGATTGTTTCACAGAGTATGGTTGACAAGATGCCATAGAACTTGTTAACAAAATGTTAACAAGTAATATTTGAACTGCATAAAATCTGATCAGCATATATAAAAGTAAAATGGAAAATCTCATCTATGCACAATAATGGTTTTTCAAGCCCACATCAAAGTAAATCAAAATAACTATGCTAGTAAGAGTCCCATTTTGAAATCGAGTACATGTTTCCAGGGATGTTAAACGTTATTTGAAACAAAATGATTTTTTTGTCATTATTCAAGGTCAAACTTCTGTATATTTATTTAAAAAAATAAAATGAACATGTTTTCCCCAAGCATACTAGTGAGTCCTTTTTTTAAAGTACATATTTTAAACCTCATTCTTCTGAAAACAATGGGCCCTGCAACTTATTTTTTAATAAGCAGAACAAGTTCACCAAATTTTAAGCAATTTGCTTTCAGTTGGAAATATTCTTTGATTGATTTCATAGCAGAATGACCACCCAGAGGAAGTATCATATTCTACACAAAATGTCAGAAGTATGCTATTGCGAAGAAGACCTAATTTAGAATTGCATAATTATGACAGGGTTTTACCCAAAAAAGTGTGAAAACACCACCGTGATCAGAACTTTCTTTCATCTGTTTTTAAATTTTTTTTACCACTTTTTACAATGCATATTGCAATATTAAATTTATTGTATTAATATAAACTTTCAATAATCAAACTTTACAAATTCTTCAATACTCATGCTGTAACATAGAGTCCTAAACATATATACCGTAATTATACAAATAACCAGTGGTAATTACCCCCCTACAATCTCAGGGGTTTAGCATCCACCCAACTTGCTGTATTGTGCTTTATAGAGTTAATGAAAATCTTATTTATTTCTTATATTTATTAATCGCCCATCTGGCCGGTCACCCGGCCACCCTTCCACCCTTCCACCCTTCCAAATCTTCCTCTGTTTTTTCTTTTTCTTTATGGAGTTGCTGCAGCCTTTCCTCTTATTTTTTGAGATGGCTTTTTGGAGATTGTAGGGGGGTAATTACCACTGGTTATTTGTATAATTACAGTCATGCCTTGGATTGAGAGCATAATTTGTTCCGGAAACGTGCTTGTAATCCAAAACACTCTTATATCAAAACAAAATCCCCCCAAAAAAATTTGCACAGAGATTTTTAATTTAAGCCGTACTACAGTACTTGTATTGCAAGACGTCGCTTGTATATCAAGTAATAAATAAATAAATAAATATTTAAAAATTTGCTTGTCTTGCAAAACGCTCTCAAACCAAGTTACTTGCAATCCAAGGTATTACTGTATATATGTTTAAGACTCTATGTTACAGCATGAGTATTGAAGAATTTGTAAAGTTTATATTAATACAATAAATTTAATATTGCAACATGCATTGTAAAAAGTGGTTAAAAAAAAATTAAAAACAGATGAAAGAAAGTTCTGATCACGGTGGTGTTTTCACACTTTTTTGGTAAAACTTGTATTTCCGTGATTCTCCTTTGGTGTCAGCTAGTTAAGTTAGGGGAGCCGTACATAACTTCTAGTAGAATAAGATATCAGCAGACAACTCCCCAAAGATAGGAGCATGGAATGTAAATTTTGAATAATGGTGTTACATGCATTATCACTCACCATTATAATGTATTAATGGACATATGGGGTTATATGCATCACCCCTTGTAAATCATTAAGGTTCTTGCAGTAGATATACCTCCAGGGTTGGAAGACTTAAATGTAAATTATAAAGATTAAGATGTATATTATATTAAGGAGGATATCTTATTGTGGTTTTTTCTGTTCAGTCAGATTGGAAATGGGTATGTATGCATTGCCCCTTAATAAATAAAGTAAAGCCTTGTGATTTGGTGAGGGTTGAGGATTTGAAACCACCCAGTATACGTCAAAGTAAGGATAGATATTGTAAACTAACCAGTATATGGGGGTGGATATATCCTTAGGAGTATCTTGCAGGGTAACTTCCAAAATACTTAATTAATTGTAATAGCCTTGAGGGAGCATTAATTGGTTCTGCTGAAATGATTTACAGCTGTCTATAGAGTACATATACATGCATGCAACAGTATGGCCACTAGAGGATTTAAGCGTAATAGCAACCCACATAAAAGATAACGTAAGTAAAATATTGGGATTTGTGGTGGTTGACTGTTTTGTAAATATGTTTAGCAACACTGCAACAAATGTTTTTGTATTATAGAATGTATTGATACTGATACAGCCCACGACTATCCTTCAGACCCTTGATAAAGGCAATTATGCACGAAACAAGAATTCCAAACCGGTTTCTTGTTGGGGAAAATAAGTGAGGATATTGTGAATATCAGGATTCTGGAAATCATTCCAAGGAGAAATAATGCTTTAAGCCACTCGGAAAGAAAAGATGGAGAGGAAGGCTTACTTGAAGGCCATCTCAAAAAATAAGAGGAAAGGCTGCAGCAACTCCATAAAGAAAAAGAAAAAACAGAGGAAGATTTTCATTATAAAGCACAATACAGCAAGTTGGGTGGATGCTAAACCCCTGAGATTGTAGGGGGGTAATTACCACTGGTTATTTGTATAATTACGGTATATATGTTTAAGACTCTATGTTACAGCATGAGTATTGAAGAATTTGTAAAGTTTGATTACTGAAAGTTTATATTAATACAATAAATTTAATATTGCAACATGCATTGTAAAAAGTGGTAAAAAAAAAATTAAAAACAGATAAAAGAAAGTTCTGATCACGGTGGTGTTTTCACACTTTTTTGGTAAAACTTGTATTTCCGTGATTCTCCTTTGGTGTCAGCTAATTATGATAGGGTAGCTTGTACTTGTGCACAATGTTTTATTCAAAACCTAAGTGATAATGCATATTTTCTTAAGATACGTATGGTGAGATAGCAATTCATATGAACTATGATGCATACACACAGAGCGCCCCCAAAAATGTAACTCGTTTTCTGTTAAGAACCCCATTTTGAAAATTGGTACATGTATTAAGCACTGTCAGGTGAAATATTAAAACAAAATCATGGGGAATTTTTTTTTAGTTTTTGCAGAATTCAAGGTCAAATTTTACTATTTGACCTTGAATATATATTTATTCCATAAAACCACTTATGTTACATATCAAATGAAAGAGCATTTCAAAGGCTTTCCAACAACACCAAACATAACTTTCTAGGTTCTGTAGAACTGGGATTACTGTAATTTTAATGTTGTCAGACACACAAAAATTAACATTTTTCTTCATATTTTTGATTGCCATATCTCGAAAAGTTTTTGTCCCAGAACACTAATTTTTGGAGCAGCTTATTTTCTCAGCAGACCCAACAAGTTCACCATGTTTTTTTTCAAAATTGGTGACGGTCAGGTAAATTCATTGGTTGATTTTACATGGAATGACCCGGAGACATGTGAGAATAAGAAGGAAGGAGGAGAAGGAAATATGCAAGTCCATGGAACACTCTTAACCATGGTTAGAAGAAAAGTTTATATCTCCACCAGGCCTCTCTATTTTCACTAAGCTCAAGGTTTTTGAATAAAACTAATCCTTACACTTGGCTTATAAGAATCCTTCATAAATTTATTTCTTATTTAGTAAGTACATAAAAATAAAGCTGAGCTGAACTGAACATTCTCAGAAAAGTGCAAGGGGGTCGAGAAAGAACTTTTTGAGAATATAATCTTTGCCTAAATTTGCAGATGTGTCTGGCTGAGGAGGGATGAAGAAGCTAGATAATCTTGTTAGGTTGTTAGTAGTGCCTGGATGAGCTCTCAGCCCCAGGTGGGGACACTTGTTTAGTCTGGTCTCCAATTCCCTTATCTGACATGTTCACATGTGTATGCCTTTGTGATACCAAGAACTGGTTATTTTGCCCACGTGGGAAAGGAGAGGAAAATAATCCACAACTTCCACTGCACCTTACCTGTCAGTCACTTTCCTTATAATGCTCTCTGCTCCTGACTCTCAAGGTGGAATATCAGGATCTAGCACATAATAACATTCTCAACTGTAACATTGTGAGTGGTGAGGGGAGCAAAAATGTTGGTGTGACCAGCACTCCTTAAGATACTTGAGTTTCTAATAATGGAACTGATGTTGTGGTGAACACATCCACTCTGGGGTGGGACAGGCAGAAGATTTTGGGAGGCAGTCTTTGGTTTAAGCTCTGGCCAGTCTATCATCCACCATCAAACTGAACCACTTAACAAATTTGGGATAAACCTGCATTCTTTCAGCTACTGAGGAGGAATGGTGAACTGAGCTCTCTACACATTCCCCTTTTTTGGCTCAAGGGTCAATGGACATCATGTTCTCCACTTGCTTCCCTTTGGTCTATTTAAAATGGCAGCTAGTGTGGAGTTTGCAGCCTCCTTAGAGGAATCAATGGAAGGGAGGGAACTGGGCTAGTTGCCATGGCAAGAGAGCAGAGAGACCACATAGGAAGAGGAAAATACTTGCCTAAACCATTTGCAAGGAGAGCAGAGGCAGGATGATTGATTGACAAAAAGAACTGCAGCCAGAGTGCCTAGCTTCTGAGGCAGCCTGTACAATTTTTCTTTTCCAGATGGGGAAGCAAGAGTCAGAGAAGGGCTGCAGGTGTTCACAACTGGGCTTGACTGGCTCCTGGAAAATCACCACCCGAAATCAGGCTGAACTACTATCACCAAGGAGAGAAATACACATTGGATAAAGTAGGAAAATATACATATTTCGCTCATGTTTACTATTTGTTAAAGGAACAATTAAAAAAAGATATCAAACTGTAAGATATTATTGATTAGCTGATTACTTTGCCACAGAGTGATTGGTCAGAATAATTTGAAGTATCCAGTAAAGTCCTCACTTCCATGAATAATATGTAAGGAGGGCACTCTTTCACACCCTCACTGACAGATGATATCTGTTTTCATCTATGAGTTTGTATTGAAGAGCCACTGAAGCTCAGCAACAGTATATTCTGGCTCAAATGAGCTGAAAATTACATTTGATTTGAATTTCAAAACTTGGGGTGGGAGGAGAGGGAAAAGTGACCACCACGAAAACAACTCTCTCTGTTACCACTTCCTGATTCACAGAGACTATTTTAACCAACTACCGGTACTTTAAGACTGAGTACATGATGCTGAGAAAAGAGCATTGCTGGAAAGCAGCCAGTCATTTTAAAATAAATGTTTAATTGTCAGGATCAAAGCAAACTTTGTTTTTATGTATATTAGGAACTATATGTTCAGAAAAAAATCCTCTAAATAATTGAGGAGTAGATGTTTCCTCATATAGTTTAGACTAGAGGACCAGAAACAATGAAAAATTTTCCACTGGGACCTTCAGAAAGTTGACTACATTACCAAATGGGATTGAATTCCACAAAACTGGACAGTGAGCCCATTCATATCTCCATAACCTGTACCCCAATTATGTTATACAGAGAAAAAGAGTTACATACAACCCCATCTTACCCAAAAGCAATAGGAAACCAACTGCAGGATGGGCCAGTTAATATTACTTCCTGTGTACTGCCCTCCCCTTGTACAGTCAGGAAGGGCTCAGGGCAATAGTGTTTTTCTGGCTATTCCAGGATTCCAGACAGTTGCCCACATTGGGAGACTAGAACTCATTTGCATCTATCTGTAAAGGCTTTCTGATGAGCCATTAAGGAACCTCTGCTGCAGTTCAACTCTTAATGTTATGCTAATTTAACTTGTCAAGCTGGGGAAGATCTACCCTCCAGATTTTTACCAACAACCCAAACCGACCTCCTTATACTATTTCTGCCACTATATCCTGGATTTTTTCAGACCAGTTATATCACAACATTTTTATATGTTGTATTTTTCTGGGGGGGGGGTGTGAGAGAGGGGGGGGGAGAGAGAGAGTTGGCAGAGTGCTTGATGGGTGGGAGCTGTGTTTGGCATGGGGGTACTCTGATGTAAGTCTCTGTTCTCTCTATGGGTGTTACTCCTGTGCAAGGGCAGATCATTCCCTGGCACCTGGCTGTGAGGCTTCCTCCACTCTCTCTTCAGAGTAGGCTTTTTTCCTTGGCAAGTTCAGGAGGAGGAGGGAGGTGGTGTTGGAGGCAAGTTTCATAGAATCATAGAAAAGTAGAGTTGGAAGGGGCCTACAAGGCCATCGAGTCCAACCCCCTGCTCAATGCAGGAATCCAGGTCAAAGCATCTCTGACAGATGTCTGTCCAGCCGCACCTTGAATGCCTCCAGACTGGGAGAGCCCACCACCTCCCTAGGTAGTTGATTCCATTGTCTTATTGCTCTGACAGTCAGGAAATTTTTCCTGATGTTTAGGTGGAATCTAGGTTCCTGTAACTTGAGCCCATTATTCCGTGTCCTGCAAACTGGGATGAACGAGAAGAGATCTTTGCCCTCCTCTGTGTGACATCCCTTCAAATACTGGAAGAGTGCGATCATATCTCCCCTCAGTCTCCTCTTCTGAAGGCTAAACATGCCCAGTTCTTTCAGTCTCTCCTCATAGGGCCTTGTTTCCAGTCCCTTTATCATCCTTGTTGCCCTCCTCTGAACCCTCTCCAGTTTCTCTATGTCCTTGTTAAAATGAGGTGCCCAGAACTGGACACAGTACTCAAGATGAGGCCTAACCAGTGCCGAGTAAAGGGGAATTATCACTTCCCGCGATTTGGAAGCTATACTTCTATTAATACAGCCCAAAATTGCATTTGCCTTCTTTGCAGCCACGTCGCATTGCTGGCTCATATTCAGTTTGTGATCTACCACAATTCCAAGATCCTTCTCACTTGTAGTATTGTTGAGCCAAGTGTCCCCCATTCTGTAACTCTGCATTTGGTTTCCTCTCCCTAGGTGCAGCACTTGGCATTTATCCCTGTTAAATTTCATTCTGTTGTTTTCGGCCCAGCGCTCCAGCCTATCGAGGTCACTTTGAATTTTGTTTCTGTCTTCCAGAGTATTAGCTGTTCCACCCAACTTTGTGTCATCTGCAAATTTGATAAGCATTCCCTGTACCTCCTCATCCAAGTCATTAATAAAAATGTTGAAGAGCACCGGGCCCAGGACCGAGCCCTGTGGTACCCCGCTCGTTACCTCTCCCCAGTTTGAGAAGGAACCATTGATAAGCACTCTTTGAGTCCGATTCTGTAGCCAATTGTGGATCCACCTGATAGTTGTTCCATCTAGCCCACTCTTAGCTAGCTTACTAATCAGGATATCATGAGGCACTTTGTCGAAAGCTTTGCTGAAGTCCAGGTATATAATGTCCACAGCATTCCCACAGTCCACAAGGGAGGTTACCCGATCAAAAAATGAGATCAGATTAGTCTGACAGGATTTGTTCTTGACAAATCCATGCTGGCTTCTAGTAATCACTGCATTGTTTTCAAGGTGCTTGCAGACTGACTTCTTTATAATCTGCTCAAAAATCTTCCCGGGGATTGATGTCAGACTGACTGGCCTATAGTTCCCAGGTTCCTCCTTCTTGCCCTTTTGAAGATGGGAACAACATTGCCCTTCCTCCAGTCGTCTGGCACTTCACCTGTCCTCCATGATTTCAAAGATAATAGACAGTGGTTCTGAGAGTTCTTCTGCCAGTCCTTTATTACTCTAGGATGCAGCTCATCAGGCCCTGGAGATTTAAACTCGTTCAGAGTAATCAGGTGCTCCTTGACCATTTGCCTATCAATCTCAAGCTGCAATTCTGCCCCTTCAGTCAGAGAGAGATGTATCTGTGTAAGTGTGTGTCTCTGGGGGGAGGGCTTGTAGAAGTTTGGGGCTGGATGCCTCCTCTGATGTAAGTCCGTGTTCTCTCTATGGGTGTTACTCCTATGTAGGGATGTGCACGGCTGGAAAACTCATTCCCTTTGAGCTCCATGGACTTTCACTGCCTTTCCTACTGATCCATCCAAGAACTCTTTTGCATCTGTGAAGCTTTCTGGCCATAGGCTTATACTGTGAATCTCCTCCAACTCCTCCATACCTGTACTGGCTGACTTCACCCACCCCCACCCCCACCCCCACCCCACACATGCTACCTCCAGTATCAGAGGCAGTATATCTATGTACTCCAGTTGCTGGGGCACAGAAGTGGGAGGGTGCTATTGTACTCGTGTCCTACTTGTGGGCTTGCCACAGGAAGCTGTCAGGCCACTGTGTGTACAGAAAGCATAGAACCTTGGTTTGATCCAGCATGGCTCTTCTTATATTCTTACAAATTAATAACTCATTTACAGCACAATCCTATGTATGCTCTGAAATTAAGTATGTATAGCATTGCAACCTTATTATTCCAATTTAGAGATTACTGTAAGAGACACTACTATCTTAGAAGTCCACTTTATCTACTGTGACAGCTAAACAACTGATTTGCATGACAACAAAATGTGCAGGAACGCTTGGCAAGCATGTCACAGCTTTTTGGTCTTCCTATTCTAACCATGCAGGATTGCCCTAATTTTTAGGTTCCTAGATGATTCCAATAACACGTCTCTCTCTCTCTGGGCTGAAAGGCAAGTAAATAGCCACAGACCATACTGATGGTTAAAGTGGAAAGGGTCTTTGCAAAAATAGGATAGTGTTGTTCAGAGCAGTACCAACAAAATGATTCTGTTTCCCAAAATACTACAGCAAATAAATTCTAAATAATATAGCCATTAAATGTTAGTCAATTTAGGAAAGAAGCAATATGGCAGAACATATGGTTAGAGATTGGATGGACATTTAAAAACTTGCCCTACTGGAAGAGTGAGTGCATACCTTTGGCTCTCCTCTTTCTTTTTTATTGAGGGGTTACCAACTCCACATTTGAAGTCAAAATGTCCATCTCTGGTTGGCACTATGGCATAGTATTGATGTTGATTTATTAAGAGCTCTTAGCTGCATGAGACAGACTGTAATTAACAGCTTCCCCTTTTCTTAAATATAAAAAACATACATAAATGACAATGGAGCTGCTAAGTGCTGGGTGTCTACAAAGCATCGATGAGATCATCTGCAAATGACAGAAGCCCAGGAACAGAAAGAATAAATATAGGAGAGGGTAGTTGGCATGGTGGAAAGGCAGGGTATTTACTCAGTAGGTACCTATTTTCAGAATTTTCTTCAGCTGGCTTGGACTCAGAGCTATCAATTATTTAAAAGAAGTAACATGATGCTTCCTTTGTTGAGGCAAATCTGCAAGCAGACCCCAAGAGAGAATAAAAAATGAATTAGGCAGAATTTATTAGTGTGCTAGAAGATAGCAGAGATTCAGCCACTAAGTCTGGCTATGTTTTTTTTTAAACAGCATATACCTGCCCATGAGAGATAATTTCTCTTTCACCTTCCACCCCAATACTTTCCACACCCATTCCCCCCTTTTTCTTTTAAATGGGGCATAACAGTGAAAGAGACATCAATCATCCTTTAAACTACTTCTCTTTTTAAAACTTGGGTTGATATATTGTCTTCATTTAAATTACAAATATACTGATCTACAACACTGTTTACCAAGCAGCATATTAAATGAAAGATGCAAAAAATTGCATCACTCACATTTAAAAAATGACTTTAGACTCAGGGACACATAAAAACAGACAGAAGGGTATGCAGATTTGCTGCTATATTTCAGTCCTAGAGAACAAGTTTCAATTACTGTGGTTTTCTGCTTAGAACATTACTAATCTGGTCAAAATGAACAGAGCCAAAACAATGTAAGACTTCACATTTGGCAGTCCACCACTGTTAAAGAGTTTACAATGCAGTGTCTGGTACCTGGTAAAACCAATGTTTCAAAACTAAAGAATAACGACCTACTCTATGATGATAAGTCAGATTTTTTAAAATATCATATCCTGCTTGTGGGATCCCATGGGCAGCTGGTTGGCCACTGTGTGAACAGAATGCTGGACTAGATGGACCCTTGGTCTGATCCAACATGGCTTTTCTTATGTTCTTATTAGATTGAAAAAGCCAAGGATTTTTGCAAAAGGAAGCAGTCGTAGGCTTCTACAGCCTTTTGCTTGCATTCTGCTGAAGTTGTCACGCTAGTCTAGGAAAAAAATAGTTAAGGAGGGAAAAAAACCCAGAATCTCTCACACAAAACGTCTGCTATGATTATACCTAACCAGGAAAACAAGATTAGTGTGTGTAGGAAATGGCATATACTGTACACGCGCACTGCTGTATGAGATGGGTACATACATACCTATTCCTAAGGCATGCATGCACAGTTGAATAGACATGAGTAGCATTTCTTCTATTTCAGGTGCGAGGCCTAGGACATCATTGCCAAATTTTAGAAAACACATTTCCAGATATAGCATCTGGCATTTTGGCAAAACTGTACTGGCAGATTTAAAATTTGCCCAGGTCTGCCTTATGATCAGATTGCAGATGGGCTGCCTTGGCTGGTTTTAACTTTCTGGATGCCACCTTCTTTTGACTATGCCTTTAGTTTACGCCCATGTGTTCAAATCTAGTACAGAGAATTGTTGTCATGATGGTTCTAGAAGACGCTACATATAAGGGGCTACCTTTTAATTTGAGCAAATGTTGATGGCAAACATAAAGTATCTGTACTGTATGCATTTTATGTTTCAAAGTATTTCATCATTAGGTCACTAACTACTTGAAATGATTAGAAGTATTGGCATTAATAACTAATCCTGCTTCTTATATAGTTGAGAATAATCACTCTTTTTGACTGACAATGAGATATGAGATGAAAGTCCAAAACTTGTTTACTTCATCAGGAATATTAGACAGCCCCCTGCCCACACAAAAGAGCCACCTTTACCTTTTTGAATATTTCCATGGATTGTGGTATGTACACATATGTTATTTCAAATTGTAAAGAAGGAAGCCTCTTCCTAGTATTGCCTGTTTCCACAAATCTATGGCATTGTGTAGATCACAATGTCTTTCTAGTGGATATGAAGGCCCAGTATTGTTAGGGATTTTATTGCGGTATTTTATCCATTTTATTTTTATAGCTGTTTAACATGCTGATTTGTTGAGCTCTCTAACTTGCCTTGAATCTTCAGAACACAGTGAGATAATGAATCCTAGGTTATGTATAGGATGTTCAGTTGACTTCAGTGGGACCAGGTGCTTTAAACTTCATAGAAAAACAAAGTCAAGCCTGAAGTCCATCTGGAAATAGTACTTTCTGATTTGGGAGGCCAGTCCCATAATCCCTGATCTGTTCCACCTAAGATTGGCTGCAGCAGCAGTTGGGATAACCTAGCTAGAACTACTTAAGGAGGCAGGCTTCTGAGGGAGCCAGCTCTCTGAGTACGAGGAGCCACAGTGACAAAGTGTCTCAGCTCCAGTAATGAAGTGTCAGCACACAAGTGAGTTAAGCACCCGTGCAAGTATAGCAACAGGACAAGGAGGCTAAGGCAGCTGACTCTTCCCTACCCTCTCACAGTAAGTAATTATAGATAAATAACTGTAAATATAAATAAATAACTATAAATTCCTCACCCTTTCCTAGTGAATAATTTAATTTTTCAGGTAAACAAATCCAATAATAGCAATAATAATTAGAAAAAAACAGTTATGAAGATAGAAAGCCAGCAAGGGTGTGGGGGCTATTCAGTGTATTGCTCTGAGTGCCACATGTATGACTATCCACCAGCTGGACAGAAGTCATAGGTGTGTGCTTGGTGTAATGAGCTCCTGACTCTCAGGGAAAAATGTTCATTTCCTTGAAGCCCTACTTGCTGGCCTGGAGAAGTTAAGAGAGGCAGAGAGGTTGGTGGACAAGATCTTCAGGGACTCAACAGTGGTGTCCCAATCCCTGGGTGACAGCTCCTCTGCTGTCACAGAGAATGGGGGTCTTGGAGAAGGAGGGTGTCATTTTGAGGAAGAAGGAAACGATCCTTTAGAAGGGACCCATTTCTTGGAAGACAAACAATGATCTGCTCATGCCAAGGAAGTGCCTTGGCGGTGCAGGGGCTTATGGTAGTTGGAGATTCGATCATTAGACACATAAGACAGCTAGGTTTCTGAAGGGCGTGTAGACCGCATTGTAAACTGCCTGCCTGGTGCAAAGGTTGCGGATACCACACACCATCTAGATATCTTTTTAGATAGTGCAACAAAGTCAGTTTGTAGATAGTGCTATAAAGTCATGTAGAATCAGGTGTTGTGGTCCATATTGATACCAATGACCTGGGGAAATGGAGGGACCATTAAGGAGGCTTTCTCTGAAATGCTACCTGTTCCATGTGCAGTGCTAGCTAGACAGGCGAAGCTGAAGAGAAGTCTCAATGCATGGATGAGATGGTGGTGCAGGGAGGAGGGGTTCAGATTTGTTAGGCACTGGGGAACATTTTAGGACACACCGAGCCTGTACAAGTGGGATGGGCCCCACTGCTGGAACCAAACTGCTAGCGCTAAAAATAAAAAAGATGGCAGAGCAGCTTTTAAACTGATCCTGGGGGAAATCTGCCAGGAGCTGAGGAGCATCCAACTTGGTTTGAATCATCCCTAGGAATGAAGATGAAATGTTTCTGATTGCCCAAATTGAGATAGGGCGGAAATAGGCTATGAGCATATGGTGAAACATGATAGCCAGTCAAAGAGGCCTAAGTGCCAAAACAGAAGTTGTACACGCCAGAGACATCTGGGAAGGGACATCATGTATTGGTGCTTCTATGCAAATGTTGGATCCCTCTGAGCCAAAATGAGAGGGTTGGAATCCCTGGTTTTTAAGGAGAAGCTAGATTTGGTGGGCATTATGGAAACCTGGTGGAATGGAAAGAACCTGTGGGATATGGTCATCTCTGGATATAAACTCTATAGGAAGGACAGGGAAGGGCATACTGGAGGTGATGTTGCTCTGTACGTCAAAGACGGCAAAGTGTAAAGCAGACTACAAAACTTGAAAGGGGCAGACTCCTCCACAGAAGCGCTGTGGGTGACAATACCAGGCTTAAAAACTAATTTAGTACTCTGACAAGCTATGGTCCCCCAGACCAGAATGCTCAGGGTGGGCTTGAGATGGAAAATTAAATCAGGGAGGCCTCCAAATGAGGAAGCATTGCAATAATTAATGGGTGACTTCAATTACCCCCACATTGACTGGATAAATGCATGTTCCAGTCACGACAAAGGGGTTAAATTTCTTGAGGCCCTAAATGACTTTGCCGTAGAATAGTTGGTAATGGAACCAACCAGAGGGGAGGTAATCCTGTATTTAATCCTAAGTGGTGTCGCCCAGGACGTAGTACGAGATGTGACTGTTGTTGATCAAACTGGAAACCATGACCACAGTGCTATCAGATTGATAGCCAGTGCTAGTGTAATGTTGCCAGTGTAATGTTGCATCCAGGATCAGGTGAATATGGCAATAATAAAACTACAAGGGACACTTCATGGCATCTAAGAACTTTAGGCTACTACATTTTTTGTGAACTGATGCTACTAGCACCTAGCACTTAGAGGCCTTACAACAGTGCTTCCCAACCTTGGGTCCCCAGATGTTGCTGGACTACAGCTCCCAGCATCCCTTGTCATTAGCCATGCTAATTTGGGTATGCTGGGAGCTGTAGTCCAGCAATATCTGGGGACCCAAGGTTGGGAACCACTGCCTTACAATCTATGCAATAGACACAAGAACAGGTTTGAGATGAATGCAAATGAGGGTTTAATGGGCCGGTTTGCACGATCACAGTGAGGGAAATAAGCCACGATGACTTATTTCCCCTGCCGTGCATGCTGGTCGTATGCCAGTCAGATTGCCCTAATTATCCTCAGTGGTGCAGCTTGCCAGGTCCTCTGAATCCAAGCGGCATGGCTTGTTGGGGGGGGGGGGGGGCAGCAACCTGCCAAAGCCCCAACAACAGCCCATGAGTTATTTGAGGGTTGCTGCCCCTTCTAACAAGCTATGCTGCCTGGGTTCAGAGGACACAGCAAACTGCACCAGCGAGGTTAATTAGGGAAATCCATCCAGTACACAACTGGCATGCACAGCGTGGTTATCAAGCCATGGCTTATTAACCATGCTGCGATCATGTGAACTGGGTATAAGGACCTGGTATATTGAGTATATAGGGTAGTAGAAAGCTAAGTTACAATGAGGGTGAAAAAAAGGGAAGGGTCAGTATGCTTAAGAAGGAAAGGAAAGAGGGGGCAAATTATAAGGTTTCTTGGATTGCAAGGATGTGGAGTTCTATGGGGAGAAAACTCAAGCGGAGTTTCTGCTACATTTCACACACAGCTGTAGACCATAGATTGTATATACGGTCAGAATGAAGAAGAGAGACTTGGTCTCTCTCAGCCACCAACTCTCCCACTGCATGTAGAACCTTCCACATTAGTGGGCCAGCATGCCTAAATACCTAGGTATGTAGACTGTTCATATAATTTGTCTGCAAAAAATGGCAGGTCAGCAGACCACTGTGAACAGTGTCTTCTCACATAGGCATTTACATGCAGATGTTTGTACTGAAGATTCTACATGCAGTTTTGAAAGGGACCATCATTCAGTTGTAGAATAAGTCTTTTACATGCACTAAGTCTTATGTTTAATTCTCTTACTCTCCAGTTAAAAGGTTTTTAGGTAGTAGCACTGGGGAAAGGTAGGACTGTTCAAGTCCTTAGACAGCTACTGCCACAGTGTAGATAGCTCTGTTTTTATTTTTTATTTCAAAAAATGTTATACTGGTTTTGATTTTTTTAAAAATCCCAAAGTGGTTTACAATATAAAATAATGATAAAATACAATAAAACCAATGATTAAAACAGTAAAACAATAATAACAATAATAAAATCTCAATTAAGATAACTAAGGATAGCTGACAATACTAGTGGACAAGGAAATGCCTGGGCAAACAAGTGTGTCTTCAGTTGTCGGTGAAAACACTCCATACTAGGAGCCCACCTGATCTCAATGAGGAGATCATTGCACATGGTGGGCACCACAATTAAGAAGGCCCTTCTCCACACCAAATGAGCTTCAGTAGGCTGCAGTATGGTCAGCAAGTCCTCCCCCTCAGGACCTATAGAGCATGGCAACCTATATGGAAGAAAGCGGTCTCACAGATAACCTGGTCCTGAGCTGTTTATGGCTTTATAAACCAGTAATAACACCTTGAACATGACCCAGTAGCTAATTGGCAGCCAGTGCAGACCTTTCAGCACAGGAGTCATATATGCACAGTAAGAAGCTCCACCGAGCAAGCTAGCCATTGCATTTTGCACTAGCTGCAGCTTCTGAACCAATCTCAAGGGCAGCCCCACATAGGGATGGGCGACCCGCCCGGCACTTGACTCGCGGCACGCGAGCCGAGCACTCCCACTGCACGAGCTGAGCCAAGCACAAGTGCCAGCTGAGGCACTCGCTGGACTTCTGGGTCCCCTGCACTACATTGTTTATGTAGAAAACGGCCCAATTTGCGCAAATTATGGCCTAATTTGCACAAATTAGGCCATTTCCTATATAAACAACGTAGCTCCAGGAACCCAGAAGTCGCTTCCCTGGCTAAGCTCGTGAGAACATGAGTTGAGCCAGGAAAAAGGGAGGGCGAGCAGAGCTTGGGAGGTCGAGCCCGGCGAGTTCACCAGACTTCCACCCCCCCCATTGAGCTCCGCGTACATCACTAGCCCCACATAAAGCACATTACAATAGTCAAATCTTGAGGTTAGCAATGCATGGATCAGTGTATACAGGCTATCCCTGTCCAGGAATGGTTGTAGCTGTCATACCAGCCTAAGCTGGTAATATTTGCTCTTTGCCACTGAGGCCCCTTGGGCCTCAAGTGTCAGAGATGAATCCAAGAGCACCCCCAGACTACATACCTTTCCCTGTACAGGGAGTGCAACCCCATCCAGGACATGTAAATTACCTAACTCCCAGACCCGGGAACTGTCCACACACAGAGCCTCCATCTTGCCAGGATTCCATTTCCCTCATCCAGCCACCACTGTACCAAGCCTCATCAACTGATATTGACTCCCACAAAACTGGATAAGTTGGTGCATTGGACACCTCAACAGGAGCTGTCTCAACATTAGCGTTCAGATCACTCTGAAGACATGTGCTTTGGTCCTCAAAGTGCCTAGCAAATTTGTCACAGCAGGCCTTTGAGGGTATCAACATACTGTTTGTTGGGGCAGATGACACTAAGCTTCATACCACTCAGAAGAGATCTTCTGGACTGCTACTTGAGGATGCATAGAGTCAGCAATGTCAGCGTTCTTCACTAAGTGCTCTCAGTTCTACTCAGTGTTCATGTCATACGTTTGCTCTTGTGCCCAGCTACATGCAAATTCTATATGCCGGGCTCTTGTGTGAACAAAATAACAGAGAAACATATTGCAGGTAATGGATTTCTGTCATACTAGGTATTACTCATAACTGAAAGCTAGACTCAGAAATTGTTTAACAGTGAGAACCATGAAATATTGTTGATATTCACCGTATTATTAGTATTATTTATTTACTATTGATAGGACAATAAATTAGTGCCCTTTCTTTTAGAAGCAGGCACAGTTCCCCAGGAACATAGATGATTCTGAAAGTGCCAATTCTGATGTTACTATTTATAGTGCTATAACCTAGGTTTTTAGCAATATTGGTAAAGTTAAGCTTAGGTAGCATTTCTAGCTCTAATGTCTTCATATAGACATATTGCTATAAACATAGTTTACAATGCGGAACATAAACACAAATTTGGTGGGCCTAATAAATCACCTTTTTCACTGCTAAGAAATATGCTGCCAAAGTGCCATTTATACAGTAAGTGCTAGAACAAAATGGAGCTACATATATATTTAAATTTTCTATTTCTGAACTGCCACTTGAAACCTTTTTGAAGCCTATTGATCCAGAATGGCTCGTGATAACACTTCTGTCACTTGGCTGAGCCATTTTTAGCTCTTGCTTATTTGAAAATCTAAATCAGGAGCCAGATGATGCAACAAATTTAAGCCCCCCTCCCATTTAGAATCAAATGTGCAAGTTGGCTCTGATGTCATGAGGTAGTCAAGTTTCAAAGTATGCTCTGAGATGTCAACAGAATTCCTCCATTTAATAATATGCTGGCTTCATAGATCTGTTTTTATATCTAGGACAGAGTTCCTGAAGACCAGTACTCTGGCTCCTGCACTGCTCCCATTCATTTCAGATGGGACTTATGGAGAAGAACACCTGGTGAATTGTGCCACTTTTTTCCCCCTAGGGTTACATTTAATGAAACATATCAAAACCAAAGACGTTTCACCATGGTTTAATCTGACCTCCATCTTTGTCTTCAGTTTTTTTTACAGGCAGTTGTTAAGGGGGGAGGTCAGAAATTAGGGGCACAACTCTAAAGGAAGTTATCACACACAAGTACCATTGAAATCAACAGGAACCATGCAAGAGCACACCTTCCAAATGTCTGTGTTTTTACATGGTGCCCAATCAGTTAAGTGGGGCTTGTGCATCAGGCCTTCCAAATTCCTGAACGCTGTTTTCTCTCTGATAACCCTCCTCATCCTTCACTTTAAGACTCTCTAAAAATGGGTGTAACATTTCATACGCAGAGATATAACACAGACTAAGAAAATATTTTCAAAGATCATTGCACAAAAAAGTATTAAAATAAGAGTTTATCAAACACAGACTTTTATTTCCTTCTCATTGAAAATTACACAAATACTTGCTGTTGCATCCCCCTCTCCCTTGAGTTATAGGGAGAATAGCTACAAATACAACAGCTGGCAAAAATAATCAGTAGACCTGAATTACTGACATGATTGGCTGATTATTTAATCAAAACTGTGTGTGGGGTTTTTTTCCCTCTTTCTCCCAGGCATCTCATTAGGGTTTTAGTGGCAAAAGGCATCAAGCAATTAATCAGGAAACCTTCAGACTCAGAAAATCTTGCTCTGAAAAGCCTATACCCTCTCTACAAATAATCCTTCTGATCAGGCATTCAGAACTCTCTGACAGGAAGCACAATTTGTTGTGGTCTATTTGTGTTTGCTCTGAAGTTCAAGGTACCGTGTTTAGGAACTAGCAGCCCTCATAACTAATTGCCAGTATTGCAAAGGATTGCATAGAGGGTAAGCAGCAGCCACACAAGGCCATGATTTACAATAAATATTCCTGTGATGAATGAGCAGTGTGGTCATGGTCACGGATCTTAGAGTGGTTCTGAACTTTATCATCTCTGATCCTTCAAGCGCATTTTGCTTTGCGGTGAGGAGGACAGGGTGAACTCTTGAATACCACTGAGGATTACTCTTAGTGTTTGGACCAAGATGTTTTGTTAGGCTCATTACCGGAAACTTCCATTATTCTACAAGAAGAAAGCAAAATATATGCAAAGGGAATGGAGAAGGGGCAGGAAGCCCCTTTTAACTAATAAGAGCTCAGAAAAAGAGTAATTTATATCTGGATGGTATGCTGCCACTCAACACTCTTGCATGTGTGCACATTTCATTGCATGTATACTTCTATAATAAAAATTATTTTAGCTCTGTTCTTGTCCAGAAACATTGCAATCCTATATACAATTGGGATGCTTAAATCCTGCTGAAATCAATGGAATCTTATCAGCCTAACTGTGCATGGAATTGCAGCCAAAGACTGCACACATTAAGTTCAGGTTGGGGGGAGGAATAAAGGGTAAAGCATCATGGATTACCCTGCCCCTTAACTCCTATTTGAGACCATTTCCCCTCTAAAATAATCCTTACAATTTTGGATTAAATATTGACAATTTCTCTTCACAATTATGTGTGTGAATGTGTATGCAGACACACATGCACACATTATTTATAGATTTTTATATTATATAGCAGAAATAAGGAAATGATGAATAGGCTGATTACAGTTTCCCTGACAGCAGGGTGAAATGGTAGCTAGGGTGACCAGGGGATGTCCTGGTTCCTCCTTGTGGAAAGGTATTCAGTGCACGTAATAATTATTCATCCATCTCGTTCACACTAAAGGCATTGGCAATGCAATTTTAGCCTGATAATCAAGACCATATGACAAAACCCAAGGCCATTAGGGACCAATTTCGAGTATTCTCTGCAAGACAATGATTTTCCAACTGCACTTACATATGCTGCATACTTACCTCTGCACGACTGCACCTGCTCTCATTTATGTAACTCCCCCATTTTCAGTTCATTTTTTTTCTTGCAATGCAAAAAAGAAAAGTTTCAAAAGCTTTTCTAGATCCTTCATGGAAAAAGGAGAAGATTCTATTGATAATATAAAAAAATGTCAAAATATGGTTGTCTAATATATAATGCCATAAATGAACTTCTGGTTTGCCTTTTTATTGTTGTTGTTATTATAGCATATAAAATTGATGAGATGTTGTGGCGTGTTTTATGTTGTGTACTGCCTTGAACATTTTCTTTTAAATAAGAAGGTGGGTTATAAATGTTTTCATAAATAAAATATATAAATGCCTTATATCAGACTTGTACACAAGTTCACAAAAGTTACTAGCCTGAAAAAATAATAATAGCTTGTTAGAAGCTAACAGAGGAGGGAAGTAGTGCTCCCTCCCACCTCTAGCAGCCCACTGAATTTCTATGCTGGGCCCAGAGGAAGGGGCTTCTCTCCCCTGGCAGTTTGCTTGGGTTTTGATGATGGGCACAGAGGAGGGATGGAGCACTCCGCCCTTCTCCTAACAGCCCTTTCACTCACCTGCATGCAGTTTTTTCCCATCTATGACTACCAGATGAGGGTTTAAATTCAAGACTACTTTATATTAAGATCTAATATAGAGCTGTAACTAAATGAGCTATGAACCAAGAGGTCCATGGTCAAAGACTGCCCTGTGCCATGACTGGAGCCTTAAGAAAACTATGGAACCTTTTGAAAGCTACCATTGTTTCTTCTCAGCCCTCCCATCTGTGATATGGGGATAATAGTGACCTACATTGCAAGGTTGTTATTAAGATTACTGAGATAATATTTAGCATTTTTTTTTGCACTGCATTGGAAAGAGCATTATTATGATCTTTTAAATCGTAAATCTAAGGTGGATAATGAGATTTTTTCGCAAATCCCACAAAAACAAATTAGAGAGGAACTTGCAATACTCCCCACTTTGGATGAAGTTATAAAAGCCATTAATCAAATTAAGAATAACAAAACTAGTGGACCAGATGGAATTCCTGTTGAAATCTTTAAAGAAGGGAGGCCCGAACTTGTACAACATCTTCATAAACTCATCAAAAAAATCTGGATAAGAGAAGAGATCCCAGAAGACTTCAGGGATGCCATAATTATCACCCTCTTTAAGAAGGGTGATAGAACAGACTGTGGAAACTATCAGGGCATTTCTCTCTCAGCTACCACAGGTAAAATATTTGCTAGGATTCTCGCAAACCATCTTCTATCTATTTCAGAAGAGATCCTCCCTGAATCTCAATATGGTTTCCGCCCCTCTAGAGGGACAGTAGACATTTTTACTGTCGTCAGCTCCAAGAAAAATGTCGGGAGCAAAATCAACCCCTTTACATGGCATTTATTGATTTGGCTAAGGCCTTTGATACTGTAGACTGAATGGCTCTCTGGACTATCCTTATGAAAATGGGATGCCGCAATAAATTTGTGAATATCTTGCGACTTCTCCATGACAACATGACGGCAACAGTTTTGGACAACAACGGCTCTCACGGTGCTCCATTTAAAGTGGGATCAGGTGTTAAACAGGGATGTGTTATCGCCCCAACATTATTTGCTGTTTTCATCGCCACGATTTTACATCTTGTCGAGGGGAAACGTCCCACTGGTGTGGGAATTATATATCGAACAGATGGAAAGCTTTTTAATCTCAGTAGGCTGAAAGCAAAAAGTAAGGTAATTACAACCTCCGTTGTGGAACTTCAGTATGCTGATGATAATGTGGTCTCCGCACATTCAGAGGATGATCTCCAAACTATCCTAAATGCTTTTGCAGAAGCATACGAAAAATTTCGTCTCTCACTTAACATCAAAAAAACCAAAGTGCTTCATCAGCAAGTGAAAGCTAACCCTTTGGTGATGCCATCTATCCAGCTTGGTGGGGCAATACTGGAAAATGTCGATCATTTTCTCTATCTTGGTAGCTGTCTTTCTATTACAGCTAACATTGACAGTGAAATCCAGCATCATTTGAGCTCCGCAAGTGCCGAATTTTCTCGAATGAAACATATGAGTGTTCGAGGATCGGGATATCTGTAAGAAGACCAAAACACTGGTTTATGAAGCCATTGTATTACCAACTTTATTGTTTGTCTGCGAAACATGGACTATCTATAAACGTCATTTCCACCTCCTTGAAAGATTTCATCAACGTTGCCTCTGGAAAATCCTGAGAATTACTTGGGAAGATAGGCAAACAAATGTCAGTGTACTGGAAGAAGCGAAGACTACTAGTGTTGAAAAAATGATCCTTCAACGCCAACTTCAATGGACCGGTCATGTTGTTCGAATGTTTGACTGCCGTCTCCCAAAGCAGTTACTTTATTCCCAACTCAAGGATGGAAAGCGGAATATCGGTGGTCAGTATAAAAGGTTTAAAGATGTTCTTAAGACTAATCTAAAAAAAAATGCAATATAAACATCGAAAACTGGGAAGCTCTGGCCCATGAACTATATAACTGGAGGTTGGCCTTTCACAAAGGTTCCATGGACTTTGAAGAAGCCCGAGTGCAAGGTGAAAGGGAGAAACGTGCTAAGCGAAAAGCACGTCAAACGAATCCTTAACAGGACCATTTTCCATCTGGTAACCTGTGTCCTCACTGTGGGAAGCTGTGTGGATCTAGAATTGGCCTCCACGGTCACTTACGGACCCATCACTAGAGTCTACACAATTTTTTTAGAATTTCCTCCTTTTATAATTTTCTTTTCGTAATTTTATCCTGGAAGGCAATCTTACTCGGTCACGAGTAATCGCCTACTAATATTTAGCATATAATACATACATTATAATGGTTAAATATTTGAATACAGAACAATAAAAAAATAATTTGTTCCAGTGAACTTAGTGTTGCAGGATTTCTGGATTATATTTTTCATAGCATTTATTTTAATTGTTTATAGAATATTTGCATTTTCTTATCTGCCACTTCCTATGCTCATATGGCTTGCACTAGGGTAACTGGAGTGTACCTCACTAAACATGTGCAGGATTTATTCATCAATCATACACTTAGATTAGCCATTTCCCCACTCTCAGGTGAAATTTGCATAACTGAATACTAGTGTCATGCAAGAACATGGCAACTCATGCTGCAAATATTCCCTTACAAAGCTCATGTAAAAGAGGCTCAAACTATCATCATCATCATCATCATCATCATCACCATCACCATCATCACCATCACAATAAGACATGGGCATATTTCATATATAGGGAAGTAGACAAAAGCAAAAAGGAACAAGGGGAGATAAAAGATCATAACACTATGTACCACATTAATTAGCTGTGGCAGAGTACGTTCACAATTTCATCTTCCAGACATTTATTTGCACCACTTCTCATGGATGCTTAACATTTTATCTCCTCTTCAATCTAAGTGCCATTTGAGTGGACACAAGTTCTCTATTATGCATAGTACAGCCACCATGGGTGAACAATGTTTCAAAAGGTTATAAATGCACAGTAACCTACTAGTGTCGAAAAGTCTTCAACCTCCTCTTCTTCCTACTGTATTTTGCAAGAACATTCCACTTTACTCAGAAACTGATCCACTCTCCATTTGAGTTATAGAATTACATGTGAACCAGAATCAGATAAAGATATAGTTAATAAATAACTGTTCCAGAAATAGAGTCGTTGTGTTGGAACAGTTGATTAATCCACAATGATTCTGTATTTAATTCCTGTTGGTTCTCACACTTTCAATGCACCCAGCTACAAATCAATACCTGATCCATTTCGTTAGAAAGAGTCTTAAAAGGTAGTCATGTACCATGTGTTCAGGAAGAATGAACTTTTGCAAACTCCTCCCCCTTCCCCCCTCTCTCACACACACATACACACACACACACACACACACACACACACACAGCCAGCACCAGAGCCACTTCCCCATGGTATGGATTGGGTGGGAGAAAATCCACATGGGTGGCCCCCATCCAGTCCTGCTGCAGGACAGCTCCCATGCTGTGGTGTACACACACACACACACACACACACACCATAGCCTCACTAAATCAAGAAAAACACTGTTCGAGCCTTACCAAATGCATCAATGCTCCCTCCTGCTTGGTAGTCACATTCTGTCCTTGAGATCATATCAGGGCGATTTAAAATATACTGTCACATACAGCTGTATCAATATGCCTCCTAATGATGCACAAACCTGAAGACATTGGTCTTTCTGGCTCAACAGGCAATCACAGGTCAGGTTTGCTCAGAGTATGCTTAAAGCTGGGCAGCACTTGCATCAGCTCAGGCTTGTAAACAGCCAGTCGCCTGAATTGTGTGCAGGCCAAATAGGCAGGGTAACTTCTGTAAACACTGTCTTCTATTTTTTTCCTACAGCCTTTCAAATGACTAACAAATGTAAATATGGGCAAACAGGTTAGCAACATTTTGCACCAGATAATAACTGTTATGGACTTATTTGCATGGGTGCTTTAAGTTTTCTGAACCTTTTATACTTTACAGCACAATCCTATGCACATTTCTTCAAAAATAATTTATTCAGAAACAGGTTCCACTATATTCAATGGGGTTCACACCTAGGTAAGCTTGCATCGGATTTCAGCCTTGAAGTGCAATCCTATGCATGTCTACTCAGAAACAGGTCCTATTAAGTTCAATGGGACTTACTCCCAGGTATGTGAGTATAGGACTACAGCCTTAATTGCTTGTTTGCATTTCTGAACTTATCCACTTAGGACTATCATTGAACCAGGGCAAGGTATTACACTACTGCTGTAGCATCTGCCAATCCCAATGGTTCCTGTATAGAGACATCTCAGGTGTGGTGTAGGACTAGACCAGTTGGGTAGCATATGCCATAAGCTATAATAATTTCCACCACAATTGATGCTTTTTATTGGCAGGAAAACAATGAAGCTATAAAATTAGTGAGCAAAAAGTATAAAGCCAAAATTGTATACCACAGTGACCCCACATTAGATATTAGATCTCATGTAATTATTATTTCCACAATTAATGTGAGTGATAACTGCATGCCCATTTTTGTGAATAAAGATTGCTACTGGTATTATTGACTAAGACTGCAATTCTATTTCCCATTTATTTGTGAGTAAGCCTCATTGAACTCAAAAGGGATTTACTTCTGAGAAAACATGCATAGTATTACTCTATAAGAAATCTTTGCTCCTTTGTTTAGTTTGAACAAGGTTTTGATTTCTTTATTAGCATCTCTTTCAAGTAGGGACATATGGATTTTGTTAAATCTGTTATGTCTGTGTTTCATGGATTGTCAGGCGTCTTTTGTTCCAGCATCCACTCAAACCAATCAGCAAGCCCACAGAATCTGCGCAACTCAGGAAAAGCCAGTCTGCTGCAGAATCCACAGGTTGGATGAATAGAAATCCAAATTTATTTGAATCTGTTATGGATTTCTCTGACATCCCTACAAGAGAATCCTGAAATGTAAAGGGCTGTATAACAATACCACACTAGAGCTGAAATGTATTGCCTAAGTGCAGTGATGGCATAAACCCTACTCAATAGAGCAGAAACTTGTATAGGCAATGGTTATAGGCAAAGCTGTGATGGTGAAGATCACAGCTTTGGCCTGCAGCCTCTTGATTACAGTTGACAAGAAATAATTGTGGATTGTATTCTGATTCATAATAGGAATTCCATAGCTTTCTTTTTAATTGCACTCAATAATAATTCATGGTAATGAAATTGGGGGTGGGAATCAATGAAATTACACTCTAATATGAAATTAAGATAACAATACTACTACTATTGGCTTTCCAGAAACCACACTACAGACTTTTTAGAGCAAACCTGGCATCTTGAAATTTTCCCCACTTTTCAACTGAATATCCAAGGCTCTACTGCTGAAACCAGTGTTATGAGTAATGCTACTGATTAAAGAAATACCTAAGAATGCATTGTGACCAAAACACCCACATGATTACAACACAATCCACATGATTGCACCACAGTCAATGGATCTAAAGATAGGATCCTATGGAGCTTGAAAAATTAACAGGATAGGGTACAACCATCAGCATGCTTGGTATACGGTCATAACGAGCAACATCCAGACTGAGCCAAAAATGTTGTGCCAAGGCACAAGTGGCATGTAGTGCTACTAGGTCACGACCAGTAATTATTGCTAAATGACACTTGAAATGTCATGCCAGTTGTTTGAAGCACAGAAATGGACAGAGGAGGGGTGAAACATGGCCACCATAAGGCCACAAATCTACTGGTACAAATCAGTGCATCCAATACTTGATATTATGAAGTCAAGAACGGGATCATAACTGACTCCTAGAAGGGTGTGACTGACCTGTTCATGATAGTTCGGTCAGCTTGTACTGTTGTGGCCATGAATATCAGATGTCCATTAGCTGAAATCACATTGTACCATCTTAACTAGTTAATAAATTCATTATGTTTCTGAATTTCTTTCAGAAGAAATAATCCAAACAAGGGGGCAGTATCCAACTGTGTCATTCCGCTAGTGCAAATGATGTTGCACTAGCGGAAACTAGGTTCCGAACTATGTGCAAGAGGAGAATCAAACTAAAGTTATGTTTGTGCAAGCATGGTGTGCAAGGAGCTGTGCAACTAGTTGTGCAACCAGTTACACAACCACAATGTGCGATGGAAAGATTCAGCAGAGTTCCAGTAGCACTATTTGAGTTTATGGAATAACACAGTTGGATACTGCCCATCTAGAATATTACGGACTATTCAACTAAGCTACTAAAGATTCAAGACCAGTAGGCTTCAGGCAGATGACGAATATCACATCTTGTGGTAATGAATTCCATGTTAAACAAACAATGCATAATTTCTGGAATATATTGTCATAAGATGTCTACTAGCATATGTGGGTTTAAAAAAAAATTAGAAGATATCAATCCATATCAGCCATTACAGTTAAAAATTGAATCTTTGCGTTTAGAGTCTATATACCTTGGATTTTACCAGATGCTAGAACAAACAGTAGGTTATGCCTATTATTTATTTATTTCATTTATCACCCACCATTTGACCCAGGTTTCCGCATGACATCTGTTGGAGACAGGATGACAGAATCAATGTGTTTTCAATGTGATCCAGAAAGGCAGTGGCTGGTGTGGATGCAATGCTAAACCAGTCTTCCCTAAACTGGGTCCCTCCAGATATTTTGGGCTACATCTCCCACCAGCACCAATCAGCATGGCCAATAGTCAGGGATGATGGAAGTTGTTGTCCCAAACCTCTGGAGGATCCCGGGTTGGGAAAGTGTGCATTAGCCATAATTTATTTAGCATTATGAGAATAAGCTGTAGTGAACCTTGGACTCTCATTCTCCCCACCACCCCTTCCATCTTCTTTGGCCTCAAGGAGGAGTTTGGAAACTTTCACTTCCATTTTACATTTACTATGTTGTCAGAGCCAAAGAAACTGTGTTTAATCTTAATTATGGTTAGTGGAAACAAGCCATTGTCAAACCATGGTTTACAAAGTTTATTTATTTATTTTATTAAATTTTTAAATCACCCATCTGGCCGGTCACCCAGCCACCCGCCATACTTTCCACTAGCCATACTTAAGATAAACTACAGTTAATGGTTCAGATGACAAGCTAAACTGTGGTTTATGTAAAACAGAAATGGAAACTTCCAATTGCCTCGCAAATGTTGAAGTAAGAAGGGAAAGGGGAGAGGACATGAACCTGTGGCTAGCTGTGACTCATTCTTATAACACTAGACTGTGGTTTAGCATTATGCCTAAACTGGGCCAGTATGTATATTCTTAAAAATATATACTAGTGAAATGCATACATGAGAATAGGATTTCTTTCACCCTTTACCATGAGGTACTACAGCTGGCATTATTGCAACATATTCCAGGTTCTCTGTTTCATCAATCTTAAAGAGAAGGAAAGACCAATACTGAGGGGGAAAACTTCATTAAGTTTTCTAATTCAATTGAACCAAGAGGTCACTGGCACATCAGTAATTGCTTTCTAAGGCCATTTGGACAAATCCAAACAAACAAAAACTAAATTGGAACAAAATGTTATCTGTTATGAAATGTTATCTGTAACATGAAAATGTTAACAAGATCATCCTTGTTGTTCTTTTTTAAAAAACAACAACCCCCCCAAAAAACCTTGTCCTGTCTAATTTTTTTATTAGACAATAATTATAGCAGTTGTCTGTGCAATCCCATAGACACCCTGTGTATCCAAAATTCCAATAATCTAGAAGGGTTTTTGGACATCCCCCACAGCAATTCAGGTAAACTAGTCTGTGTATGGGTGTACTATATGAGAATGTATATATGCTCCTTTCTGTACCCACAGACAATTTATTTATTTAATACATTTTTTATTTAATACATTTTTTATTTAATACATTTCAAAGACAAGACATTTCTTCATCCATTGCAACAAAATCGGCTACAATAGGCAATGTGTTCCTTTGGTTTTAGTAACCTTCACTTTATTTACTACTTTTGTTAAATGTATTTAATTTAATGAAACAGCAGAAACTCAGACCTTGTCAGTCAGCTACTGTTTACCATCTCAGATTTTATAAAAGAAACTGCAGTGGATGAAAATAAGACCAAAATCTCATACACAAAAGCTGCAGGAAGATAGAATATTAGTTTACATATTTGATATAGAGCCTAAATTAAGCTGCGGAAGAGGAAACATGAATCTTACAAGCCTCATTATCAGGACTCCCTAAACCTCAAATATAGGAAACACATTTCATAAATAAAGACCCAATAGGATTTTAATAGTACAATAAATTCCAACTACATTTCCTACTAAGCACATTTCACAATGTCTTTCATATGAAGAAACTTCATTCAGTTCAGAGCCAGATTTAGAAATGTGAGCAGTAGTATGCAAAGTTCAGCATTCCGACATTTTAAAACTAGAAATGCTTAAAGATTTGACAATTTAGTCACAGGACGATACCAATACTTACCCTATATTGTTATTGTATATTGCACAACATTTTTCCTCTTTACTAAAAGATGAGGACATTGTCAATCCTTCCTCCTGTCTAAAGCAATTTGACCACAATGCCAAAATAATAATCCACTAGTTGGTATTCCTGGCTGAAAAGCTCTTATCTCCATCAGCTGCTGATCAGAGAAGTCCTTTTCTTGGCCTAGTGCTGAGAGACAGAGCTGGCCCCCTACCATTAGGAGAAGCAGTCAACTCTTGAGTCCCCAGGGCATTTTCCTCTCTTGAAGGACAGAGCTGTATGTGCCACACAGCCTATCCTGCACCCCATAAGCTAGCCTGCTGCCCTTGGGTTTGGTGGAGGACCCTATCCCATTGCTGTTGACGTAAGATTCAACTGCCAATCCGGTTGGCTTCTATATGTGGAATGGAGGGGGCACCATCTTGCCATTTGTCTCAGGCAGCAAAATGTATTGGGCCAGATCTGCTGAGAGAGGCTCCTTTTCTCACCACAAACAGGGGAAATCCCACCCCCAGCTAATCTGCATGAATCAGCAGAGGAGGGTGGGCTGGCAAGGGTGTGTGTGTGGGGTATCTGTGTGAATAGTGTGGAAGAGAGTGGGGTGGCCACAACCACCTTGGACTCTGGCCATGCCCACTGCTTCCCCCAGGAGGTTTTCCAGATAGCAATCCAGTCCTTGGGCCAAAAAAAGTCCCCAACCTCTGGTATAGCCTTTTTCCATATTGGAAAGTCCAAGAACAGGCTCCGGTAAAAAGATGAAACCAATGCAAGCATGAATTTATCATGACAGCTCAATGAAGGAAGAACAGATTAAGACAAATTAAAATCTTATGCAAAATATACTCTATTGCAGGTCTGTATAACCTGTGACCCACCAAGCCAAATACAGCAAGAACAGGAAGTTTATCAAGGACCTGGTGGTGGGCCACTATACAAGCCTGGAATCTATCAAACTAAAGTCAAGGCTGAAGAGGATGTGATGTTAATTATGTGAATGAAATTAATGTGCATGTTTTTTGCTATGAAAATAGCAGCCACAGGGAAGTCTGAGCAACCTTGGGACAGTGGGGTTGGAGCCATGAAATGTAACTCTTCCTGCTACAAAAATCTGACAAAAATCACATTTCTGAAGCTGCTAGTTGCATTTCCTGGGGAGAATCCACTGACACAAATTGAAATTTCCTTTAAAATGGAAATAGCAGCTTCAGAGAGGTGATTTTTTTCAGGTCTCTGATAGGGAAAGAGTTAAATTTCCAATCCTCACCCTCATAGTTCTGAAACAGCTCAGGTTTCACCATGGCTACTATTTATATAACAAGAAACAAGCATATTGAATTGTACGCCTGCAATTAACGTCATGTCTACTTTGGCCCACAGGTTACTAGTGCTTGGCTGATGGCCTGAGCCTTGTCCCCCAATTTGTCCCCCATGCTATTTTTCATATATATATGAAACCACTGGGAGAAGTAGTTTAGTGTTTTGGGCATTTGTCTCTTCTTCCCACCTAATTCCAAGGAAGCTGTTCTAGTTCTAAATTGGTATCTGATGTTGGTAATGGACTGGATGATGAGGGCAAACAAATTGAAGCTTAATTCAGACAAGGCAAAGGTGCTCCAGGTCAGTCAAAAGTCAGATCAGGGAATGGAGATTCAGTCTGTCTTAGATGGGGTTACACTCCCCTTGAAGACAGAGGTACACAGCTTGGGTGTACTCCTGGATTCAGTCCTGAACCTGGACACCCAGGTTTTGGTGGTGGTCAGGAATATGTTTGCACAGCTAAGGCTAATGTGCCAACTGGAGACGTCAGATCTGGATTCTTGCACTAAGTAGGGAGTTGGACTTGGTGGTCCTTCCAACTCTATGATTCTATGTTCTGGCCACAGTGACACATGCCTTGGTTTGGACTACTGTACTGTAATGCATTCTATGTGGGCTGCCTTTGAAAAGTGTTTGGAAACTTCACCTGGTCCAGAATATTGCAGTCAGGCTATAGGGAACATGCGACTCCCTTGTTACAAAAGCTTCACTGGCTACCAGTCTTTCTCTGGGCAAAGTTCTGGTTATAGAAAGCCCTACACAACTTCGGATGAGGCATGTGAAAGACAGCATTCTCCAATATTTCAGTATTATGTATTTATTTATTACAGTATCCCACCTTTTTTCCTCCAAGGATCCCCAGGTGGATTACATAATTCTCCTCTCCATTTTATCCTCAAAACAACCCTGAGAGGTAGGTTAGGCTGAGAGTCGGGGACTGCCCCAAAGTCACTCAGTAAGCTTCATGGCCAAGTGGGGACTTGAACCTGGCTCTCCCGAGTCTCATTCCAACACTCTAACCACAATGGCTCTCATATGAGCCTGCCTGGGTTTTAAGAACCTTGGGAGAGGCCCTTTTTGCTGTCCCACCATCAGATGCAGATGTGGCAGAAATGTGAGAGAGGGCTTTCTCAGTGGTTGCACCCAGGCTCTGAAACTCCCTACCAACAGATGCCAGGCTAGCTCCATCTTTGTTATTCTTCTGCTGGCAGGCAACATTGTTGTCGTAAATCCGCCCAGTGTCAAGATAAGCCGTTCTCGTTATAACAGTCCGAGTGTCCAAGCCAAGATATATTAGTCCAAAACCGAGCAAACGTAAACCAGTTAGGGGTCAGGCACAAGCATAGTCAGGGTTGTTCCAAAGATCAAAGGTACAGGGGTCCGAGGTCAGGAATATCAAGAGCGTCTGGTGGTAGCTGTAACAAACAATTGCTTCCAGCATCTGAGTGTGTTTGGGACCTGCCTTTTGAGCAGGTGCTGATTGGTAAGGCTGCCCAGCTGGGTCAGGCTGCAGTTAGCCTGACCCCACCCCAAACACACTCCGGCACGGCTGGTCTCTGTCTGACCTACTGGAGGCACAACACTTGTTTTGATTTAGATAGGCTTTTGGCTTTAAGCTGTTTGCTGAAGAAAGTTTTAACAGATGGGTGCTATTAGTTTTTTATTGATGTGTGTTTAACAGATTTGCTTTCATATTTTAATTATAATTCTGTATTTTATATTTTCATGTCATTACCCACCTCGAATGCTATTTATATTGGAAAAGTGAGATATACATTTAACAAATAAATAAATACCAGAATATAAATGCTAAAGAAAGGTACACCACAGGGGGGGAAATGATACTGTGCTAGCATTGCAGGAGTACTTCCAATAGTACTGCAACAAAATATGGTCATAATGCCAGCAGAATTATAATAGAAGTTAAAGTGACAAACTGAAAACTCTCATTGAAAGCATGCATCACTGGTGCTTAATCACAAACAGGAATTTGATCTAAGACCCTTGAATAATTGACCACAGAATAACTAAAATCACTAATAACTATTTTTTAAATACTCAACATAGGATAAAACAGTCATTTTTGACAGTGATCCGGCATACTCTGAAACATTTAGGGTTTGATACTATCACTTTCTTCTACTGACCCATTGTTTACTTCACTGCTGACCCTAGGTTTTACTTTATATTCAGTGCTTCTAACTCATGCAGTTGTTTTTTAAACACATACACAGAGATAAAACATGGAACACTTCTTAAAATGTACCACAAGAGAATCGACAGTCTGTTTTCTTCTAAAAAATAATAATAAAAAGGTTGCCACCTCAGTCATAAAATTGTATTTTACAAATATTCACCCCTTTTAATTGAAATTGCATCCAAGGTAGAGATCACTACTTTTCTTCTGCTTCTCTAACCTCTTCTTGCCCGAAGGCCTGTAACTTGTCAATTATTTAACAACCATATTTGCAGCTGAAAATTGATTTCAGACAGAATCCATATTGATTGAGATATGTAAGAACAATGAGTTTGAGGTTAAGATGTTGAGTTATCTTTATTCCTGAAAGTCTTGGCTTGAATTAGTACCTTTTTATTTCAGTGTCTTCTATCAATATTCAGTATTTAATCAACATTTCTGCCCAGATGTTTACCTAATAAGAAGACAGAATGAATTATATATATATATATATATATATATATATATATATGGCTAGTGTCCCATTGCTGGAAATGATGGCATAGTGTTCCATCACCAGGTGCTAGATCACAAGCGGCCTGAATCATGAGCTGAGCCAACAATTGTTCCTACTCTGATACATCATAGTGGCACTGCGTAAGAGGAACCTAAGTGGCACTGTTTGGTTTGAAAAAGAAGATGAGAAGTTGACAGGGTTATTGAAGCCCTCCTAACATCACTCCAATGGGCCTTCTGGTTCCTAAAGCTCCCATGAGGCCAGAATAACAAAGCCAACATAAAATTTCTGCCCAGTAAGTAGAGCAGAAGCAGATGATTCTCCTTTTGCCTATGATATAATGCAAGCCACTGTTTGCACCTAAGCAGCTAATGTGACTCAACAGAACAGTTGTAAATTTTTCATATTTACATAGGAAATAGGTAGTTTCCTCACTAGTAACTAGTAGTAACTCACTACTATGAGTTAAAGAATAGAAATGTAGTTTTAGCTCAGTTCTCCTACAATGCTAGCGAGATGTGGGTCTTTAACTGTGGGTATACAAAGAGAGACAGATGCTTACACACATGAATACACACACAAACACACCTGATCTTCAGCAACTCTGAATGATAGGAACAAGGATCCCATTTATGTCACATACTGTATATCACTGTAGTGTACTGGTCTTCAACTGGGTGGTCAGCCTCCCTCTCCTGCAGTGCCACAGCTCTAATCTAAATTGAGGCCACCCACAGCTCCCATTCCAATCATGAATCTCCCACATCATGTTTTGGCTTTGAGTCACAACTAACTTTTGCTGTACTGTGCCTCTCCTTGACTATCACAATTGTCCTTTGTGGGATCTTCAGAAATAATTCTCTTCTACAATTTTTTAGAATATAATACAGAATTACCTAAATTTCTCATCTGGAAAAGGGTATTCTTGGCCAGTGATCTATTTTTATTTCTGCCCTGCTGGTTTTCCAAGATGCCAAAATGACAAAGACATGTCCTTCAACGTTTTAGTCTATAGGCGCTGAATTAGCATTTTCAATTACTTTCCTTCAATGAAAGTATTTATTTAGCTTAGAACAGAAGGGAAAGCACTTTACAGAATACTTTTCTTTTTCACAGATTGTTTTGCACATGGCAAAGCTAACTTGCTCAAGAATGATGTATTAAAAGATAAAGCAAAAAAGAAATCCAAATGGAGTTTAAACATTTATGATATATGTTTAAACTGTTGACTGCATCTGTTTTAGTTAACAAATTTGTTTTGTGTCACTCTTAATCAGAAGACTTATATTTTTGTTTCTATTATTGATTTAGCAGCCATGCCAGTTAATGCTATTATCCTGGACGGAACATTCAGAAGTTACCCTTACAGACATTTTAAATAAAAACAGACATCAATTGGTATCTCAGAAATGAAATAAGATGGTTATATGAACTCAAAAAAGCATCAACCTTAGTATATCATTTAGTCCTTCTTCAAATGACTTATCCTTTCTCTATCCTTCACTTTAAAAATACTATGATTAGGACAAATCAAGGACAGAGAAAACCTATTCTTTCCAGCAAACAGATTGTTTGGTGTGTATAAAATAAATGAAACCAGGAACAAAATGTTTCACATAAAATCCTGCCATCCACCAATTGACAGACACATAAGCATAAGCTCTGTCATCTTTATTCAGGCCATTGGGACCAACATGATCATGAAAAATGAGTGAGTACTCCATAAGTACCAAAGGCTGCAGTCCTGCTCTCCCAACATGTTACTGTATGGAGAGCAAGTGGACAAATGGGTATTCATGGAAATCAGCAGAACCCACACCTCTTTGCCACTGCTACAAAGAATGTGTTACAGCTATACTTTCATGTTCCATCATAACCAAGCATTGGGTTGGATTCAATGGTGCTGTGGAAGGGAAACTGCTGGCAGAATGGATTTACCCACTTCCCTACAGCCCCCCCCAAATCTGTTCTGGAAAGTCGGGGGACCCTCCGGAGCAGATTTTGAGTTGCAGGGGGCTGCAGGGGGTGGAGACAATGGGAAAGTCCTGTTGCATAAGCAGACCAGTTGCATGAGTGGACATCCAGTTGTACAAGGTTGAACCTAACCCAATATACCCCAAGCAGAAGCCCTTCTGTTCTTTGCACAGGCTAATCAGGCAGCCCATTCATTGTCAGGTCTATATGCACAGGCTGCCTGAGACGGAAAGAGTTGGGGTACACAAAGGACCAGAGTGTTAAGAACTGCTAGGGCTCAAACTGGAAACTTCACATCTGTGTGCAGCTACCCCATATGGTAAGCCACTGAGGTTAATTAAGTACCCTCAGGCCCAGGACTGGAGCCACCCATCCAAGCTGACCATTGGATTCTCCTGAGTAGGGATGGACAAATTTGTCAATTTCAGTTTCTCTCAGTTTGTCATTTTTCCAATCTTAAATTTAGTTAATCCCAACTTTAGAGATTCATAAGCATTTTTGTGCACATTTCTCCTAGTATATATGCATTTTACCTAATACACACATTTTGTGGAGCAATTTTACTAATATAATGCATTTTTTAATGTTATGTTTTCTAATATATGTATTTCTGTACTCATTTTTGATTGGAGAACTCCACTGCAAAATTTTGAGAAGTGTGAATTTCAAAGGATAACTGAGTTTCAGTTCGCGTACTGATTCAAAAGTGCAAAATTAGGTTAATTCGTATTAAAATGTGAACTGAATGAATTTTCTCCTTATCCCTACTCCTGAGCAGGAAGGTCTATAAAAGGTCTTTGTGTGAGAGTCAAGCCTTGCCTGAGCAACAAGGTCTTATTGAGCTCTACTGCCTTTCTGCATGTAATTTGATTTGTCCTTCAGTCCTGCTTTCTAGCCTGCTCTTTGGTCCTGTTTCCTGTCTCATCTTGGACTGCCGCCTATGCCTCAGACCTGACACAGAGAATGAGAACTATGCACAGCATGGAAGAGTGCCTTCGTCAGGTAAAATGTCCTTTTGTGATGTAGTACATAAGAATGGCTGCGGCTTATCCTGAACAAACACAGCAAGAAGGGCAAAGGATTTGTTTGGCTCCTATGGAAAGCCAAGCTGCAATCTGCTCTCCACAGGTACAAAATGCTGGGGAAGCAAGGTTGCACAGACTTTAAACACTTAGATCTAAAGAACAAGAGGTTTTGCTTTTGATAACCATCAAACATGGTATGCTTCTGAGGCGTCTGTCTGAGTAGGGATGTAGAATCGAGCCTCGCCGGGCAAAACGAGGCCGAAATTGGCCCCACTCACACCCGGCGAGGCCTTACCTTATTTCTTCAGGGTGGTGAGCCGCCTGCGTGGCCCGTTCCGTCCTGTCACTTCCGGGACCGGAAATGACGCGACGGAACCCTGCACAGGCGCACTGGACCCCTGTGGCGCGTTCTGCGCCTGCGCAGGGTCCCGTCGCGTCATTTCCGGTCTCAGAAGTGACGGACGGGGCCGGAGAACTCTGATCGAGTGGCGTGGAGAACCTCTCTGCGCCGCTCAGAAGATCGGGTCGGGCGGCCGCCCCCGCGGAGAATCGAGTCGGGGACGTGACCAGGTATGGATCCATTGCTATGTCTGAGATGGGACTGGGAGGCACTATTATGCAGTGGCTCTGGTCCTTTTTGGAGGGGCAATTTCAAAAGGTAGTGCTGGGGGATTCCTGCGCAGTGGCACACCCATTGGTCTGTAGTATCCCTCAGGGTTCCATCTTATTCCCCCATGCTATTTAACACATATATGAAACTGCTGGGAAAGATTGTCTGGAGTTTTGGAGTTCAGTGCCATGAGTATGCTGATGACACCCAACTCTATCTCTCCTTTCCATCAAGCTTTTCTAGTTCTAAACCGGTGTCTGATGTCAGGCAATGTACTGGATGAGGGCAAACAAATTGAAGCTTAATCCAGACAAGACAGAGGTGCTCCTGGTTTAGTCAAAAGGCAGATCAGGGAATATTGATTCAACATGTGCTATATGCGGTTACACTCCTGCTGAAGTCTCAGGCTCGCAGTTTGGGTATACTCCTGGGCTTGGCCTTGAACCTGGATGCCCAGGTTTCAGCGGGTGGTCAGGAGTGTGTTTGTGCAGCTGAGGCTAGTGCACTGACTGCTGCCATTCCTAGAGATGTCTGATCTGGCCACTTCCATGCATGCCTTAGTTAGTTATGGCCCATTTGGACTACTGTGATGCGCTCTGGCTGCCTTTGAAAACTGTTCAGAAACTTCAGCTGGCCCAGAATTCTGTGGCCAGACTGCCAGGGTCAATTACAGGTAGCATGTGACTCCTTTGTTAAAACAGCCTCACTGGCTCTCGGCTTGTTTCTTGGCACAATTCAAAGTGCTTGTTATGACATATAAAGCCCTATACAGCTTGGAAACAGACTCACATACAAGCCTGCCTTCAAATCTTCAGGAGAAGTCTTTTTCTTGGTACTGCTGCCATTTAGTGGCAGTTTCGTGGGGATGTGATCAAGGGCCTTCTTGGTGGCTTCTTGGTGGAGCTCCCTGCTGAGGGAGGCTAGGTTGGCTCCCTCTGTTGTCCTTCTGCTGGAAGGCAAATGAGTTTTTATTCAAGCAGGGCTTTGGCATGTAAACTAGTCAGTTGGTTGTTTTTATTCCTTTATTGTTGTGTTTTTAATTGTGTTTTAATGTATTTATTTTATTATTGTTTTAACCAAGTTTTAATTTTAATAATTTTGGTTCTTCTTATTATTAGCCATATTGAATACCATTTTCTTGGTGGAAAGGCAGGGTATAACCAAACAAACAAACAAACTTTAGGTATTTACATGGCATGAATGGCAGAATGCCACGAATGGCATATCCTCATGCCCTATCACAAACTGTTCTAAAACTCCCCTCAGACACTTCTTACATAGCACAGGGTGGTGGTTGTTGGTGGCAGTAGAAGAAGGGTACCATTTGAAAAAAAGTACAAACAAAAAAGTAAGTCCAAACTCCCTTAGCTACTCAGAACTAATCATAATAGTTCTTTGGATCCAAACCACAAGATTACCTAGCACAGCAAAGCAAGATGCAACTCTTTAGTTTGACAAATCATTTATTAGGTAGCAGGAAAAACACACTGCCAATGGATTCCAGATGTCATATACTTTAAACCCAGGTGAAAGGCTACAGTTGACAGTATTCTATGTTAGTTAGCCTTTTTGCTCATTCATTTCACTGACTCTGGTGAACATTTTGTAAAGTTGACCTTTAGTAGCTGTAGTCTTAATAAGGTTGTTCCAGGAATATTCATTTTCTCCTGATATCACCTCAAATGCATGGGCTCTGGGGGATTTTCCTGCTGGTATGGCTGGTGGTCCTGTTGAAGCCCAGGTTGCTCTGTGGAATGCAGAGATGACCCGGGTGGTTGACATGATCGCACTCAAGTACCCTCTCCCTCTGGGCAGAGCCCGGCCAGCTCCCTGGTACACACCAGAGCTGAGAGCAATGAAGCAAGAGGGAAGACAGCTGGAATGCAGGTGGAGGAGAATTCATGCTGAATTTGACCGAACACAGGTTAGAGCTCATTATCGAGCCTACTCTGTGGCGGTGAGGGTGGCAAAGAGAGAATTCTTTTCCACCACCATTGCATCTTCTCAGTGCCGTCCTGCGGCGCTTTTCTGAGTGGTCCATGACCTTTTACACTCTGGGCCAGCGAGAGAAATGATAGAACCCTCAGTTATACGCTGTGATGAGTTTGCACGGCACTTTGAAGATAAAGTCGCTCAAATTCGTCATGAATTGAACACCACAGTTAGTGCAGCTCCTTTAGTAGAGGTGTCCAAAGCACCGTCTGGTCCAGTTTTATTGGATGAATTTCAATTATTGAGGCCCAAGGATGCGGACAAGGTGCTTGGCCAAGTCCGGTCGACCACCTGTGTGCTTGACCCTTGCACGTCATGGCTTATTACATCAAATAAGGATTGGATAGCCGGCTGTGTCCAGGAGGTTGTAAACACCTCCTTGAGAGAGGGAGTGGTGCCAGCCTCTTTGAAGGAGGCGGTGATTAGGCCAATCCTCAAAAAGCCTAACCTGGACCCGGATGATGTTAATAACTACAGGCCGGTAGCTAATATCCCATTCCTGGGCAAGGTGCTTGAGCGGGTGGTTGCTGGTCAACTCCAGGCACTCTTGGATGAAACGGACTATCTAGATCCATTTCAGTCTGGATTCAGGCCTGGTTTTGGAACGGAAACTGCCTTGGTCGCCCTGTGGGATGACCTCTGCCGGGAGAGGGACAGGGGGAGTGTGACCCTGTTGATTCTCTTGGACCTCTCAGCGGCTTTCGATACCATTGACCATGGTATCCTTCTGGATAGGTTGTCTGGGTTGGGAGTTGGAGGCACTGCGCTCCAGTGGTTCCGATCCTACTTGGGCGGCTGATTCCAGAAGGTGGTGCTGGGGGATTATTTATTTATTATATTTATACACCGCCTTTTTTCCTGCTCTGTCCCTTGGAAGTTATGCCATGGGGTGCCACAGGGCTCTATTTTATCCCCTATGCTGTTTAACATCTACATGAAACCACTGGGAGAGGTTATCTGGAGGCGTGGGCTGAGGTGTCATCAATATGCAAATGACACCCAGCTCTATCTCTCCTTTTCATCAAATCCAGGTAAGGCAGTGGCTGTTCTGAATCAGTGCCTGGACACAGTAATGGACTGGATGAGGGCTAATAAACGGAGACTCAATCCAGATAAGACGGAGTGGGTGGTTCGTCTGCCCGGCTAAGTGATATTCAACCAGTTCTGGATGGGGTTGCACTCCCCCTGAAGGATCAGGTTCATAGTTTGGGGGTGCTCTTGGATCCACAACTGTCACTTGAGGCATAGGTCAACTCGGTGGCACGGAGCACCTTTTATCAGCTTAGGCTGATATACCAACTACGTCCTTATCTGGACAGAGATAGCCTAGCTACAGTTATCCATGCTCTGGTAACCTCTCGTTTGGATTACTGCAATGCGTTATATGTGGGGCTGCCTTTGAAAACGGTCCGGAAACTTCAGCTGGTCCAAAATAGGGCAGCAAGATTATTAACCGGGACTGGCCGACAAGGACATATTATGCCAGTGCTTTCCTTTCTCATCTGCACTGGCTGCCAGTCTGTTTCCGGGCCCGATTCAAAGTGCTGGTGCTAACATTTAAAGCCCTAAATGGCTTGGGGCCAGGGTATCTGAAGGATCGTCTCCTCCCATATGTACCTGCCCAGACACTAAGATCTGCATCAGTGGTCCTTCTCCGAGAGCCCCTGCCAAAGGAAGTGAGGCAGGTGGCTACCAGGAGGAGGGCCTTTTCTGCTGTGGCACCCCGGTTATGGAATGAGCTCCCCAAAGAGGTTCACCTGGTGCCTACTTTGTATTCTTTTTGGCGCCAGGTGAAGACCTTTCTGTTCTCCCAGGCATTTTAATCATTTTAATCATCTTAATCATTTTAATCTTGTAGTTGTTTTTAATTCCATTATTGTAACTGCTGCTGCTAGCTCTGCTGTTTGTTTTTAATCTGTGGTTTAAAATTTTATATTTCATGTTGTATTTTATGATTTATTTATTTTTTTAATATTTTATTTATTTTTCAAAACAAATTATAACACAGAAAATATATTTAGCAAAATACAAAATTATCACACAAATATAACATAATCAACATACAATAAATCATAAAGTGCTCCCCCCCCACCCTCCAAGGGACCAATTAATATACTTCTATCCTCTTGATCAAATAAAGTCTAAATTCCAAAAATATAACATATCCTGACAAGGCATGTTACCCTTCCCCTTTATTAATACATAATCTAGTAATTGATTCCATATCTCCATAAAATTATTCTTCTTTAGCAATCCTTTTTTGCATTTGATACTACTAGTTAGTTTATCATTTAGGGCTATGTCCCAAACTTCCTTATACCAGTCTGTTATTAGGAAAACATGTTGTACTTTCCAATTTCTCGCTATCATTAGCCTGGCCGCAGTTAACAAGTTTACAATTAACTCCTTCGTATTTTGATCACAAATAAGCTTCTCAGTTATTGATAACAATGCTAATTTTGGACAGACCTCTAAATTAGTACCAATAATTTTTGATATTTCTGTAAAAACCTCTCGCCAAAACACCAATACATTTTTACAACTCCACCACATATGAGCATATGTCCCTTTTCCTGACATCCTCTCCAACATAATGCAGAACAATTATTATCTATTCTATTTAATCTTACTGGAGTTAAATACCATCTCCAAATTAGTTTATAAAAATTTTCCTTTATCCTAATTGACATCATTTTCACAATCCGTCTATCCCATATATTGTTCCACCCCACCTTCGAGGTCACCTCTTCAAATTCATTATCCCATACAATCTTAAGCTGATCCTCTTCTTCTTTTGCTTTTTGGATCAATCTATATAAATCCCTTGTTATACCTCTTGTTGATGCATTACCTGGTAGGCCATCTCTACACATGACCATCTTTTCAAAATTAGTTAAATCTCTCTCGTACTCAGTTTTCCTTTTCCATTTCTTCGACCACTGTTCTAACTGTAGTAAATTTAACCATGATAATCTTCTTCTCCCAACAATTTCCATTATTTGATCTCTAGTCCCCATCTTTTCCACCCAATCGGTCAATCTAATAACCCTTTCTTCTCTTAGTTTACTCTCCAGCTCTAATCTTAAGTTTTCAGGAAAATCCTTAAGAGCTACCACCGGAGTTAATGGAGATATCCCTGGTATAAATATGCTCTTCATAGTACCCCTAATCATTAACAAATTTCTTAGAAAAGGGTTGTCTATATTTTTTATCAATTTATTATTATTTTTTTGAAAAAAAATATTCCCCAAAGTACTACATAGTTCACATGTTTCTAACTCCAACCACATTATTTCTTTAGGGTGTGCTATAATATCCACTATATGTCTTAATTGATTCGCTATATAATACCATTTTAAATTCGGCAGACCCAAACCCCCTACTTTTTGTGCTTTATACCATCTTGTTTTAGTAATCCTAGATTTTTTCCCTCCATTACAATATGTATTAATAATTGATTGCCAATCTTTAAGTTCCTTATCTGATATCGCACTTGGTATCATCCGAAATAAAAAATTTATCTTTGGCAAAATCTTCATTTTAATCAAAGCAATTCTACCAAACCAGGGAAGTCTAATTTTTTTATACTCCTCTATTTTATTCTTTACCTCATTCTTTAATTTCCTATAATTCTGATCTCCCAATTTATCTATATCTTTTGGAATTACAATTCCTAAATATTTAATTACATTATTAATCTTATAATTACTTTTTTTTTACACATTTCAATCTCTTCTCTTTTACTATAGTTAAACAACAAAAATTTAGATTTATCCCAATTAATCTATAGCCCCGTTACTTCCTCGAACTCCTTTAAATGATTCTCCACTCTATCCATATTTTCCATAGGGTTTTCGATTGTCAAAAGAGTATCATCTGCAAAAAGATTTATTTTTATCTTCTCCCTAATCCCTATCCCACCTATATTTCTATCTTCTCTAAATACATTTGCTAAAATCTCCATTACCAATGCAAACAAAATAGGCAAAAGGGGACATCCTTGTCTAGTTCCTCGACCTAGGTAAATTTGCTCTGTTAAACCATCATTTACTACAACTGATGAAACATTTTTTGAATACAATTGATTAACTACTCCTCTAAATCTTTCTCCAAACCCCATAATTTTAATTAAACTTTTTAATGCTGGCCATTCCACGCAATCAAAGGCTTTAAAAATATCTAACACTATTACCCCTGCTCTCAATTTATTTTTCTTTATTAAATATATTATATTTAAAACTCTTCTTGTTAAGTCTGCCATTTGTCTTCCTTGCATAAAACCACATTGGTCTATCCCGACATATTTAGTAATAAACTTGTTCATCCTTCTCGCTAATATTGCTGTCATCAATTTTGCATCTTGATTTATTAAGGAAATGGGTCTATAGGAACCTGGCTCCGTTAAATCCTTCTCTGGCTTCGGGATTAAAATAATCTTAGATTGCTTCCATGAAGAGGGGATCTCTCCCCCCTCCAAAAAAATATCATTAAATAACCTCTTTAGTCTTGGAACCAACATTTTCTTAAAGACCTTGTAGTATTCAGCCCCGAAACCATCCAGTCCAGGGGTCTTACCCTCTTTCCGTTTATTTATTGCATATTCTATTTCCAATTCTGAAAAAGGTTGTTCCATAATTTCTCTATCTTCATCCACTAGTCTAATTTTAAAATGCTTTCCTATATATTCATTAATCCTCTCTTCCGTACAATCTCCAGCCTTGTACAATTCTGAATAAAATTCATGAAATATTTTTAATTTGTCCTGCATTAAATTATGACCTTTCCCTTTTTTATCTTTAATTGCCCCAACTATACTTTTTTCTTTCTTTTTGTGTGTGGATCTTGCTAACATTTTCGAATTCTTATTGCTATTTTCAAAAAACTCTCTTTTCAAATAAATCAAGTTTCTCTGAACTTTTTCCAAATCTTTCTTTTCCAACTCTTTCCTTTTAGCTTGTAATTCAGCAAAGACCTTGTTCTCCCTTTCCTTCAAAAACTTCATTTCCAAATCCCTAATCTCCCCTTCTAACTTTTTAGTAAACTGTTCTTGTTTTTTCCTTAGTATCACACCCTCCCTGATACTTATCCCTCTCATCACTGCCTTCATTGTGTCCCACACAACAGCTTCAGAGCAGACTCCCGAATCATTGAACAACCAAATCTCTCGCATTTCCTTTTCTATCTTTGCTATAATATATTTATGCTGTAAAATCTTACAATTCAATCTCCAACTCCTTGCTTCTCTATAATCCTTCTTTATTTTAATATCCATATTAACTATAGCATAATCCGAAACTTTTATAACACCTATTTCTGAACTCATCACTCTTGACATCAGGGATTTGGAAACAAAAATATAATCTATCCTAGAAAAGTTCTTCGTGGCTGGTGAATAATACGTATACCCTCTTTCCAATCCCTTTACCCCTCTCCAAACATCAACCAGTCCTTCCTTATTAATTATTTTATTTAATACCGTTATATTATTTCTCTTCTCTTGTCCTGTCGGATTTGATTTATCATGTATTTTATGATTTTAACTGTTTTAATTCCATTATTGTAACTGCTGCTGCTAGCTCTGCTGTTTGTTTTTAATCTGTGGTTTAAAATTTTATATTTCATGTTGTATTTTATGATTTTAACTGTTTTAAACCGCCCAGAGAGCTTTGGCTATTGGGCGGTATAAAAATGTATTAAATAAATAAATAAATAAATAAATATTTTCAGTGGAGTCCTGTGCTGTTCACACGTTCAGTCATGAGTCATTAAATATTGAGTAACCAAGTGGTGAACATGCATGTATGAAGCAACCCAATTAGTTTACTATTTCCATACTTTTAAAAAGTGGATATTTTAAACACATCTCCAAGACTTTTAATTTTAAAAGCAGCTTCTTACAAAATATGAAAATTATAATGCAAAACATAAAGGGTATGATCCAGACAGTTCTATTTATTTCAGTGGAAGGTTTTAATCACACTAAAAATCAGTTGGACTTAATAGTGTTATCTTTGCTTTTTTCAAATTAAATCATGCCCCAAAACATAGCTATGACTCTTGCCTCATAAATAGCACACTAGACCATCCTATGAAACTTCTACAGGGTTCCTGCAACTTTTACAGTATTTTATGAAAATAATACAGGGCTTGAATTTAGTGAAATATCAGCACTTAAACAGCTCCACACTTAAAGAGCAATCTTATACATGTCTATTCAGAAGTAAATCTCACTGAGTTCAATAGGGCTTACTCCCAGGTAAGTGGGTACAGGATTGCTGCCAATCAGTTTCCGGGCGAAGTATAAAGTGTTGGTTATTACCTTTAAAGCCCTACATGGTTTGGGTCCGGGTTACCTGCAGGATCGCCTTCTCCCGTACAATTTGCCCCGCACGCTTAGGTCCTCTGGGAGGAATTTACTCCAGTCAGCCAAGACTAGGCTGGCGAGTACTACCCAGACGACCTTATCTTCTGCTGCTCCCAGACTGTGGGATGGCCTGTTGGAGGAGACTCGTCAACTAGACAGTCTCTTGGCTTTTAAAAAGGCCATAAAGACTGACCTCTTCCGACAGGCCTACCCAGTGGAATTTTAAGAGATTTTAGGATACTTTTAAAGGTTTTTAAGAATATTTTAATAATATTTACTATGTTTTAACTGGTTATGTATTTTATATTTATGGTTGTTCCCCACCTTGATCTGAGTGGAGAGGTGGGTAAGAAAATTATTATTATTATTATTATTATTATTATTATTATTATTATTATTGCAATATCATTTTCTAAGGATGGTAAATGTTTTAAAATTCTAAAAAATATATTTTTGAACATGACCATTGGACATATATACATTTGATTTCTCTTCATCTTTGTTAAAAAGTATGTAGCTATGAGATGGGTGGGACAAGGCCACAATGCACCTAGCACCATGTGATCTGTGTGTTTTGGCTTTAAAAAAAAAGAAAGATAATAAACAAATACAAATAAATAAATAAATGATGGTGAAGATGATAAAATAGGCTGCAATTCTCTACAATACATGGTAAGATACTTTTAAAAGTTTCAAAACATTTTATGATAGGACATTGGCAATCTGTTTATTGTTCTACAAAAAAAGTGAAAATTATTATTATTGTTGTTGTTGTTATTATTATTATTATTTTATTTATATCCCGCCCTTTTCCCAATACTGGGACTCAAGGTGGCATTACAACATTGAAACTTGTACAATTAAAAAATATAAATAGGAATATACAAAAGTTAAAAATATAATTATATTAGCTATAATATTAAAATTATATAAAATATCAAACTTAAAACAACAATAATAATATAAACAATGGAATGCATCGCATTCTCACAGGTCCAGACTATTTCCAAAGGCCTGCCAGAACAAAAAAGTTTTTGCCTGCCTCTGGAAGCATACTAAGGAGGGTGCCATTCTAGCCTCCCTGGGAAGGGAATTCAAGAGTGTCCGGGCAGCCACTGAGAAGGCTGTCTGCTGAGTTCTTGCCAGGTGTGCCTGAGATGGTGGTGGAAACAAGAGAAGGTCTTGAAGGTCTCAGGGTACAGGCAGGCTCATAAGGGAGAATACGGTCTTTCAGATAATCTGGACCCGAGCCACATAAGGCTTTATAGGTCATAACCAGCACTTTGAATTATGCCTGGAAACAGACATAACTGGGAGTTGGAGCCAGTGAAGCTGTTGTAACAGAGGAGTTGTGTGCTCCCTGTAGCCAGCCCAAGTCAACAGTCTGGCAGTGGCTCTACTGATGTCCCATCAAGCCTTGTGTGGCATAGCGGACTGAAATCGGCCCGCTCACGCCTGCACGAGGCTCATACGAGCCTACCTGCTTCTGTCGGTGGCTCGCCTCTCCACGGCGAGCCGCCCATGCTGCCCGCCCTGGTCCCGTCCCGTCACCGGAAATGACATGATGGGACCCTGCGCAGGTGCGCTGGACCCCTGTGCCACGTGCTGCGCCTGCGCAGGGTACCGTCGCGTCATTTCAAGTGCCGGAAGTGACGCGACGGGACCGGCGAGGGCAGCTCGAGGGGTGCAGAGAACTGCTCCGCTCCGCTCAGAAGATTGAGGTGGGGGGCCCACCGCTGCGTAGAGTCGAGGCGGCGGAGAACCGGGACCCCCCCCCAGGTTCATTTACACCACTAATTGGCTCTTTGAACCAGCTGAAGTTTCCGAATACTATTCAAAGGCAGCCCCACATAGAGTGCCATACAGTGATCCAAATGGGATGTAACTAAGGCATGTGTCACTGTGGCCAAATCAGACAACTCAAGGAATGGGCGCAGCAGACGCACTAGCTTTAATTGTGCAAATGCACTCCTGGCCACCGCCAAAAACTGGCTCAGGACTGAATCCAGAAGTACACTCAAGCTGCGAACCTGTGCCTTCAAAGTGTGTAACCCCATCCCAACACAAGCTGAATCCTTATTCCTTGATCTGCCTTCCGACTGAGCAGGAGCACCTCTGTGTTCTGTGGATTAAGCTTCAATTTGTTTGCCCTCATCCAGTCCATTACTGCTGAGACACCGGTTTAGCACAGCAACAGATTCCTTGGAATTAGATGGAAAGGATAAATAGAGTTGGGTGTCATCAGCATACTGGTTACACCGAACCCCCAAACTCCAGACAACCTCTCCCAACGGCTTCATGTATATGTTAAATAGCATGGGGGCCAAAACAGAACCCTGAGGGACTCCACAGACCAATGACCAGGGAGTCGAACAGAAGTCCCCCAGCACCACCTTCTGGGTCCACCCCTCCAGGAAGGAATGGAGACACTGTAAAACAGTGCCTCCAAGTTCCATCCCAGCGAGGCAGCCCAGAAGGATACCATGGTCGATGGTATCGAAAGCCACTGAGAGACCAAGCAGAACCAACAGGAACACACTCTCCCTGTCTAGTTCCCAGCATAGGTCATCTATCAAGGTGACCAAAGCTGTTTCTGTCCCATAACCAGGTCTGAAACCAGATTGAAATGGATATAGATAATCAGTCTCATCCAGGAATCCCTGGAGTTGAGAGGCCACCACGCACTCCAATACCTTGCCCAGAAATGCAATATTGGAGACTGGCTGGTAATTATCCAATACCGTACGGTTCAGCGAGGGCTTTTTTAGCAGGGGTCTCACCACTGCCTCCTTCAGGCAGGCTGGAACCCTGCCTTGACAAAGAGAGGCATTAACCACTCCACTTACACACTCGGCTAGTCCCCCTCTGGCTACTTTTATGAGCCAGGAAGGGCAAGAATCTAGAACACACATGGTGGCTCTCACCTCTCCAAGGATCCTGTCCACATCCTCAGGTTGTACAAATTGAAAAGTATCCAATAACACTGGACAAGCAGGAGCCAAAGTTACATCTACTGGGTCTGTATCAATTATCGTGTCCAAGTCAGAGCAGGTCCGAGTGACTTTATCTGCAAAGTGCTGAGCAAATTGTTCACAGTGGGCTGTCAAGAGGTCTGAGTTCTCCTCTTGTGGTCTGGCATGTAAAAGACCCCTGACCACACGAAACAACTCTGCAGGGCGGCTCTTTGCAGACGCAATAGTGGAAGGGGGTGGGTGGGAATTGCTGCCTGTATTGTCACAGAATAGGCCTTCAAATAGGCTCGGCTCTAGCCAGTGTTCGATCAGATTCACTCTGAGTTTTCCTCCAACTGCGCTCTAGTCGCCATCTCACTTGTTTCATTCTGCCAGCTCCCTAGAAAACCAGGGTGCTGGTGTGGCTCCACTTCGTGAGAGAGGATGCTCAGGAGCAATTGTGTCCACCACCCTGGTCATTTCTCTATTCCAGAGATCGGCCAGGGCTTTGACAGAATCGCCTGCCAAGGCAACAGGAAAATTCCCAAGAGCCATCAGGAAACCATTCGGATCCATCAGCCTCCTGGGGCGGACCATCTTAAATCAGCCCTCCACCAGAGGTTCAGAGAGCCAGTAAGTCTAAACCCCACCAGGTAGTGACCTGTCCATGACAACAGGACTACAGAGAGTTCCTCCACTCTCAGATCACTATGACCCCATCCAGCACTGAACACGAGGTCCAGAGTGTGTCCAGAAACATGGGTGGGGCCAGATACCATTTGGGACAGACCCATGGTTGTCATGGCAGACATCAAATCCTGAGCCACTCCTGACAGGGCAGTCTCAGCATGGATGTTGAAATCCCCCAACACAACAAGCTGAGGGGTCTCCAACTCCAACCCCGAAACTACCCCAGGTAGCTTAAGAAGGGAGACTGTTGAGCAGCGGGATGGATGGTACACCAACAGAATCTCGATTCTGTCCTGGACACCCACATTCAAATACACACAGTTGAACCCAGCAGACTGTGGGATAGGTCACCTGGTCAGGGGGATAGAATCCCGATAGACCAGTGCCACTCTACCTCCTCTTCCCCAGGTCTTGCCTGCTGCTGGACAGAGAACCCTGGAGGGCAGAGCTGAAAGAGATTAACGCCCCCAAATTCATCCAACCAGGACTCTGTAATGCAGGCCAGGTCGGCATGCTCATCCAGGATCAAGTCCTGAATAGCAGTTGTTTTACCACTCACTGACCTGGCATTTATCAGCAGCAGTTTCAACCCAGGGGGTCTGTTGCCAGGGCCATCCAGGTTATTTGAGTTGGGGGACAATGTGGGGACAGCCAACACCCTATTGTTGTACTGTCTCTCATTACAGCATAGCTGTTCTGTATGGTTTCTGCAAGCTCAAAGATGTTCTTATAGAAAGGCCCTGGAATTATGGCCTATAACATAAGACTCAATGCAAAATGTTGCACAATAGTTTTGGAAGACTGAATATACTGGTCTAACCTTTTTTTAACAATCCAGCCAAACTTTAGTTTGCTACTCTTGCAAGTATTTCAAGGAGCATCATTATTCCCATGTAATAAAAACAGAATAATTTAAAATATCATACATAAATTAAGCTGGTATTGCATGATGGTACTCGAACATGGATTTTTAGATGCAGCAAACCAAATTGTTACCCAGCCCTAATCACCTTCTGATCATTCATGGATTTCACCCTTACCATACCATAGTTGATTAATAACCATTTTTTAAAACCTTGATACATGTGATTAGCAGAATGTGCAAAAGATCATGCTCACAGAGGCAGTACGGATCATGCAACACACATTTTTCCCAATAATTTTTCACTGTGTGCATGTTGAAAATGTTATTTTCAGCTTCATTGAGATTTTAAGGTCCAGTTATATTTTTAAAATGTATTGCACTTACTCAGAGAGCTCGTATAATTACTTAGTCCACCCTGGTTCACATGTTGTAATATCTGGATGACTAATTTAACACTTTAACAATATTGGATGGAAATGGTGCCTAGTTTCAACTACCCATGTATTTTTCTTGATTGTCAGTTTTTGTTTAGCTGAAAAGGTTTAACAGGGCTCTATAACTCTATTTCCCCAAGATTGGAGAGAAAGGGATGATGAGGGACTTGGATATGGATGTTAAATAAACAATTTTTTTCTTACAACAAATCCTGGCACTCTGTTCTCACCATGTCATGGCCTGTGATGACTTCCTGTCTCCCAAGCATGACCAAATGATTAGTGGGGCTGTGTCTGTGTATCTCAACAGTAATGGGGGCTCTCTTTCCATTTGCATTGTATTGAAGTCTAAGCGCTCCATTGGTTTGTGCATTTTCAGTTTGATGAATTCATTATTCTCTACCTTCTACCCTCCCCACTTCAGATCAGAACTTTTGCCAAATGGCTGATTGGATTGCCTCTAATATTTTTCCACTGTTATCTGTATATTTAATTTCTACATAATTTTAAGAGTGTAAGGCCTTAACCATCTGTTTCAAGCATAACTTCAATATGCAATTAATGGGTTACAGGGAGACTGGGCTACTTGCAGCCATGCAAGCTGTATATGAGTCAAAAGGTACTTTTGTATGGAATCTCTTTTAACCCTTGCACCTTTTTTTACAGTATCACTCTGCTATTGGATTCAACAGGCCCCTTTAAAGTCCTTCCAGGAAATAATGATTGCTTTCAAAATGACTCCAGCAGTCCAGCTTAACATAAAAAATAGATTTGATTGGTATCACAATCCAAAAACATTCCAAAAACTGTTGGGGTACATTGGACTCTACAATGTTAATTTAAATTCCTCACCGGGGGGGGGGGGGCTACCATAAAGCCCTGGAGGAGAAAACAGGGGAGAAAGGTAAACAGAAACATAGCTGAAATACAGGGCTTGTAACAGAAAAAACAACACAGAATTTTAAGAGGTACCTATGTGAAATACTGGGCTCAAAGTAAATAATGGAAGATGTTCAATATACCCCAGAAACCTTTTAGGGGGACCCCCCCCCCCAAAGGAAGATTTCAAATTTAAAAAATCAATGGTGCGAGTTTGCACTATCAATGTGTTAACTCCTGTGTCAAGATAAAGCCAATTTGGAGAAGAATTCACCCACTAGGATAAAATTCACCCCTGCGGTCCAACAGAATCATGTAGTGCTGTGTAATGGGGTATTTTTATTTTGTACAAACAAGAATGTACAGGGGGAAATGACAAAAAACAGGGGGGGAATCTACTCAAGTGCCCTTGATGTGATATAATGATAAAAAATAGAATTTATGACACAGGCAAAATACTATTTTCCCAACCTTATTTCAAGAAGTTGGTGGGTCTAGAATTGACCCCAATTAGCTTAATTGCTCAATAGTTTCACTTTCGGCATTAATTCATTAAGGTAGAGATGGGGAAATTTTTTTGTCTGAAGTCCACATCGGCTCTGGGCAAGCATGTTCGGGCCCACATGCCCACAGTGGGTGAAGCCACCCACATTGCTGGCATGCACCCTTCCCAATTTGTCTGCCCACACACACACACCATTCTCTCTCTCTCTCTCTCTCTCACACACACACACACACACACACACACACTCACACACATACCGCCAGAGCAGTTTCCTCTTCATTGCTGCAAGCTGCTCAATAGTCAGGAATCCCCACTCCTGCAGTAGTGGTACACTGCAGACCAACTGACCCCATAAATGTTGAGGAATACATGGAGTATGAAATGGTTCAGGTTTTCTACAACTGTTTTACATATATTTCAATCAGGTGGCAGCCTGGCACAAACCCACTGGCTTAGGAGGATCCAAACCCAAGAAAATACCTGAATGATATTATAACTGGATGCTACTCATTCAACTTGTAGCATGACACTCACATGAGGGATATTATTGCTGCCAGCTCCAACCCTCTGAAGCAGCTTTTGGAGGTGTCTCGGGTGCAGTAGGGGTGAGCAGGAATCCATTCTGTCAGTGATTTCTATTACACTGGCAGGCAGAGAGCATTGGATACAACCCTAGCATCTGTGGTTGTCTTTTAAAATCTATCTAGGGATATGTTCATCTGAAGAAGATAATATAAGAGGGTTGGGTTGTGCTTTTTTAAGGAATAATGAGAGGTAACAGCAGCCCATACATGCAATGAGTAGCACAAGGATTACTTGTGAGGAAGCACCCCCACTTGGGCACCAATAAGTAGATCCACCAGCAAGATGGGTAGGGCTCCAGTTTGTACCTACTTCCAGGTGGATCTGTTATTTGTGCCTCTTTTGTGGGAAGTTTCAGCTGTTCCTCACAAATCTGTGAGGAAAGCATTATATACTTACATGTGCAACAGCCTGGCTTGCTGTTTTATCGATCTAAGCCAGGGGTCCTCAAACTATGGCCTGCGGGCCACATCCGGCCCACCGTGTCTTTTTATCCGGCCTGGCAGCCGATCATTGGTGGTATAGTGGTTGCTCGCGCGAGGAGGAGAATCTCCTTCTTGCACGACTCTTCCATAGCCGTCGGAGGAAAGCTTGCAGGATTATAATGCTGACGTCATCCTGCACGCTTTCCTTCTCCGACGGCTGCGATGGCCAGGGCTCCATTTTCCTGCTCGTCCCCGCTGCTGTTAGTGTGCTTGTTCTTCTTGCTCTTGTTACTCTTCTGGCTTGGCATCGCCAAGGGAGGAGGAGGAGGAGGAGGAGGAGGAGGAGGAGGAGGAGGAGGAGCGGGTTGCGGTGGCAGCAGGAAGCTTGAGGAGGAGGACGTGACGGTGGAGAAGGCGCTTGATGCTGCTGCTGCCACCGCCGCTGCCGCCTCTTGCTTGCTGCCGCCGCTGCTGGTGCTACCACTGCCACCAACCCCGGTTTATTGCAGCTCCATTGTCAGGCGGAGGAGCCAGCTCGCCCTCCCCCTCACGCACAATGGGCTCGTCGCGTGCACACACACACCACAGCCGCCTGGCCACGGGGAGAAGTGCAAGCCAGGGGAAAGGCGTGTCTCGCTTGTTTTGATTCTGCTTCTTTTCCCTTGGCTGCGCTCCCCTCCCTGCCCTCCTCCTCCTCCTCCTCCTCGTCTCTCACCCTGCCAGGCCCTGGTGACAGTGGAAAGCAAAGAACAAGTGAAAGGAAGGGAGGAGGAAGGCGCAGCTCAGAGGCTAGACTAGGAGCGACGGCGGCGGCAGCAGCAGGGAGGCGCTTGGGAACTGCTAAGGTTCTTTCAAAGCGTCACGATGGTGATTGTGAAAGGGGTTCCTCCAGATACGTATGTTGGGATTCATCGCCCAAGCAGGAATAAATATGGGAATAGTGCATAGGCAAAAACTCTTAAACCCCGTGATCGCTTGACACGCTCCTCATTCTCGCCGTGTGGACTTTTCTCTGTCTCCCCCCACCCTTACCTGCATACTTTTGCATGCACGGCTTGCGTTATGCTCGGGTGGGCAACTTGTGGCCTCCTTGGTGTTGTTGGACTGCAACTCCCGGCATTCTTCACCATTGACTAGGCTGGCAGGGCTGATGAGAGTTGCAGTTCAACACCCGGAGGGCCAGGAGTTGCCGAACCCAACCTTGCGCTAAAGCTTGAGAGTTTAGGACCCGAAGATGTTTGTCCAGATTAGTATGGAATTCAAAAGGGCGACCTTGTGTATGTGAGATAGACATTTCTCTCTGCACATGTGCACGCTAGAAGATACCTCTGGAATTGTATCCACGTCCAGTTGCAATGCAGAATGGGCCAGCAACCGAGGTAGGTAGGCGGGTGCAAGCCCGTAGTCAGCCTAACATTCCATCCTCCATTTAATCACTTATTAACATTATAATCATTAATTTATAATAACTTTCCATTTAAGAAAAAAAAATCACCCCTATCAAGTAAAAAAAAGGACCCAGGTCCTTTTTTTTACTTAATCCATTCGTTCATATTTTTTTCAAACTATAGTCCGCCCCCCCAACAGTCTGAGGGACAATGAACTGGCCCCCTGTTTAAAAAGCTTGAGGACCCCTGATCTAAGCAGTAGTGTTGATTTGACTGTGTTTTTATCTTGTTTGACTTTATATGTTGTTAGCTGCTGAGAACGTGGAACATATTTCCCCCCAATAAATCAATTTATTTACATTTAAATATTTCTCACCAATAAATTTACACACACACACATAAAAGAGAATTAAATAAAAAGGAAGTTGGGATAACTTTTTCACCTGTAGATCTACTCAGGACTGCTGTTTTACACAATAGATTGCAGCCCTTCTTTATATACGGATCTGTTTGTAAGGAAGGACTACATTTTCTCCCTCTCACTCATAGAACTTCCACAGTTTAAGGATGGGGGAGAAATTAGTTTGTTTCACATTTTATTGTAAACTGACCTAATTCCACTTCCCAAACTAATATGTGAAGCAGAATGCAATTGTCCTTCATTTTTCACACTTCTCTGAATTTTGTGATGTAGTTCTTGGATAAAAGAAATGCATTAAGAATGCATACACTAGGAAAAATTGCATACAACATGACATGTTTGGAGAAATACATACAAAAATGCATATGAATGTTTGTGCGGGCTTTTAACAACAACAACAACAACAAAAGCAAACTGATGTGGAAATAGAACAGAACAAACTTGTGTTTCAAAAGTCTGAAAGATGCAGAAACCCAAACTGACAGATTCATCCATCCCTATTTCCACCAGGTGATTTGCTTATAAGGAAGACCTGTAGCTTGCTGTGTGAAACCACAACCTGTAATCCACCTGCTGAGTATATCTGCTGGTGGGTAAGGAAGAACATTTCTTTCTATTTATGTTCAGGGCTCATCAGGAACACTGCAGTGCAAATAGACAACCACTTTAATGAGGTATGTATTATGCAATACATCCCCCAAACCAACATAAACACTCAGAAATTGAACCCTAATGGGGTCTGGACTGTCCCAAATATTCTCAGAGCATATCCTGTGGGAGATGGGGATGGGGGGGGAGGGAGACACAGATAGTGTAGATACACTCACAGTTTCTGCTTTTCTCTCTTGTTTATAACATGCACTCAGTTTTAGGAGTCTTGACTGAAAGCATCATAGCAAAAATCTGATTGGTATTCCACTTAACAGGCTAGATAGATAGATACATGGCCACACATACAATGTGGGAGCCTGCTTAATAAAGTTGTGATCACAGGTCCTAAACAAATAAAGCCTCAGTCTTTGCTATGGATTTTCCTGCACTCTTTAGGGATGTCAGAGAAATCCTCAACAGATTCAAAGGAGATGGGATTTCTGTGAATCTGACCTGCAGATTCTGCAGCAGACAGGCCTTTTCTGAGTTGTGCAGATCCCGTAGACTTGCGGACTAGTTTTCTTTTCTTTTTCTTTTCTTTTGGGGGCATTAGTGCAAGTGAGCATTTGCAAACAAAATTCTCATACAAAATATTCGATTCCATCAATGAGTGGACAAAGGAATGAAAGATGCCTGACAATCCATGAAACACAGACGGAACAGATTTAATAAAAACCAGGAATCCCTACTCTCAGCACTTAACACATTCTCCTGTGCAGTATGTCACACTAAAGTCCTATTCTGTAGAGCTTCTATTGTGAAGAAATTTAGTATTGTTGGAACAGCTGCTTGCTTCCTCTGTGTTAATTCCACTTCACTATTATTTTTCTCTGCCATCTATATTCCACTTTTTGCAAGTCTTCCACTTTTCAAGTTATGTCAGGAAAGGGATGTAGCTCAGTGGCAGATCATACAGGTATAATTCCAGGCCCCATGTACAATCCTCAGCATCTCCAGGTAGGGTTGAGACGGTCCCCTGTCTGAAGTCCTGGAGATCCATTGCCAGCGGTAGTTCAGCTATGCAATTTTAGACACTGGTCTAAAAGACTGAATGGTCTTACTGGGGGGGCCTTTACTTCAAATGCAAAGCATACAACGATCCCCACCACCATCATAGATAAACCCACATGAGGTAATCTCATCCTATGCATCTTTATCCGGAAGTCCCACTGGGTTCAGGATTCAATAGACTATACTCCAAAGCAAGTGCCTGCATAAAGATGACATGATATGCCTTATAAGAGATCCCTAACAGAAGTTGGAGAACAGCAATCTGGATCAGGATCAAGGGATAGGCTTTAACTTCACCTCCCTCCCAGTGATCCTGATGCAGAGATAGCTGTATTATCACTGCTAATATCAGCGGGGAAACAATGATCCGGATCAGGATCACTGGAGGTGGGCTGAGGCTTTAAACTCCTCCCCACCCCACTAGTGATCCCATATTCTGATCTGCGTGCTGAGATGAGGCAGGGCGGGGGGTAGAGTGTATGTGTATATACTAGGGACGTCGGAGAAATCTGCTATGGACTCAGATGAGTTCAAATTTCTAAGAATCTGACCCATGGATTCCACAGTGGGCCATCTTTTCCCAAGTCGCACAGATTCCATGGACTTGAGGAACGTGTTTTCCCGCCCCCTGTAATTTTACACAAATTTAGTCATAGAAAAATATGAAAAATAAAAAAAAACACCAACCAAAAATATGCATTTCCCCCATAGGCTAAAAAGTGAAAAAACATGTTTTTCAGGGATTTGCGCATTTTGGAAGTGTGAATTTGTGCAAGTGCGAATTTGTGCAAAATTTTATTCTGTCAATGAGTGGACAACAGAACAAAAGGAGCTTGACAATACATGAAACATACGTACATATATGTATGTCTGTGTGTGTGTGTGTGTGTATGTGTTTGTATATATCTGCACACGTGTGTGACCTCTGACCCACCACCTGGCACCACATGTAACCCTTGGGACCAAAATGGTTGCCCATCCCTGAAGCCACATATCAATTAATCATATTCTTCCTCAGTTCTTCTTAAATAAATTTACTTCCAATTAACTTAAAGTCAATTCCCTTTCTTAGTTTTCTTCCTCCCCCCCCCCCCAGAAAGGGGCAAAGAGGCTCTGTCTCCTGGAAATATTGTTCAGTTTGTGTGTGTGTTCAGATGCACATATAGAAAACTGTCTGGTGGCATGTTTGAATGCTTCCCATGGAAGAAGAAAACACTCCCTGGCATTGAAAAACAGCATGTCAGGAGGGGAACCCTTCTTCCTGACATGGTGGTTTTCTATGTATAAGGAGGTTTTACGTTGTTGTTAAGATTAAGGTGCATTCAAACATGCTGTTTTCCCCACACCTGCCACCTATAGTGATAGATGCAGTCCAGAAAAGGTTTACCACTTCATTCAGCTGAATGTATAAACTGCCCTTCAGGATGCTGAATTTCAAGAGTGATTGAGGGCTAGATTTGTGCAGAGGGTTTTTCTGGGGATTCAAGGTGGGTTAGATTGTCCCTTGCTGCCAATGCAAGAAAGAAAACAAAGCATCTTTTTTTGCGCCACTGATGGGCTGCCATACATAGCTGGTGCCTCTGTTTGACTTTTCGTGAGTCACAAATTGTACAAGTCTGACCTAGACCCACCCACAGCTATGGCACTTTACTTAACCAAGTATGACACCCATCTTCCCATTTTCTCCCAAGTGCAAACTGTTCTAGTAAATTTTGTAGCTGTAATTTTTGTGCCCATGAGCTGACTTGTGAGTGCTTGTTCTTCATGCGTGGTTATACAGATCAAGACAGAACCGTGCTGTGTGCCAAGGTTTCTGCTTGCCAAAGTGCAAGCATGACATTTTATGAAGTTAGCTGCCCTGACAGGTAAAATGGGAAGGTTTAGCATTTTGTACCGTGTTGGCTCTACACAAAAAGAAACATTTATTAAATTCAGGTAATGTCCTGTATTGGACCAAGTTGTTGAAATTAAAATCACGAATGAAGCTGGTACTGGAAACAGAACCTATCTTTCTTTAAGCCAAGATGAAAAATTGTCTAGATATGCACAATTTATTATGCACCGTCCAAGCCAAATGCCAACCACCAAAAAATGGCCTGGTTCTAGGGTGCCTAAAGGATTCATATCACCCTGCCCAGCCCACTCATACGTTCTGGTGGAGAGGCCCTTCTCTTCATCCCCACATGGGTGGATGCTAGCTTAGTTGGAATGTGTGAGGGGTTTTTTCTTTTCTTTTTAAAAATATTTTATTTACTTTTCAAAACAAATTATAACAAAATATAACAAAATACAAAAATATCACAAAAATATAACCTAAACAACATAAAATAAATCATAAAGTGCACCCCCCACCCTCCAAGGGACCAATTAATATACTTCATATAAGTATATTAATATAACAATGGGGCTTTTCTGTGGCTGCACCCCAGTTGTTGAAGTCTCTCCCACGGGAGGTTCATTTCCACACCCACACCTCTCTTTTTAGCTTCTGCCACCTGGTTGGGACAATTTTGTTCACACTGGCTATTAAACTTGGTGTTTTCAGTCTCTGATGTTTTAATTATCTGCCATGCTGTCTCTGTTTTGTGTGTTCTTTAAATTGTTGATTATTGGTTTATTGTTCTTTTGAATGTTAGCTGCCTTGAGTGCTACTGTGATAAGTGGAAATGCAGTATATAAATTATATAATAAATAAATAAATAAATAAATAAAGGTAGCCTACCAGGATAAACCTATTTCATAGAATCATGGAAAAGTAGAGTTGGAAGGGGCCTACAAGGCCATCGAGTCCAACCCCCTGCTCAATGCAGGAATCCAGGTCAAAGCATCCCTGACAGATGGCTGTCCAGCTGCACCTTGAATGCCTCCAGAGTGGGAGAGCCCACCACCTCCCTAGGTAGTTGGTTCCATTGTCTTATTGCTCTGACAGTCAGGAAATTTTTCCTGATGTTTAGATAGAATCTAGGTTCCTGTAACTTGAGCCCATTATTCCATGTCCTGCAAACTGGGATGATCGAGAAGAGATCCCGGCCCTCCTCTGTGTGACAATCCTTCAAGTACTGGAAGAGTGCGATCATATCTCCCCTCAGTCTCCTCTTCTGAAGGCTAAACATGCCCAGTTCTTTCAGTCTCTCCTCATAGGGCCTTGTTTCCAGTCCCTTTATCATCCTTGTTGCCCTCCTCTGAACCCTCTCCAGTTTGTCTACGACATCTTTCTTAAAGTGTGGTGCCCAGAACTGGACGCAGTACTCAAGATGAGGCCTAACCAGTGCCGAGTAAAGGGGAATTATCACTTCACGCGATTTGGAAGCTATACTTCTATTAATGCAGCCCAAAATAGCATTTACCTTCTTTGCAGCCACATCGCATTGCTGGCTCATATTCAGTTTGTGATCTACCACAATTCCAAGATCCTTCTCACTTGTGGTATTGTTGAGCCAAGTGTCCCCCATTCTGTAACTCTGCATTTGGTTTCCTTTCCCTAGATGCAACACTTGGCATTTATCCCTATTAAATTTCATTCTGTTGTTTTCGGCCCAGCGCTCCAGCCTATCGAGGTCGCTTTGAATTTTGTTTCTGTCTTCCAGAGTATTAGCTATTCCACCCAACTTTGTGTCATCTACAAATTTGATAAGCATTCCCTGTACCTCCTCATCCAAGTCATTAATAAAAATGTTGAAGAGCACTGGGCCCAGGATCGAGCCCTGTGGTACCCCGCTCGTTACCTCTCCCCAGTTTGAGAAGGAACCATTGATAAGCACTCTTTGAGTCTGATTCTGTAGCCAATTGTGGATCCACCTGATAGTTGTTCCATCTAGCCCACTTTTAGCTAGCTTGCTAATCAGGATATCATGAGGCTCTTTGTCGAAAGCTTTGCTGAAGTCCAGATATATTATGTCCACAGTATTCCCATAGTCCACATGGGAGGTTACCCAATCAAAAAATGAGATCAGATTAGTCTGGCAGGATTTGTTCTTGACAAATCCATGCTGGCTTCTAGTAATCACTGCATTGTTTTCAAGGTGCTTGCAGACTGACTTTTTTATAATCTGCTCCAAACTTTTCCCAGGGATTGATGTCAGACTGACTGGCCTATAGTTCCCAGGTTCCTCCTTCTTGCCCTTTTTGAAGATGGGAACTACATTTGCCCTCCTCCAGTCATCTGGCACTTCACCTGTCCTCCATGATTTCTCAAAGATAATAGACAGTGGTTCTGAGAGTTCTACTGCCAGTTCCTTTATTACTCTAGGATGCAGCTCATCAGGCCCTGGAGATTTAAACTCGTTCAGAGTAATCAGGTGCTCCTTGACCATTTACCTATCAATCTCAAGCTGCAATCCTGCCCCTTCAGTCTGCACTTCAGGTTTGCCAGGGGGGTCATAGACCCTTTTTGGGGAGAAGACCAAGCCGAAGTAGGAATTGAACATTTCTGCCTTTTCTTTGTCTTCTGTTATCAATTTGCCATCCTCATTGTGTAGTTGAACCACCATTTCTTTCCTCTGTCTTTTACTATGCATGTATCTGAAGAAAGCTTTCTTGTTGTTTTTAGCATCCCTCGCTAACCTTAGCTCATTCTCAGCTTTAGCCTTCCTGACACTATTCCTGTAGTTCTGTGCTACCTGCCTGTACTCTTCTCTTGTAGCCTGTCCTTCCTCCCACTTCCTATATGTGTCCTTTTTTGTTTTCAGGTCATCTTTGAGTTTGTTGTGAAGCCACATTGGCTTCTTCTGTTGCCCTCTGCCTTTTTTCCTTGTGGGAAGTGTTTGCAATTGTGCCTTTAAAATTTCCTTTTTTAAAAACTCCCACCCATCCTGGGCTCCTTTTCTCATTAGAGTCGCTTGCCATGGGACCTTACTTATCATTGTTCTGAGCTTGTTAAAATTGGCTTTCCTAAAATCCAGGGTACGTGTTTGGCTACACTCAGCTTTTGCTTCCCTTAGAATCAAGAACTCAAGTATAACATGGTCACTTTCCCCCAGAGTTCCCGAAACTGCCACTTTATCCACTAACTCATCTCTGTTGGTTAGAATCAGGTCAAGGATAGCCGATCCTCTAGTTCCTTCCTCCACTTTCTGTAGGAGGAAGTTATCAGCAGCACAACTCAGGAATTTCTTGGAGGGACCATGTTTGGCTGAATAAGTCTCCCAACAGATATCAGGGAAATTGAAGTCCCCCATTACTACCACATCATGCCTCCTTGAAACAATGGCAATTTGCTTTTCAAAAGTTTCATCCTCGTCTTCTCCTTGATTGGGTGGTTGGTAGTAGACTCCAACCACCATGTTTGTTTTATTCTTTGCCCCCTTTATTTTAACCCAGATGCTCTCAATGGGGCTGCCAAGCTCCTCTTCCTGTATCTCTGTGCAGTCAGAGATACGTATCTTTAACATACAGCGCAACTCCACCTCCCTTTCTGTTGCTTCTGTTCCTTTTGAACAAGTTATACCCTTCAATTGCTGTATTCCAGCCATGGGAGCCATCCCACCAGGTTTCAGTTATCCCTATCAAGTCGTATTTGCCCTCATGTATCAAGAGTTCAAGTTCGTTCTGTTTGTTGCCCATACTCTGGGCATTAGTATAGAGACATCGAAGACTATGTGCTTTATAGTCCGACTTTCCCCCTACATTTTGTGGTAGACTCTGCCTCTCTGGGACTTCAGAAACCTGTTTGTCTGTCAAGAAGCTGCAAGCCACAATACTTGACAGGTGAGCTGCATTCGGCTTAATGGTTCTAGATAATCAGAACACATTTCAAATCTCCCAAAAGGGAAGAAAAGGGGGGCAAAGAAAGGAACATAAAAACTGTAATGCACAAGATGTTGATTTCAAATGCCAGCCTAACATGCAGGAGATAAAGATATCAGGGATGTTTAGATGCCATATTGCTGGGCAATATAATCTTGTACAGTTATACAATAATCATTATTGCCTTGTTCAGTTCATACAACACACACACACAAACTAGTACTACTGCATTTCCTTGTATCTCCCTGAAAATCTCACCTGGAGGGACTGCTTGAGACAGCTACTACTTCACTTTATCCAAGGTTGAATCAGGACAGGATCGCATCCTATCTACTTGAGTTTTTAAAGTGGTATTTTCTGTCCAACTCTGTGGAAAATAAAATGCTAAGAATTATTTATGGGTTTTTAATCTGGAAGTATCCATTACCAACAAGATCTAAAAAAAACACTTCTCAGGAGTTTAATATGTAGGTATTCTTTTAGCATTATGATTTTAAAACATCAGGTTAAGTCCTTCACTAGAGCATATTTAATACATACAGCAAGATGCATACAAAATTCTTGTCCTTTTCTATTTCAATATAAAGATAATATACTGGACCAATATTCCATTTAAATCCCAGTAGGTAGGGTACAATAAAAATTAATATGTAACCAGGACTGAACCAAAACAGGGATGCATGCTTCCCAAAACACTTCACCCCCTATAAAATGTACACAGACACATACTGTGTGTGTGTCGATATAGATATATACAATCTATATATAAAAACAATCTATATATACACACACTCATATACTGGTCTGGTGATTATTTTGATGGGTTTATGAAATGTGGTGAAAATGTTAACCCATTCAGAGTGAAGCATTGCTCTCATTCTAATTTTGCTTTGTGACATCATCAACTAATTGACTACATGATAATTTGATATCATACCATTTGCCTATATAAATGCTGATTGGCTGGAGATACCTCAGGAAGACAACAGTTTAAAAAAAAATTGGACTAAAGTAGCTGCAAAGAGGCAGTGAATACAGTGCAAATGAAAAGGTTTTTTGTTTAAATGGTCTCAAGACTACCCATCCCTTTTAGGCCCAAACTTTTTCCTTGCTGAAAATTTGACCCAGACAATTAATGTGCCATCAATAACTCTGCAATTTTTGGAGCCAACAAAATGGTCCCAATCCCTCAACCATAGCAAATCATAGGATCATACATTCCCTACTCCAGCACCTACCCGCTTTAGTGCAAATTTCCTCTCCCCCTTCCCTTCAGCCTTAATGAAGATTGCCAATTCTTGAATGAAAGAATTCTGGTACCTGGCCAGGACTGGAAGGGAAAGCATTCTAAATCATGAGTTGGAACATATAGCCCAGTGGGTTTCAGCAGGCCCAAAAGTGGAACCTAGCAGTTGTGGTGGAGTGGGTAGGTAACAGGCAGAGCTCAAGACAAAAGTTGTCTATTCATCTAAAAGGTGTACGCCTTAAAAAACAAAACAAAAACAAAAACAAGGATGAAGGAAGATGACCTTGCATCCTTGCTTTTCCAGCAACTGGACTGAAAGCAATCAAACCAGCCAGGTCTTTTTTCTTTTTTCCTGATCAGCTGTCAACCTTAGCCTTAGAAGTCTTTTAAGGCATGTATTGGCCCTAGCATTAACTTACATACCCTCCACGATTTCACAGATGAAGAAGGGAAACTCTTGGGTATTTGTAAAATCCACCCTACCATTCTCACACTAAGGACCATTGCTTCAGGAACACAAATACACACACTCACACCTCATTTTTAAAGGCTGTTCATCACCAGCTGCTCATGTACCCTTTAAAAGCCTATTCTGCACTAGGTTTTAAAGCAGGAAGTGTTAGTAAACACACCATAACAGTTTTTGTAGAGCAGGGGTAGGCAACTGCAGGAGGTCCAGGGGGCATTTTTGCCCCCTGAACCCCTCTCCCCCGCAAGCCACACTCCACAAGGCACCGCACAGTCCATGGGGCACCCTAGAATATATATTTTTCACAAAATCCCCCCAAATCGGTGGTTTGCTGCAAACCACTCTGCAGCAGCACTATGAGCACTACAAGGTTTAAATTTAGCTTGCAAACCAGATAAATTTAACCGTTTTAGCATTCTGTAGCACTAAAACCTGCTACTTTTTCCTTCCAAAAATATATATTTTCTCTGCTGCTGAATTTGGCAGCATGATGGGGGCCACATGTGTTCCTTGGGCCGCGTGCTGCCCTCCCCGATGTAGAAATTTCACTTCTAGAAACATGGGGGTGGAGGCTGAACAGGGGCAATGACTAACCAGGCACATGTTCTATAGTAGGGGTAGGCAATGTGTGGTCTTCCACATGTTTTGGCCTACAGCTCCCATCAGTCCTATCCAGCATAGCCAATGGTGAGGCATGATGGGAGTTGCAGTCCAACAACATCTGGAGGGCCACACGTTCCCCATGCCTGTCCTAGAAAATTGGTAAAATTGGTAAATTTACCCTCTGATAAATAGAGACTGTTGGGATTGTATTTGGTTAACACGCTAATCTGAATTTGCTATTAACTAGGATTTGAGAGAAGGAAGCTTTTCCCTTGTATTGAGAGAGCCATAGATACTTTTCTCTCCATGCCAGACGAGACCACACATAGGAAACTGCTTTATACTGAGTAAGAGTATTGATCCATCTAGCTCAGTATTTACACTGACTGGCAACGATTCTCTCGGTTAAGACAGGAATCTTTCCCAGGCCTACCTGGTGATTGAACCTCGGATCTTCTGAGTGCAAGGTATGCGCTCTACTATTGAGCTATAGCTATTCCCCAAAGCAGCAGGAGCACTGAAAATGACATTCTATGGGTTGTACTAGGATGGCTCTTTCTATAAATGGCAACCACCTACCCACCATTTCCTGTTTATGTTCTTTACTAAACTGAGATTCCAAATTAATTCTCAGGTTTTGAACATTCCTGCCCTGTAGGGACAATTGTTATCTTCAGGTTACATTTTATGTTTGCATTCTGCATGTTATTAACAGTGCCTTAGAAAGAGGCTATAAATCTGACATGTACCATCCTAAATAGGTTTCCCCATTTCTTAGGAGTATTTGTGAAGGTGTTTGCCAGTGGAGAAAAGACATGCAGCTCTAAAACTATTGGTTAATAGCTTTCTATGCACCCACAAATAGAGCATGATGGCTAATTTGATGTAAGACTAGAGAGCAGAGATTCTTGTATAGTTTAACTTTTATTCATTTATTAGCCTGCCGTGATCTCCTCAGAGGCTAGGTAAACATAAATGAATGTGGCCACCTTTCAAGCAAAACAATACAACCCACCCAAAAACAGTATTAGTCATTTGTAACTAAAGAGCAGGACTAAACGTTGTACTCAATAAGGGGCTACTGACAAAAATAGCAAAATTGTCAAATTCTCCCCTCTCCACAACCCCAGCCAACATTCCTGTAAATGTTAGGTACACACCCATTTTGCAACCTTACAGTGCACATTTCCATGCCAACCAATGATGTAGAGTGGGAGCAGGGAAACACACGATGATGTCATGACACAAGGAACTATGCCTAAATTGGTTTTTTGAGGGGTACACCCCTCATCAGCAGCATGAATGGTAAAGTCCAGAATTCTACCACCTCAATCTACCACTTCATTTTGTATGATGTATAAAACAGTTTTAACATATCAGACAGCAGAAGAACAGAAAGCATGAGACATTTGTAATTCCTATTCCCTCCACCATCTCCACTCCTCTGCTGACTATCTTGGTATTATTCACAATCTTTGCAACTGTAAATGCTAAACACCAGTGAGAACAACCCTGGCATTGTTATATCAGCCTTCCCCAACCTAGTGCACTCCAGCATGGCTGGGGATTATGGGAGTTGTAGTCCAACATATCTGGAGGGCACCAGGTTGGGGAAGGCTGGTTTATGGAGTCACTTATTCTGGCATGAAAAAACAGTAAATTAAGAGCCTCTGACTCCCTCACGGCCCACAGAATCTCTTTTAACTCACTTCCAACTCACTAAACTTGAAGCCCAATTCATATGCTTCCAACGCAGTATGATAATGTTACTTTTGTCTTGAAAAATAACCAATTGCATCATCCTGGGTGTTCATCCCCCTCTCGATTTTAAGTCTTGAAGATTTGTCAGTCATTACCATGAAAAACTATAAGAAGTTACATTATTTGCTAGTGAAGCAAGTACAAAATGATTGTGTACTATTGCTATTTCAATATGAGATTACTAGTATACTGTAAGTGTTACGTTGTTCTTTCTCCTCCATTCTATGTACAGTTGTTTGTATTACAATCTAAGCTTCCCAAAAATGCATAATAAAGCTTCTTATCACAGGTTTTTAATGCCTCTAATAATACTGTAATTCTGTGTGACTTAGTGCTCAGAATGATCTAGCAGGATTTTTCTCTAGATATTTAAAAGGATTGTAATGTGTGCAGAGGTATCACAGTGATTAAATTTGCAGGACACTTATGAAAATAGTGGTAAGAAGTGATGTCTAATTAATACATATACACATTGTACAGCTCAACTATCACGCAAAAAATAGGAATACCAAAATGAGACCCTTAATTTCCATTGGAAATGTTAAATTTTTTTTTTTTAAAGATTAGTTTCCCTGCAACAGTCTTTATGAGGTGACTTTAAGAAACAACAGGAAATATTTGAGGCATGTGACAATTGCACAGCTAAGTCAAAGCAATTAATAAAAAGCTAATTATGATACCATTTTATCATCTGAAATTGGGGAAGCTGTTGCAGATTTTATAAGAATAAATCATTACTTACTACCCTTAGCTGTGGGGTAGTCTGAGAAAAAGATACAATAATACCTCAGATTGCGAGTAACCCAGTTACGAGTTTAGCTTCTTGTAAGAGGAGGAAATTTTTAGCATAAATTTAAATTTGAAAGACGAGCAAGTCTCTCAACAGGAGCAGCTGCCGCATGTGGCTCCTGTTGTGAGACTTGCTCGTCTTTCAAATTTAAATTTATGCTAGAAACCTCCCACTACTTTGCTGAGCCAGCAGGGAGCCCCGTGGAGGCGGTGTTCTTAAAACAGTTTAGATAGAAAGAAAAAGAAAAAGGAGTCAGGGTTTGATTCTGCTGCTGGAGAATGGGTTTTTTGTTTTGTTTGTTTTCAGATCAGGTTAGGCTAAACTCCCTAGCATCACTTTTGTTTCTGGGGACAGGGGTGGTGGCTTATTTCTGAGTGGACAGATAAAGTGTTGCTTGTAATAACTTCATTTTAAAAAACAAAACAGAAAACACATATCACTCTGTGACTTAAAGGCAAGATCTCACTCCAAGCCAACAACAGGGAAGATCGGAACCACAGAAATGCAAGGGGGAAGTTAGTCCTTTCCGATGGATTAGGCTCCCTGCAGGAGGAGCCTCCCGGCGGCCACAAGCAAAACACGCCTTTCCCTCCGTCCTTCGCGCACTCTCTCTCTCTAGCCCGGCGCTGGGATGCTCATGGTGCTGCCGCCGCCGCTGCTTTCTCTTCACTTCCTTTGCTAGTGGTTGGCTCCATTACCCATCTGGTGATTCAAGAGAATCAGCAGTGACAGCGGCATCCCAAACCCCTTCCTCCAAGGCGAGGCAGAACGAATCGTTTGAGTTGCCATTATTTCTTATGGGGAAATTTGCTTTGATATACAAGTGTTTTGGATTACAAGCATGGTTCCGGAACGAATTATGCTCGCAATCCAAGGTATTACTGTAGTTTTCTTCAACTAAAATGTGATCCTTTAAAATCTACCATGTAAGGGTTGTAAGTTGTACCATAATGCTACCAAAACGTATAAGAGGAGTTGTTGTTCCACTTGTTGTTCCATTAGTGGTTGCATGTTATGCTAGTGCTTCAACACGTGCTAGCAGAACAGCTAGCACCACAACTAGCAGAAGCAACTCTTAGCATAGTGAAGTTGTAATGAATTGTGAGAGCACTTGCACAATGGCTTGCATACATGAGTCAAAGTATTAGATCTGACACTTGCACAAGGATAAAAATGGGGTTTCTGCAAACCATAGAAGCTTTGCACTAGCAGAATGACATCTTAAATGCATCCCTGAGGCTGCAACCTTGAATATACGTACAGTGCAATCCTATACAGGCAGTCCCCCAGTTACGAATGTCCAACTTAAGGACAACTCGTACTTACAAACAGACCACCAAGCCTCCAGCGAGCGCCAGCTGAGGAGCTCGCGGGACTACCTGGTTCCCCAGCTCTGTGTCACTTACGTTGAGTATAGCATAGTTGTAAAGGACCAGGACCAGTCCTCTGCGTGGGTTCAGGGTAGAAAGGGTTAACCAGAGTGGAGAAAACCCTTCCTACACAGCTTTCCAGCACTTAAAATGAAGCTACGACTGAAATTGGTGAGGAAACAGAGAATGAATGAATAAACAGAACGTGTTAACAAGGCACACGCGCCCTTCATTCAAGCTTTGTGCAATTGAACAGAGCCAATACAGCAGAAGCGTTACCTTAAATGACCCTAGTTCTTAGAAAGCCACGCCTGTCAGCGGCCGAGAGAACTCCACTTATTTCACCGGGAGCTTCCCGGGGTTGGAACCTGAGTCCGGACCGGAGCCCTGGACGTCTGCGCGGCCTTCTGCCCATGACCAACAACCCCTATAGCCAGGGTCCCTTTCTTTTTACCCCTCTCTCCTCCCCCTTGGCTCCCCCCTCCCCTCCGGTTGTCTGGGAGAACGCTCTTTTTGTTGATTCCAAGGGCTTTCCTGGGTGCTTGACAGTACTTGGCAGCTCTTTGAGACTACCAAGTATCCTGGCACCCTTCTTGGTGTTCTGCAGCTCATTTGGCTGCCCAGGGGGGAAGTTGCTGGGGGATATGTAGATGGGATTCGGTTGATGCAAATGGCTATTTTTGGGATTGAGTTGTTCCTGCCCTAGGCAGAAGCCTGGACAGCCGTGTAGGGGAGTTTCTCTCCACATCCCCCATTGGGAAGATGGGATTGGGGCTTTTGGACACCCCAATCCCCATCTGTTCTCTTCATGAGAGAAAGCCCTGGATAGCCCATCAGCAAGGATGTTTGCTTTGCCCTTGATGTGTTCAACCAAAAAATCAAAATCTTGCAAAGCAAGGCTCCACCGCAAGAGCTTTTGGTTGGAGCCCTTCACACGGCTGAGCCAGCACAGGGGGGAATGATCGGTCTGCAGCTTGAATGGCCGCCCCCAGAGATAGGGTCTAAGCTTGGTGATTGCCCATACTACCGCAAGACATTCCTTCTCTACGGTGGCTAGGCTGCGTTCTCAGGGCAGGAGCTTTTTACTGAGGTAAGCAATGGGTCGCAACCCCTGCCCCTCATGCTCCTGCAGGATGGCAGGCCCCCATCCCTTCCTCGGAGGTATCAGTCTGCAGGACAAAGGGGGAATCAAAATCAGGTGCTGGGGGCTGCTATGAGGCAGGCTTTTAACCCTTCGAAAGCAACCTGGCAAGCGTCTGACTACTGAACCTTGAGTGGCTGCCGTTTTTTACACAGATCAGTGAGGGGGGCTGCTAGCTGGCTGAAGTGGGGCACAAACTTACGATAGCAGCCAGATAACCCGAGGAACGCCTGTACTTGTTTCTTGGTTTGGGGACAGGGCCACTTCTTTACCGATTCAATCTTTGCTTCGAGGGGCTTGATGTTACCGCCCCCTACCCTGTGTCCTAGGTACTCTACTTCCCCCAACCCCACCTGACATTTCTTTGCCTTGACTGTTAGTCTGGCTTTGTGAATCTTTTGAAATACTTGGCGGACGTGTTCCAGGTGTTGCTCCCATGTGGGGCTAAAAATGGCGATGTCATCTAAGTATGCACACGCAAACTCCCCCAACCCATTTAGGAGCCCACTGACCAGTCTCTGGAAGGTCGCTGGACCGTTCTGGACCCCAAATGGCAGGGCAGTGAACTGGAATAACCCCAGGTGGGTGACAAAAGCGGATTTCAGGGCGGCATCGGAATCTAAGGGGACTTGCCAGTACCCTTTGGTCAGATCTAGGGTGGTGATGTACTTAGCCCTCCCCAACCGTTCTAACAGGACATCCATGTTTGGGATGGGGGATGGGTCGGGGACAGTCACTCGGTTGAACTTCCTATAGTCTACACAGAAGCGCACACACACCCCATCCTTTTTGGCCACTAGCACAATTAGGGATGACCAAGGACTGGAGCTAGGTTCAATGATCCCTAGCTCCAACATGGCTTGCACTTCCTGGGCAATGGCTTGGGCATGGGGCCCCACCGCACCATAGGGGAGAGACTGAATGGGGGGCTGTCCCCTGTGAGGATGGAGTGCTGGACCAGGGAGGTTCGACCACGGCAATCTGAAAACATGAACTGGAAGTCTTCTAGCAACTCTCGCATTTGAGCCCGCTGCTCCCTCGAGAGTGACGGGGACAGTTCAATCTCGTCTAACCCTCCCCCTTGTCCCCGTTCCCCTAGCAGGTCTCCTTCCACCAAGCCCTCTTCTGCACATGCGTGTACACTCATGACACTGGGTGTCCGTTCGTAGTACAGTTTCAGGGTATTTACATGATACATTTTGTGGCGATTCGGATGTTCAGGGAAGACAACTCTGTAATTGACCTCCCCCACCCTTTCCACCACCACCCCGGCCCTTCCCATTTCAGACACAGTTTATCTGTTTTGATGGGTTTTAGCACCAACACTTGTTCCCCAACCTCAAAAGTCCGTGGTACTGCAGTCTGGTTGTACCACTCACTCTGTTTCTCTTGAGCTTCCTTGAGGTGTTCCTGGGCAGCCTACCAGACCTCTCGGAGAGTGTTCTGCAGCCGCTGCATGAAGGCGTGCACAGGCTGAGGGGTAACAGCCACATCCCCCTCCCACTCCGCCCATAGCAGTGCCAGGGGTCCTCGCAGTTCTCGCCCAAACATGAGTTCATTTGGCGAGAAACCCAAGCTCTCTTGCGGGACATCCCAGTACACGAACAACAAGTAGGGGAGCGCTTGGTCCCAGTCTCCGGGATGCTGAGTGGCATAAGCCCGGATCATTTTCCCCAGTGTCTGATTGAACCGTTCAAGCAGCCCATTAGACTTGTGATGATAGGGCACGGATGTCAGGTGTGCAATGCCGCCCAGCTCCCACATTTTTTGGAACAGCTTGGACACAAATCCCATGCCACAGTCCGAGACCACCGTTTGGGGCATTCCTAGGCAGGCAAAGAGAGAGAGCAGAGTCTTAGCTAGGCTACTGGCGGAGATGGAAGACAGGGCGAAAGCCTCAGCATAATGCGTTGCAAAGTCAACGACAGTCAAAATGAATCTCTTCCCTGTCCTCGTGGGGGGGGTTCAGGGGGCCAAGAATGTCCATCCCCACCCACTCAAACTGAGTGCCGACCACTGGGAGGGGCTGCAGCAAGGCTTTGGGGTGATCTCGGTTATGCCCTACCCGTTGGCAAACATCGCAGGACCAGCAGTAGCTCCGAACCTCATTAGCCACCATTGGCCAATAGAACTCTTCTGTAACTCTGGCCAATGTCCGCTTCTATCCCAAGTGCCCCCCCCACGCAACATCATGGGCAAGCTGGAGCACCACAGCTCGGTAAGTTTAAGGCACCACTAGTTGCCGCTTCTTCTGGTCTTGCCTACCTCCCCGCCTAGGCATGAACTCACGATACAGGGTTCCATCGTCCCAGAGGAATTGCACTGTCAGGGCAGCCCGGACTGGCAACTGGCCCGGGGCTGCCTCGTCATGACAGCCTTGCAGGGAGGGGTCATCCCGCTGTGCCACTTGGAAGGTGGGGTTGACCCGGAGGTTCACAAGGACCAATGCAGGTTCCTCCGCTGAGGCTTGGGGCGAGTCACCAGTCTCTGGGCAAGCGGGGGGCAAGGGATGATTGTGCCCTGGAGAGGGGTCAGGGGGGTATCTGCCTCTGCCTGCTTGGTCTGGCTGCAGGTCATTATGCCCATTTTAGCCACTCAGTAGGCTAAGTCATTGCCTATAATGATCCCCCATTCCTTTTGGCCATGCACTGTTACATCCATCTCCCCTTCCCACCCTTGATACTTCACCAAGACTCTGGCAAGGGGCACCTCTATGTCAGGGGAGTTGTAAGGTTTAATGACACAGGTCTCCCCCTGTAGAAACTGAGAGTCTCCTACACTTCCCCGGGGTAAAGCAGTCACATCCACCCGTGTCCCGATACCCCACATAGGGAACATTATTAACACAGATGGACTCACAGAACTTGTTCTGGCTCCAGCGCATCTGCTCCGGGGACACGATCCGCAGGAGCGAGGCTTGGGGAATGGTCCCCGATGAGTTGGCCTGGGCATGGCGATGATTCTGGGCTGGATCATCTGAGTCCTCCCCCTGCAAGGAGGCGGACTGCTCCTGTTCAGCACCATCTTCAGAATGAGCTGGGGTGGGAGCCACAACTCGACCCACCTTGGCTGATAGCCCCCGCGATTCTTTCTTTTTGCCTTGCAGTTTGGGGCAGTTTTTGGAAATTCCGTCCCTAAGGGGGTGAAAAAGGGGGGAAATCGCCCCACTCTCATATCTCCTATGTGCAAAACAACAGGGGAGCAGTTATGCAAATTGGCCTCACCTCATAATTGCTGCAGGAGCCAATAGGAGCAGTTATGCAAATAGCCCATATGACACTTAGAATGTTCATATGAATTCCTGCAGGGGCCAATAGGAATGGGTATGCAAATCTCCCCTAGGCCATTTAGAATGTTCTCTAAGGGGGTGAAAAGGGAGGGAAACTTTTTAAATGACTGACTGACTGAATGACTGTTCACAGAAATGTGATTGAGGCTACAGTGCTAACCAGTTCTGGCCAGGGGGAATCGGTGTTCATACCATGAATACCTCTTATTCCATCAGAATATCCGTTTGAATTCAAAAGACTCCAGTTCCCCCTAAAGGTTTGTTTCACCATGACCATCAACAAGTCGCAGGGGCAGACTTTGAAGGTAGTGGAGCTTGACCTAAGGGAAGACTGCTTCTCACATGGGCAGTTTTACGTGGCCTGTTCCAGAGTGAGCTCACCTAACTCTCTGGTCATCCTAGCACCTGAAGGGAGAACCACTAATGTAGTTTACAAAGAAGTATTGAAATAGGGTTTTTTTGTAGGTTGCAGATGCCAAATTTTTAAGTTTTGGTCTGTCTTATTGTCTGTTTATAATTCCAACACGAAAAAATTCATGGTCGCATATGAATGGAACAACTATCTTTGTTTTGTTGCCAATACACCCCGACTAACGTCTGTAATAAACATTGCTAATTACGTTAAGACATCAACCTGTAAATTATACTTCATACAGTTTGGACAAAAAAATCATGTTTCTTTTAAAAACAATTGTACCGAATCCTAAAATCCACGCGAGCGAAGCCACTGGGCAACAGCTAGTATATATATAAAACTATAGAAGAAGACGAAGAAACGAAGAAATGTTTGCCTCAGCTAGTGTTTGCTAAGCAGCAAGAGAGAGGAACCTTGAACACAGCCAGTCGCGATGATGGTCGAAGAGGAACTGAGGGTTTGGGCAGGAGCCCCGCTAGAGGGCATGCATGGGGGAGGGGGGAGGGGCTCCAACCAAAAATTGTCCTCAACGATGGAACTTTCCCGAACTTTCCGCGCAGGTACACAGAGCCCATGTGTGTGATGCACAGAGAACACGAAGAAGAACCATATGTACCTGTTCCGACAGACGTACAAATTCAACTTAAAAGACAGACTTATGAATGGATCTCATTCGTAACCAGGGGACTGCCTGTACATGTCTACTCTGAAGTAAGCCCCATTGAGTTCAATGGGGCTTACTTCTGAGTAGACATGCATAAGACTGCATTGATATTAGGAAGTCCCTCTAAATTTGGTGAGATATTACATGTTCAGTTATTTTAGTATTCCTAGCCAAAAACATTTTTTTTACTGCTCAACACATCTCCTTCATGTTCTCTCTCAACTTTTAATTTTTAATTAAATTTAAAGAAACATTCAAAATCAATGCATAACAATTCATATAAATGACCTGCATTTACAGATAGATGTAGTTTAGTTTTCCAAGAATTAATAAAAATCTGTGTTTATATAGATGCTGAAAAATTACTACTTTATGTAAAACCAATATGCATATTCAGCAATACAGTGTCTCAGCAACCAAAGGATAAAGGAAAACAAAGCCAAATACAACAGGACAGAGCTTTTACATCCCCATGGAAATGTTCAACTTTAACTTCACCTGACATTTTTTCTACATCGATGCTGACAAAAAAAGATAGAGAGTTCTGATCCCCACATATGATCAAAACATAAAAAGATAAGTCAAGAAACTCATACAACCCTTTTATTCACTGGGGAAATGAGCTTTTTCATATAAGAATTGTTTTTACTTTGAAATGGAAATATCATAATCTAAAAATGCTATGTTTTAGAATACAATTCATTCTAGCATACCTAAATACATAGCAAATCCATTTATATATTCCAATGGAACAGTCTGTTCTTGGAAATCAATATCCATTATCATTTTATTCAGAGCCAATAGTATTGAAAAATATCTCAGAACTATATTTGGACTGATCTCCACACAACTCTTCTAATAATCCCAGTGGAGGAATAGCTGCAGGATGACAACCGTAAACAAAATGCTTATGTATTGCTATTTTCTTAATTTTCCTTGGATTGATGTAAATGTACAAAACAAACAAACATGCTTACATATTTACTTACAAAATATGTGTAAAGGATTTTTGCATGCTTCCTCCTAGTTCAAAATCTCTTTCATATCATCCACATCTAAATGATGGCAAATTTAGTATAAGGAATGTGGACAGAAAAGGACAGCATACTGATGTGTGAAATTCGGTCTCAGAATCTTACTTACAATACAATACAAGAAGAAGAAGAAAGAAGAAGAAGAAGAAGAAGAAGAAGAAGAAGAAGAAGAAGAAGAAGAAGAAGAAAAGAAGAAGAATCAAGTGACTTTTCCTAACTATCAGTTCAGTGTATTTAGGCAGAGTGTGGGGTCCTGCACAAATTTCATGTCAAAAAAATGTTATGGGTCATACCAGCAGTTTTCTTTTGCCAATCACTGCAAGCCCTCAGAAGCTTATCAGGGTTTGCTCAATGAGATCAGTGGGGGCAGACAACATTCCCTCAAAGACACACTGCTCACCACTTCTTACAATGCCCAGCTTCATAGAATAGAATCATAGAAAAGTAGAGTTGGAAGGGGCCTACAAGGCCATCGAGTCCAACCCCCTGCTCAATGCAGGAATCCAGGTCAAAGCATCTCTGACAGATGTCTGTCCAGCCGCACCTTGAATGCCTCCAGACTGGGAGAGCCCACCACCTCCCTAGGTAGTTGATTCCACTGTCTTATTGCTCTGACAGTCAGGAAATTTTTCCTGATGTTTAGGTGGAATCTAGGTTCCTGTAACTTGAGCCCATTATTCCGTGTCCTGCAAACTGGGATGAACGAGAAGAGATCTTTGCCCTCCTCTGTGTGACATCCCTTCAAATACTGGAAGAGTGCGATCATATCTCCCCTCAGTCTCCTCTTCTGAAGGCTAAACATGCCCAGTTCTTTCAGTCTCTCCTCATAGGGCCTTGTTTCCAGTCCCTTTATCATCCTTGTTGCCCTCCTCTGAACCCTCTCCAGTTTGTCTATGTCCTTGTTAAAATGAGGTGCCCAGAACTGGACACAGTACTCAAGATGAGGCCTAACCAGTGCCGAGTAAAGGGGAATTATCACTTCCCGCGATTTGGAAGCTATACTTCTATTAATACAGCCCAAAATAGCATTTGCCTTCTTTGCAGCCACGTCGCATTGCTGGCTCATATTCAGTTTGTGATCTACCACAATTCCAAGATCCTTCTCACTTGTAGTATTGTTGAGCCAAGTGTCCCCCATTCTGTAACTCTGCATTTGGTTTCCTCTCCCTAGGTGCAGCACTTGGCATTTATCCCTGTTAAATTTCATTCTGTTGTTTTCGGCCCAGCGCTCCAGCCTATCGAGGTCACTTTGAATTTTGTTTCTGTCTTCCAGAGTATTAGCTGTTCCACCCAACTTTGTGTCATCTGCAAATTTGATAAGCATTCCCTGTACCTCCTCATCCAAGTCATTAATAAAAATGTTGAAGAGCACCGGGCCCAGGACCGAGCCCTGTGGTACCCCGCTCGTTACCTCTCCCCAGTTTGAGAAGGAACCATTGATAAGCACTCTTTGAGTCCGATTCTGTAGCCAATTGTGGATCCACCTGATAGTTGATCCATCTAGCCCACTCTTAGCTAGCTTACTAATCAGGATATCATGAGGCACTTTGTCGAAAGCTTTGCTGAAGTCCAGGTATATAATGTCCACAGCATTCCCACAGTCCACAAGGGAGGTTACCCGATCAAAAAATGAGATCAGATTAGTCTGACAGGATTTGTTCTTGACAAATCCATGCTGGCTTCTAGTAATCACTGCATTGTTTTCAAGGTGCTTGCAGACTGACTTCTTTATAATCTGCTCAAAAATCTTCCCGGGGATTGATGTCAGACTGACTGGCCTATAGTTCCCAGGTTCCTCCTTCTTGCCCTTTTTGAAGATGGGAACAACATTTGCCCTCCTCCAGTCGTCTGGCACTTCACCTGTCCTCCATGATTTCTCAAAGATAATAGACAGTGGTTCTGAGAGTTCTTCTGCCAGTTCCTTTATTACTCTAGGATGCAGCTCATCAGGCCCTGGAGATTTAAACTCGTTCAGAGTAATCAGGTGCTCCTTGACCATTTGCCTATCAATCTCAAGCTGCAATTCTGCCCCTTCAGTCTGCATTTCAGGTTTGCCAGGGGGGTCATAGACCCTCTTTTGGGAGAAGACCGAGCCAAAGTAGGAATTGAACACTTCTGCCTTTTCTTTGTCTTCTGTTATCAATTTGCCATCCTCATTGCGTAGTTGAACCACCAGTTCTTTCTTCTGTCTTTTACTGTGCATGTATCTGAAGAAAGCTTTTTTGTTGCTTTTAGCATTCCTCGCTAACCTTAGCTCATTCTCAGCTTTAGCCTTCCTGACACTATTCCTGCAGTTCTGTGCTACCTGCCTGTACTCTTCCCCTGTAGCCTGTCCTTCCTTCCACTTCCTATACGTGTCCTTTTTTGTTTTCAGGTCATCTTTGAGTTTATTGTGAAGCCACATTGGCTTCTTCTGTTGCCCTCTGCCTTTTTTCCTTGTGGGAATTGTTTGCAATTGTGCCTTTAAAATTTCCTTTTTTAAAAACTCCCACCCCTCCTGGGCTCCCTTTCTCGTGAGAGTCATTTGCCATGGGATCTTACTAATCATTGTTCTGAGTTTGTTAAAATTGGCTTTCCTAAAATCCAGGGTACGTGTTTGGCTACACTCAGCTTTTGCTTCTGTTAGAATCAAGAACTCAAGTATAACATGGTCACTTTCCCCCAGAGTTCCCGAAACTGCCACTTTATCCACTAACTCGTCTCTGTTGGTTAGAATCAGGTCAAGGATAGCCGATCCTCTAGTTCCTTCCTCCACTTTCTGTAGGAGGAAGTTATCAGCAGCACAGCTCAGGAATTTCTTGGAGGGGCCATGTTTGGCTGAATAAGTCTCCCAACAGATATCAGGGAAATTGAAGTCTCCCATTACTACCACATCGTGCCTCCTTGAAACACTGGCAATTTGTTTTTCAAAAGTTCCATCCTCGTCTTCTCCTTGATTGGGTGGTCGGTAGTAGACTCCAACCGCCATGTTCGCTTTATTCTTTGCCCCCTTTATTTTAACCCAGATGCTCTCAATGGGGCTGCCAAGCTCCTCTTCCTGTATCTCTGTGCAGAGATACGTATTTTTAACATACAGTGCAACTCCACCTCCCTTTCTGTTGCTTCTGTTCCTTTTGAACAAGTTATACCCTTCAATTGCTGTATTCCAGTCATGGGAGTCATCCCACCAGGTTTCAGTTATCCCTATCAAGTCGTACTTGCCCTCATGTATCAAGAGTTCAAGTTCGTCTTGTTTGTTGCCCATACTCTGGGCATTAGTATAGAGACATTGAAGACTATGTGCTTTACAGTCCGACTTTCCCCCTACATTTTGTGGTAGACTATCAATGGGCACCGCTGGAGCTGTTCTCTCCATTGTGGCAAAGAGGCCTTCTTCCATTGGTACCCCCGAGTTTATGTCTCCCTCCCCTGTTGGATTCAGTTTAAAGCCCTCCTGATTAAGTTCCTCATGCTGTGTCCAAACACATTCTTCCCAGTCCTTGTGAGGTGCAACCCATCCTTTGCCAGCAGTCCATCTTCCAGGAAGTGTAGCCCGTGGTCCCAGAATCCAAATCCCTCACGTCGGCTCCACCTTCGTAGCCAGTCATTCACTCGGAGTATTTTTCTTTCCCTTTCTATGCCTCTTCCAAGTACTGGAAGGATGGATGAGAAAACTATCTGGGCCCCGAAGTTCTTGAGTTCCCTTCCCAGCTCTTCAAAGTCTGCCGTGATTTCTTTGTAACTCCGCTTGGCAGTATCATTGTACCCACGTGGAAGAGAAGAAAGGGGTATGTGTCGGTGGGCTGCATGAGCCTCGGCAGCTGCTCTGTCACATCCTTAATCCGTGCCCCAGGGAGACAGCACACCTGGCGAGTCCATGGGTCTTCGCGACATACTTTGGCTTCGATCCCCCGCAGGAGGGAGTCTCCCACTACGAGTACTCTTCTCTTCCTCTTGCTGTAGGCCTTGGTTTGATTGCCTCCACTTGACTGACCCTCAGCCTCTTGCTCGCTGTCACGTTGGGTGCCCGGTAATCCGTCCTCTGCAGGCTGTCCTCTGCTCTCGTCCTCAAGTACATGGAAGCGGTTCCATAGCTCCACTGCTTCCACAGGCGCAGAGTGTCTTGTAGTATTTCTGCTCCTAACAGTCACCCTTTTCCAGGGAGTTCCCCCTGGGTTATTTTCCCTTGCCTCTGCAGTCTCCGACTCCGCCTCATCCTGCCGTTGCCCTTCTGGCTCTTGTACTGTGCTTTGGTGCTGTAGATCCACCGTTCTGTCTAAGAACTCCTCGCTTTCTCTTATGCTCCTGAGGGTTGACACTTGCTGCTCCAGTCCTCTGACCTTTTCTTCCAACAGCGTGACCAGCTTGCACTTGTTGCACGTGTAGGCCATGTTGATCTCCGGCAGGAAAACAAACATTGCACACCCCTTGCAGGTCACCACCACTGCTGAGTCCTTTCCTTCCATAGTGCTCTGTTTCTGTCTTCCTAGAATATATATATATATATATATATATATGGTTTTTTTTGTTGTTGTTTTTTTGTTGTTTTTTTTTATTTTTTTATTTTTTTTAGGGACCTCCCCCTTGACCTCCCCCCGCCGAACTCCGCTGCCAAACTCCTGTTTGCTCTCCCTGTTCGCTCGCTCTGTTCGCTCGCTCTCTGGGAGCCTGCTTGCCTTTTCACAGTCCCAAAAACAGTCCCAAAAACAGCTGGAGCCTCTCTCCTGTTGTGCTTCAGAGAAGCACTCTTAGTTCACACTGTGAAAAAGAGGGCCAAGCTGTGCCCCCTCACTCATGGCTAGAATCCTCTGTTTGGGGTCCATGGCAGGATCTCAGCAGTTCCTTAGCAGATAATTCAACATGGAAAGCAATCCTGATGACAGGAACTTTGAAAACCACAGAGCCATGTGTGGCGTAACCCCACAATTCAGTTCCCTGGTGTATGTCTGCATTAGTATGTTTAGTGAGTATAGAATGTTGAACTGAGTGGGTGTGGTTTGTGATGTCTTGGAAAGGGTGGGGGAGGAGTATATAAGGAGTGTTTGAGTGATGTCAGAGTTAGAGTGTGTTGGGAGTGTTGGGAGTTAGGTTAGTTGGGTTAGTCGGGTCGTTGTCTTTTCCTTCTTATAGTTATTCGTGTCTTGTCTGTCAGGAGTTTTGAGAGAAATCAATGCTTGTCTGAAGAGTGAAAGTATTTAGAGTTATAGGGACTTAGGTTAATTACAAAGTGTTTGGTGTAGGCAGGTTTAAAGTTATTTTCTGGAACTAAGATTCTGAGGATTAAAATAAACTTATTTTTATTTTGTTTGCTACCCAAATCCTATGTGTCAGCTTGGCGTTATTAACCTGCATTACTGCTAAATCTACACACACACACCTTTGTACCCACAGTATCATAAATTTAAAATAGATCCTTAATAACCTGTATTAATCTTTTCCCTCATTGGTAGGGGAAAGGTTTCATTTGACCCTCCCCTCAGGTTTTTAAGTGTTGGTGCTTAGCCTGAGAAGGGTTTATGCATCTGGTCCTAGTGTGAAGGGACTGTGTCGTCGCACCAGGCTCTTCTGTTTTGCCAAGAGAAGAGACGTCTTTCTCTTTCTAGGTTTTTCTATAGGCTGCTAGTTGATGGGTGTTTCCTTAATGGTGCATATATATATACAGTAATACCTTGGATTGAGAGCATAATTAGTTCTGGAACTGTGCTTGTAATCCAAAACACTCTTATATCAAAGCGAGTCTCTGGCAGGCGTGAGCGGGGCCGATTTTGGCCCGCTACGCCCACTCAAGGCGAGCGGTTACATCCCTACGGAGTGAGTGACTACTTGTATTGCAAGACGTCGCTTGTTTATCAAGTCAAAATTTATTTTAAAAATTTGCTTGTCTTGCAAAACGCTCTCAGACCAAGTTACTTGCAATCCAAGGTATTACTGTACATACCGTGTATATACATACACACATACACATACACATACATACACACACACACACACACACACACTGTGCAACAATGAATAAATATTTCAAATTATTATGTATTATTTATTTATATCATGTTCATTGTTTAGTCCGTGACCGTAACTAACTAAATAATAATAATGTATCATTTTCACCCTGCCCTTCAGCTGAAAAAGGGTCCTGCAGCAGCTCACAAAGATTATCAGTAAGACAGTCCCTGCCTTCAAGAGTACACTCTGAAAGACACAATCCAAAAGGAAATGGGATTGCGAAGGAGGAGGAAAATGGCAGGCAGTCGTTCCTAGTTAAAAAATTGTAGGTATCATCATAAAACTCTACTACTACATATTGAACAAATAGTATGTGACATCTGTGAGGGCAAACACACATTTGGAACCCCACTGCAGGGAATGTGGGGAAGCGGGGTTTTGAAGCCTAGAACTGGCACGTTGGGAAGGGTTAAGTACCCCTTCCCCTGACACTTCTCCATAAAAACAACAACACTACTTCCCAAAGCATCTTTCCTGACAGGAAACACTGGGGTTTAATTGCATGAAATTCTATGCAATGTGCAGTTAAGCCCTTAGCTACACTGCTCAACTAGCTTCTTTAGGCACATATAAACCTAAGTGTGTGCATTCCATAAGAGCACATTCAGACTTTAAATAGGGTGGGAGGTTAAATTCCATTGCAACACAGTTACTCTGTAGTGCCTCACATTGGTTGCTAACGCATGGTCATTTGATAGCTATATAAATAAGTAGTGGTGCCTCTGCTGCATAGATTTTGAAAAAAAAAAAAAGAAAGACATGTTACCTGACTAGAATTAAAAAGGACTCCATGTTCCTGTCTTTGATTGGCAAGGAACATAAAGTGACTCTCCAAAGTAGCAAGCAGTACAACTTTCTCTCCCCACATTTTTTCTTCTTGACTTGACACTAAACCATATATTGCCTAATGCTAATCATTCACTCACGTCCCGAAATAAATTCCTATTTCATTTTTAATGCCATTGAAAGGTTGCAGAACTGAAAACTGAATTAATTTACATATCCACAGAACTCAGAATAGACAGAAGCCTCTGCAAGCTTCTGTTTTTCATGCAACATAATTCTGAAGAGGTGATTGCGGTAAGGGAAATTTGCCCTCTGTGATTAGAGCACTTCCTTATAAAATTCATTTTCCTATGCCACATGTACCCCAAAAAATGTCAGTGAGTAGTCCTTTCCACAGTGCTTTGTCAACAGTGGCAAGAACATTGGTTTTGCAAGTTGTCATGAAAAAGAAGACAGACAACATAAACATATTATATTTCCTGTCTCTATATTCCCTAAGAATATTCAGTGCAATTTTTTTTAAAAAACAACCTTTGATTTATTTTCAGATTTATTTATTTTCTTTAAAAAGAGCCAGTGTGGCGTAGTGGTGAGAGTGTTGGACTGGGACTCAGGAGATCCGGGTTCTAGTCCCCGCTCGGCCATGAAACTCACTGGGTGACTTTGGGCCAGTCACAGACTCTCGGCCTAACCTACCTCACAGGGTTGTTGTGAGGATAAAGTGGAGAGGAGGAGGAGGAGGATTATGTAAGCCACCTTGGGTTCCTTGCAGGAAAAAAGGTGAGGTATAAGTATAATAAATAATAAATAAATAAATAAATGCCACAAAACTAAGAGATCACTAGATGGGGGAGAAATTTGTTTAGTTCGCATTTTAATGTGAACTTACCTATTCCACACATTTGAATAATAAATGAACTGAAACTCAGCTATCCTTCAATACTTGCATTTCTCTGAATTTGCAATGGGAATTCTCCAATCAAAAAATGCATACGAACATGCATATTTAGGGGGACATGCATATAAAAATGAGTATATGTAGGGAAAATGTTAAAAATGCACTGTATTAGGAAAATTGCTTGCAAAAATATGTACAAATTTTTATGCAAACTTCTTTTTAAAAGGTTCTCAAAGTTTGGGATGAACTGAATTTTAGATTGTAAAAATCAGAAATTGAGAGAAACTGAAATTTACAGATTCATTCGTCTTTATTAGATTAGCAAGAACGTAATTAGTAATGCTTTTTCATAAGGTAAATAAGATATCATACAGTAGAATCCTATACATGTTGCTTGTGAAGAAAAGTGTCAGAGTTTCCTGCACCACACACATACACAGCCCTCCACACGTGTAAACAAGGTAATCCCAGCTAGAGGCTGCGAATCCCATGCAAATGTAGCTTCCTCTGATGGCCCCTGAGGCCTCAGAGTCTCCCATGTCTTTGATGTCCCTGTGCCCAAGCATTTGCATGCAAATGCCCCAAGCACTCTATTCAGGATCAAAGAGTCACCTCTCCCCTAGTTAGCCCAGATGAAGTTCATCCTGATTGGCCAAAGACAGCTGGGCTGCTGAAAGGAGCGGTGGGGGTGGGAATCTATACTGCCAGCCCTGGGTTTTGGGAGTTGTTTTGTCTGGACACGCTGAGGCACGCCCTAAGAAGACCAAGCCCCAGGCAAGGAGAGTAAGTGCCTGGGTATTTAAAGGAACTAGTTTTTTATTTTGTAGCTCTACTTGCATGTACCAAAGTGTCTCCCCACCTTTTCCTCTTCCCTCATTCCCCACCTTTTATTGTAATCTGTTTACCTTAAATAAACTTTCCTGGTTTTACCCCACACGGTGTGTGTGGTTCCTCTGTGGTTCTGTGCTAAATCCAGTGTAAGACCCTGAGAGAATCAGTATCAAGACGGCAGAGCTAAGGCTGGCAGTCTTGTACCTTTGATCTCTGGTCATAGAATCATAGAAAAGTAGAGTTGGAAGGGGCCTACAAGGCCATTGAGTCCAACTCCCTGCTCAATGCAGGAATCCAGGTCAAAGCATCCCTGACAGATGGCTGTCCAGCTGCACCTTGAATGCCTCCAGAGTGGGAGAGCCCACCACCTCCCTAGGTAGTTGGTTCCATTGTCTTATTGCTCTGACAGTCAGGAAATTTTTCCTGATGTTTAGCTGGAATCTAGGTTCCTGTAACTTGAGCCCATTATTCTGTGTCCTGCAAACTGGGATGATCGAGAAGAGATCCTGGCCCTCCTCTGTGTGACAACCCTTCAAGTACTGGAAGAGTGCGATCATATCTCCCCTCAATCTCCTCTTCTGAAGGCTAAACATGCCCAGTTCTTTCAGTCTCTCCTCATAGGGCCTTGTTTCCAGTCCCTTTATCATCCTTGTTGCCCTCCTCTGAACCCTCTCCAGTTTGTCTACATCCTTCTTAAAGTGTGGTGCCCAGAACTGGATGCAGTACTCAAGATGAGGCCTAACCAGTGCCGAGTAAAGGGGAATTATCACTTCTCGCGATTTGGAAGCTATACTTCTATTAATGCAGCCCAAAATAGCATTTCCTTTCTTTGCAGCCACATCGCATTGTTGGCTCATATTCCGTTTGTGATCTACCACAATTCCAAGATCCTTCTCACTTGTAGTATTGTTGAGCCAAGTGTCCCCCATTCTGTAACTCTGCATTTGGTTTCCTTTCCCTAGGTGCAGCACTTGGCATTTATCCCTATTAAATTTCATTCTGTTGTTTTCGGCCCAGCGCTCCAGCCTATCGAGATCGCTTTGAATTTTGTTTCTGTCTTCCAGAGTATTAGCTATTCCACCCAACTTTGTGTCATCTGCAAATTTGATAAGCATTCCCTGCACCTCCTCATCTAAGTCATTAATAACAATGTTGAATAGCACTGGGCCCAGGACTGAGCCCTGTGGTACCCCGCTCGTTACCTCTCCTCAGTTTGAGAAGGAACCATTAATAAGCACTCCGATTCTGTAGCATTGTGGATCCACCTGATAGTTGTTCCATCTAGCCCACTTTTAGCTAGCTTGCTAACTAGGATATCATAAGTAAAGGACCGGTTGGTAGTCCTTCACATTGCTGTAATACATTAAGGTAGAGAACAAATTTTAAAGAAATTTAAGGTTTTCTTGCTTTTTCTTGCTGAGCATTTAAAGTGAGTGGTCAACTTCTCTGAGTATGGCCATACTTGTGGAATGGGTTATCCTTTTACCCAAAGTTCTACAATACTTTGTGGTCAGCCTCTTCTAAATTGGTGAGATGTCCTAGTTGCTTTATATATTCTCATCTTACTGAGAGAGAACAGGCTGAACACAACATATTGTAGAACCCTAGGTAAGAAAAGAATATATTTCATCACAAGACTCCAGTTTTCGTTCTTGGGCTTTGTACAGTCCCAATAATCCCTGTTTACAATAAACCTGCCCAGAGCTCTTCAAGGATTATAGTCCAGGATAATAGAGGGTCCTCAGTTTCCTATTTATACATGAGGATAACAACAATCTGCATCTTAAGAGTGTTGAGAGTGCACACCATTTTGGGTTCCTTGGAGGAAAAGTGAGGTAAAAATGTAATTAATAAACTGACAAATATTTTGTAATGGAAACATAGATTTCATAGATCCTTGAGTTGGAAGGAGCCTACAAGGCTATCGAGTCCAACCCCCTGCTCAATGCAGGAAACTAGAGGAGGGGTCTCCCATCCAAGTAATAACCAGGCCTGACCTTGCTTAGCTTTCCACACTCAGACAAGCTGAGCCAGCATAAGCCACAGGCGCAAAATATGATTATAATTGGTGGTGGGTAAAGTTGTGTGTAGAGCAGCACACAAAGTCCCTATTCAGTGCACAAATTCCCTATTCAAGTTATAGATAGATAGATAGATAGATAGATATGGTCATAGACCAAACAGCCTATTCAAGTTATAAATGTAAGCAATTTCCAGAGGGGTAGCCATGTTAGTCTGTTGCAGCAAAAACAACAAAGTATCTTGTGGCATCTTAAAGACTACCAAATTTATTCTCGCATAAGCTTTTGTGGACACTGTCCACTTCACAGTACAGTCCTTGTAAACATGTGAAAAATGGAAGGATCCTCAAGAAACCTTTTACTCAAGTGTGGTGCTGGGTTTTAGATCTAAGAGTACATCACGTATTTTACAATACAAAGTGGGAAGGAATAATTACTACAGGTAATGCCCAAAGGGAACGCAGAGTGGGCACAGTGCTGAGACACAGAGACATGTCTGGCTTCAGAAGTGCCAGAACAGAAATGAATTGAAGACACTTGGATCCACATGGGTGTATAATGGGTTGAATAAGGAAACAGGAGAGCAGAAAAGGTGAGATACCCCCTGAGGTTTTGTTTTACTCCAGGGGTAAAAGAGACACACAAAAAAGAGAGAGACATTCCATTATACACCCTTGACAACTCCACCTTTCACCTGTACTGCAGTACCTTCTTCCTTTTCACAACAATGTCTTGTTTAAAAATTCCCCGAAAAGCCCAATATATAGGAAGGAAAAGCTGCTTCTGGCTCAGCAGTCTATGAAGCGTGATGAAGGCATGGGTGTTAGATGATCGCTGCAATGGTAATAAATGTTATTGCGGTTTAACTGCTAGGATATCTGTGCGTTTATAGCAGAAATAAAATTGGCATGAGATTTAATTCTCCGCCCTAAATAGGCAGTGTTTTGGGTTGGAGGTCCCCACCCCCACCCCAACATAAGCTGGTTAGATTTATTTATTATTTATTTATTATATTTATACCCCACCTTTTTTCCTCTTCTAAGGAACCCAAGGCGGCTTACATAATCCTCCTCCTCCTCTCCATTTTATCCTCACAACAACCCTGTGAGGTAGGTTAGATGAAGTGGAATATCCCCTGTATGACTGAACTCATTTTGTGAAAGTTTGTGAGAATGAATATTGGTTTAAATGCATCTTTTAAACGTCAGGATTTCATAGGAAATGTATAATCTACAAAAGAAAACTCTATTGAATGCATGTGCTTGAAAAGGTTTGTAATCATTAATTTATCCAGCCAGAAAATATGAACAGTACAGTGGCAACAATTAGGTTTACCAGTAGTGTGTTACTCTATTTCCCCCACTTCTACCCCAGGTAGTTGATTATATTTGAATTAAATTATTAATATGGATATATATTGCACTAGTAGACTTTACTGGAAACCTCAGCTAGAAGCATTGTATACAAAGTCCAAACTAAATATGCCTGGCCACAAAAATACTGATCAGCCACAAACATCTCCCCAATATGTATCGGTAACTGAAACATACTTTAGAAATTTGTGACCAGACCCAGAAAAGAACAGGAATGAATGTAGCATATTTCCAAGGAACACAATGAAATAAGTCTTACTATAGATATATATGCTCCACAGATAATGAAGGGCACCTCTTCTGAAACCTACATTCCCATGAATCTAAATCCAATCATATATTCCCTTTATAATGGCCATCACTTTCCATCTCTGCATAACTATACATTGAAGCACTACTGCTGTAAAGGTCAGTGGTGATATTTCAATAAATAGCATGGTGTTAGTTACATATATGACTCTTGCTTCCCTTTATGCTACATTCATTTTGGGTTTCTTTCGATGGGTTCTTCTTTATTTTTCTTGTATTTGAATGTCAAATTTTGCATTCACTGGTTCTGTCATCCTGAACCTACTGTATAAAGAATATGTTCTCCTCTCTAACTGGTAATTACATTGGATTTACACAATTGGGGGAATTAAGTGATTAGGCCATCATTCTTATGCCACCTTAGCTCCCATTCATTTAATAAACACCAGATTTCACTGTGTTCCACTTTGATTTACAAATACATATTCTTGTGGGGTCTCTTCCCACCCCTGGAAGCATATCACATGCCACAGGGCTCAAATTAGGAGCCCTGCAGGTCAAGCACTGATTTTCTGCTCCTTATGCCATCAGTGCTACTGACTGGAGAATTGCAGGCAGTTTGGATTCAGATACTACAGTGCCAGCTCCAGGTTTTGGAGTGCCCTTAGGCAAGACACCCTCAGTGGGCCCGCTCCCTCAGCAAGTCTACCTTCTCACTGCCATTGTTACCAGGTGCTATTGCTCCTCATCCTCTTTCTAATCATTGCTACCATTTGCTTTCTTGACAGGCAGAGAGTCAGTGAGCAGGAAGGCAGTGGCATCTACCTTCTCACCACCACTGTTGTCTGGGCCAGAGTGAGAGGCAGATGAATAAGCAGGTTGCAATGGTGAAGAGGAGGAGCATATTCAGGGGTCTCTTGTTAGTGGGCCCCTGCTGGTGTGGGACCTCAACAGGGGCCTGACTATGCCTATTCCAGATGTCGAGACACTAGCACCACCACTCAGAATCTTCCTGGTTCTGTGAACTGCATGTTCCAGAGAGCCAATCCTATGCTGCTGTCTGGTATAAAAGCTCCAGTATTCTCTCGGTGTATTCCCTCGGTGCGGGCAACTTGGCGCAGCAGAAACCCAGCAGACTATACCAGACTGATTGACTGACTGTTTCAGGTGCTTGTCAACACTAGAGCCAAGAACGTGCAGGCAATGAAAAGGGGGCCTAACTTTGTTTCATGGGGGAGGGGTGCAACATTTTTGTTTTGAGGCTGTTGAAGTTTCCCTCCATCTTACCAGCATAGTAGGGAACAGCGCAGGATGTGGAATTGCAGGCTGGGAAAAAGTTGCATTATGTGGGTGATGGGAGGCTAACTATTTATTTCTTTATTTTAAATATTTATATATCGCCTTTATTTATTTATTTTATTATATTTTTAAAAAAAATTAAATCGCCCACCTGGCCACCCTGGGCGATGTACAATCAGGATAAAATACAATAAAACACAATTAAAACACAATTAACACACAATTAACACACAATTAACACACAATTAAAACAATATAAGAGGGTTTTTTTAAAAAAAATCCTAATCCACCCCATATTCCTGCCTGAAAAGCCATGTTTTTAAAGCCTGGCGGAAGTTCATCAGGGAGGGGGCATGGCAAAGGTCACTGCGGAGGGAGTTCCATAACTTGGGGGCCGCCACAGAGAAGGCCCTCTTCCTAGTCCACACCAGCCTGGCTGCTCTGGCTGATGGAACAAGGAGAAGGCCATCTGTGGCAGATCTTGTTGAGCGGCCTACTTGATGTTGCTGGAGGCGATCCTTGAGATAAGCTGGACTGGAGCTGTATAGGGTTTTAAAGGTCAAAACCAACACCTTGAATTCGGCCTGGCAAGCAACTGGTAGCCAGTGCAACTCCTTGAGCACCGGAGTGATGTGATCTCGCCAGCGGCTGCCTTTAACCAGGCGAGCCACTGCGTTCTGTACCAGCTGTAGCTTCCGAACCGTCTTCCAGGACAACCCCACATAGAGTGCAATACAGTAGTCTAGGCGAGAGGAGACCAAGTCATGAACCAACAATGGGACCACATGAGTAGGAAGGTAGGGCAGCTGCCATATCAGATGGAGTTGATACAGCGCTGCCCGGCTCACAGCTGACACTTGAGCCTCCATGGACAGCTGGGAGTCTAGAATGACTCCCAAGCTGCGGATCTGGTCTTTCAGGGGTAGATGTACCCCATTCAGTACCAGGTCAACATCCGCTAACCTCCCCTTGTCTCCCACCAGAAGTACCTCAGTCTGGCCGGGGTTCAGCCTCAGCATGTTCCTTCCCATCCAGCCACCCACTGACTCCAGGCACTTGGACAGGGTCTCAACAGCCAACCTTGGTGAGGACTTGAAGGAGAGGTAGAGCTGCGTGTCATCCGCATATTGATGACAGCGCATCCCAAACCTCCTGATGATAGCTCCCAGCGGCTTTAGGTAGATGTTAAATAACATCGAGGAGAGGATGGAACCCTGCGGCACCCCACACTTAGTGAGCGGCCGAGGGTCCGAGGCCTCCTCCCCAAGAACCACCCTCTGGTACCTTCCAGAGAGGAAGGACCGGAACTACTGCAATACAGTGCCTCCTATGCCCAACCCCTCCAGACGGTCCAGGAGGATACCGTGGTCAACGGTATCAAAAGCTGCTGAGAGATCAAGGAGGACTAGGAAAGAGCATTCGCCCCTGTCCAAAGCCCTCCTTCTATCATCCACCAAGGCGACCAAGGCCGTTTCTGTCCCATGTCCAGGCCTGAAGCCCGACTGGCACGGATCTAAATAATCGGCTTCATCCAAGTGTGCCTTCAACTGAGCCCCCCCCACCAAGCTCGATCACCTTGCCCAGAAATGGCAAATTGGAGACTGGGCGAAAGTTTAGATCTTGGGGATCCAAGGAGGGCTTCTTTAGAAGCGGTCTAATTGCTGCCTCCTTGAGACAACAAAACAAACAGCAAAAATTGAAAAATCATCAGTTTAAAAGCCTGAGCCACTTTCAAATTAATGCCTCGAGGGGGGCATTCACCACCGCCTTGATCCCCTCACCCAGTCTTTCCCTGCAGCTCATGATGAGCCAGGACGGGCTAGGATCAAGCAAGCAGGTGGTCAGCCTCACAGATAAAAGCACCTTGTCCACTTCATCAGAAGAAAGAGGCTGGAAGCTGGAACCGATCCCACAAAACTGGCCTGCCATTAGCCTCCTCCTGCTCACTCCGTGTCCACGATGCACGGAATCCAACTCCTAATCCGATCGATTTTATCTGCGAAGTGCTTCGCTAAAGCCTCACAGGAAGCTTTAGACTGTTCCAACGGATCCGGACCAACTGGACCGATCAGGCTCCGGACCACCTGGAACAGCCTCCTGGGGCAGCACTCTGCAGGTGTGATGGAGGCAGCATAGAAATTCTTTTTTGCTGCCTTCACCACCACCTGGTAGGCCGAGGATGCAGCTCTAACCTGTGTCCGATCGTCTTCAGAGCGGGATTTACGCCATTGGCGCTCTAGCCTTCTCACCTCCCATTTCAGAGCTCGCAACAATGGAGTAAACCATGGTGTCGTGTGAGCTCTGTTCAGGTGAAGAGAGCGCTTCGGGGCAACTTGGTCTAATGCCCTGGTGATTGCAGCATTCCAGTCATCCACCAGGGTCTCGACCAAGCTACCGATTGCGTGCTCCAATTCCCCAAGCGCATTCAGGAATCCATCCGGATCCATAAGACACCTGGGGCAGACCATCCTGTTAGGTCCCTTACCCCTGCAGAGGGGTTGTGGCACCGAGAAATCCAACCCCACCAGATAATGATCTGACCATGACAAGGGGGTGGTGGATATACCCCCGATTTCCAGATCATTTCCCCCCTCTCCAGAAACAAAAACCAAGTCTAGTCCCTGACCGGCTACATAGGTAGGTCCAGTTAATATAGGGTGAAGCTCCCAGGAAGCCATGGTCTCCATGAAGTACCGAGGTGCCCTCATGAGGGCGGCTCCCGAATGTTTAAAGGCCATGCAGCCCTCTCAAGGCAGTTAACGGATCATAATTATAATAAAAATATATAAATGTCTTATGAAATATAAAATCAGCATTAAAACCATAAAAACTTACCATCTAAAACAAACAGTAAAACAAACAGCAAAAATTGAAAAATAATCAGTTTAAAAGCCTGAGCCACTTTCAAATTAATCCGTATTTATTCATTCATTCAAAATATTTAGGATACCTAGGAGATGGATATTTAAATACCTAGGAGATGCAGCTCTAACCTGTGTCCGATCGTCTTCAGAGCGGGATTTACGCCATTGGCGCTCTAGCCTTCTCACCTCCCATTTCAGAGCTCGCAACAATGGAGTAAACCATGGTGTCGTGTGAGCTCTGTTCAGGTGAAGAGAGCGCTTCGGGGCAACTTGGTCTAATGCCCTGGTGATTGCAGCATTCCAGTCATCCACCAGGGTCTCGACCAAGCTACCGATTGCGTGCTCCAATTCCCCAAGCGCATTCAGGAATCCTAGGAGATGGAGACAGCACCCACAATATTCGTGTACATCTCCCAACTTGTCTTAGTAGTAGGTAGTCATCCAGACAGTGTCCCTAATGCAACAGCACTTTCCACCCTCCCCCACCCAACATTCATTCAGAGCAAGCATGGCCCCATTTTCTCCATTTATCATCCAGAATGAGGGCAAGGTAATACATGAAGTATTAAGGCTTTGTTTGTCCTCAGTGATGTTCTCACAATGCCAACTCTGGTTATATGGCATTGTGACATCATTTTCATAACATGATCCCCGATTGGCTGGGTTCACATTGTAAGGAAGAACAACAACAAAATGGCACCGAAGCAGCAACCCAGAATGACGGCAAACAAGCACAGATTTTAGGGTATTGTAGCAAACATTTCATGCCCCATGCTTTTTCCCCCACTGAAAATGTGCGACCAAGAACATTTGACTCTACCCTTGTTGCAGAGCAGTTAAATTGGCATCATCCTGACATCTTGGCTCATGAACCCATTTTTGTCCCGGAAGAAGCAGGAGGGGAAAGCTGCCAGGAACATTGTCGTCAAGGCTCTGGACAGCCACATACTTCCTTTTTTGATTAGATTAAAAGGAGTTGCGCCCTGTAACTACAAAAACATGTAGATACCTGCCTGATTGTCATGCCATCACCCAGCCAACAAACCCATGAAGGTACCTTTAAACTGATCTTAGTGGGGGGAAATGGCCCAAGCATGAAGCGTCTCCACCTCCTGGACAGGTAGGTGTGTTCAGATATCACTTGGAAGATCTTAATGATACCTTTTTGTTTTGAATATTGTGGTGTACTGCTCTGTATAGCCTGCTAGGTGTAAATCAATCAAGGGACAAGGAATCTCCCTGAGCTTTCATTTCATTACCCAGAGCCAAACTATTATTCACTTTGTTCTGACCCATCCTGGGCCCAGCCTCTGAGTCATCAACCTCTGTGTACACTTTGTTTAGAACCCTATAACTGCCTTGGAGTTCAGGCACCAGCTGTTCATTCTTTCTGCTTGGGGTATCCGTCATGTTGATGTGTCTCAGCTCTGAGAATAATGTGGATCCGATTAGTTTTAATATTGTTCCTTGTAACTAACTCTTTCCTAGCATTATTCTTTGCTCCACTCTGGTGCCTATTTCATGTTCCCTGGGCCAGAGTTTCATACTTTCCTATTGAACCACCTTGTTGCCATGTTTGCCTAGAGAGATCTATTTGTCTTGCATACCCAGAGAGAACATTTTATTCCTCTAATAAAGAACCCATTGAGTCTAGGCAGGGCAACCTTTTTGAGCCTGGAGGCACATTTGGCAATTTGAGAAACTTACATGGGCACCAGCACAAAACAGCTGCTATGGAAGGCATACCTAGTCATAGAGGACAAATAACTTGCAAAAAAGATTGAGTAAAAGCCCAGGTGGGATCTGAGCGCCAACATAATAAACAGTTCCTTTGAACCCATACTTTTCAGCACCAACAGAATTAATTTAATTTGTTAATTAAAGAAAAGGTGGAATGGATGGAGTACATTGGTGGGTGCCAAGACAGGTGTCCAGGGGCATACTGGCATGCATGAGCACCACGTTGCCTTCCCATGGTCTAGAACCAGGTTCCATATGTGTAGCAACACAGCTCAACCTATGAGTTGTTGCTCTGGAGTCCAAGGTTAGTGGTCAGGCAGAGAGCCCTGAACATTGGGAAGTGGTTATTAAATGTCTCAAGCTGAACACACCGTTTCTGAAATGTATTGGAAATGCAATGGAGCCCCATTTTCTAGGCTCCCCTTCTAAATTCTATTTTTAACCAAATTGTGGCGGGTCCACAGTCCCTAATATGGGCTAAGCCTCCATTCGCTCTCCCCATCATCACCACAAATACAGTAATACCTTGGATTACAAGTAACTTGGTTTGAGAGCGTTTTGCAAGACAAGCAAAAATTTTAATATTTATTTATTTATTTTTTAACTTGATATACAAGCGTCATCTTGCAATACAAGTACTGTAGTACGGCTTAAATTAAAAATCTCTGTACAATTTTTTGGGGGGATTTCATTTTGATATAAGAGTGTTTTGGATTACAAGCACCTTTCCGGAACGAATTATGCTCTCAATCCAAGGCATGACTGTACTAAATTATCAAAACCCTTCTTTTAGATGTTTCTTGATCATTCAGTCTTCCAGACTGCCTTAGTGGCTTGAGGCTTTTGCCCTATTTTGAATTCATAAGTGACGTTGAGCAACACAAAGATAGTTTGTGCCCACAACATTTTTATAACTATTTGCAAACAACTAGGAAGTGAAGTTATTTGGGTTCCCCTTCCTCTGGAATCAGATACGGTAATTATTAGTCACCCCTGTGCCATTTCTTTTCCTTTCTTCTTAAATCTATCCGTTTCTGCCTCTATGGCGCCTTTATCACCAGCACCTGAGCTCCTTTTGTTGCATAACCTTCCAATCCCCTATTCTGCCATTTCCATAGCACCACTTTCTGCTCCTTATTTGGCAAATGCTAATTCCCCCAAACTTTGTTAGTTAGGCCTGTGAGAAATAGCATACTATATATACTAACTAAGCTTTTTCTCTTCTGTAATGAATGAGCATGTGTATAGGTAGGTTTTAAGGACAAAAATTTGTAAAAATAAAGTCTATGCTTTGGGACTTTCAATGAATGAGCTAATTACGCCACTTTGTTAAGAGCATAGTTCATATAAGTCCTGTGTGTGTGCACCACACCTCTGGTTAAAGCCCCCCTTAGACCTGTGCTGGTTGTTACACATGTACACATATCAGTTGTGTATCTGTGTAAATGAGGATATGTGGCAACATCCTAGAACTAGAAAGGTTTGAAAGATCTTTGTCTGGCCTCTTGGGAAAGTTACATGGGGAGCAATCTTTCTTTCTCTTTCTCATGATACTCGAACTCAGAATCATCCAAGGATGCTGATCAGTGCTAAATTCAGGACAGACAAAATAGATGTACTTTTGTTACCCAACAGATAATGAGCTTATGGGTTACACTACCCCAAAATGTGGTGATAGCCACCAGCTTATTAAATGATTAGACAAATTTATGGAGAACTGCTCTATCAGTAGCTATTAGCCACTGTAAACTAAATGGAGCCTCCATGTTCAACAGTAGCTTGCTGATTACCTGATGAAGTTTGGCTATCAACCTCATGCTCTGCAAGTGAACTTCCAGCAGCATCTGACAGGCTGATATGGAGATCAAATACTAGACTAGATGCAATTCTTATGGTCTTATGACTATGTAAGAAAAGAAGAAAGGAGACCTCCAGGTGTACAGAAAGATGTATAAGCCCAATGTGTTTTAAATATGATTCCTTCTTCTGGGCACTCATAAGCACAACCAACTTGAGTCTCTGGTCTCCAACTCTGTTGCAGAGTTAGAGTTTAGTGTCTTCCCGTTTTTTTGTTTATCTCTACCTTACCAATAGCCTAGAGCCCATAACTTCTCAATCAGCAAGGCACAAACATTTCTCCACTATATATAGTCTTTTTGGAAGCAAGGTTGAATTTAGCTTAGCAGAAAATTTCACTGCCCCTTTTTAGCTGTGAAAACAGAATGGAAATTAATTATCATTGATTGGGGTCCTTCTAAGAAGTAGGAAGATGCCCTTCACGAAAGTTCCATGGATGACAGCAAGACTAAAATAATTTCAAACTCAAAAAGAAAGTAAACATTAGCTACATACCGCTTTACAGAAAATATGTGCAATATATTTTGATCATCTGAAAAAGCAGATATAATTCTGAACAACCTAAGATAATCCCACATCCTGCAATGCCTATCCTCCCTCATTTCAGAACTTCATGTCCCAGCTTCTAAAGGTCAGATTTTAGTTCTGTTTGACCAACTCCTAATCTTGACAAGGACTATTGAATGGTTTCCATGATCTCTGGAAAGCTCAGCCAGATGCCCTCTCTGGCAGATTGAAGAACAAGACTGAACACACCTATACCTACACTTAATAGGCCTTTGCCTAGGAATAACAAAACTGATATATGTGAGGTGAGAAAGAAAATTCACAACGTTTAGCCCACCACATTCCAACGAGCAATAAATGTTAGGAAACACAATCCTGGGTATCAAGTGTGAGTTACATGGCATCTCAGCTCTGGTTAAGAATATTGAGAGAGTGGAAATCAAAGGAAAGGTGTGCACATTTAGGTGCAGAAACTTCAGTTAGTTGTAAGAATTTGCCATATTTTCCTCAAACTCATGCTGAACATTTCCTTGACTTATTAACAAGGTTGTATTAAGGTATCTTTCAGCAGACTACTAGAACACTTGTCTAGAGACAACTCTTCTCCTTTCATCTATCTTCAGGAGATAGTAGTAGACTGAAAAAAAGTTAACAGCTGTCAAACTGCTGGCTGCAGTTAAATTTGAATTAAGATACTATTACAAATATGGCAAGTACCTTTATAGCTCTCAATTGGACAATATCATTGCAGAATTTGCTTGCAAAAACAAAACAAAAACCCACACACCATATCCTGATACTGCATTTGTCAGAAAATGTAGTAAAATACATTCTTGTGCAATACAGTAAAACTGAAAAACCAATAAATGGTTCTAGTTATTGAGAAATTGGACAAAAATAGCCTATTGTCATTTTTTCAAGACGGAAAATCAATAGATGATGAAAGGTTTTATTTTTTGTTACTACTGGAGTGTTGACTCTAGCAATAAGTGCAATGAGGATTGGAATTCAAGAGACAAGCACTTGAGTGATATGAAAGATAGAACTTAATGTTTCTAAAACTTAGCAGAGTCTGAGTATATTTACACTACAGGCCTAAACTGGTTTAACAGACATTGCCTCTCTCCAGATATCTTTTGATAGCTCTGTGAGGGGTCTAGAGATCTCCAACAAAGAATTCTGGGCACCCTTTCATAAACTATATTTCACAGGATACTTTGGGAAAGCTATAACAATTAAATTGGTATAAAAGTGATTCAATTTTGCCTGTAGTATATATCTATGGATATACCCACGGTGTCAGCATTAAAAGCTGGATACAGCGTCTTCATTTGCTTCCAAAGAAAGTGCAGGCACACACACACACACACAGAAAGAACTACCAAGATCCAAATATCAAATATTTAAGCCTAAGTAGGATACTAAGTAGGACACCTCCCATAGCATTTGTAATCCGCCTAAAGAATGCCTGCTATTGTGTGGGTTATAATTATAATAAATACATAAATAGTCACACACAGTGATGATCAATAGATAAAAATCAAGGAGTGCTGCTTAAATCACACGTTTTGCATTGTGTTTCTGTTACTCAGACTGTCAGACAGTAGTGGGATGAGGTGCAAACAAATTGGCTTGTCTTGTTTGTTATCAGCCTATAAAGAGGCAGGACTCATGATTTCCCTCCAAAACAGGTTACATTCCCTTAAACATCACTGAAATGGAGAGTGAGGCCATTAGCCTTAAGCTATGCCTCAGTGGAGAGGAGGCTGCAATTCTATGCAAACTTAGGTACTTTAAAAAAAGTTCCATGAAACTCAATGGGATTTACTTCTGAATACATAAGCAAAGGCATTGGAGGTACATAGAAGCGGGGACAGCTGTTATGCATAAGTACCCAACCAACATGCACCTTGGAGTTCTAAATTAGGGCTGAGCCAAAAGGGAAGTGGGGAATTTCTACAACATTTTCAGTTTCAAAAGGCACCCTCCTCCCACTCCCATGAACAATTTGCTATGAAGGGTGGCCTTTAAAAAAGCACCCACCTGTTCAGGAAGCATTGATTAGGCAAGCTTTCATTTGCCCATCATCATGTTCACTATGTGATGATTCCTGATGTTCTAGGTTCCTCCTGGTGACCACTCTATGAAGAATTGTCCTCACTCTGAATAGGTTTCATTTGCCTTATTGATGTCAAGATGTAACCAAATTTGACTGACTTCAGTCATGACATCATCCTGTTCGCTCCATGAATGCAATTGCATTCACTTCTGGAAGGAGAAATAAGCCATAATGAAGAAGGAAAAATAAGAGAGTGTGTGTTGCTGAAGCAGCAGCTAGGAGAAACAATATTAGCTAAGAACGTTTTTTTAAAATACAAGCACTTAGCTAATTTATTTGGGGGGGAATATTTGAGACTCACACCTGAAAAAGTTCTATTCCTGGCCAGAAAACCAAAACAAGAAAAATTGAGTATATCCCTACTGTAAATAAGGTTGTGCAAATAAATAGATGGTTAGATGCTTATAGAATGAAAATTATGCAAGTATAGTCTGCTCCAGAATAACATCCGATTCAAAATATGTAGGATACCGTAAAAGTTTATTCTAAAAAAAGTTGGACAAATAGTTTGCTTACAGCACACTCTTGTCTTGAGAATTTTTGCAATTTAACTGCAGCTCTGTAAATAATCTGAAGATATACTGGCCGTTAGCATAAAAAGGACTGATGCCTGCATAATGCTGAGCAAAGGCTTCGAGCACAAAACCAATTGCTCAGAATCTGAGCTAAAATTATCTGAGCATTATCTGAAGTTCATGTTTAACATTCACTGAAAATAGTAAGGTAATGTAAAGTTTATTACAGGTTACATATGTATGTATTCCTTCAGATCATAAAGTCAATGCTTATGTATAATTTACAACATGTATTTCCAGTAGTAAATCCACTTTAGCCGTACCAACACAAGAGTGATTTGCATGGCTGTAACTAAAACAAATTTCCCTGCCCGGGAATTGTGGTTTCCACAATGGGTCTGTCAGGAGTGGGTATTTAACATGATGTTTTGCAGGGAAAACAATTCTTTATTTCTTTTAAAATGCACACCCGCCCTTTTAGGTAAACTGCTCAGTCGAGGCTGCTTACAGTACGGTATATCTTAAAATAAAACAATTTACCAAACAATATAAAGTGTAGTGAAACAACAAAAACAGCAGAGCAAAAAACCCACTCAGACGAAAATTAACTCACTGAAATAATACCATTTTCAATGCTCACTTAAAAGCAGGCAATGGGGGGGGGGGGGGTCAGCCAAACCTCTCTGAGGATAATATTCCATAATCTGGGTGCCACGATGGAAAAGGCCCTTTGCTTGTCCTCACCAACTGATTGTCTGATGGAGAACATCAAGAAGGGCTTCAGAAGCTGAGCATATTTTAGACATCCACACAAAAAAACAGCCCAGCTTATTAGGTTATCTTAGTTCTAACTAACAAAGGCCAGTAACAACAAAAGATTCTAATTTCATTTCAGCTTAAAAATAAACCAGATGGGGATATAAGATGATGTGAGTGGAGGGAGTCATGAGAAAGTATTATTAAAAAGCCACCAGGTACAGCTGCAAGAACCTGCCGATAAGCATCTTAAATCATGGTAAATTACACACCGCATGCTGGTGACTCGGTCATGGGAAATTATGGAGCTACGTGATGTCTCATTTGTTGTGCTGAAAACAAATGTAAATAAATTACGGCAAGAATCTCATTTACATTTAGGAATTTATCCGAGTGCATGACATGAGTGCTGATCTTTTATTCTTTTTTTATGACACTTTGAGAAAAAGTAACATTCACTGAAAAGAAGATTGTCTTGATCATAAGGAGAATTAGATTTTTGTGCATGCAGTCCAAACATTTCAGGTAAACCTTCAGGATGAAAAACAGAAAATAGGGATGTCCCCTCTCCATATATTACGGGAATGTGCATGTATGTGTTCTAGAGCAGGAGACAGAATAAGAACTTCTCTATCTAACTTCCAAGTTAGACACAAATGTAAATACAGACAGCAATGCAGTTTGAATAACTCCCCATTCTCCCCCTAAAACTACTTTTATTTATTTAATATATTTCACTTATTTCTGTCTCAAGAAGAAGCTCAAAACAGCTTACTCCCAAATAGTTCTTGGAAAGACCTACCATCCAAGCATGACCAAGTTCAGACTTGCAATATGTACCCTCAGACTACTCTCTGCACCCCAATGTCATCTGATGATAATGAGAAAGAAAACTAAAAGCACCATTAAATCAAGCAGCAGGACTAAATCAAGACCCTCTTATGTGCAATTTTTAAGGTGTGGGAGCCCTGTATTCCTTTGTATCTGGTTACTCTAGCTATAAATTCAGGCAAAAAACAAAAAATGTTTTTAAGGACTGTCATCCCCTTAAACAGAGTAAATATGAAACTAGAAAGAAATTTGACTTATTTATATTGTTGCTCCCTGTACTGCCCTAGTAACAATGTTGCACACTAAACAAGCATGCTTTGAAAAGGAAGACACTGGCTTATAGATAGAAAAGCCATTGCCAAGACTGCTGGAGGTTTAATTGCTGATACTGTCGGTCCATATTTGTATGTCCCAAAGAGGCTTCTAAAAATAGTGTAAGGATAAAAAGAAAAGTTTTCTAAATGGGGAAATGCTGCAGCGTTCTGCATCCCTACATATGGCACTAAGTATGTTTACATAAGCCTGACTAGGTCAGAAAGGGGTTTTGTTGTTGTTGTTTTTTAGGGACAAATAAGCAGGCCATGAAATAATTATTTTTCATTGTGCCCTGCCAAACCTACCCAGCCAAGGGCTAAATTGAGCAGCTATTGTGATTATTCGAACTATAGAGCCAAAAGTGCTCACTGCAAAGCATCCCAGCTGTCCTAAATTTTATGATGGTGAGTTTTCATGTTGGCTTGTGCCTTGCCAAAAGCATTCCAGAAAAAAGAGGCAGACTGAACACTCATTTTATCTTGTCCTGTATTAATTAATGATCTACAGGTTGTTGGTTTTTTTTCTGAGAACTTTAAAGTTTAACAAATCACTTCCAGAAACTGTTACACTAAGATTTACCTGCGCAGACAGCAAGCTGTTTATATGCTTATAGATACAGTACAGCAAAGCAAATTAATATCAAGAAGCCTAGCCTTATCTGTTTTCATTATATTCCATTCCATAAAGAAAGCTTAAGAGCATAGGTAGGCAGGACTAGCACTAGCCTAATAAACCAAGAGATGAGATGCTATTAAGGCTGGAATTCAATACACTCTTACCTGGGAGTAAGTCCCATTGACTTACTTCTGAGTAGGCATGCTTAGAACTGGGCTGCACATTAATATATATGTGTACCCAACACACTCCAAAGAGTTTATCCTGCCCATTGGATACACCAAATGGTTAATAAGGATACACCAACAACCTGCTTTTGTAATCCGAGGAATCAGCAAAATCAGGAAGTTTATCTAACCCCTTGGTAGACTATCACAAATGGCTGATGTAGAGTAGGATTTGGTTGGGTGGGTTACAAGTTATGCAAACATGTTCTATGGGTGGCTCTATTAGGAACTTGCTGTATCTTAAAGGCTGCCATTTTTAACCATCCTCTGTTGTTGTTGTTATTATTATTATTAATTTACCACATTTATACACCACCTTTCTGCCAATGCACTCAAGGTGGTGCACAGCTTGAAATAATGGTTTTCTATTTAACAGAAACAAAACAGAAGGGAAACGGGATAGGGAAGAAAGAGGAAAATATGCAAATTCAAGCACTGCGGAGATAGGCCTGGAAGAGAAGGGGCCCAAAATGGCAGTGGGCCTCCAATGAATCAGTGGAAGAGGCCACATTGTCCCACCTCTTCCTCTGACGTAGCCAGGTTGACTGGCTGCCAACAGAGGCAGTTATGAGAAGGGGAGAAGCCAAAGTGGGGACAACCAATGCCTGCATTTACATAGAACAATAAACCAGGATTCTGGAGACACATCGCCTGTTAGTGCCCACTTGACTCCTCCCGCTAGTGCAACTGGCTAAACAAACCAAGAATGGTTTGTTTAGGATGTCATCTGAACTGGGGATTGTGGTTTGTTGCTCCCTTTACAAGCCAGGACTATAAACCAGGGTTTGTTCTTGGCTTATGAATCCTGGCTTGTCTGAGTGCAACAAACCAGGATCCCAGTTTGGACAACATGTTAAACAAACCATTCCTGGCTTGTTTAACTGGTAGCACTAGCAGGAGGAACACCAGCATGCAGTTTATTCACAATAGGTCAGGTTTCCATGTGAACCTGGCCAGTGTGGTATGGTGGTTAGAGAATTAGATTAGGACCAGGTGAGACCCTGATTCAAATATCTGTTCAGCCATGAAATTTTCTGGATGACCTTAGGTCCACTCAGCCTAACTTACCTCATAGGATTGTTGTGAAGATAAAATGGGTGGAGGACAAGTATACATACATACATACATACACATACATAAGTGAGTGACAGATGGTCCCAGCCAAGATTAATTTATTATCCACACTCTTTTTTCCAAGTAGCCATATTATTATTTTAGTATTATTGTTAACATTGTTCTCCTTTGTAACAAACCCTATTATGTTTGTGACACTAATTATTTCCTATTTTAATTGAACATTTAAAAACAACATTTTAGGTGATGGAATTGGTTAAATTGGAATTGGTTTGCACTACAGCCAAGTTACAGTGGGGTCTCAGTAGAGTTCAAAGAATTAAAATAGCTACTTTGCCTGAAAGACCAGGTGAAGATACTACTGGGGGGGGAAAGAAGAATCTCTTTGTTATCCTAAGCAACCACTTAGCAAGAGTGGATTCAATAGGTTCCAACCTGCCAATAAACAAAAAGTTACACAGCATCCATTCATAAACACAAACAGTGGCTTCTTTCTTCTGCCAAGAGACCAACAGTAGTCAAAACATAAAAATAAAGCAAAAATACTTACTGAATCAAGATTGTTCTTGTTGGGAGAGAGAATGGTCTGGTTCACACGTCACAAGAACCTATGGAGTTTTTAAAGCCAGTGCTGTTGTCAATGAGTGAGTAGGCTGGTGTACGCTGCCTGATTGTTGCTGCTGCAAGAAGGAGCAGCTAAACACACCATTGCTGTGACATATAAGCCAGGAACTCTGGCTTGTCTCTCCTCAAACAAGCCAGAGTTGAAAACTAGGGTGGGCTCCAACTCTGGCTTGTCACAGGAAAGACAAGCCACAGGTCCTGGCTCACACATTGGGTTGTTCACAAGCATTCCTTGTTGATTAGCTGCTCCCGCTCACAGAAGGAGCTATTTGGCTGGATGCATCAGCAGGATACTGCATTCACAACAACCCAGGATTTTTTTAAAAAAAAAACCCTGGGTTGCTGTGATCTATGAATCAGGACAATCTTTTATGATTTAAAATTGATCTCCCACCCACCCTTACCCAAAATCATGGAATACTTTTCTACTAATATAAATATGAGAAGAAATTAATTCTCAGAAATGTCCTCATCTCTAACTCCCTATGTCACTGGGTGTCATGCCTTCTTCTACAGTCATGCCTTGGATTGAGAGCATAATTCGTTCTGGAAACGTGCATGTAATCCAAAACACTCTTATATCAAAACGAAACCCCCCCAAAAAAATTTGTACAGAGATTTTAAATTTAAGCCGTACTACAGTACTTGTATTGCAAGACGTCGCTTGTATATCAAGTAAAAAAAATATATTAAATAAATATTTAAAAATTTGCTTGTCTTGCAAAACGCTCTCAAACCAAGTTACTTACAATCCAAGGTATTACTGTATTCTGTTATGGTACAGGAAAAATCCCTGCTTCATGTGACCATGTGCGGAGAGCATTGACCTGTACTGAACTCCACCAACCACGAAACATTTCCCTCATGGTCTAATGTTGATAACCATTATTTCCCTATGGTTTTCATTCAGTTACAGAACCAACAAACCACATTTTAAAAGTACATTTACATCTAAGCCCTGCTCAAATTCATTACAAAATCTACTGAAATACTATTAGGGAGTAATAAAAGTAGTAGAGATTGAAGATATAGTTAGCTCCTAATTAAGAAGCCCATAAACCCTGCAATTTACAAAAAAAAGATTTATCACCAGAAACAAAGAAAGAAGCTCAAGACCTTTTGGATCGACCCATTTTAACCAATGTGTTATCAACCAGCAGCCCTTCCGATAGAGATGGGATACCTCAGCAATTTAAGTACTATTAAAAGCTTGCTTTGCATTGAGCTTTGCTGAAATTGTACATTTGATGGTATAACACATACTGTTGTTCACTTGCTGCAGTCTGATTCAAAGTGCTATAAATATGTTTGCCCTTTCTACTAAGCCTGCCTAAGGGATTAGCAGCCCCCCCAAAAAAGTTCAGTTGAATATTAACTGCATTAACTTTGCAGACTGTAACATACTGTTATACTCAAACAGCCCACGGTACAGTATGGATGACTTGCTTTATACAAATATTTTCATGCAAAAATATTTTCCTATGCTTGGACAAGAAAATGCTCTGTCAAAAGGGGATGACCTCCCTCACCTGCCATAGTAAAATGAAAACAAAGTAAATAAATGACTGCAGCAACTCCAAATTTCATTTTGGCAAGAAATAAAATCTGAACAAAAGACTTTTGCTGAGAAGGCAGACTAACAATCCAATTCTATAGATCTTTAAGTAAATCGCAATGGGAATTCAATGGGATTTACTCCCATGTGCATAGGATTACATACAAATGGTAGTACCCAATTGTGCCCCAGCGCTAGTACCAATGACATTATGCTCGTGTAAACCAAAGCTTGCCCAATGTAACTAGCACTTGCTAGGGCAAAGGAAAAATTGCTGCTCCCCACCCCCGTTGCCACAGCAAATGTTATGTAAGCATTGGTTTACACTAGTGCAACACCATTAGCACTAGAGCTGGAGCACAATTGGATACTACCAATTGTCTCATCCTATTTATTTATTTTTTATTAATTTGGTAGTTTCAATTATGTAAACTTCCAAATAAATGTTCTAAGAGTTCAGATAAGGGAGACAATTCAAATACTACATTGTTGCAGATATGCAAGTATAAACAGATGAATCGGTCTTAAGCTTCACTTCTTAAATGTGAAAGCTTTTGTTTCATTAGTGATGTTGCTAGATTTAATCATTGGGGCTGGAGTTGGAAACAAAACAGGAGCAATTAAGTATTTGACATTATGAAAAGTAGAGGTAAGTAAAACCCAGTTTGGAAATGATGAGCTTATTAATGAGACAAGCCAAAATTCCTTTGAATCTGGCCCATAACCAAACTCAATCCCATTCAAAACTTCCCCTTCCCCCTCCCAATTCCCCAAGATGTGCTTTGAGTAGCAGTGCCAGTGATGGATGTGAATGTGCACAGGTAGCTGCTGCTGGGAGCTACATTAGGCACTGTAAGCCTTATCAAAAGGAACTCCCCAGCACAAAGCACAAAGAACTGTAGATAGCTAGTCCTTAGTTAGACCCAAAAGTAGGATGACCACTTATGAATCACCAAAAAAGACAACAAAAGAAGACACTGATTTTCATAAAATGTGTATATACTAATGTATATGTATAGATTAAAATGTCAAAATATTATAATTTAAATGGAAATACAGTACATCTCACAATAGTATAGATGTTGTGAAAGGTTGGCCTTTCACAAAGGTTCCATGGACTTTGAAGAAGCCCGAGTGCAAGGTGAAAGGGAGAAACGTGCTAAGCGAAAAGCACGTCAAATGAATCCTTTACAGGACCATCTTCTATCTGGTAACCTGTGTCCTCACTGTGGGAAGCTGTGTGGATCTAGAATTGGCCTCCACAGTCACTTACGGACCCATCGCTAGAGTCTACACAATCTTCTTTAGAATTTCCTCCTTTAATCCCGGAAGACAATCTTACTCGGTCACGAGTGATCGCCTGATGATGATGAGATGACTGTGACTAGGTGACCTGTGTGCCTTACTCAGTCTGCTGTCCAGGTACTGCTGATGGGCAATTTCAAGGCCCAGCCTGAAGCCCTTCAAATAGAGCACACCTTCAAAATAGAGGCCAGTCCTCTAGTAGCCCTTCAAATAGAGGACTGTCCTCTGTAAAAGAGGACACATGGCCACCCTACTCAGCGCTCTTTATGCTGAGGAGTTCCTTTTGCTAAGGCTTACAGTGCCTAATGTAGGCTCCAGAAGCATCCCTGTTCTTTATGTACCCACCCACACCCTCACCCCAGTCACCAGCTAGAAAGTATTCAAAGTGTTTCAGACAGAATTATCTGGTCTTCTCAGAAGAACAAGCCCAGTCCAAATGGAGATGGGCGAGTTTCACCCATCTCTACTCTTCATAATGCTAAACACGTAATTGCTCCTGCCATTTACCGATATTATTATACTTTCGTGAAATGAATGAGAAGAATAGATGCTAGAACTCCGAACAGGAATGCAAATGGCAAGGGGAGATAGACTGGAACTGAAGCGTTAAACTAGAAATAATATCTTTGTATATAAAGATACATATAGAGGGAACATCAGGGTCTGCCCCCCCCCAGGGCTAACTGACATCAAGGGCCCTGTGGGGAAGAGGAAGGAGTGAAGGCGGCAGGAGCAGGCAGAAGGAACATCAGGGCCTGCTCCGGTTGGACTGCCCCCCAAAGGGCTAACTGACGCTCTGTTTTTTGTTTTTGTATTTAATTAGAGTGTACATCGCTCAGAGTGGCCAGATTACTGGCCAGATGGGCGATTCAAAAATAGAATAAATAAATAAATAAATAAAGCAACTTGCCCCAATAATCATCATGTCACATAAAAGGCTACTACCACAGACCTGGTAGGCCTAAATTCTATCAGATTCTTAACTCCTCTGCTGTTAAACTCAGCTTAAGTTCAACCGTATTTCCAAAATATTCTTTTTAAAAAAAAAGATTAACATTTCATTGTGTTAAAAAGAGATAGACACTAAAGCATCATGAAGAAATTCTGGGAACATGAAGACAACTTTCCAGTATAATACTTTTGATTCTATAAAGTGATATTCAACTGGCGGTGTGGCCACAGGTGAGTTTTGAAAAATAGCCTCTACAACAGATTTCAGGGAATGGTCAGGATGTTATTTTCTGATGTCAGAAAAGCACTGTGGGTTTGCCTTTGTGTATGTAGATTATTGATCATCCCCCAATTTTAATTATATGAAAAATATTTTTTGAGTTTGGGGATTCATTACTATCTAAAGGCTGCACTAGTAGATATTACACAGAAGAAGCGTGAACTATCTCCCAGCTTCAAAGTTTTCTATATGAGAGGTAGCTGTGGAAAGCATTGGAAAGAAGCATCAGAGGCTGCCAGCAAGAGTCAAAGAGTGGGAGAGGTGTTTTATTTATTTAAAATGATTTTTAGGCTGCCTTTAAAAGCCGCTGTAAGCTGATAGTTGCTTTCCCACCCATGAATATATATATAATATATATATATATATATATGGATACTGTTTCTACTCCACTCCCATGCACGAGGAGAAAGGTAGCTTCAGGTGGCAATTTTTATAGACAAACAGCATGAGGAGAAAGGATTAAGCAGCCCCTCCATCATTTCTCTCCTCAAACTGGGAGCCTTCCACAGCTACCTCTCATATAGAAAACTTTGAAGCTGGGAGATAGTTCACGCTTCTTCTGTGCAATATCTACTAGTGCAGCCTTTAGATAGTAATGAATTCCCAAACTCAAAAAATATTTTTCATATAATTAAAATTGGGGGATGATCAATAATCTACATACACAAAGGCAAACCCACAGTGCTTTTCTGACATCAGGAAAGAGTCCAGAAAGTAGTCGCCCTTTAACAACCCTTAAAAACGTGATCAGTTAGCCCTAGAAAATCTCTGGAAAAATGCAACTATTGTGCTGACTAGGGTCCATTCTCACATCTAGACTCCAATAGTACTGGATTAATGTGTCCTGATTTGGGTGAAGCAGTTCTGTATGCATATTATGTGTATGTTTATGTTAACTGTATGTGAAGCAAAGCAAAGCTACCCCTAAAGTGTAATCCTGAAAATTTAAGATTAGTTAAAAGCATTGGGGTCAAGGAAAAAAACTGTAAAAGGTCAGGTTAGGAGGGTCTACAATTCCTTGCCCCTCACTCTTCATCTATGTTTAGGTACATCTCCCAACTGAGAAAGTGGACTGTAATCCACAAAAGCAGCCTTCCTCAACCTGATAGCCTCAAGATATGTTGCACTACACCTCCCATCATCCCCAGCTAGCTCTGCCAATGGCCATGGTGCCTGGGAATTATGGCAGTCCAACACATCTGGAGAGCACCAGGCTGGGAAAGGCTGGCTTCTTCATTAGGTCTTTAGGGGCTACTAGATAATTTGTTGTTTTTGCTGCAACAAACCAACATGGTGACCCCTCTGCAAAATGTTTTGCATGCAACTTAAATATCTACTGATGTTCAGTTATAGTAAAAGTACTTTCTATGCTATTTCATTGTAGGTAGTTATATAATGACATATTACAGGAAACTCTGTGGTATACAAATAGCTCTGCATTGCCATTTACTTGACAGCTAAATTCATTCCAAGAGTATTCTGCACTTTCAGACTGTACCATCAGATTCAAATGAGCTAAGCATCTATAAACCACATATTTTAATTAACAGCTGAAAACTCAGCTAGTCATGCAAGAAAAGACTAACTAAGGGTCAGGAGAACACACAGACACACAGAATTAATGTTAACGATGTTTTCTTAAAAGGCAAGGAATCCAGCAAAGTACCACCAAAACAGACCTCCCAAAAGGCAATTTTATTTCTCACATTTCTGAGAATGATCCTTCTTACATAATTTAAAAGTAATATCAAACTACTGGTACTCTTAGTTAAAGTTGCACTCTCGTGATAACTCAGTGAAAGGAATTAATTCCTTTGGTACCTTAAAGACTTTTGGCTATGACTTACCTGCATAAATAGAAAGAACTAATTTACTAAAGAAATGCCCATGGGCAAACATGTTCTGGCTAATGAAGTGTTCAGCTTTTGCATGATTAACCAGCTGGTGGGGGTGGTGAAAAATCACAGGGCATAAAATAATAAGAAAAAATGATTATTAGTTCCCTTTTAAAACTGCTCCATGAAAAATGTCCTTATTTTAATTCAGTACTTGGGAAATGGAGGTTCAGAAAGAGAGAGTCAAATAACTTACCGGAGGAGAAAAGCTGAGACCATGTCAGGCAATCACTCCTTGCAAAAATCACATCATGGGAAATGGCTCAGGTGAAAGGGAAGACGGTAGTCAGCTCTAGAGCTACTAGCTTACTTACATAACAGGTATTGCCACTTGTCATAAAGTTAATTTTCTAATACTGAATATTGCAAAACACATTATATAAGTTGAAAACTATGACTGAGCTTTGTGTCAGTTTAATTTCCTCAATAGTTCTCTATGCACCAAGAACAACATTCGGCTTTAGTTTAAACAAATATACATTGAGAAAATTACAAGCCAAGGTGCTGGCACATTTTATTCCAAAAGTTTCCATGGTACAGTTTTAGTCTAATATGATCCATGGTATGTTCTCTTAAAAGTGGCTTGCCTGTTCATTAAACATGGCATTTAACTCATGAAGAGGCACTCAGACTTTTCAGCCCTGTATGTTAAATATCCCCCTCATGATCTGTACACCAAAGAACCCACCGAGGTTAGACTTGAAGGAGACCTAAAATAAGGGACAAGCTTTTCCACTGACTTTCTGCCCAAGATGGAAAATCCATGTTTAACTATCTGGCTTATCGGAGGTCAATGAGCTTAAAGGCAACCCAGTTTTGTACTCCATCCCTCCATTGTAGTTACACAAGCATGTAATTTAAAGAGAAAATGAGTGGTTACCCTTGCTTTTTCTGACATGTCATCTTTCGAAATTAATGCATTATGCTGTATTAATTATGAAGGTGCAAAATTTTAAGAGGAGTAATAAATGTCAGTTTCAGGTGCCCATAACACTTTAAACAGCTAATAATGAACATTCTTCCTTCAGTTATTGCTACCTTACGATATATAGCGTTGTTTACTTTACACTTTCACTCTCCTATAAAAACATTTCATTTGTATTTGTTTGGGGGGAAAGCCCAATGGTTCAACAGAAAGGAGAATAGGAGATGTCTGTATACCTGACAAGGCAGCTACTACCAATATTAATTTTTGCCTAAGCATTGATAGTGAACAAGATGCCCAACTAAACAAAAATGGTCAACTTAAAATGCTACTTAACAACAATACAGCATTTATTTATTTATTATTTTATTTATTATATTTATACCCCACCTTTTTTCCTGCAAGGAACCCAAGGCAGCTTACATAATCATCCTCCTCCTCCTCTCCATTTTATCCTCACAACAACCCTGTGAGGTAGGTTAGGCTGAGAGTCAGGGACTGGCCCAAAGTCACCCAGTGAGTTTCCTGGCCAAGTGGGGACTAGAACCCAGATCTCCCGAGTCCCAGTCCAACACTCTCACCACTACACCACACTGGCTCTCGCCACTACGCCACATTTCACTCTTACTTGTATGTACCTTTCCTTTCTGGTCTCAAGCATGTGAAGCAACATTCTAGAATCTAGTAACTTTTCAGGCTTTCATAAAACATAGAAGCTGCAAAAGGCATTACAATTGCCAAAGCAAGCATAAAGTAATCAGGTAACTGCTGTTTCATTTGGAGACATCGCATTAATTTTAATTAATATTTTTCTGCCCTAGCTATGTCTTCTGAAAATCTTTGTAAAAAGGTTTGCAGGTCCTCCCATATTAGACTGAGCATGCAAGCTCATTAAAAAAATAGCTGTGCAAATAAATTAGCTCGGCCATGAAACTCACTGGGTGACTTTGGGCCAGTCACTGACTCTCAGCCTAACCTACCTCACAGGGTTGTTGTGAGGATAAAATGGAGAGGAGGAGAATTATGTAAGCTGCCTTGGGTTCCTTTAAGGAAAAAAGGCAGGGTATAAATATAATAAATAAATAAACAAATAAATCTGGTTTCCCTGATCTAACAAAGGTATTTTGCATACACCCCCTTCTAGAATGGGGGCATAGATACAAAGGTACAGGGAGTGAGCTAAAAATATAAATATATTGCATCTGGCAACCATGGCTATATGCACAGTTCCTTCTGTTGGGGATACCACGTGTTGCCTTGTGCCTAACTGATGGAACTTATATAGTTACCTCATTTCCATATGTATTAGGCTGCAGTGCTCTGTATTGCATGGTTTCTTATCCATTCCCCTAAAGTGAACCTATGAATAGGGCTCTGCAAATGTGTTTGCCGGCTTGCTAATAGCAAGTGTATCTTTCAGCCTCATAAGAGATGGCAGGGGCTCCTCTCCAACCATGTGCTAAATGCTGGAGACTTCAATACTTCCTAACTATCCAGAGCAAGATTACAAGATTTCCCCCCATTTGAATGTCAGTTTAGATCGGGCCTTTTCCTATATGGTTATGACCCAACACCTTTCTAATTTGAAAGCAGTATGCGATTTTTAAAAAAAAAGAAAAAAAGAAAGACATGTGAAATGGTAATTTGGCATACATAACCTCACTAAGATGCTCATGGTGCATTCAAGTTTTTCTTAAGAGGATCGTATGTTGTCTCCGGCCTCCCCGCTCCAACCATCCAGTCTTCGTGTCCATCAACTGTACAAGCAGAAAAGAACTGAAATGCCCTCTCACCTCACTCTAGAGGTGATAACAGAGTCCTTCTAAAATTGCAGATACATACTGTGACTGAGTGGGGGTGTTTGTAAACAACTATGGAAATATTTCTAATTATAAGCCTTCAGTGCTAAAATTAGAAGGTCAATCAGTTAACAGTAAAAAAGGAAACCTTCCAAAAAGGTTTAGTTAAATGAGAGAAGCCAGGGATCATTAACTTAGTGGTAAGAGAAGTCTTGTAACATGGAGAGCTGATCTGAGCAGCCTACCACCACAATTTCTACTTCGGTATCTTAATGCCTTGGACTTTCAAAGCAAAAAAACACAAACAAAACATTGCTGTTTATTCCCTCGCTGTTTCAAACAGCAATGTTCATTGATATGATACATGAAGCAGCCACTTTAATTTTCTATGCATTATTTTTTATCTTGGTATATCTTCACTATTCTGAAGTGCTGGATACTTTGTACACTAATTTCTATAAAGTACGTACGTAAATACACAAGCACTATACTGAAGTGCAGAACATGGAGAGTCTTATAAGGCTGTATTTATACAGGCCTGTGGCTCATGCTGGCTCAGCTTGTCTGAGTGTGGAAAGCTAAGCAGGGTCAGGCCTGGTTATTACTTGGATGGGAGACCCCTCCTCTAGTTTCCTGCATTGAGCAGGGGGTTGGACTCGATGGCCTTGTAGGCCCCTTCCAACTCTATGATCTATGAATCTATGAATCCCAACTCTTTTAGGATTACTCCACATAGCCATATGGTGTTTCCAAGGTTGGGGTTGGCATCGGAGGCCAGCGTGGTTGAGCATCTGCTGAGGCATACACCCCAGCAGGGGGGCATTGCCAACTGGAACCAACTGGCCCCTATTCTTCCTTATTAGCACTGCCTGCTCACTCACTTGCCCATTCTTTGGGGAAACATGGGTGAATAAGAAAGCAGAATTTTTATTTTTATTTTTATTTCTCAAATTTATATACTGCTTTCCACAAAGCAGTGAATATAAAATGAAAGGGCATCTGAACAACCATAAAATACAACAAAAAAACAACAAAATACAAAATTAATCAGCAGTAAAACTACACACTCTACTGTGAACTACAAACCATAGCTGGCTGGGTCATACTTCAAGGAAAGCCTGTGTGAAGAAGAGATGGGTTGTAAGAATATGTCTAAACTGTGGGAGCTGGTCTAATGTCAATTGGTAAAGCATCCCAGAGGGTGGGTGCTGGAACACTAAATGCTCTACTGCAAGTGCTCCTGAGGCAAACCTCAGGAGCATGTGGCACCCTCAGAAGTGCTCCCTCTGATGATTGCAGAGATCGGGCAGGGGGTGAGACACTCCCTAAGGTAACCTGCTCCCAAGTTGTTTAGGGCGAGGTACTCCCTAAGGTAACCTGCTCCCAAGTTTTCCCATATTTTTCCTTCTTCCCACTATATAAAAATAGTGGCAAGAAAGAAACATAGTAGCAACTGCCTTGCTTCACCTTCTGGGTAGCAGTAGGAATTGGCCCCCTGAACTTGTGGGCAGCCTAGCAAGTGAGTGGAGAAGGTGAGGAAGAGGAAGAAGAGCAGTTGCTGCCACGGCTACTGCTACCTGCTCACTAACTCAAGCCATAGCAAACAGGTGGGCAGCAGTGAGAAAGAAGAGTTGAGTGCATTGAGCAGGCCTGGTTTCAGCACTCGGCATGGTGGGACAAATGCTAAGGCCCACAGGCCCTGGAGGGTCCACAATGGCTGGTGCCAGCCTTTATTTTTCTCTATTCACTTGTTTTTTAAAAAATAAAAATGGCCCAGCACCAGAAAGAGAAGTGTTGGGTAAGACAGCTGCAGCCGCCACTATCTTCCTTATCCACAATGTCCCTGAGGCATTGAGGATAACAAAGATTATGGCAGCAGTGCCAGCAGCTGTACTTGACATGTCCAGTGCTTCTCTTTGCAGTGCTGGCCAGTCTGAGAGAGTACCGAGCAACTGGAGCGGTGCTGCTTTCAGCATCACTGCCCATTCCCTCTGCTGCCTCCCTGGTCCCCACCCAGGGCCCAAATAGACCTAACTTTAAAAGTGTGTCCAGCAGCTATGTCTCTCCCCCCCCCCATTTTTACTCTAGAGTAGGCATAGGGCCCCAGATCCAGACCCTAGCATGAGTGTAGGGGATCTTTTAATATCTGGATCAGGGGCCCTGCACCTACTCTAAACTAAACAGGGGGGGAGGGAATGTAGTTGCTACATATAGAATTAAAGTAATGCCTGTTTCTGGCCCCCAGAGCCTCCCTGGGAGGGCAGTTCTGGGAATAAATCCTGATGTAGCTCCCAGAAAGTCCCTGCCCCAGGGGACTCCAATAACAGAAATATTCTGTCATTTTGGCAGCTACAAAATCAACTCCAACTCATCATCCCTCGCACCATAATTAAGTACAACAAAGGGTAGATTGGTTTGTATCAGGTCAGGATAGGGCTCAGCTCTCCTGCGTTCAGTCCGTCTTGACCCTGAATGCAATGAGTACACAAGGTTCTAATTCTATTAGAAAGAGAGCTGGAAACAGTCAGGCTTTGAAGATGCTGAACTTCTAAACAGATTAGCTTTTTTATTCAGTTAAAAATGCAGTAAACATAACATACAAGACAAAATATATTCCTTTTTAGTAATCCCATTTGTTCCAAATTGGCATAACTAATCTCTACAAGCATACCTGTTTTTTGTATCTATTTAGGAAATTTGGATATCAGCACCTAAGTTCAACAAGGGTCAGTTACTTTGACTGAAAATAGAAGTTTGCTTTTGAAAAAATATACTAAAATGTTTCAGGTATGATAAGATCTTGGACTGAATTTTAATTCAAATTAATTATAAGTGAAAATCATAAGACATTGGTTTGCTGCACATGACACATTCCGCAAAGCCCCTCACTTCTAGAGCATGGTCTCTGCGCTAGCTTGCTAACCAGCTTGCTAATCTGATTAAGAGGGAATTTGGGTGTCCAGCCAGTTGGAAGCCACTAAACCATGAGGAGGTTCCATGGAACTACAGTAGGAGACCATCTTAATAATCCATCCACATGGAGGCCATGGGCAAAGTGTCATTTGGTGACAGTGCTCTACTTTGGAGAGCTGGCAGAAAACAGTCCTTATTTGAAGGTGTCCTCTATCTGAGGAGGTGTCCAGTCTAAGTTTGGTTTAAAGTCAAAGAACCATAAGGAGGAAGAGCGCAGTGGCCTTGCAGTTGCACATCAACAGTTAGCACATGGACAACAGACTGAGCAGGCCCACAGATCACCTAGTCAGTCTTCTCCACCAGGGTGAGATATATTGGATGGATTCAGACAACACAATAACCCACACTCAAGGGTTGAGTATGGGTTGAGTGTAGGTTATTGTTGAACTGTGGGTTGTTGTTAAAACGTGGGTTATTGTGTTGTCTGAACCCAACCGAGATAACAAACCATGGTGAACAACCCACAGTTCACAACCCAACAACAAACCATGGGTTTCTTCATGGGTTGTTTGTGGTTAACAAGCCATGGCTTGTTAGTGCAGCTGGGTTCAGACAACACGATAACCCACATTTCAACAACCCAAAGTTCAACAACCCACACTCAACCCTTGAGTGTGGATTATCAGGTTGTCTGAATCCAGTCTTTGTAATTCTATTTAAATTATAGTTATTATTTCTAAATTTGCACATATACATATGCAAATTTATGCCCTCTTTTGTCCTCTTTTTGGTGAAGCATTTCCTCTTTTTTGGCGATGTGTAAGTGGCCACCGTACCTCTGTCAGTGGGCCCTGGTGGACTTACCTGGCTGAGATGATGCTCCAATTACTGCTGGGCAGTTGGGACTAGCTATACTTAAAATTTCCACAATCCCCAAGAGAAATGCTAGGTCAGGAGCATTGTGGGAAATTAAAAGAATGGCTAATCCAGCTGCCTGGTGTTGCTCAGAGTGCCAGGACAAGGCGAAAAAAACCCATTAAGGAGCATGCATTAGCATTAGGCCCAGCCAGGGTGCTTGGGCCCTGGCAGCTGCCCAAGAATGCCAGGTACTGACGCCAGTCCCGGTGGGACCCAAGTGAATGTTTTCCCCATTATGGAATTGACAGGATGCCCATTCTGTGTGTGGGTCATTTAACATTATCCCAGAGCTGCTCACAGGTAAGCATGTCTCATACAGATCTAAGAGTGTCTAAAGGGTACCTTTATTAGCCTTAACTGCTGCTACCATTGGTGCCATGCACTACAAAGATTAACCAGTTATGGCTGTTAGGGAAAGGACAGGAGGAATTAATGCTTTGGGGAGGGAGAGGCTGGATGACGGAAAATGTGATTCTACAGCCCATTCCTGATTACTTTAAAAAAAACCACCAAGGAAGGCTGTTGGCCTACAAAAGTGTGTTGCAATTTATAACTCTCAATTTAGAAGCACCTAAAGTAAATTTTATTGCAACAAGAGCCATCTCCTAAGCAGACATTTCTGTAACCATTTAAAGGCACTGGGTTTCTTCAGTGCTAGGAACGGAGCTGGGATGATTTCAGCATAAAGGCCATGTGAAAAAAGACTGTGGCACTTGGCCAGGTTACCCAGCTGTTTTCTAAATATGATGACAGGTGCCCATTTTTTCCATTTGCTCGTGGAACGCAATATGTCTTCAAACAACATTTTTGCCAAATAGGCTGATGCAGTTACATTTCAAAGATCCAGCAGGCTAAGATGTATACAGCAAATTGTGCTTGTGTATACACAAGCACAAGTATAGTGCTTGTGTATTTGCTTTATAGAAAGTAAGGCATGCTTCAAATGTGCAAAATTCCTACCCAGAAAGAAATTCTCGTTAAGTGTCCTGAAGCCTGTGTGTAAGTTGTCACATGTGATCCTACAAATATGTATTTTGCTTCCACATATATGGTGTATTACAAAGCTGCAGCCCAGTATAAGTACATTTAGAATAATGTATACATATGGTAACCTACACACAGGATGCATGTTATTTTCTGCACAGAAGTGTTTTTTCTGTACAGAGACCTCTGCTTCAAGTGACCCTTAGCCAAATAAAATGTTTTAGTATATATTTGTGAATGTAAGACATGTCAGTTAATTCAAAAAATAAAAGATGCCCAAATGGTAGCAACCAGTCATAGGGACTCCACTGTATCTAAGGTAATCAGTCCCCTTTCAGTGTTTCCTACAGGTAACTACATTTGGTATTACATATCCCCTTGAAGAAAGGCTATGTAGCCCCTAAATGTGTTGGGATTTTGATTGTATAGTTACCTTTGCAACCTTTCTTGTGCCACAATTTTTAGTCCAAAATGCCAAAACTATGACATGTGTGTATGAGCAATTGTGTGCATTGTGCAAAAGGAGTCTAAATAAATGCAAATAAGCAAAATCCCAACCCATTGGGAAGAGTCTAAAGCTCCAGTTTGACAAACTATCCAACTGCCACAAGCCAGATCCACTTGAGTGGGATTTGGTCTAGCTGATGCTATTTGGTATGTTCCTACAGCAGTGTGGCTGCCACAAAAATCACTTTGGTGTGATCAGAACTCTATGCATGTGCGAGGAAGTTTCAATCTGCTTTTTCCATGGGTCAGCTGGATCATATGGTATGTACAGATGGCGGCCAGGGAGTGTTGCACTGAGGTGGCCACTTACAACATCTCACCTATGTAGGAAGCCACACTGAAATGTTGTGGAATTCCAACGACATGGGAGAATTTTCAATGGCAATCATGCTTTCATGGGGAAAATATGGATTGTCCCACTCTTTGCTAAGATGCATAAAATAGGGGCAAAGGAAGAAGAGAAGCAATTGTGAACTCTTTGGAGTAAGGACAATATATTTTTTAAAAACATAAGGATTTGGGTGCACTGAGATGGGGGATAGTCACAGCAAGGTTCAAAGGTTTGTCATTGGATATATTCAGATAGAGATACAGATGGAGTCAACAACTAAGTCATAAAACATTAAATTACCTATGATCTATGTAAGCTGCCTTGAGTTCCTTGCAGGAAAAAGGCGGGGTATAAATGTAATAAATAAATAAATAAACATGCTATAGAGTGGCATATAGTGTAGGGACCATTTCTGCGTAGGCAGATTTCCTATCCTGCTCCATGCAGTTCTCTTATAGGGACTTATAGCAAAGGGTACAGAGATTTTGTTTCCATTTCCATGGGAAAAAATATGGATTGGACCACCATTTGTTAAGATGCATAAAATGGGGGCAGGAGAAGAAGAGAAGCCATTGTGAATGCCTTGGAGTAAGGGCAATATAAACAATCTACCTGTGAGCAGGTAGGCAAACTTGAGATTTGCACTAACACTTGATGACATTTCCAGCAAATCTCTAGAGACATTTTCTACTCAAATCTATATATATATAAGAAGGTGTCCTGACTGACTCATCAACGCCCAGCTCAAACCATTTAATCTAGGAACGTGAAATTTTGAAGGGACATTGCTTTTATGATGTAGACCCCCACTAAAGAAGGATTTTGGGAAATTCCGTCCCTAGGGGGGTGAAAAGGGGGGGCAAAATCGCCCCACTCTTATATCTGCAGTTCTGCAAATAGGCCTCACCTCATAATTGCTGCAGAAGCCAACTTGCTGCAGGAGCCAATAGCAGCAGTTTGCAAATAGCCCATACAACACTTAGAATGTTCGTATGAATTCCTGCAGGGGCCAATAGGGCTGGGTATGCAAATCTCCCCTTGTGAGGGTTTGAGGCCTACACAGGATTGGGTTTGTCGAGGCCTACACAGGCTTCAGTTTGTTGAAGCCTGAAGGCCCAAACACTCCACGATGGGAGGGGGAGTTTGAGAGTTTAAGTTACCCAATAGAAGTTTAGAATCAGTTCTCCAGTGCAAGGTCACATGGTTATAACCTTCCATTCCTGGGAAGACTATATATGTGGGGTGTGGTCAGCTAGCAGTCAGTGTTAGAGTGTGTGCTGAGCAGCAGAGAGAAAAAGCAGAGAGAGAGAGAAAGAGAACTTGGCTAGCTGACTGCATAGGAATTAGGTAGACTGAAGTTAAACTAGAGATCATTGGACTGTTTGTTTGTTTGTTTTATTTTATCATACCTGCTTTTGATTTAAAACCACTCTATTAAGTAATTTCCCTACTACTATAAGTAAAGTTTGTTGTGTACCCTGGAGTTTGGAGTGATTTATTCACACGCCTACAGCCTACACCCACGTTACTGGGGGAAGCAGGCAAAGGACTGGGTCTTTGGGGAGAGGCAGATATCTCCCAAAGGCAGATCAAGGGGTCCCTGCAGTAGTGGAACCTTGACAGATGGTGGCAGCAGAGCGATCCTGAACAGGGAAATTAAGCACTCCAAACAGGGATTGGGTTTTACTAATAGAGCTGGCAAAAGCAGTGTGTGTGTTTTAACTTCAGGACTGCGGAATAGAGACCCAGTGAGGCAATCAAAATGAGCCAGTATCTCTCAATGAATAAAACTGCCCTGATAGAGCAGTGCAAAAAGGACAATTTGCCATGGGAGGAGAAAACAGCAGAGGAACTAAAAGTTATGCTGATCTCCCAGGCGGCAATAGGAGGAGCTGCACCCTCTAGCCCTAGTGTCACAGGACCCCAAACAAAAGAATGGGAGCTCCGTGAACAGGAACTGCGGCTAGTAGCAAAGCAGAAGGAAGAGGAGACCAGGTTAGAGTGGGAGAAGCTAAGGCTGCAGCAGGAGCAGCTTAAAGCCAAGCAAGAACAACGCAGACACGAGGAGGAGCAATGCAGACACGAGGAGAAGCTGCACCAGGAGAAACTGCAAGCCCAAGAGGAACAACGCAGACACGAGGAAAAGGCCCGAGAAGAACAACGCAGACACGAGGAAAGGATGATGCAATTGAAACAGGAGCAGCCTGTCAGAGTTACCCCGAAGGACTTCACCGCATACACCTCAGGAGAAGACCCACAAGTGTTCCTGACCACTTTTGAAAGGGCAGCACAGAAGTGGGGATTGCAGGAGGGTGATTACATGAAGTTTGTGCCTAATTTAATCAAAGGGGAGCTGGCAGAGATTTATAATAGCATGCCAGAGGGGGAGGCTGTTTCCTATGCTCAATTTAAAGAAACGGTGTTTAAAAGGTTCAGGTTAGGCCCTGAGCACTTTAGGAAAAAGTTCAGAGGGTTAACACCTCAACCAGGTAAATCCATGGTAGAGTTTGCAACAAAATTAAAAAACCTGCTATTAAAATGGGTGGATGAAGCAAAAGCTGACAACAGGGAAAAGGTGTTAGAGCTTATGGCTCTGGATCAGTTTTATTTTCGGTTGTCCAGAGAAATAAAACTGAAGGTTAAAGATAAAGATCCTGAAACTGTAAACCAAGCTGCAGAAATGGCTGACAAATTGATTGAAAACCGGGAAGGGTTAGGCCCCAGGATTGAGTCTGAGAAGAAGGGGGGGAAATGGGAAGCCCCAAGTAAAAAGGAGTTCAAAAAACCTCCTTTTGATCCTTCTCACCCCAGAGACCGTGCCTGCTATTCGTGTGGTCAGACAGGCCACATCAAGAGTAGCTGCCCCAAGTTACAAGCGGTAACACCAGCTAAACCAGGTAGTCCTAAACCCGAACAAACCAAGCCACAAGGTGTAGCAAGCATAAAAAAACCTTATAATTGTGGTTTTGTGATCACCAACAGGGAGGAGGTTAATAATCAGTTTAAAGAACCTGTTTATGTAAAGGATAAGACCATTATGGCAATGTTGGATTCTGGAGCTGATGTTTCTCTGATCCGAGCAGATTTGGTGAGACCTGAAGATTTGGTACCAGGAATGTCTATTGAGATTCAGGGAGTGAATGGTCCCTCCTTTGAAGTCCCAATAGCAAGGTTATCCATAGAATGGAGGGGATGGAGGGGTCTGTATGAAGTTGGGGTGATGGAACCTCCAACCCAATTTGCCCCTATCATTGTGGGAAAGGATATAATGGGACCAGAAGCTCAAATATGTGTGGTAACCTGCAAGCAAAAGGAAAGGGAGGAACTTTCAAGACAGGACCAGGTAAAAGCTGATGGGGTAAAAGAAAAGGTACTAGAGGTACAACCCACAGTGATTCCGGAAGGTCCAAAACCAACCCCAGACCCTCCCCAAACCGAAACAACAGAACAAGCCTCCATGCAACCTGGAGACCTGAAAGCCAGTGAAACAACCGAGGCAGGTGGTTCTGTAGAGGAGAAGGCGCTAGAGACCCCTTTTCCTGATTTGAGAGGAGTAGAGGAATTCAAGCAGGGAGTCCTCAGTGATCCTAGTTTGGAGCCTCTGAAAAGAGTTGCTCTCCCTCAAGAGAAGCCCTTCTCTGAGGAAAGAAGGGAGCAGATTATTTGGGAGAAAGGATTGTTGTATAGGCTGTGGTTACCAAAAATCCAAAAGTTAACCTGGGAACCACTAAAGCAACTGGTAGTACCTAACCAATTCCGGATAAGGTTGCTAGAACTAGCCCATGATGTGCCATGCGCAGGACACTTGGGGAAAAACAAGACTAAACAAAGGCTCATGGCAAACTTCTTTTGGCCTGGAATTGCTAAGCAAGTAGCAGAGTACTGCAGGTCTTGTGAAACCTGTCAGCATGTGGGGAAGGCAGGGCATCACAGTAAAGCCCCTTTGCAGCCTCTGCCTATTATAGGAGAAGCTTTCTTCAGGGTGGGCATGGATATTGTAGGGCCTTTCACTAAACCCACCCGCAAGGGAAAAAAGTACATCCTCACAGTGGTGGATTTTGCCACAAGATACCCAGAAGCTGTAGCACTAGCCTCTATAGATGCTCCGTCTGTAGCTGAGGCTTTGCTAACTATTTTTTGCAGAACTGGATTTCCCTCTGAAATCTTGACAGATTGTGGGTCAAATTTCCTCTCCGAGATAATGGAATGTCTGTGGAAGTGTTGTGGGGTAAAACACTTGAAAACCACTCCTTATCACCCACAATGCAATGGAATGGTGGAAAGATTTAACGCCACACTCAAAGGAATGATTAGAACTTATGTAAACACACACCCAAATGACTGGGATGACAAACTGCAACACCTACTTTTTGCCTACAGGGAAGTTCCACAGGAATCAACTGGATTCTCACCTTTTGAGCTGTTGTATGGCAGAAGAGTGAGAGGCCCTCTTGATCTCCTGAGGGAAAACTGGGAAGGTAAACTCGTAGAAAACAAAACCTCTGTGGTGGATTATGTGTTAAAACTTAGACAAACCCTTGATACACTCTGTAAACTAGTTCAAGCCAATGTAACCAAAGCTCAAGAGGTGCAAAAGTTCTGGTATGATCAAAAGGCACGCTCTAGAGTATTTGAGGTAGGGGATCAGGTAATGATATTTCTTCCCCTGCGCAAAGACAAGCTTAAGCCTGCTTGGGAAGGCCCCTACACAGTCAGAGAGAACATGGATGATTTAACCTATGTGGTGGTTAAAGAAAAATCTGAAAAAAGACCAAAGGTAGTACATGTAAATATGATGAAGCCACACTATGAGAGGAGTAGAGTAGTTTTACAGGTGCAGAAGGTGCCAGAGGTAGTATACTTAGGGCACAGGGTTGGAAATGGTCATATCACACCTTTATGGGACAAGGTTGAAGCTATCAGAACCTGGGACATACCTACAACCAAGAAACAGGTCAGGTCATTCTTGGGATTTGCTGGGTATTACAGGAGATTTGTTCCCCATTTTGGTGAAATTGCTGGACCTTTGACTGATCTAACCAAGAAATGTAAACCTGACAAAATTGTGTGGACTGATGAATGTCAGAGAGCATTTGAGAGACTAAAAGACATTTTAATCTCAAAGCCTGTGTTGAGAGCACCTGACTTTGAAAAAACCTTTATTGTAGCTACAGATGCCTCTGAGACTGGCATAGGTGCAGTATTGTTACAAGACTATGACTCTGTTAAACACCCAGTAGCCTACCTGAGTAGGAAGTTTCTACCCAGGGAGAGAAACCTGTCTACGATCCAAAAAGAATGTCTGGCAGTAGTGTGGGCTCTGGACAAGCTCAAGCCTTATGTTTTTGGACAAGAATTTACTTTGTGGACTGACCATCATACCTTGCAATGGATACAAACAATGCAAAATACCAACTCCAAGCTTCAGAGATGGTCTTGGAAATTGCAGGAATTTCAAATGAACATTGAACATGTGCCTGGGAAGGAGAATGTGATAGCTGATGCTTTATCTAGGAAATAACAAAAAAAAAAAACAGTTGCTGTTTGTGTAGGTTAACGTTTCACAATTCTCTTCTGTAAAAGGGAAATTGTTCCACTTGAGAAGGAGGGGGGGAAGATGTGAGGGTTTGAGGCCTACACAGGATTGGGTTTGTTGAGGCCTACACAGGCTTCAGTTTGTTGAAGCCTGAAGGCCCAAACACTCCACGATGGGAGGGGGAGTTTGAGAGTTTAAGTTACCCAATAGAAGTTTAGAATCAGTTCTCCAGTGCAAGGTCACATGGTTATAACCTTCCATTCCTGGGAAGACTATATATGTGGGGTGTGGTCAGCTAGCAGTCAGTGTTAGAGTGTGTGCTGAGCAGCAGAGAGAAACAGCAGAGAGAGAAGCAGAGAGAGAGAGAAAGAGAACTTGGCTAGCTGACTGCATAGGAATTAGGTAGACTGAAGTTAAACTAGAGATCATTGGACTGTTTGTTTGTTTGTTTTATTTTATCATACCTGCTTTTGATTTAAAACCACTCTATTAAGTAATTTCCCTACTACTATAAGTAAAGTTTGTTGTGTACCCTGGAGTTTGGAGTGATTTATTCACACGCCTACAGCCTACACCCACGTTACTGGGGGAAGCAGGCAAAGGACTGGGTCTTTGGGGAGAGGCAGATATCTCCCAAAGGCAGATCAAGGGGTCCCTGCAGTAGTGGAACCTTGACACCCCTAGGCCATTTAGAATGTTCTCTGAGGGGGTGAAAAGGGAGGGAAACGTTTTACATGACTGACTGTTGTGTGGGGGGCATCGTCGCATAGGCTCCATCACGTTTAGACGGATCTACCCTAAACTTGGCATGCTCACTCTTCATCACCTGTAGGCTCTCAGGATTAACCTGATTTTTCTTTAAGAACAGCTATTTCTGTCACAAAAGATTTCTGCTGCCAGCACCCAGCCTAAACGTTACACTTTCAGTCAGAGACACTGCATCTTTTCCATACATGTTTTTTTAAAAAACAATTATACCAAATCCACGCGAGCACAGCCGCGGGCAACAGCTAGTCATGTATAACCTACCTCACAGGGTTGTTGTGAGGATAAAATGGAGAGGAGGAGGAGGATTATGTAAGCTGCCTTGGGTTCCTTGCAGGAAAAAAGGCGGGGTATAAATATAATAAATAAATAAATAAATAAATAAAAGTTTATTTTGCCAGCAACCAGATCCCATTATCTCCCCAAGATTTCCCATTTGCAAGAAAATATAAAATACTGAGAGAACCTGCCTAGAACATAAGAAGAGTCCTGCTACATCCTGCTGCCTACTCCTGCTGTTGTTCTCCAGCAAATGCTATTCAGAAGCATGCTACCTCTGATCCTGAGGATAGCAAAACAAAAAACCACCACGACTAGTAGCCATTTATAACTATATCAAATCCCCTTTTGAAGCCATCTAAGTTGCTGGTCATCACTACTTTTCTTCACAGCAAATTCCATAGTTTAATATGCATGGCATAAAGAAGTATTGCCTTTAGTCCATCCTGAATTACTCACCATTCAGTTTCATTGGGATGATGATACCAAGAAGAAGAAAAAAACACGTGACAGTGGGATAGAAGGGTGAATGTCTCTGTGTATGGCTACTTCGTGTGCATGGATGAGTTCAGATTAAAGAAACAATGAGCATAGGTGTGTGGGGGGAGGGAGCACTAAATGTATATATCAGAACTGAAAAAACAAAACAAAAAACTTGATACTGAAAGAAATAATTTCATACGTTGCAAAAGCAGATAACTGTAATGTGGAGGAAGAAATAAATATGCAGCAGCAGTATTAGACACAATATTATAGTGCTAACGATTAAAATCCTTTGTTCTCCTAACAGAATTTTATTCATGAAGTAGGAAGGAGAGCATGATATAAGAGAAATGGGGAATACAACTTTGTTGAAAAGAGTATGATCCCTCTTGTAATGGCCTTGGCAGGCACTATAGGAATAAATAATCAGTCAGTAAGCTTAACTTGCTTAGCACAACCCCAGAGAGTAGTTATATTTCTGGGGAATAGGAAGCTAAGATTGTCCAGAATTATGGCTTATCAATGTATGCAAACACAGCCAATGCCTGCTGCCTATTTTGGTATTCCTGGTTTCCACTCTGGTAAAAACCAAAAGATCTCAAAATGCATAATGAATACTGTAATAAATTGTTCCTTAATGGTGAGAGTGTAGGAAACTGGCTAAGAAGATTGTTAGTCTTTTCTTTCTTTTTTCTTCAGTTAGCATTTTTGTGGTTTGTCTTTTACAAGTTGTGCGCTGGTACATGCAGCCCATTCCCAAACAAGCCAGGAAACGTAAACAAAAAACAATCCCTGGTTTGCAATTCTGGCTTGTAAGGGGTACAACAAGCAAGGAATCGCAATTCAGGCAACGCACTACGCTTTCAATTCCTGGTTAGTGGGAGGAGAGCAGACTGAGAACAGGTTGTATACGCAAGAATGCAGAGGATTCTCAGGAATTCTGGTTTACTGTTGCAGCTGAATTCAATCTTTATGTAAGTACTTGGGTAACAAACAGCAAGTTATAAATTTAAAAATGAATTGATAAACAAATCAAGAACTTATCTCTAATGTTGTCACTGGATTTATCTACAATTCAATCCCAAATCCTCCTTCATGTGGTTAATAATGGAATTCCTGTTGTTATTCTTAATATTTTTTGTGGTTAGAGTGTATCATATGCCAATAAAACGTTTTGTGGCTGGAAGTGGTGACAGATGTGCAGGTGGTTAATATATCCATAGTTCCAGTTACTGTGCAAAAAACGAGAAGTTTCAGGGAGATGTCAAAGCCGTTCCTGTGCCAGAAGCTGGAAATTTAAGTTTTCCCTCAAATAATATCTGAAAGTATGGAAGGAATGTGCAAATAACTTGGCCTCCCTAGACTGCTGCATCCTTGTAAACCACAGAACAGTTCCAAGGAACTAGAGAAAAACAACATTCTAGGAGATGCTTCCATCAGTGAACAGAAAGCAAACAAGCTAGTCTCAAATAATGCAGCAGGTGCTTCATACAGCATTTCACTAGCTGTGTACTAACCATCCAAGTGAAAGTGCTACAGAAACTGCAAATTTAGGCATGAATGCTCCAGGCCATTAGCAGGTGCTTTGAGCAGTCATCCAAATCAAAGCAAGACAGTGGAAAAAGCCAAAGATTGGTTAACAGGGCCTGCAAAAAGCATAAACTCCAATAAGGGCACATAAAATGTTTTGCCTGGCTGTAGAAAGTCTGACTAGAGGGAGGGGGAAGAGAGTACCTACTGCTGCGTAAAGATTTCGATGAGGTTTTTGCTGTTTTGTACATCAGCCCCAAGATACAAGTGTTGTCTAAGAAGCTGAGATCAGCACTTATATGTCCTCAGGTGGTTAGAGACAAGATAGAAAAGAACTTCGCATTTGGGGAGAATTCTGGGGCTATTTGATAACGCTCTGCTTGAGCATATGAGGGTTTCCCCTATGGATATTGTCCTGAAGAAAGCTCCAGGCAAGTTCAAGCTGATTCATCACTTGTCACAACTAGAAGGTGAGTCAGTTAATGATTACATTGACTCTTCAGAGTTTGGTTTTATGTGAATCTTTCCCAATCAGCCAAATGCCAGTTCCTTCCTCCAGTAGTTAACATGCACCAACATCAAGAGGAATTCATGTTTAGACATCTGGTTTACAAGCTTCAGCTTCCATACTGTCCTCTCAAAATTCAATGGCAAAGTTTTATTAAAATGTATTTCTAGGCTTGCACTCTAATTACATATTGTTGTTGTTGCTGTTTTAAAAAAGGCACAAAGCTAGCAGAGTCCCACATTCTTCAAGAAGGAAATAAATTCTTAATGACATGGTCAGTTCCTGAAGATCAGCCTTCCCCAACCTGGTGACCTCAGATGTTTTGGACTTCAACTCCCATCAGCCCAGCCAGCATGGCTAATAGTTAGGAATGCTGGGAATTGTAGTCCAAAATATCTGGAGGATGGAGAAGGCTGCTGTAGATATTACCAATCTAGAAGAAATGCATATTCCTCAATCTAGGGGTTTACTATTCATAAAAACCTTTCCACAATTTCAAGGTCAATTTCTTTTGTTTGCTGGGAGGGGGGATTGTGCACACAGGTTTTCTTCCTCCATTGAAACTAAAGGCACAGGCAACTCAGGAAAGACTCCTTGTGCAATGGAGAGCATGCAAGTGTCTGGATCTGTGAAACATACAGGATGTAAAGTGTTAACAGAAGTTGGGGGAGAGAAGGAGAAAAGCATGTAGCTTCTCTACATTTATTGTTTTTTAATATTTTATTGTAAGTTCACCTAATCACTTGATAGATTGGTGGGATATAAATCTAAATAGATAGAGGATAGATATCGCAGTTGATGTGAGCAAGGCTGTATATGTAATTTCTAGAAACTCTGGTCGGTCCATAGGCAAGAGAATGTTCCAAAGGTGCATGATGCAGTTCTACTTGTCAATCTAAAGTGGTTGGATTTTGTACATTGCCTGATTGGACCTTGTATACACCCCAGGGAACCATATGAAAGATGCTCTTAGCTCCTTGGAGGAAGAGCACAGTATAACAATATCCTGTACATGTCTTCTCAGAAGTAAGTACCACTGAGTTCAAATAGGCTTACCCTCAGGTAAGTATGTATAGGTTTGTAGCCTAAGTTAAATATGTAGGCCTCATATCATGGTCAATATTAAACAATATATCTAATTCACCTGACTGGAACATTTCCATGCGTTAAGCAAATAATAATTTAAGATAGTATTCCAATGTAGAAACTCAGAAGGTCTTAGTAAATATTCCCAAACAAGTCTAAAAGAAAAGGATAATGCTCTGGAAGTCACCAAAACAACATCCAGTTGCTTAAAAAAAATTAACAAAGGAGTCATTTGTTCTATTCATGCTCCCCTTCAACAGATTTTGGAACACATTGCTTCTGTGCAGCAAGCCCCTCAAGAGAACAGTTGGCACTGCCAAAAGAGGTTTATAGGCAAAAATAAACAGGTGGCATTCTGGTGCTATTTTTGCTGTCTTGGACCACAAGCGAGGTAATGCAGTTAGAACAAGGTCAAGTCATAATAATTCCCCCACCCCCACCCCCACAACAGCAAATACAGTACCCAAAAGACAAAGGAAACACAAATAGTCATTTGGGGGTTTTGTACATCATGCAAATGAAGTGGGCAAAAAAGGCAACAGAAGCAAACATGATATGCAGCAATCGGTTTTATTTGTTTAGGTTTTCTTTGCACTTAAAAATAACCAATAAAATGCACAGAACAAAAATCCAGTTAAAATATTAGATACCATATAACTGAAAGATAGGCTAAAATTTGCCCATAGCAGCTTAATCCCAACCATTAAAAAACAGCTGAAACAAATAAGATAGTCTCCACTATTTCCATATTAACATTTGAATAGTATATTCAATACAAAGAAAGCTATCAGCCTGATCTGCTATGATCTGTCTGATGTCTGAGCCAGAGTACTTGGATTTAAAACAATTTGGTCTCCCTCTCCAGACCTCTGATCCAGGGCAGTACCAATTTGGAATGTTTGAACCTTTAGACAGATTGGGTATGGTGCTAGTGTACCACCCACTACACTACCCAGCATTCTCCCTGCCTGAGCTGGTAGAGGTGGTCTTGGACTTGGTGTTGAAGAAGACTCTCAGGATGACTGTCTGAGGCAGCTCAGGACGTTATGCCACCATGACAATAGAAGGTTGTCCCAACATGTCATCAGTAAAACACATGAATCAAGACACTCTAGCTTTTGTTTTCTCTACTAGACAGGAAGATAGTGATCTAAAAGTGGAGGATTTGACATCTACTCCCTTGTCATAGAAAGATCACTTCGTCTTGAGGTTTAGGCTGTCAGTGGTGGTCCCCCATCCTTGCAGAGGGGTAACTTGTGTAATGGTCTGCCCTGGAGGATAATGGATTCTTGCTGATGTGGTCGGCACTCCTCTCAAATCCCTAGTTGTCCTTTGGAATGGAGAAAGGACTAAGGCAATTGATACAATTGTCATGATCCTCAGCCCTTGGACCTTCCAGTATGCAGCAGAGGATTCTGATGAGGACCAGGTACAGGCTACTTCCCCAAGGTAGAGCATTCAGTGCTTTATACAGGGCCCTTCCAGCCAGAGAACAAAGCCACTAGGTCAGGGCTGTCCAACCTTGGGTCCCCAGATGTTGCTGGACTACAGCTCCCAGAATCCCTTGCCATTAGCCATGCTGGTGGTGCAGGGCCTTTTGAAATCTGGCCCTCTGGGAGATATAGTAGAACCCTTGGTAGTCTACTGTGACACATTTACAATACACTTTGAAGATAAAGTTGCTCATATTCATCATCACTTGGATTGAACAATTAATGCAGTGTCATTAGTGGAGGTGTCTGGAACACCCTTTGGTCTAGTTGTGTTGAATGACTTTTAGTTATTGGAGCCTGTGGATGTGGACAAAGATGCTTGGTCAAGTCCGGCCAACCACTTGTATGCTCATCCCTTGCTCTTTATTAAAGCTAGCTAGCTGGAAGGGAATGTCTATTTGTGTCTAGGAGATTATAAACACCTGATGGAGAGAGGGAGCGGTTCCAGCTTCTTTAAAAGAAGTCATAATTCTGGAGAGGGTATTTAACACCAGTAAAATTAAATCAAATCGATAAATACTCAGCGTTATGTTGGAAAGGATGCCAGGAAACTGGCACCTATGTTCATATGTGGTGGAGTTGTAAACATGTACAGAAGTTTTGGCAAATAGTATTCAAAGAGATAAAGGAAATAACTGGGGTAAACTTAGAGGCATGTCCTAGCATAGCATTACTATCAATTTATGATAAGGTTTATTGTACTCAAGATACTAAAGATTTAATTACAAACTTATTGACAGCAGCATGGTTAATGATACCTAGAAAATGGAAAATGCAATGTGATTATCAAATAGAGGGATGGTATAAAGAGGTATGGGATATTGCTATTAATGATAAGTTAACATGTAGTATTAAAGTTAAAAAGGGATTATCAAATCAAAGTGATTTTAAAGATATATGGATAGCATTTGTAGATCTTGTTTTATTAAGTGGGAAAGGGTGTACAGGTTGAATAGTTATGTAGTTATTGGGTCCCAGTGGGGGTGGGTGCACTTATTATTATTATTTGTTGGGGGGTTTTGTTATGTGTTTGTTGTATAATTTGTAGGTTTATGTATTTGTACCTTATATGTTAAAATTTAAATTAAATTATAAAAAAAATAAAAAATAAAAGAAGTCCTAATTCTACTGCTCCTGAAGAAATATAGCCTGGTCCTAGCCAGGTGATGTTAACAACTGTAGGCCAGTGGCTAACATTCCCTTCCTGAGCAATATGATTAGTCGGGCAACTCTAGTTACTCAGGGATGAAACTGATAATCTAGATTAATATAAAAATGGGTTTCCAGCCTGGTTTCAAGACAAGAACCACCTTGGTCACCCTGTGGCATGGCCTTTGTTGAGAGAAAGGCAGGGGGAGTGTGATCCTGTTGATTCTCCTTAGCAGCTTTCAATACCATTGACCATGGTATCTTTTTTGATAGGCTGTCCAGATTGGGTGGGAAACACCAGTTGGTGGTGATTCTGCTTCCACTTCGATGTCCAAGTCTAGAAGGTAAGAACAGGTTGCTTACCTGTAACTGTAGTTCTTCGAGTGGTCATCTGTGCAGTCACACACATGGGCTCTGCGCCTGCGCGGAGGCCGCTTCGGGAAGGTTCTATAGCTGAGGCAAACTTTGGGCGGGAACCCCTCCCCCCTGCGTCTCTAGTGCGCGGGTTCCCGCCCTCTCCCTCAGTTCCCCTGAGACCGCCATCGCGATCCCAGTGCTAAGGAAGAACATAGGAAAAAAACTCCCTACATTGAACATCAATACCGAGGGCCGAAATCGATGGCGTCGTACGGTACCGATGGTACACCCAAGGTCCCGGTCCAGTACACCATCGAACTCGACAGTGACACCGTAGCGGGGATGGCTGGGTGGGTTGTGTGACTGCACAGATGACCACTCGAAGAACTACAGTTACAGGTAAGCAACCTGTTCTTCTTCTTCGTGGTCTCTGTGCATCACACACATGGGCAGAGTAGCAAGCTGACTTACCGGCGGAGGGTCGGTGTCATTGCAGGATCGATGAAAGGACAGCTCTGCCGAATACATTGTCCTTTCGGGATCGGACATCGATACGGTAGTGTGTCACGAACGTGGAAGGCGTCGACCACACTGCCGCCTTGCAGACCTCTGTCAGGGAGACACCCCTCTCGAAGGCAGTTGAAGTTGAAACGGCCCTAGTGGAGTGGGCTCGGATCGAGCTCGGTAGAGGTTGTCCCTTGAGCTCGTACGCTAGTTTGATACAGGTCACAAGCCACGAAGCCAGTCGCTGGCTCGATACAGGCAAGCCTTTGGAGTGACCTCCGTAACAGACGAAGAGGCGTGGAGACCTCCTGATGGACTCGGTGCGGGACTTGTAGAAAAGTAGAGCCCTTCTCACGTCCAGCATGTGGAGTTGTTGTTCCAGGGGAGTAGACGGACCTTGGAAGAACGCTGGCAATATAATATTTTGGTTGAGATGGAAAGAAGAGACCACCTTCGGGAGGAAAGCCAAGTCTGGGCGCAGTACTGCTTTATCTCTATGGAAAACAAGGTACGGAGGGTCTACTCTCAGGGCCGTCAACTCCGATGCCCTTCGGGCAGAGGTGATAGCGATAAGGAACACTGTTTTAAGAGTTAACAAACGGAGGTCTGACGTCGCCATAGGTTCGAAGGGCTTAGACATGAGTACCTGAAGTACGAGCTGAAGATCCCAAGTCGGGTTTACCGGTTTGAACGATGGGTTCATGTTGTGCAGACCCCTCATGAAGCGCTTGACTAGGGGATGGGAGAACAGTGTATACCCATCCCTGCCCTCGTGGAACGCTGACAATGCCGCTAAGTAGACTTTCAACGAGCTCGTCTTGAGACCTTTGTGTTGCAGATGGAGTAAAAACTGCAGTACACTATGGATAGGAGCCTTCGGATATGGCACCTCGATCTCCCCGAGGTATTCGCCGAAGGCTTTCCATTTCCTTGTATAGGATGTCCTGGTGGATGGTTTCCAGGCCTCCCGTAATACAAGCTTGATCTCTGCTGGGAGCGAGTCTGGGATCAGATCATCCAAGCAGTAAGTTGGAGGATGGATGGGTTCGGGTGCATAATTGAGCCTCGAGCTTGAGAGAGGATTGTTGTCGAGCTCGGTAGGCGTAAGTACTCCCCTTGGGACAGTCTGAGAAGAGGAGCAAACCATGCCTGTCTCGGCCACCACGGGGTCACAAGTATACAGTTCGTTTGGTCGGACTGGATCTTCGCGACGACCTTGGTTAACAGTGGAATCGGAGGAAACACGTAAAATAGAGTCCCTGACCAGGTTAGAAGGAACGCATCCCCAATCGACCGACTGTCGTGGCCCGCTCTGCTGCAGAAGACCTGACACGCCGTGTTGGCTGCCGTCGCGAAAAGGTCTACCGTCGGGGTCCCCCACCGTCGAAAGAGGGACTGACGGATTCGGTCGTCTAGTTGCCACTCGTGGGAATCGAAGGATATCCTGCTGAGGGCATCTGCAAGATAATTGTCCTTCCCCGCGATGTGGATAGCTCTCACCGAAATATGGCGGGGTATCATCCATTTGAATATACGAAGGGAGAGGTTCGTCAGCCGTATCGAGCGAGTACCTCCCTCCTTGTTCAGATAAGCAACGACAGTGGTGTTGTCGGTGACCACCTGTAGGTGTTTGCCCTCGAGTATGGGCTCGAGGGACTTCATGGAGTTCCATACAGCTTTGAGTTCGAGGACGTTGATGTGTTTTCCTCGGTCGTGAGGGCCCCATTGTCCCTGTGCTGTGTGGTCCCCACAATGCGCTCCCCAGCCCAGGAGGGAAGCATCCGTCGTCAATGTGATTGAGGGTACGACGGGCTGAAACGGCATGCCTTTTGTTAAGTTGTGACGAGTTGTCCACCAAAGAAGCGACTGCCTTACTGTGGACGGGATCGACAGACGAGTTCGATGGGCATTCGTCTCGGAATCGAACGACCTTATGAACCAGTTTTGGAGCTGGCGCATATGGAGTCGAGCGAGAGGGACAACTGATATGGTTGAGGCCATGAGGCCGAGAAGACGCTGGATCGAGAAGGCTGTGCACGAGGTCGCCTTGTGTATTCTCAGGGCGAGGGCAAGCGTCTTTAGAGTTCTGTCCTCTGGTAGAAAGGCGCGACCGACAGTAGCATCCAGTAATGCTCCGATGAACTGGATCCTTTGAGTGGGGAAAAGCTTGGATTTCTTTGCATTGAGACAGAGTCCGAGGGTGTTCAGAGTGTTGGTAGTTAAATGTAGGGCATCCTGGAGCTCCTGTGCAGAAGGTGCTACGATGAGCCAGTCGTCCAGATAGGGGTAGAGCGTCACCCCTTGAGTCCGAAGATAGGCACACACTACCGTCATACACTTGGTAAACACCCTCGGTGCCGTCGAGAGTCCGAATGGGAGTACCTTGAACTGGAAGGTATCGGGTCCGACCATGAACCTCAGGTATTTCTGGCTGTCCGGGTGGATCGCTATATGGAAGTAAGCGTCCTGGAGGTCGATGGAAGCAAACCAGTCGTTCTTGCGAAGGAGAGGCAGGATCGACTGGAGCGTGACCATCCTGAACTTCTTGGGTAGAATGTAGAAGTTCACTGAACGGAGATCCAGGATCGGTCGGAGTCCCCCATCTTTCTTTGACACCGTAAAATACCTGGAGTAGAGGCCGTCCTGAACGAGGTGTGGAGGGACCCTCTCGATGGCCCCCTTGAGCAATAGGGAGTGGACCTCTTCCTGCAACGCTCGAGATGGTTGTGTAGTGCGGGTGCCAAGGAAGGGTGGGAGGGAAGCGAACTCGATCTTGTAGCCGTGCTGGACAATGTTCAGAACCCAACGATCGGTGGTAATTTTCTTCCATGATGGTAGGAAGAGGGATAGTCGGGTTCCAAACTGAGGTCGAGCCGGAATCGGGGTCAAGAGGATCGAATTGGAGCTGTCGGTCGTGCCTTGGGTCCCGTCAAACCCGTCGCCTTTGGGAGTCACCTCCTTTACGGGAGCCCCGGTACCGTTGCTGCTGGAAATGACGGCTCGGTGCCCGGGGCTGCTGTGGACGAGCGCGGCTATCCTGCCACTGCTGGTGCTGTCCTTGTTGAGCTGGAGCTATAGGTGGTAAGTATGGGGTCCACCGTCGGCGTCTGAATGCTCGAGTTGGTTGCATCGGAAGGAGTCCCATCTTCCTAGCGTTCACCCGGGCTTTCTGGACCGCATCGAGGGAGTCGTCTGTTTTGTCATTAAAGAGACCGACTCCATCGAAGGGCAGGTTCTCGATCTTGGCTTTAGCCTCCGTTGTTAAGGTTGAAGACCGTAGCCAAGCGTGTCGGCGGAGAGCGACTGCGCTCACCAGGGATCTCCCGTGGCAGTCTCCCTGATGTCTGGCCGTGTGGATTTGTTGCCTGGAAGTGTTCGACGCTTCGGCCTGGAACACCCTAGCCAAGTCTCTCTTCTCGTCCGGGAGATAGTCTATCAATCCACTCATCTTCTCCCAAAGGAAGAGTTGGTACCTCGCCATTGTAGCTTGGTACCCGGCGACCCGGATCCCCAGGGCGCTCGAAGTGTAGACTCTTCGTCCGAAGTTGTCTAGCTTTTTTCCCTCAGGGTCCGATGGAGTGGAGTGCTGCTTGCCCGACTTGGACTGCGCCGACTCGACTATCATTGAATTTGGAGTGGGATGGGAGAAGAGAAACTTGGCCGTGTCCGGTCTAACTTTGTAGAGCGCGTCCAGGCGCTTAGCCGCGGGAGGGGCTGTGGACGGGGAGCTCCAAGATCCTTGCACCGTTTCTAACATGGTAGGAGTAATCGGGAGCAATGTGGGGCCCGAGGAGGATTTAGAGACGGCATCAAATAGAGGATCCACCGCTTTTTTCTCTTCTACGACCGTCTCCAGTCCGAGGGCTTGGGCCATCCGGAGGATTTGTTCCTGGAAGGTGCCCATATCCTCGGAAGGGGACACTCCCGACTGGGTGGTCACCTGTTGGTCTGGTGATGTCGAGGAGGGGGAGACAGAGACGATTGACTCCGAGTTCGAGATAGGTGAGCCCGGGGTCGACGATCTACGGGACCGTGTGGCTGCCTCCGGCGAGTAGGCGGTAAGCCTACCTTCTCTCACCTCGCTGCGTGCCTGCAGAGCTAGGAGACGAGCTGGTGGAGACCTCCTAGAGCTCCCGGGTGATCTCTCCCGCCTTGGTGGGGAGCGTCTCCTAGGTGGGGATCTATCTCGGGATAGGTACGTTCTCTGGTATCGATAATGGGAAACCGGGGAACGTCCTCTGTGGTATGTGTCTCGCGACCTCGAGGAGTATCTCGAGTCCCTGGAGTCGCGGGATCTGTCCCTGTAGCGTTGGGGATCCCTTGATCTCGAGACCGAGGATCTGGATGAAGCCCGGTCCCGGGTGATCAGAACCTCTTCGATCTCGAGTGATTTGGATCGGGTTCGTGGGGTACGAGCCCGTACCCCACGAGCTGGAGAGACAGATAAAGGAGCGGCAGCGGTCTGTGTCAAGGGTCTCGGTTCCGATGGTGAGTCCACGATCTCCCCATCTGAATACGCGACGGCCTGCGTAGCTTCCTTCGAGCCCGAAGGAGCTGTCGGAGTGGAGCAAGGAGGAGGGTCCCTCGAGCCCGAGGGAACCGGTGCGGATGGAGATTTGAGCCCAGCCGGGCGATCTGAGGCCGCGACGTCCGTCGGGTCCATGGCTAGCGTCGATCTCGATCCCGAGAGGGACGAAGCCAGTTTTTTCGCCAATTTCCTCGCTTTTTCCTTCCGCTCCTTGCTTCGCTTTTTCGCTTCTTCCTTCTCCCTGCGTGCCTTCTTGGCCTTACTTTTAGATATCATAGTGGCCATATAGGCCTCCTGAGCGTCCGCTGAGGAGACCGTGTGGGAAGGCGGCGTACTAGGCCTCGGTAAAGAGGAAGGCTTTTCCGCGGGCGGCTGGAGGGCTTTTTTGTAAAGAATCGCCGTCAACTTATCCGCCCTATGCTTCCTCGCTTGCTTAGTGAAACCTTGACATTGATGGCAAGTTTCCACGTTATGGCCTTCTCCAAGGCATGCAAGGCAAAGCGAGTGACCGTCTGCGGGGGGAAGCTTGGTTCCGCACCTCACGCACTTGCGGAAGGGGGCTTTCGGAGCCATAATTTCCTCAATGATCCCACGAAGAACGGGGGGAGAAATTAGAAGTATTCTTATCTTTTTCTGTTGGATTCTACGGAGAATCAATGAACCTCTCGAAGTAACAGCCACACGCGATGGCGGTCGAAGAGGAACTGAGGGAGAGGGCGGGAACCCGCGCACTAGAGACGCAGGGGGGAGGGGTTCCCGCCCAAAGTTTGCCTCAGCTATAGAACCTTCCCGAAGCGGCCTCCGCGCAGGCGCAGAGCCCATGTGTGTGATGCACAGAGACCACGAAGAAGAATGCTGGGAAATTACTCCTCAACCTTAGGGCAGACATGCTTTGGAATTTTGCAGGGTTCTATTCTTGCTCTCATGCTGCTTAACATCTACATGAAACTTCTGGAAAAGGTCATCTAGAGATTTGGTCTGAGGTGTCACCAGTATGCTCTCTCTCTCTTACTCATCAGATGCCAGTGAGACTGTGGCTGAACTAAAGCAGTGCTTTGTGGTCTTTTTGGCATCAGGTGAAAACCTTTATGTTCACCCAAGCCTTTTAAATAACTCCTCAGTTTTAACTCTGGGGTTTTGTTTTATGTTGCTATATTTAACCTGTTTCTGGGTTTTGTCTTCTTTTGTATTTAAAGTGTTTTTATACTTATTACAACCTGCCCAGAAAACTTTACATTATGGGGAAACATACAGATGTCATTAATAAATAATAAATACAATTTAAATTAGGTAGTTTTGACTTAATTCCAGTGATTTTTGAATGAAGCTTCACTGTCTATTTTACTAAGAGGACACTGATCAGCATAATAAAAAAAAAACCCAGCAACATAAGGCCATAAAGAGCAGATCTGCACAGACTGAAGCCAACCATGCTAAATACAGCCCACCAGCCATATATTGCTGCCTGTTTTTACAGACCCAGACTGGCAGCAAAACAGGTTTCTCTAGCCTCTGATAGGTCTTCATATATGGTTGGTGGGCTGCCTTTGGCTTGGTGAGTCACAAATTGTACAAGCCTGATATAGAGATATGACATTCATGGCAGGATGAGGAAAAAGAGGAGGAAAATATGAAAGCAGTGTGTGCTATGAGTTTTACTGGGAGACTAATTTTTTACAGTACATGAACTAGCACTTTCCCTCAAGAACGTGAACAAAGATCTCCTTCGAAGTTATACGCTTTTAAGTTTTCAGGTGCCATATGGTGGGAGCAGCAGCACAGTATGAAACTGTTCAAATGCATGACACACAGAAATTTGGTGTACCTTAATTGTCTATGACACACATGGAGAAATATTCTGCAGAGTACATATAAAGAAGAAGTTGGATTCAAAACTAAATGTGCAATCCTTGCATTACAATTGCGTGTATGTGTGTGTCCGTGCGCATGTGAGTGTAGGTATTCCTACATCAGGAAGGAATATCCTGTGCAGCTGGCTTTGTTTTAGTGGCATGTGTCTGCAGCTATCTAAACTACTCATTAGTTGTGAACTAATAATCTGTTGGAATCCCCCCCCCCCAAGTGGATATGAATGAATTAAAATAATTTTAAAGGAGCTCTTTACAGCAAGGATGGCCAGCCCGCATTGTGGGTGCTTATATGGCTTAGGACCAGGCTACCTGAAAGACCAGCTTCTCTCATATGAGTCTGCCTGGGTTTTAAGATGTTCAGGAGAGGCCCTTCTTTTGGTAATGCTGCCTTCAGAAGCCTGTTTGGTGGCAACACAAGAGAGGGCCTTCTCAGTGACTGCTCTCAGGCTGTGGAACTCCCTGCTGAGGGAGGCTAGGTTGGCTCCCTCTCTGCTGCCCTTCTGGCACCAGGCAAATACATTTATATTGAAGCGGGCCTTTGGCATGTAAACTGGTCTGTAGGGTTGGGTGCTGCTTTTATTCTGCTGTTGTGTTTTTAATGCATTTTATTATTGTGTCATTTTCTTGGTAGAAAAGTGAGGTACGAATCAAATCAAAAAATAAATGGCACAGGCAGAAAGAGACTAATAGGTGTGCTTGTGAGCCTGGCTATGGCATGAAGTGCTCATGCATAGAACATTGACTGCAGTGGACCAGTGACGTTTCCTGCCTTGGTGCATGTTCCTCTCTTCCCATAACTATGTAGGAGCTTCATCTCTTTTGCTTCATAAGGCTCTACCAGCTAACTAATGCCTCTGCATCAGGGGAAGAAGATACCCAGAAGTGTATGTGTGTACACGTGCACATGTGTACATTAGGGATGTCAGAAAAATCCGCAATGGACTCAAATGAGTCCAGATTTCTTGGGGACCGCCATGCAGATTCCACAGCAGATCGGCTTTCCCAGGTCACATGGGGCTCGCAAAATGATTTTTTAATTGCGTATTTTTGCGCAAATTTAGCTACAGAAAAATACGCAACCCCCCACCAATTAAAAATGCACAAATCCCCCCATAGAGTAAAGCATGAAAATATATGTTATGGAGGGGTTTTGCTCATTTTTGGCTGATTTGCACATTTTTGGGAGCATGAATTTGTGCAAATATACACAAATGCATTTGTGCAAATTCCGAGTCTGCAAATCGGTGGACAGTGGAGCAAAAGTCTCCCCAAAATCACCAGCCGAGCAGCTTTCTCTCCATTCGCAGTCCTGTGTACATGCACACATACCACCATGCATGCAAAATTTTAAATGGCCTAGCTCACCATTTTATTTTCTCCCACTGATAACCTGAGGTGGCAAGATTTTATTGGAATAGAAGCTGGTTGGTCAGCAGCAGACTTAAGAGGCCCAAGGCTCATCAGGCCTTAACTCAGTGGTAGTAGGGACCTTGAAATCTAGTGACAATGCCTGTTGCTGCCCACCCATTGCTGTCACTGGATGCTACCAGTCTTTCCACAGCACGCCTCAGATGGCTAGTTAACTAATGGCTGGATCCATAGATTCATAGATATAGAGTTGGAAGCAGCCTACAAGGCTATCGAGTCCAACCCCCTGCTCAATGCAGGAAACTAGAGGAGGGGTCTCCCATCCAAGTAACAACCAGGCTTGACCCTGCTTAGCTTTCCACGCTCAGACAAGCTGAGCCAGCATAAGCCACAGGCCTGTCTCAGAACTGTCTTTTGCAAGAGAAAGCTCTTCACTCACGGAGGCCCTTCTGCCTGATTTTTGGAGATCCCCCTCCGCACACCATAGATCACCCCATTCAGCAGGGTCTCCTGAGCCTACGTGTAGCATGTTCAGGGTGTTGGAAGGGCTGCTGTGGGAAGGAACGGATCAGGAAGTCCACTTCCACCAGCGCAGTTTATCCAGCATAAGTCTGGATTCAGCCCTAAATCTGCAATCCTATATACACTTACCTGAAAGTAAGTTCCATTGAACTCAATGGAACTTACTTCTGAGTAGATATGTATAGGATTGTGCTGTAAACAAGATGGGGCTGTAAACCAGATGGGGCTGGAAGGGAGTTCTGGGTTTGGCATTGCTGGGCTCAAAACTTTCTTCCAAATTCCCACTTGACTTATGAGATAACAGCAGTGGTCCATGCACTTACATTGGCTAGTTGCAAGTAGTCTGCCAGTTCATCCAACCTCAGTGTGTTTGCTCTTCACCGCTTGCAGAGGCTGTTGAGTACAAGTTGGCTGGGTGTGATGGGCAGGGGCAGAGGAGCAGCTTCCTACAGTAACATTCTGCCAAGGGTCCAATCTCCTGTGTGTAACTATGTATTTGGTTCCTTGGTCATACAGAATGCACTTACATGACTAGTCCAGCAAACTGAAATTTGACCCACTTTCTGGAGCTATCTGTTCTATACGTGTTTTGAGTTCTCTACCTGGATTTACCATTTGGCCTTGTGACTAGTCTCTGCTTCAGTGTTACTCATTTGCAAAATGGGTAAGTGTTCTCTAGAATGTCTTCTGTTATATATGCCACTTGACATTTAGAATCATAGAAAAGTAGAGTTGGAACCCCCTGCTCAATGCAGGAATCCAGGTCAAAGCATCCCTGACAGATGGCTGTCCAGCTGCACCTTGAATGCCTCCAGATTGGGAGAGCCCATCACCTCCCTAGGTAGTTGATTCCTAGTCTGCAGCTAGGCTCTACTTCTTGAGTTATCTGTTCTGCATGCATTTTTAGTTCTTGCTTTGTGTTTGTGACACAGTTGTAGTGTGGATTATGTTAGGTTGATCTGTGGTAGCCCAATATCATTAAAGGATGGTATTGCTTAATAGGAGGAAATTTGTAAGCACACGCAATAGCTGTACACCTTAGATGAACATAACATTTTCAGTAGTCTCTGCTTTGTGATCTCTCATTTGTATGATTACCCATATTTTTCGCTCCATAACACGCACCTGGCCATAACACGCTCTTAGATTTTAGAAGAAGAAAACAGGAAGAAAAAAATCATGTGCAAATCGCCCCTGATCTCGGAGCCCCACTGCTGCCACTCTGGACTCTCACTGCTTGTTCACCTCTCCTGTCTGAGCAGGCAAGCAATGAAAAGATGAGGAAATGGAGCAGCATCCTTCACTTGCCTTTGGCCCTCCCTCTGGGCAATGGTGTGGACGGGGTCCAGAGGGAGAGGGCAAGTGAAGAGGGAGAGGTAACAGTGGTGAGGAGGACATGGGCCCATTCGGGGGGGGCAATTGGGACCATCTTGCCTAAGCGCCCCCCCCCCCCAATCTAGAGCTGGCATAAGACTGAGCACTCTCCCAAACTATTAAAGGCCAGCCAAGTACGACACTGAGCTGGCGATTGGGGGGGGGATGCCGCCGCCGCCACGCTGCCACTGCCACACTGGCAGCAAAGGGAGCAGAGCTGGCCCTGCACCCGCCCGCGTCCCTGCTGCCGGAGCCGCCCAGCTATGCGGAGCATGACAAGGCCACCCACACCCACCACAAACTTTCGCCGGCGGGCGGGGGGACTCAACTATACAGGCTCTGCCGGGCAGGGGGGGTGCCGCCGCCATCGCTGCGCCGCCGCTGCCATTGCTGCGCCGCCGCCATCGCCGCACCGCCGTCGCCCTGCACCCGCCCACCCGCGTCCCTGCTGCCGGAGCCGCCCGGCTGTGCGGAGCAGGATGGGACCACCCGCGCCCACCGCGGACTTTCACTGGCAGACAGGGGGACTCAACTCCACAGGCTCTGTGGGGTGGGGGGTGGGTGCCGCCGCTGCGCCGCCACCACCATCGCTGCGCCACCGCCGCCATTGCCGCGCTGTCATCGACGCGCTGCCGCCATTGCCGCACTGTCATCGCCACGCCGCGCTGTCATCGCCTCACCGCTGCCGCCATCGCCGTGCCGCGCCACCATCGCCGCACTGCCGCCATTGCCGTGCTGTCATTGCTGCGCCGCTGCCGCCATCGCCGCGGCAATGGAGTCAGCGCGGCAATGGCGGTGTGGCGATGGCAGCGGCGCAGCGAGGGCGGCGCAGTGAGGGCGGCGCAGTGCGACGATGACGGCGAGGGCAGCAGCGGCGCGGCGATGACAGCGCGGCAATGGTGGCGGCACGGCAATGACAGTGCGGCGATGACGGCGCGGCATCGGCGCGGCGATGACGGCGCGGCAATGGCAGCGATGGCAGCGCAGCAGCGTTGGGTCCCCCTGCCCACCGGCGGGGGTTTGTGGGGGGTTGTGGTGGGTGCGGGTGGCCTTGTCCCGCTCTGCACGGCCGGGCAGCTCTGGTGGCAGGGATGCGGGCGGGCGGGTGCAGGGCCAGCTCTGCTCCCTTTGCTGCCAGCGCAGCAGTGGCAGCGTGGCGGCGGCAACCCCCCCCCGCGTAGGAGCCCTCCTCTTTTCCGCCGGGCGGGGCGGGGGGCCGCCGCAGCCGAATCAGCTGAGAGGCGGGGGCTTGCCCGCTCTGCCCAGGAGCCCTCTGCTCTTCCCCGGACCGGTTGGAGGTGCGCAGGAGGTACTAGGTACGTAAAAAAAAAAACTTATTTTTTACAGTATTCACTCCTTAACACGCACAGACATTTCCCCCTATTTTTTTGGGGGGGACGTGCGGGTTATGGAGTGAAAAATACGGGTAGCTCAAGCTGATGGTCTCAGAGGTTTAAGTTTTAAAAAAAAATTTTTTTAAGTAGATCTTACAAAACTGATGTCTGCCCACCCTGGCATAAAACCAAGCCTGTACTGCAGACTACCCTTCCTGAAGACCCAAGCAGAGAGTTGCTTTAAAATGTGTGTATGCCACTTGCATATGTCCAAAATTAATCCAGCATTCACAAAATTAATCTGGTATAGTTAGAGTGGAAGACCGACAACCTGGTCTTCTGCGCGGGTTCAATGCTAAGGGGGTAGCGGGTGCTGGGGCGGGCCTTCTCCGAGGTCCCCAGTGCCTCGCCTTAGCCCAGAACAAAGGGATAACTTATAGCCACAAAAGTATCTTTTAGAAAACAAGTTTATTTACAAAATTACCTTCACAAACTCAGACCCACGCCAGCAATACAGCTTATCAGTACGGTACAAAGTAGCAAGCAAAAACCTCAAGGACAACGTGATTTCAGGGCTCTCAGCTAGTTAGTTTAGCTCGGGTCCCGGCAGAGGCCCGGTCAACCGCACGCTGCTAGCTGGGTTCCCGGCGGAGGCCTGGTCTACCCAAGCGGCTAGCTGGGTTCCCAGCGGGGCCCAGTCTACCCAAGCGGCTAGCTGGGTTCCCGGCGGAGGCCCGGTCTACCCAAGCGGCTAGCTGGGTTACCGGCGGGGCCCGGTCTACCCAAGCGGCTTGTGAGTGATTTCAGCTTGGTTTCCCGGGGGTCCGGTCAACCCAAGCGGCCAGTGATTTCAGCTTGGTTTCCTGGGGTTGCTGATCCTTCGTTCCCTTACCCCAGGCATGGGCAAGATTGCTGATCAGGTCCAGAGAAAAGTTCCCTTGTGCAGGGTGTTTTATACCTTGGTGTTTCAGGTAGCCCCTCCCTCTGTGATCAGGTGGGTTGACTCCCTCCCTGAGGGGCGGCCTTTTGGGTCAGGTGGGGTGACGCCTTCCCCTCGTGGGATGGGGTCCCTTTGAAGCCACTTGCTTAATGGTCCCATCCTATGGTGTTGAGTGGCCATTTCTTAGGGGTGCCGAAGCGTCTGCCCTGGAGAGGTATTCAAGTCTTATGTAGATGGGGCTGATATGCAAGAGCATTGACAAACCTGGTGATGCTTCCTGCCTTCCCCCCTGGGGTGATTCTATGTAGATGTTGTTTGTCCCCTTTGGCATCTGTGGAGACTGGTTGTCTCCCCCCCCCCCCCGGGTCTCCTTCCCCCCTCCTTGGTGAGTGTGTGTGTGTCAGGCAGGGGGCTTAGGTTGGCTTTCTCCACAGTTAGCATTCCCACGTATATGCAGACATTCAACATATTTTAGCCAATCACTGCAACTTATGTCTCATTCCTTATTTTGCCAATTGTGCATTTTTGGTGTGCAGTGACTAGATGTGATGCTCAATGTGAGGGAGTCAGTCAGTGGCAGAGTGAGGGATAGAATATACCGTACATACCTCCTGACTACAAAGCTTCTGACCTAACCAGTGCTTCCCTGGGGGGCATGCATGTGGCTCTCATTAACCTGAAGTTAAGAGAAGGTGTGCAAATGCAACTAAAGTACTGAATTTGCCCTTCAATTCTTTTTGCCATTCAATTACTGATGTTATTAACCTCTTCTGCACACCTTATGGTTACATTAATAGATCACAAGGCACTTGCGTTGTTCCACCTACCTACACAAACCACTACAGTATATAGGATATCACCCTCCCTTCAGGTACACCCTTACAGATAAGGAAACAATCAAGTCCAAGAGCTCTACTTACTTGCTTTTCCCAATATACTTTTCTAATCTGATGTCTACGAAAGGAACAGGCACTCCTTATCCATGGGTGGGGTGTGGGGTGGGGGAAGAATAAAGTGGAATCAGTATTGCAGAGAAAGCAAAGAGAAGACTGTGAAGGTTTTTATTAAAAATAGGGAAAGGTCAGAACCCTTTCCCCAAAAGATACTGTGAAAGCTTGTAGGAATTATTACACCACAGCCTTTCTTTTATTGAATTCAATCTGAAAAAGCAACAAAAGAGAAAAACAAGGAAGTTTCACTTTCAGTCTTCAGGCCTTTTTGGAATATGCTCAGATGCAGAAACCAATATTGAAAGAGTTGGAAAAACTGGGATTTTTATCAAACGCTTCTTAAGATACAGAACTATTGAGCGCACAACCTCAAATCAAAGTCTGAGGAGTAGAACCTAATGAGGTTAAATTTATCTAGTGGAAGTTTAGAGTAACACCAACAACATGGCAATGATTTACACTAGTGTAACTGAAATTACATCTCAGCATTTATTTATTTATTATATTTATACCCCGCCTTTTTTCCTGGAAGGAACACAAGGCGGCTTACATAATCCTCCTCCTTTCCATTTTATCCGCACAACAACCCTGTGAGGTAGGTTAGGCTGAGAATCAGTGACTGGCCCAAAGTCACCCAGTGAGCTCCGTGACCGAGTGGGGACTAGAACCCAGATCTCCCCAGTCCAACACTCTAACCACTACGCCACACTGGCTCTCAGTGAGCATTGAGATTTAGACACCCTGATCCCAAACAAATTTACCTGGAAGTAAGCCCAGTTGAGTTCAATGGAACTTATTTCCAAGTAAGCATGCTTGGGACTACAACCTTAAAATAAAAGCAGTAGCACTGTCATGAGATAATTACCTCATATTAACCACAACATATACACTAACCACATTAAAAATCACTATCACTAATGTAACCCCTTGCTTATCTTACCCACTACATGTTTTCCTGAACCAAGAATAATGTTCCTAAATAATTTCCACAAGATTCTTAGAGCTGATTCAGACATTACACTTCATGTCTTTTCAAATGAACACAACTCCTTCCAACTCTATGATCTATGAAACTATGAAACTTAAGGTTTTTCCATAATTTGGAGGAAGGGCACTTGTTCTAGCCACAGCTATCGCGGGTGCTGCTGCCAAACAAGAAAAGTGATCACCTGCTTCATGCAGTTTATTTGTACAAGCAGGCATTTACCTGGTGGGAGCAAAAGAAGCAATCCCAGACATCCTCAATATATGGGGATGCACTATGTCTGCATCAGGCCAGAGACTCCACATTTAGAGAACCTGTGGAAGAGTTATTTCAAAACTTCATCCCCCAATTTGAGTCCTTTCCATTGTATTTGCTATACCATCAAGAGGCTGACCTAAATATCCCAAACAGATATAGGAAGACAGCAAGATCAATGTAAGACCCAGCCCATTTAGTCAGAGCCCATGATGCAATGGTGCAGTTGGAAAACTACTACTACATCCCAAATATTTACCTGTTAATTTAAAATTCTTAGGGTCAGATTATTATGATTTGTTACCTGAAAATAACTTTTAGACTCAACCCAGCTGGAAGAACATATCCTGCAAAAGATTCTACCAAGAAAAAGCACAAGATGGATTAAAGGAATTTAGGAGGAGGATGAGTCCTTGAAAAGCCTAAGAAAGAAAAGCAGAAGACTAGATTCAGGAAACTGGCAACTGAACACAGAAAGGCTCTGATATCTCCCACTGTGAAGTAACAGTATCTGGGCTATAGATATGTTTGTCAAAAGTATCTATAACACAGATAATTAGGTTAGTGCAATAATAAACTAGCCACATGCTTTGAAGCATGCATGCAGTTGGTATACTAACCTTTCTTTCACCTGGTAGGTTAAGCTCATCATAGCTTCACACATACTTGTAGGCTCATGACCTACACTATATTCCTCATTAACACATCATTTATGGTAGACAACCATGTTGGAATGGCTATTCAGAGGTTTGTACAGCTGAACTCAAATTTCTTGGTACATGAACTCTCAAATACTAAATGTAAAGAACTGTTTTCCATTTTGTACATGCACTGTACAAATATTGTTTAAGATACTGGCTCAGAGGTGTCACACATCAAACACTCCAACACAAGAGAAGTTCCACACACAAAAACAGCAGGAGGCAGGCACGCTGATCACAGATAACTATTTGCAACTGCGTTCAGAAACAAATAGTCATATGCTGCTGAGTTCAGAGGAGAGTTGTTTGCTTCAATTGTGCCTGTACCTGCATGTGCAACACATTATTTGTTCAGTGGTGGAGCAGTACGGTATATCTATTTTTCCCATTCTAGTTGTATGCTTTGTTTTTCTGCATGCAACAGGTTACTGCATTGGGAAGCACCCACAGAAAGAAGATTTGTATATCCCCTGCCATCCACTGTACAGCAGGAACACTCATAGTTTGTGCATGTGAAACAACTGATACACTTGTGCTGGGTTGGTTCTGACCGGAGCTACAATGAGGAATGTGTTTATACCGGTTCAACAAGGAGTTACAAGTTACCGTAATTTAGGCTGGCTGGAGACAGACAATATTTTTCCCCCAGAGCGCTGAAATAACTTTAAACAGGAATCTACTGTTTATGATGTTACATTCATCCCACTTTTGCTTCTGGTAAATAGGTTTTTGTATTGTTTCAAACCCCACAAAACTTATTTGAGCAGAGGTGATGGCAAGACAAAGAAATGTGTATGCACACTATTGGAAGCAATTCTTCTCTTAAACTACTTTCACTGCTCTTAGAAAACCATGGCCCATCTCCAGCCACACCTATTTAACGTCACAGAATAAAACAGCAGGGGCGGTTACACTGAAAAAGTAACCCAAATGGATGCTTTGGGTGGCAATTTAGGGATGTGAATGAAGCAGTACATGATATAAAAGGCCTTCCCAGGATCCTTTGTAATGTCACAGATGATGCTTGCGTGCCATTCTCGGATCATGTGCCTCTGCGACACTGCACTATTGCAAGCCGGAAGATTCTCTACAGCTGTCCAAGCAGCTGATCCTCCAATCAAGCAAATAATGCAGCAAGATTACAAAATAGAAGGCTACGACAGCCCAACTCCTTCTTACATCTAGAACATTCATAAGGCATATGAGTCATCTTGGCACCAAAGAGCTCTTTGAAAATTAAGTCTGTTTTCAGATGTCTGAAATGGAGTCATTTTAGCTGTTGCAAAAAAAAAGAAAAGAAAAAAAAAAGCTTGTCAAACCTCACAAGATTTGAAAATTCTAGAGTAACAAACTTATAATCTCATTGTTATACCTACTGTTTCAAGTTGAACAGAATGCTAATTCCTAATACAATTCTTACATTCATTATTGTTTTCCACTCGAATTCACTACGTCATTGCACATTGCAATCTAGGTATCTATGATATATGATGGGAATAGACAGTCCAAGGCAAATCCTAAAGCAAAGTTCTGGCTTGGAAAATAGTGCAACGATGACTATTATGCAATACAGAACTTGGGTGACCCTGTGCATATTAGTTTGGAAGTGAAATTGGGACACTCAAAAATAAGGTAGTGGTTTCTGAATACATTGGTGACAACACAGATACAGTATATCAGTAAATTAAGGTTTACAAAGAAAAAGAAATGTTTAAAAAATCATTTAAGAGATGTTTAAAACAGCTTGACAAGGATCTGTAAGGTTCTAGGATCTACAGGATCTCAAGAGAAGTTCAGCCATGAAATGCTGAGGGTGTCAGTTGAAATGGAGATGGAAAGAGCAAGCGAACTGCCCATCTCAAGCCCCTAACCGTTTGGAGCAGTAGTAGACAACCTGATGCCCTCCAGATGTTTTGGGCTACAATTCCCACCAGCCCAACCAGCATGGCCAATGGTCAGAGATTATGAGAGTTGTAGTCCAAAACATCTGGAAGGCACCAGATTGCCTGCCCCTGGTTTATAGTGAAGGCCAAACTACATGATTATTTTTGGTAAGCAGTAGACATGGTGGGGGGGGAATCAGGATTGGGACTGTGACTAAGGGGAGTGATTTTTAATCCCGACGGTCCCAATGACAGTCACCACCCTCCCAAAGTTGTTGCTATTTGCATTGGGAGGGAATCTACCATTGGCACCAATAGAAGCTTCATGGGGAAGCCCTGGTCATCATTGGGCCTCCCTTTAGTTTAACATAACATGTAGTTTGGCTCTAATTATCCTGGAGCTGGGGATTAGGGCTGGGGCTGGGGATGCATATGTATGTGCGGGCACACACATGTAAAATACAAAACTCTCTTTCTACAACAATCGATAACGCTTAGAAGATGACTATGGAAGCACCATACATGTATTTGGGTATGATACTCCCAATAACCAAGTATTGAGTAACACAATTGGAGCCTAAGTGGAACATATATTCTGGTATTAGATGCAGGCAGTACAGTACCAAATATGAAAAATTGCTTTTGTCCAGCCTGACATTCACACACACAGATCAAATAGGGAAAGACCCATGTGGCTGCCTAATCCACATTCACCATACGATCAGATCACAGAGAAACAGCTCCCCAATTGGTGCAACGGAGGACCAGACTAGAGGATACCATTAGCAATGGCTTTTTAAAAGCAGCAACATGCACAGTGGGAGGGGAACGATCAGGACTGTGCCCATGCAGGGGAATTGGGGGCTTTAACCACCATGCTACAGTCTAGGTCAGGACTCTCACACCTGCTATTTGTAGTGCCCATTGACACCAATAGAAACTTTTCTACCAATAAAAATATCAGACATAGTGGCCCTAATCTGGACTGGAACCATAAGAGGGGGCAATGAGTTAAATCCCTCTGTCCCATCCGGGTCCTGATCCAGATCTGTGCTCCCATGCCTGTTACTAACTTTTAAAACACCCCTATCCTCTTTAATATTTATGTAAACAACATTATTGGGGATTTGGCAAATAATTCAAACTTCTCTGTGGCCGTAGGTCCAAGAAAACTGAATATATTGCTGTATGCGGATGATATGGTGATATTATCACAAAACCTTAGTGGGCATGAGAAGATCGCTCAAAGCCTTTGGGGAGATATGTAGGAAGGAACTACTCTGTATAAACTATCTCAAAACTAAAGTGATGGTGTTTGGTTTATATCCTCCTAAACACAAGTGGACTCTAAATGGATATCCCTTGGAACAAACTAATCTATTTAACTATCTAGGTATCCGTTTTAAGCAAAATGGATCCTGGTCTAACCATTTGGAAGCAATAAAGCTGAAAGCAAATAGATCAATGCAAATTGTGTTGAAATTTGCTAGAGTAAGAGGTGGACAATTGGTGGCTCCTGCCTGCAAAGTATTTAGGGCAAAAGTGTTACCGCAAATAACATATGGGGCTGAAATCTGGGGCAGTGCAAAAGTATGACATCTTGAAGTGGTTCAAAACAAATTTCTAAGAACTCTGTTAGGACTCCCCCTGGCACTCCTACGTGTTATACAAGGGCGGAGGTAGGAATGCTTCCCTTAGAGTACTCTATCTGGAAGACTATGTTCTTCTATTTCCTCAAAATAAAACTTTCAACAAATAAACTAGTTACTCTATGCGTAAATGAGCAGAAATCTACCCCCTCAAGAAATAACTGGATATACCGATGCGAATCTAATATGAGACACTTCGGTTTAGACCCCAATGCAATGGTAGGTGGGGATATACATCAACAACGCGAGGTGATAAGACGAACATTGCAGAATTATTTCTGCAAGATGGATATTGATAAAATTAAAGCCTCCAGATTCTCTAACAGTTTCCCTTTTATAAAGCTAACTCATAAGGAAGAAAAATATTTAACAGAAATAACCACCCCAGGTCTTCGTAAAGCTCTTACTAGTCTGCGTTTCCAGACGATGCCATCCAATTTCAAAGAAGGTAGATATAAAAACACACCAAGGGAACAAAGATTATGTATTTGTGGAGACCAAGCAGTGGAGGATACAGTTCATTATGTCCTACACTGCAAACTATATGAGAACCCTAGGAAAAGATACTTAGACAGGTATTTGGATCCAATTATTCATTATACAGACCTGGATAAAATTTGTTACCTCTTTACAGCTACAGCAAAATCTATCTCGCTGAATTTAGCCTTTTTTGCAGTGAAAGCAGCGAATATTAGAAAAGCCTTGGTGAATATAGAGGACAGTATATAAGGCGATCCATCAGAATGTTGTAATGTATCCTTATAAGGCATTGTACTTTTGTTTTAGTTGTATTTTATATTGTATTTTATATTGTATTTTGTTGTTTTTTATATTGTATTTGATATTTTATATTGTATTTGATAGTGTATTTGATATTGTATTTGGCTAAAACCCAAGTTGGGTTGCCATAATAATAATAAATTAAAAAATTAAATTAAAATTAAACTTTTAAAACAGTATTCATGCTATTGTGTCTCATCTAGTTTGGTCCTCAGTCTGAAGGGTGCTTGTGTGAAGGACACAAAGAAGGCCAACAGGAGATGATTTATTAAGAGCTATACTTTCCTAAGCTGTTTAAGCAAACTGAAGAGAAACAATGGCAGGTCTGCCTTGCCTTATTTTCCATGGAGAGCATGTGGTACTGAAATTAAATGGCATCAGGAAAACACACATACAGGGAGAAGGCAACTTCTTCTAAACTGAAGCTGGAGTCATGTTGCTTTTCTGAAAATCTAGATTCTGAGCTTTCACACAACATAGAAACCAAGTGCATCAGAAATTACTAAATGACTCAGGGTCAAGCTACACATTACATTAATCGCGTAGAGAGCAGCTGAGCCTGATCTTTTTCTTTACTTTAGTGTAACTGCACATGGCCCTGGTTTGGATCAGGATCAGCATGCAGTGGGAGGGGAGGATTAAACCTCCCCCACACCCATTTGCTTCTCAAAATCCCCCAACCCCCCACATATGGGGATTTTTAAAAAGAAAACAATTCTTCATTGGAGTCAATAGAATGTTGAGGCTTATAATGGCATATATATATATATATATATATATATATATATATATATTTGAGACACACCTTAAGTAACGGGGCACTCTTGTGTTCCTTTAAAATAATACATTTATATACATTCTTCCTTTCTTCCTAGGAGTTAAGGGTGGTGCATAGGGTTCTCCCTTCCTCCTTTTAAAATCTTTACAACCCTGTGAGGAAGGTTAGGCCAAGGGATAGGGACTGGTTCCAGGTCACCAGTCAGCTTCATGGGGATTTGTATCTGGGTCTCCAAAGCCTTAGTCTGGGCCTTTAACCAATACACTTCAATACACAAACTTTCAGTGGCATTTGCCTATGCTGTAACTATTGATAAATGTAAATGTGTGCAACCAGGGAGAATCCTGGTATACAGACAAAGAAATATTTAGCATGATATTTCTAGTATCCATCCCCTCGAAGAGCAGTTGTCTGATGTCTCCATTTTGCAATCAGAAAATTAATTTAAATTTAATACATTACATTACATACTAAGGTCAGAAGTTGCCATTGAAATAATTCCATTAGAAGAGGTTTTGTATGGTCACCAGAATTTCATCTCAAGTCATTAGGGCTTTAAACCCTATTGCTTGCATTAGCACAGATATATTTTACACACAAAGTTACTCACACACAATATTTGTTATCTTTTCATAAATTCTTAGGAGTATGTAGCCCAGAATCCACCCCCTCCAGAATACTAACTGCACTGTACAGTTAACATGAAATCTTACCTAAATATGACACAGACGTCTCCCTTGTACTCTATGTTTTATTCCACCAGGACCACAGATTGTTAAACAACCATTAAAAATATGTTGAAGGAATCACTCTCTCTCACACTTTGCAAACTTCAGCAATGTCCCAAAGCCACTCTCAAGAGTCAAAATTTTAAAGACTTGCAGTTCTCAGAAAAATGTCTTTGAAGGGGGCAGGGAGACGATCTGGGTTTGGGCTCGATCTTGGTATGTTTCGCCAGGAATTGTTTAACCAGTCTTATGAACAGCATTTTAGCTGCAGTGAAATGAAATACAACAAAAGCCTGACAGGTAACTAAGGAGCCAACTGTACAGAAAGCTGCTTTTAATACCACAAAGCTATGGTGAGCCAAGTAGCTCAAACTTCTGCACACATGCAAAACTCAAGGTTTAATTTTCTGCAAGATTACCCACAATAATTACAAAGTTTCCGTAATTCGTCCTTAAAAAGCTCACAACTATAGGATCCATAAGAATTGATCTTTTATCTTTTGCCTTCCTGTATAGTGTGCATATATCTATATCATGCATAATATGGTTCACCAGTTGAAAGCAGGCAATACCTTACAGTCATTTCTATACCTACTAAAATTAAGCGTAAGAGCTCAGAGAAGACAGAGGAATAAGTATGAAGGCAACCACCACAACTGAGTATCAGTGTACATTTTCTGAAACCAAGATTCACTAACCACACAGACATTATTAGGTTAGCATTCTGAAAGCCATGTCCCTTCAGGCCCCAGTTGTCTTCAGCCAGTATTTCATTTTGGGCGCAATCCTATGCATGTTTAGACAGAAAAAAGTCCTACAACTCCCAGCATGCTCCAGCCAGACTGGCTCGGGCATGCTGGGGACTGTAAGACTTATTTATTTATTTATTTTTATAAAATAAATAAAATAAATAAATAAAATAAATAAATCTAAGATTTAGATTTCCATCTATGTCACAGAATAATGTCTACAAAACGATCTGGAGATACATCACAATTCATTCAGTGGGTTCCAGTTGCCAACAGAGTTGCAGAATTGGTTTGTAAATCCATGTATAAATCTCACCGGCCATTGGAGCGGCGGGGGACCTAGATGGGCACGAGCCATTCCCCTTCCAATCCCTTCCCATCCCACAGATTCCTGGTGGACAGACTACTGTACCTTCTGGCCTGGTGGTGTTATTGGTGAATGCCAGGTCAGTTCATAATAAAATTTCACTCATACATGATATGATCATGGATGTGGGAGTTTGGGATATTAACATGGATGAAGGAGCTGACCTGGCATGCATTACTGAGACCTGGGTGGGCAAGCTGGGCAGTGTAGATCCAACTTAGCTTTGCCCATCCACATACTATTTGCAGCACCAGGCCAGGCTGGATGGCAGGGAGTCGCCATGATCCGTAAAAGCTCCATCTTGCTCACCAGGAAACCCCTCCACCCTGGACGAGCTATAAGGAACTGTACCTTGTGCTGGGCCAAAGAGGCAGATTGGGGATGTTATTGGTATACCGCCGACCCTGCTGCCCAATAGTGTAAGGGTTAAGCCTAGCACCTCCACAGAGGCGCCACAGGAACATGTAGGATTTGATTCTGACTCAGACGAGGAAGGGGGGGTGAGAAGGTGGAAGTTTCAAACCCACAGCTGATGGAGTTCGGAGGGAATGTTTTAGATAGCCCTGAAAGCCATTCTGAAACTGTGGAAACAAAGATACCAAAGGAGAAGAGGGAGGAGGGACTAGAAGTTACAGACCTTAGTGTTAGGTGTCAAATGAAGAGGGAGGAGCAGTGTAAGCTAACACTCCAGTCAAAGAGATTCACTGCCAAAGAGACTTTCCCAGTGAAGGATCCACCGTAATAGCAGGGTGTGGTTACCACAGCTAACCTGAAGGAGAGGGCTGTAACCATTTCCCATTTATCTAGTATCAACTTTCCTTCCTGAACGACTTTATTTACAGAAGCTAGCTAGTGCCATTGCTAACACAGCTTGACTCTTTCATAGCCATAAAAGAGTCAAGCTGACCTACTTGTAACCTGACCTACTGCATAGCCTGAAGCAAGACTGGCTCATTTGTATCTTTTCTGCATAAATAAAGTTAGCAACTTTGAATCACAACTCAGAGACTTGTCTGCAGTGGGAAGCAAAGCAGCAGCCCTTGACAAATAGCCTCCCCAGTTGAGCTGGCTGAGCTGGTTTCGGATGTGCTGTTGGTCCTGGAGGACTTCAACATCCACACTGAGACTTCCTTAAAAGGACTGGGTCAGGACTTCATGTTCTGCATAACAACCAGGGGGCTATCTTAGTTTGTCACTAGCTCAATGCATAGGGCAGCGCATACCCTTGATCTCAGAACATGAGGAGGGTGGTCTGGATATTGGGGAGGGATAGAAATCACCCAACAGTCATGGTCACACCACTTTCTGGTGAAACTCATGGTGCCTGCAGAGATGGGACCCCTGTTAAGATGGTCCACCCCTTGAGATTTATGGAATCCAATGGAGTCCTGAATGCTCAGGGGGATTTTTCAGTAGCCAGAGCTGGTAATTCTGTCAAGGCCCTTGTCACACTGTGGAATGGCAAGGTGTGACAGGCCATCAAAATGATCTTGCCCCCATTGTGGTTTATTTATTTACTACTTATTACAGTTCTATACTGCCCAATAGCCAAAGCTCTCTGGGCTGTTTACAAATGATTAAAATCTTAAAAATACAATATAAACATACGGTAATATAAAATCCATTTACATACAAAAACAATTAAAAACAATCAACAGTAGACATCTATATGAAAGGAGGAGCAGTCGCTAGGATATTTGAGGCAAAGTGTCATCAGTATACTGATGGTACACAGCTCTATTGCTCCGTAACATCCGAGTCAGAAGAAGCTGTGCACAGTCTGAACAGGTGCCTGGATGCAGTTCTGGGCTGGATGAGGGCCAATAAACTGAAACTGAATCATGATAAGACAGAGACCCTATGGGTGGGCAGTTCCTAGGTCCAGGGACTGGATTGTTTACCTGCTCTGGGTGGGTTTGCACTCACTCTGACTGAACAGGTTCATACTTCTGGATCCATCTTTGTCACTGGAGGCAGAGTGACCTCAGTTTCCATTACCAACTTCAGTTGGAGCAACAACTAAGCTCATTCCTGGATAGGGATAGCCTAGCCACTGTAGTTCATGCACTGGTAAGGACAGGTTGCTTACCTGTAACTGTAGTTCTTCGAGTGGTCATCTGTGCATTCACACACATATGGGTTCTCTGCGCCTGCGCTGAGATCGATCGGAACTTCTTTAGCTGAGCTGAACTGGGCGGGAGCCCCTCCCCCTCGCGCGTGCTCCTTAGCGCGGCTCCCGCCCGTCTCCTCAGTTCCCTGAGACCGCCTATTGCGACCCTTGGAACCGAGGTTGATTCAGGAAAAAAAAGAGCTTCACTACGCCCCCTCGAACTCGATGGATACGAGATCGATAGAAAAAAGAAGACTCAATCCCGAGCAAATCGAGATTGTTTAAAAAGAAATGACAATATAACAGACTATCGAACTCGATGTCCACGAGATCGATAGATAAAGTCTCGATCCCAATATAATCGAGATCGTCCAAACAAAAGGAAAAAACATAAAGAAAACAGACCATCCCATTTCCACCTGGGTATCCATCGAACTCGATGCAGACACCGAGAGGGGAAGGAGGGCGGGTTGTGTGAATGCACAGATGACCACTCGAAGAACTACAGTTACAGGTAAGCAACCTGTCCTTCTTCTTCGTGGTCTCTGTGCTTCACACACATATGGGTAGATTAGCAAGCTGACTTACCGGAGGTGGGTCGGTGTCGGTAGTCAGATGGTGACCGATGATAGGACCGCTCTCCCGAAAGCGTTCTGCGCCCTGGCTCGAACGTCGAGGCGGTAGTGGCGGATAAAGGTGGAGGGTGAAGACCAAGTTGCCGCCCTGCACAAGTCCGATAGAGAAATTCCTCTGCCAAATGCCGTCGAAGTCGACATGGCTCTCGTAGAATGTGCCCTTACTGAGCCCGGTAAAACGCGATCGGCAAGTTGATATGCCAATTTAATAGTGTCGACCAGCCATGAGGACAGTCTTTGTTTCGACACGGGGCAGCCCTTTTTCGGTGGGCCGTAGCAGACAAAAAGTTGTTGAGTGCGTCTTATGGGCTCTGTACGCGCCTTGTAGAAGGCTAGGGCCCTACGGACATCGAGGCTGTGTAAAAGTCTCTCGACATCCGACGTTGGTGATGGAAAGAATGCTGGAAGTATAATGTCCTGACCCAGGTGAAACTCAGAGATGACCTTGGGAAGAAATGATATATCTGGCCGCAAAACCACTTTGTCTTTATGAAAGGTAGTATACGGAGGATCAATTCTGAGTGCGGCTATTTCGCCAACGCGCCTTGCAGATGTAATCGCCACAAGAAACAGGGTTTTGAGCGACAGAAGGCGTAGGTCCGACTTCGCCATGGGTTCGAACGGCGCTTTTGTTAGTGCCTTCAAAACCAGTTGAAGGTCCCATCCCGGTGTAATATTCCTCGTTGGAGGACATAAATTTTTTAATCCCTTCAAAAACTGCTTCACTAGGGGATGGACAAATAGTGACATGCCGGTAGAAGTTGCGCGATAAGCCGTAATTGCAGCCAAATAAACTTTAATTGATGAAAATTTTAGTCCACGGGTCATCAACGAGTGCAGAAAATCGAGGACAGTGGGTACCGAGCATGCTGCAGGGTCTTTACCCGAAGCCGCGACAAAGCTGGAGAAAGCTTGCCATTTCTTCTCATAAGAAAGCCTTGTCGAAGGTTTGCGTGCTGCCAGCAAAACGTCTTTAACCGCCTCAGACAGGTCCGTATCCATCGTTATCTGATCCTCCATGCTGTGAGACTTAAGGGATGCAGATTCGGATGAAGTACCTTGCCCTGGTGCTGTGTCAGCAGATCGCCTCGAGTCGGTAAATGCAGATAATCTCCCTGGGACAGATTGAGCAAGCGGGCGAACCAAGGCTGTCTCGGCCACCACGGAGCAACTAGTATGCAATTTGTCCTGTCTAGCGATATCTTGGCTAGTACTCGTGTTAGGAGAGGAATTGGAGGGAATAGGTAGTAAAACCCGTTGCTCCATTCCAACAGGAACGCGTCGGTCATCGACTTCGGGTCCGACCCTGCCCTGCTGCAGAACAGTGGACATGCTGCGTTTTCGCTGGTTGCAAATAAGTCCATGTCCGGTCGACCCCACTGCTGAAATAGGGAAGTCAACACTTGCCTGTTCAGTTCCCACTCGTGTGAGTGCAGAGACACTCTGCTCAGTGCGTCCGCCAGTACGTTCGTCTTTCCAGCAATATGGATCGCCACAAACGACATCTGACGAAGGAGGGCCCATTCGTAGAGTCGCATAGTCAGTCGTGTGAGGCGCATGGATTTGGTGCCTCCTTGCTTGTTGATATAAGCCACCACTGTGGTGTTGTCCGTCACGATCTGTATGTGATGTCCGGTGAGGTAATGTTCCATTCCTCGGAGCGCCCTCCAAACAGCCATCAGCTCCAGCCAATTGATATGCTTGGAGGCCTCCGTCGGAGACCATGTGCCCTGTACGACGTGGTCGTCGGAGTGGGCCCCCCATCCTAGTAAGGATGCGTCCGTCGTCAGTATCCTGCTCGGTACCGGCGGTTGAAATGGTATCCCGTCGAGTAGATTTGATTCCTGCTGCCACCACCTCAAAGACTCTCTTACGGCTCGTGGGAGTTGTAGACGAAGAGAAGGTCTGTCCTTTTCTGGTTCGAAGGCTCGAACAAACCAGGTCTGAAGAGGTCGCATGCGAAGCCTCGCGTAGCGTACGACCGCGATGGTCGAGGCCATGTGCCCCAGAAGTCTTTGTACGACATGAGCTGATGTCACCGATTGTTTGGACACTCTGCTTGCAAGGGAGATCAGTTTGAACGCCCTGTCGTCCGGGAGATACGCCCGACCATCGAACGCGCTTAGCCTTGCCCCTATGTATTGGATCTCTCTTGTCGGCTGTAAGACCGACTTCTCCGCGTTCAGACAAAGTCCCAATTCGAGCATGAGATCGAGAGTGTGATTGAGAGCCTTCTGGAGCTCGATCCTCGACGATGCCACCAGCAACCAATCGTCGAGGTAGGGGAAGATGGTGATGCCTCTTGCCCTTAGACTTGCGCACACCACCGCCACACACTTCGTGAATACCCTCGGCGCGGTGGAAAGTCCGAACGGAAGAACGACGAACTGGTAGGAGTCGTCCCCCACTCGGAACCGAAGGTATTTCCGGCTGTCCTCGTGGATGGCGATGTGGAAGTATGCATCCTTGAGGTCGATGGATGCGAACCAATCGCTCCTTTGGAGTAGCGGAAGGATCGACTGGAGCGTGACCATGCGGAATCTTTTCGGTGGGATGAAAAGATTTACAGTCCGAAGGTCCAGGATCGGTCTGAGTCCTCCTCCTTTTTTCTTCACGATGAAGTACCTGGAGTATAGCCCGTCTTGAGAGTCTTCTGCAAGGACTGGCTGTATCGCTCCCTTTTGGAGGAGGGTAGAAACTTCCTCCATCAGCACCCGAGTTGGACGGGTGGTCTTGATCCCGAGAAACGGGGGGAGAACTCCGAACTCGATCCTGTAACCGTGCTCCACGATGCGCAGCACCCATCGATCCGTCGTGATGGTCCTCCACGATTGGAGGTGGTGGCAAAGTCGAGAGCCGAAGAGAGTAGTCTGAGGTAGTGCAGAGGTGTCGAGGTGGTGAGTCGGTGGCAGCATGGTTGGGACGGCGAGGTAGTCAAAGACGACGCCGGCCGGCGTCGCCTCCCCTCCTGGTGCCTCTGGACCGCTGCTGGAACGGACGCTGTGGCGCTTGCGGTTGCGGCGCTCCGGGCCTCCGGTTCCCGCTTCTGTACTGGCCTGGCTGTTGGTATTGTCTGGCCGGGAACGGGAATCGAGACCAACGTCGTGGTCTAAAGCTCTGGGACGGTTGCTGGCGGATAAGCCCCATCTTTTTCGCCGTCGTCAGAGCTTTCTGGGCAGAGTCGAGGGAGTCGTCTGTGGAGGAATTAAATAACCCCTCGCCGTCAAAAGGGAGGTCCTGGATCTTCGCCCTATCGTCGGGAGTCAGGGCGGTAGAGCGAAGCCATGCGTGCCTCCTTAAAGCCACGGAACCGACCATCGACCTGGCATGGCTGTCGACTTGGTGCCTTGCTGTATTCATCTGAAGGGCACCGATGCTAGTCGCTTCTTTAACCAATTGCGCTGCCAGGTCCCTCTTGTCGTCCGGCAGATAATCACAGAGGTCTCCCAGCTTCTCTGTGATGTACATCTGATATCTAGCTAACAACGCCTCGTAGTTAGATATCTTGAGTCCGAGGGAAGACGATGAGTAGATCCTACGGCCGTAGGAATCTAGTGTCTTACCCTCTTTATCTGCCGGAGTGGTATGCTGTTTCCCCCCACGAGACTGCGCCGATTTGACTATAAGCGAGTTCGGGGTCGGATGAGAAAACAGGAATTTCGCTCCTTCCTCCTGGATTTTGTACATTGACTCCAGGCGTTTGGCCGTCGGTTTAGTTGAGGCCGGAGTCTTCCAGGTTTCCTGCACCGTCTCCAACAGTGTCGGCAGGAATGGAAGGAGCAACTGGTTCGACTGCGTCGTCCTAAGGACAGCATAAATGTCATCCTTGGCCTTTCCTTTCGAAGACTTCGCCTCGACTCCCAGAGCAGTCACCAGCCGGCTGACATGCTCAGCGAAACTCCCCATGTCCTCCGATGGGGAGACCGCGTCTTTGGACTCCACCTGCGTGTCCGGTGAAGTGGAATGGGAGGAGGAAGCCGCCGAGTCCGAATCCGACAGGTATGCCGATCCCGACGAGGAGTGGCCAACAACATCAGTCGCAACCGGTAGACGTGCGAGAGTCTGTGGTTGAGCCGTCGATGTCGATGCAATCGGCTCTCTCACCACTTCAGCCGGGGCACGAGACACAGCCGCATCTCGTCGAGGTGAAGGAGAATGCCTCCGACTACGGTGCCTGTCCGGAGAAACTGAACGCCTGTGGTAGTAGTGACGTTCAGACCTCTCGCGTCTTGGTGAGCGTCTCGACCTCGAGTAGTAACTCCTAGAACTCGATCCCGAGTAGTAGGAGCGGGACCTTGATCTCTCATCTCGGTATCGGGAGAGACGAGATCGATGGCTCGAAGTCATGGAGACCGAGTCACGAGCCCGATAATGCGGGGATCGTGATCGGCGGCGGTGTTCTTGACGCTCCTCTGCGTACCCAACCGACGGAGACAGCAGCGGTGGAGGACCCCTCGAGCCCGAACGGGGTCTGTCCGATGTCGTCTGCTCCTCGAGCTGGGTTGGCGAAGCCACAAGCTCTCCCTCCGACAGGGAAGCTGCCGCAGTCATCGGCTTCTTTTGCGATATCTCGGCCCCGAGGAGACGTAGTCGGGGCCGGAGTGGACTGGTGGGCAATCGGTCCCGAAGCTCGATCTCGAGCACCAGCCAGAGCCTCAATCATCGCCACCGTACGCTTCGATACCACCACAGTGGACGAAGTCGACGGGCCCGCCATTTCCTCAGGCTCAACCGCCATTTTCTCCTTAAGGCGTTTCGCCTTATCTTTACGAGCCTTCTTTGCCAGTTTCTTTGCCGTTAGCGTGTCCGTTAACGGCTTCTTGGCAGGCTGGGATCCCCCAGGCCGTTCCTCTGGAGTAGGGCCTTTTGCTGACAGGGATTGCTCCCACAAAAGGGCCCTCAATTTCGTTTGGCGGGCTTTTCTGGCCTGCTTAGTGAAGGCCTGACAATGCTTGCAGGACTCCACGACGTGCCCCTGTCCGAGACACAGCAGGCAGAGCGAGTGATTGTCAGCGGGGGGGATTTTAGTCCCGCACCGCTGACATTTTCTAAACGGTGCCTTGAGAGGCATAGTTAGAAAAAATAGAGAAGTTGAAATTCAGATATATAACTGGATAAGAGTGGGGGAGAGATACGGTTTTAGATAGGATTTTTTTTTTTTTTGGAGTTTTTTTTTTTTTTTTTTGAAAAAGATAGTATAGATCGAAAGAGAACCAAGAATAAAAGGTTTTATGAGAGAAAAAATAAGTTGTTAAGAGATAGGGATAAGAACAAACTCAGCTTTTTGATAGTGGAAACAAGGAAAGAAGAACCTAACGACTCGTCGCAAAGGCGGTCGAAGAGGAACTGAGGAGACGGGCGGGAGCCGCGCTAAGGAGCACGCGCGAGGGGGAGGGGCTCCCGCCCAGTTCAGCTCAGCTAAAGAAGTTCCGATCGATCTCAGCGCAGGCGCAGAGAACCCATATGTGTGTGAAGCACAGAGACCACGAAGAAGAACTTCATGATTAGACTACTGTAATGCACTCTATGTGGGGCTGCCCGTGCACTTGGTTTGGAAGCTGCACCTAGTGCAGAATGTAGCAGCTAGGGTGCTCAGTGTGGCACCAAGCTATGTACACATTACACTTGTGTTAAAAGAACTACAATAGCTGTAAGTTTTTGTTGTTGATATACGAAGCCCTAAATGACTTGGTCCAGGGTACCTAACCCACTGCCTTCCCCTATATACACCCAGTAGACCTTTAAGATCTTCAGAGGAAGCCTTGTTGGCCATTCTGCAACCGACAGAATGTTGCCATGTAACATCACAAAAGCAGGCCTTCTCAGTAGTGGCATCCACCCTCTGGAACACCCTTCCCTATGCAGTTCGAGAAGAAGAAACTGTGATGAGTTTTAAATGCCTTCTGAAAGCTTACTTGTTTACACAAGCTTTCCTCTGGCTTGTAACTGATTATGTTGCTGCTCTGTATTATTGTTTCTTTTTATTTATTTATTTTCATTGATGTTGCATGTTTTAACTGTTTATTGTTATACTGTATTATATGTATTTTAACACTGGTTTTTAGTAATTTTGTATGTAATCTACTTAAGGTGCAATCCTATGCAAGTTTAGACAGAAAAAAGGCCTTCAACTCCAAGCATGCCCCAGCTGGCTGGAGCATGCTGGGAGTTGAAGGCCTTTTTTCTGTCTAAACTTGTATAGGATTGCACCTTTAGAGATTTTATTATATTAAGTGGCATATAAGCATAAATAAATAAATAAATAAATGGAATTACTGTGACACCTGTAAAAGCTGAACTACAACAGCCTTAAGGATTCTCCTTAGTAATATGGTATGTTTAAAGTTGTCAGGTAATTATTATAGTTACTGGTATACAATATTGTGAAAATTCTGCATTCATGCTTACTTTCCAATTGTTTAAATTGAGTTGCTATAATTCTAATATATTTACAATTTCATTGGGACTTACTCATGACAAAATATGTTGAGGACTGCAGCCTTAACCAAAATTTCTGGAGTAGCTCTGTTTTTATTTAATTAAATGGTTCATTAATCATTATTGAATGGAAAAGTCTTCTCTTGTTAGCAGAAAAATGGATGAAAGCAACTAGTATGGCAGAGGAAGAAGATACTAGCTAGGTAAACAAAGCTGCTTTAAGAAAGATTTGAAGGACAAAGTTACTATATACACATAAAAATTCATGTATGCTAATGCATAATCATGTACTGAAAGGGTGTCAGTTAGACCTTATAAGTGACAGTCAGGAGATAGCAAAGAAAGGTGGAGAATCTTGAGATATGACACAAGGGCTCACATGATCCACATATGCCCATCAGCAGATAGTAACTGACATCACAGCTTAGCTGCAATTTTGCCCATGGCCCCTTTAAGAGCACCTTAAAGTAGCTTATTTATTTATTTATTATTATATTTATACCCCGCCTTTTTTCCTGCAAGGAACCCAAGGCAGCTTACATAATCCTCCTCATCCTCCTCGCCATTTTATCCTCACAACAACCCTGTGAGGTAGGTTAGGCTGAGAGTCAGTGACTGGCCCAAAGTCACCCAGTGAGTTTCATGGCCGAGCAGGGACTAAAGTCACATAGCCTGGGCGGTTCCAGAGGCCTGTAGGTCCTGTAGGCCTGTACAAGAGATTCTTAGATGTTCCTTAAAGTAACACTATATTTTAAGTTATTCCTTATTCCTTTTGCGTGTTTTGGACCCAGAAACATTACATGGTGTCAGAAGTGGAGAATGAGGAGTACACTGAATTAACTGACAGCAGTTTTCTGGCTGTACCGCTACAAAGAGAAGAGAAGCAGCTTTGGAAGCCACACCCAGAGAAAGAAATACAGCCTGTGTGTAAGTGCTTATTAAACATGAGGAATCTTTGTAAATATGGATGTGTTACAATCCCCATCAAGTCTGCAGTTATCAGGGGATAGTGTAGATAACTTGGAAAGGTTTAGACAAAGATTTGAACTCTACTTGGCAGCAATAAGAGCAGAAGAGAAAACTGGTAAGATCAAATCCTCCATATTTTTTTTCATGTAGCGGGAGAAGAGGCTCTGGACATTTATAATAACTTTGGGCTTGCTGAAGGAGAAAATACGAAACTGGGAGTAATGCTTGATAAGTTTGAAGAATACTGCATGCCTAAAAAGATGAAACTTTTGAAAGAAATAAGTCCTTTACAAGCATGCAAAAAGCAGATCAAACACTGAATCAATATGTAACAGAATTAAGAAGACTGAGTAAGAATTGTGGTTTTGGTGACTTGAAAGAGTCTCTGATCAGGGACAGAATTATCTGTGGTATCAGAGATAATGTCCTTAGAAAGCGGTTGCTACATGAGGGAGATTTGTCTCTGGACAAAACTCTTCAGATTTGCAGTGCCTCAGAAACTGTGAAAGCACAAGCCAAAGATCTGAATTCATCAGAAGGCATCCATGCTCTGAATGTGAAGGAACAGAGTGTAAGAAAGCCAGTTTCAAAAGTGGGAATACCTTCTTCTCAAGCAGCTGTGGGAGGAGGAATACAAAACAGACAAGCTTGCAAACATCATGGAATCCAGCATGGTCCTAAACAGTGTAAAGCATTTTGAAAACACTGTTTTAACTGTGGGAAGCATAATCATTTTGCAAGATGTTGCCAAGTCAAAGCACAAAAAAAGTCAGGTGCACACTGTTGATACTTCAGATCAAGAGTTTTATGTTGATGTAGTAGAAGCAAGAAAGACTAGCTGAAAGGAACTGGACTGGATCCTCTCAGTACAGGTGAATGGGACATTTATCCCATTTAAATTGGATACTGGTGCTCACATTAATATTTTCTCTGAAAAGGATTATAAAAGTCTGTTAATAAGTCCAAAACTAGGACCAACGAATATCAAAGTTACTAGTTATTATGGAACAAATATCCTGGTATCGTGGACATGTATTGCTAGTGTCATGTACAAAAATGCCACATACCAGCTTCTGTTCCTTATTGTACCCAAGAATGTGACACCCATCCTGGGTCTAGCAACCTGTGAAAAATTAAATCTGGTAAAATGTGTATTTGCATTACAAGACCATACTGACCAAGGGTATGCACCGCTCATAGAGGAATACAAGGATTTGTTTGTAGGGCTGGGCTGCTTGCCAGGAGAACACTCCATCCAGATTAATAAGGCGGTGCCTCCAGTTATTCACCCCTGCAGGAAAGTGCCATTTGCTCTTTGGGATAAACTATAAACTGAGCTAGACAGGATGGTGGACTTACAAGTAATTAAAAAAATAGAAGAACCAACTGACTGGGTAAGCTCCTTGGTACTGGTGGGAAAATACAAAGGCCAGTTGTACATATATTTAGATCCAAGGGACCTCAACAAGGCAATCAAAAGAGAGACTCCAAATTGCCAACTAGAGAGGAGATAATGGCTCAATTTGCAAATGCACACTTTTTTTTTTTTTAAAGCAAACTAGATGCTTTTTCAGGGTTCTGGCAATTGAGGATAACAGAGGAAAGTTCAACATTGTGTACATTCAATACTCAATTTGGATTGCCTACCATTCAGTATTGCATCTGCCCCCAAAGTCTATCATAAAACCATACATATGCTCTATGAACACATTAGTGAGGTGGACACCTCTATGAATGACATCATAATTTGGTGTTCAACTAAAGAAAAGCATGATCAACAACTACAGCAAGTCCTGAATGCTACTAGAGCTGCAAACCTGAAACTGAGCAGGAGAAATGTGTTTCTGGTGTTACAGAACTGACATTTGTGGGAGACATTATTTCTGCTGAAGGTGTGAAACCAGACATGAAGAAAGTAATAGCTATAAACATGATGCCATGTCCACAATCAAAGAAGGATGTTCAGTGATTTTGGGGGATGGTGAATTATCTTGGGAAATTTATCCCTAATTTGTCCACAGCAGCAGCCCCTCCTTGGAGGCTTCTTGAACAGAAAAATGAATAGTGCTAGGATACAGAACAGGAAGTCTCCTGGAAAGTTTTAAGAGCAACACTTAACAAACCAGCCAGTGTTAAAGTTCTACTCTCCAATCAGACTGATCAAGATTTCAGCAGATTCCTCACAATCTGGTTTGGGTGCTGTGCTCTTAAAAATTTGATGACTGTTGGCAACCAGCGGCATATGCGTCCAAGTCCCTCACTGATGCAGAAACCAGATATGCACAGATTGAGAAAGAGCTACTTAGTATATTGTTTTGCTTGTGAAAGATTTACCCAATATATTTATGGATGAACAGTGGCTGTGGAAACAGATCAAAGAGCCCCTCATAGCTTTGATCAGCAAACCACTGAATAACTGTACACTATGGATCCAATGAATGATGATCAAACTACAGAGATATGATTTGGCTGTGACCTACACACCAAACAAACTTTTGTTCATTGTGGATGCACTTTCAAGAGCTGTTCCCCGCACTACTGTAGCAGAAAAGACTTTAGAGACAGAAATGCAAGCTTACGTGGAAATGCTTATCACTTCCCTCCCAGTGTCAAATAAAAATTGCAACAAATCAAAGAGGAAACTGATACCAACCCTTCACTGCAGGTCCAGTAGTGACTAGTGGCTGGCCTGAGACTAAGGACAGTTGTAATCTGAATATCAGAGACTACAGGAATTGTAGATATGAACTCGCGATGATAGATGGTCAGATCTTCAGTGGGAATAAAGTGGTGATACCTAGGAGCCTCCATTAGGAAATGCTGCAGAAAATCCATGAGGGTCATCTAGGCATTAAGAAACGTAAAAAAACAAGCACAGGAAGTATAGGCCTAGGATTAATCAGGGTATAGCAGCTATGGTAGAACGTTGTTTCACCTGTTTAAAATACAAGTCATGTCAACAACCAGAGCCATTAAATCCACATCCTGTTCCCCAAGGGGCCTACCAGAAGGTAGGAACTGACTTACTCACATAGCATTCTAAGGATTACTTAATACTAGTCACAGACTATTGCTCTCTCTATCCAGAAATATGTACACTGCAAAGTACCAGCAGTAAATCAGTGATTCCCCAGACATGGTATTCCAGACAAAGTCTTCAGTGACAATGCCCCACAGTTCTCATGTGCTGAAGTTAGGCAGTTTGCCAAAGATTGGGATTTTCAGCACACTACATCTAGCTCTCACTTACCTCAGTCAAATGGACTTGTAGAAAGGTCTGTCCAGACTGTCAAAAATCTGATAAAGCCTTTGATGGTGGTGGTGATTTGTACAATTCCCTGTTGATTTACAGGAGCACTCCATTGGAGAATAGTTGGTCTCCTGCTCAGTAATAAATGGGAAGGTGCATTAGAGCTAATTTGCCTATAACTGAGGATTTACTACAATCTAACACCAGTGACAGTCCCAGGAGGATGCAGGAAATTCAGAAGCTGAAATAAAGATAACATTTTGATAAGACAGCCCATGCCCTTCCAGAACTTAAACCAGGAGACAAGGTTTGTCTGAGAAATTATTCTACTAGTACTATTTGGGACCAAAAGGGTATGTAGTTGTAGAACACCATATTGGAGGTCTAGAAACGGACGATGGAAACATATTGCGCTGTAACCATCATGGTCTAAGAGTCATCCCAGGATGTTCCTCAGATGTGTCAGCAGGTACTGATTCCAGCTGTAATCAATCAACAAATAACTTCTCCTGTCAAGAGGAATCTAATCATCAACAGCAGGGCCCACTAGATACTGATGATGAAAAAACATTAAGACGTTCTGCCAGGAAGATAAAACCTCCAGAATGACTTATAGAGATATGTTAATATATAGTATAATGTACTTCTTTTTCCATGGACAACACTGTTTATACAGTAATTTCAACTTGTATGTATTATAGTAATAATTCTATTTTATTATTATATCATTTAATAATTAAGGGAGAAGATGTAATGATAGAGTTTATAATTTACTGACACTCCCTCAATATTAAACAGTTGGTAATTTGAGGACTTGCTCTAAAGTCACATGGCCTGGGTGGTTCCAGGGGCCTGTAGGTTGTTGTACAAGAGATTATTAGATGCTCCTTAAAATAACATTATGTTTTAAATTATTCCTCATTCCTTTAGTCTGTTTTGGATCCAGAAACATTACACAGCGCATTGCAGTTCATAGAATCATAGAACAGTAGAGTTGGAAGGGGCCTATAAGGCCATTGAGTCGAACCCCCTGCTCAATGCAGAACAGATGTGGGCAGCCCAGCCAGTCACACATCCAAGCACTGACCTGGCTATACCTGCTTAGCTTCAGCATGTGGACTGCATTATCTGCTCAATCAATTGACAGATTATTGGTCCAACTCCAATCCTGTAGCACCAACAAAGCAGCTCGCATCATCAGCCCACTAACTCTGATGCCATGTTCTGACCACAGCCCAGTTCTAGTAAAGCAGCTGAAACTGTGCCAGGGGAGCTAGATATGGGTCACGGGGTGTGTGTGTGTGTTATTTTATCCAGATTCTAGAATGGAGGCCCATTCTGATTCAGTATCTTCTGTCAACAGCATTCTACGAAGCAGCTAGAAACAAAACTGAAGAGAAGGACAACAATAGCGCTAAGTCTGGAGGAAGGCCAGCACATAAATATTAGCACAGGGACAAAGGAACTCCCCCAAGCACCTGTAGTCAATGGTCCTGAAGTATGCCGGGGTAAGGACCATCCAGCAGATTTGGGCAGCTGCTAGAGAAGGAACCTGCTGGTAGCCTACCATATGGCTAGGCACAATGCTTCACCACAGTCAGAATACTCAGGCTTGGGCATGGCACCTGAGGGACATTTGCAGTTGGATAGCCAGACAAGCTAACTGGGGAATGTTGAGTAGATAGGGAAAGGGCCTCCCTCCCCCATATTCACTGATTCCAGTTGATCGTTAGTTGATTGTAAATAATAAAGTTGTGGCTAAATTTTAAACCCAAAATCGGTGTGCACCTCTTTCTTGACAACCGCAAAGCAATATCCTTGTTGATTTTATGCAACAAGTGTGTAGCAACTATGGATTTGTTGAACAGTTCAAAGAAATTCTCTTCTTCTGAAACTTTAGGAGGAACAATGTACAGATTTCCGAGCATTATTTTTTTTGTACCCAAGAGGGTCAATGACATCCCCACACACACACACACCACTTCCCTTTACTGGAAGTTAAGGTGCATGCCCATAAAATGGAAGCTGTTGCATCCACTTTGGATGCCTAGAGAGCATGTTCCATTATTAGCCTGACCTTGGGCAGAATGCTGTGTACCACAAGGGTTGTGCAGATAATCAGAGTAAGTACCTGCTTTGGAAGGTATTTTGCTGTCCTCCCACAGCTACTCCAAAACCCACTGTAGGCCCACATGACTTTGCTCTCTCTTTTACTTATCTATCTCAGTTACTGATAAAACTAACCAATGGAAGGGATACTTAGGCCTGACCAGGAATATGGGGTATCTTCCATCGGCTAAAATTAATAGTTTTAGTCTAGAGGAAAGTATCTAACATATTATGAAGTAGTAAGTACAGTCATGCCTTGGATTGAGAGCATAATTCGTTCCGGAAACATGCTTGTAATCCAAAACATTCTTATATCAAAACGAAATGCCCCCAAAAAAATTTGTACAGAGATTTTTAATTTAAGCCGTACTACAGTACTTGTATTGCAAGACGTCGCTTGTATATCAAGTAATAAATAAATAAATAAATATTTAAAAATTTGCTTGTCTTGCAAAACTCTCTCAAACCAAGTTACTTGCAATCCAAGGTATTACTGTATTACTGTTTCAGAAGAATTTATTGCACAATAAGTTATATGAGAGGAATCATAAGCTCAAGATGGAAGCCTTATTACTTGGATGGGAGACCCCCTCCTCTAGTTCCCTGCATTGAGAAGGGGGTTGGACACGATGGCCTTGTAGGCCCCTTCCAACTCTATAATCTATGAATCTATAAGACGTAGGGCTGTATGAGAAATTAGTTTCAGTTCATTTTTTATCAGAATTTACCCATTTTTGATCAGAATTTACCCAGTTTGCGCCTTCCAGACCAAACATGGATTCAGACGCAATATGCAGTTGAAGTCCATATGTTTCCGAGCTTGCAATGTAACCCTCAAAAATTGTGTTCAACAGCAAGCGTACTTTTGAAAAATGCACACAAATATGCTTTAATCAATGGGAGAAGAATGTGTACATTTCAAATATGTGCACAACTGATGTGTACATTTGGAAAAAATACACACGGAAATACACAGAGATTTTCATGCAAAACTGGGGGGGAACCAAAGTTCGCAATCTGTTACGGACTTGAGTCAGAACGCACTTTGAGATGTAATTCAAAGAACTCCTGAGAGCTCAAGTTTTGCTGATTTGCACATCCTTACCTAGATACAGACTGAAAAGAGTGAATAGGGAACCAGTGTTTACCCATTCATCTAAATGCTATTTGCTAGAAAATACTCATGGCAATCTCACATACGAAAGGACATATTTTCTTTGCCACTTGAAGTACAGTAATACCTTGGATTGCAAGCATAATTCGTTCCGGAACCGTGCTTGTAATCCAAAACACTCTTATATCAAAGCGAGTCTCTGGCGGGCGTGAGCGGGGCCAGTTTCGGCCCACTATGCCCGCTCGAGGCGAGCGGTTACATCCCTACTTGTCTTGCAAGACCTTGCTTGTTTATCAAGTCAAAAAAATTATTATTTTTTTTGCTTGTCTTGCAAAACTCTCTCAGCCCAAGTTACCTGCAATCCAAGGTATTACTGTACATAGTATACAACGCAATGATCTACCTATGTCTAAAAGAAGCCAAACAAATTCATACTACTAGACAGGATGCCCAAGGGTGTCATAAAGAAACAAAGGTCATGTGTTCTCTGCACTTTAGAATATAATAAGCCACAATTCCACAACAAAACAGTTGAATTCTACAATCTGTGAGATTGTGCAATGTTTACTCAGAAGTCCCACTGTTGTCAGTGAGAGCCTTACTCCCTAGTAAGTGTGTTTAGAAATGCAAGCTGAATTATAAGTTAAGTCAGGAATGTGCTTAGGTTCTCTTATTTTGCATAATTTATTCTGCAACTTTTACCTTTGGCTTAATTTATGTTTCTGCTAGTCAAAAGGATAAAGTATGGAGCTAAGTAGGGCACTGAAGCCTCATCTCCTGGCTACTGCACACCTTAGTCATCAATTGATCCAGCTTCTAAGATTTCTCCAAGCATTGTCCACATGCATTCAAGCATATATCTTTCAGCCCATAAGGTCCAGAAACTTGCTTTTTAAAAATAAATAAATCACTGTATTGTTAAATTTTGTCAAAGTAACTGAATCTGATCACTGTTAGAAACAGGACATTGGGCTGGATCATGGGCCATTGGACTTGTCCAGTATGGCTCTTCTTATGTTAAATTGACACTTAATATGCTATTAACCCCCCCCCCCCTGCTTCAGTGGATCCTGTGTAACTACGAAGTTGGTAGAAATGCACCATTTAAATTGAGTCTTGGGGGGGGGGGGAATGAAACACTTTCCCTTTAATTGTGAACACAAGCTAATACCATATCACATGACCCTTACTATAATTTCTATTAAAATAATTTCATGTCTGGTTGCTTCTGCTATCTTGGCTCATTTGTATTGTTTACAACAAGTCATTGCACTCAGCAGTTAGTGGTGGCTGAATCCATGGTTACCAGTTTTTACATTCACTAGTTAAATGGAATGCAGTTCTTCTGCGGGTTTCATGAAGAAAGCACTTAAGGAACCACAATTCAGCTATCAATCAGGCTAACCTGGGAGAAATTAATCTTATAAATAAAGGTATTGTTTCATATTAAAATTTAATAGAAAGGGAACTCAAGGTGTTTTTTCTCTATTAGTTGTATCTGCAAAAATGGACACATTGAGATCAGGCACCCTGATCCTAAACATGTTTACTTGGAAATGAACCCCATCCATTTAAACTGAGCTTATTTCTGAGTACGTAAGTGTACTTAGGATTGCATTTCTGGGATATTTTGTGTACATCCAGCCACACTGCAGTGCCTTTTTTAAGCTTTCCAGAGTAATAAAACTGTCCTTTATTTTCAAGTGTTATTTCCCCCAAATCTTCAAACATTTTTTTTTAAAACTAGGATGTGCCTAGAATGTAAATACAGGGCGCTTAAGTACATGTTTAATGAGACTGCAGTCCAAGCAAAGAAACTTAGGCAGGATAGTAAAATATCAAACAGACAGAACTGAGTAGAATTCAATAAAGGCAAAAGTATCCTTTACCAATAAATTAAGATTGCAAACTCATATGTTTCAGTGTTAATTAAGGTAGATATCTATGGATTGTATTTGCGTCATTATTTACTGTTTGTCTGGAGTGGCTTGTTAAAAAAAAAGTCTCTTTGTTTACAAGATAGATACAGCACACATTTAAATTCCTAAAAATAAAATTAAAAAACAACAACCAGAAAAGTTCCCTATAGCTTTTGGCTGTAATGTCTGTCCCATCAGTCATAAGAAAGCAACAAAGGGTTAAATCAAACATTTTACTAGCTCATCTACTGCAAAGTCACTGTATCAGAAGCATGGATTGATTTGTTTCTTCAGAAGGAATTGAAAATGAATGTAACAACGGGGGTGGGGGGTGGGGAGGGGGAGGAAAATCTCTACCATACTGCTAATCGGATATTGTATAATAGTTGATTGCAGGTTTCCACCATGCTATCGTTGCCTAAATCATACATACTTACAGGTTCTGGGTTCTTCCAAGAGTTTGGTGCAGTTTCAAGGACAAATGTCTTAAGGATGCCTTTTCTACCATGCAGCAATGATCTTGGCTCTGATCTGATTACATGAGCAAAGTGCTAAATCTGACAATATATTAAAAAAGAAAAAGAGGAAACTTCCTGTATAGAGAAGAAATCTTGGGGGGAAATCTCAGGCTTGAAAAAGGCTGCTTAAAATGTGGTGGTTGATTTGCTCCCTAGTTGTAGCAGCTGATGCCTGTTTGCAGCCCTGCAGAAAGAAACCTTTACTGAAAAGCCAATGGCATCACATTTCAGTGAAGCTTATGCCAGGCTATGGAATGCAAAGCAACCTTTGACAAATTTCACACAATTCAAATCAGTCGAGTATACTGCTGTATGTGTAGGGGGGAAAACTTTTACAAATATAGCTGTAATTTTGGTTAGTTTTATTAGTAGTTGACTATTATCCTGCATTTCTTATGTATTTCTGAGAAGCAAAAACTTCAGTCAGGTGCTAGAGAGTGATCAAATGCAAAGGAGAGCAGGGGCTCCTGTGCCTTTAATAGTTGTACAGAAGAGGAAATTCCAGACACTTTTCTCACCCTGCATAACTTAAAGATACAGGGGCCCTGGCCCTTTAGCCCATGCTATGGCTCATAAAAACCATAGCAGAACACAGAAATTTCTTTAAAAGCTTTCCTATCTTGATTTAGTCTTCCGCTTTTAAAGAGCTCATTTTCCTCTAATACTCCTGTTCCAAATGCATTGCTTGTAAGTCCCAGTAATTTCAATAGAACTTCCACAATATATGTTAGCATTGTGATGTGACACACACACCCCAAGCTGCAATCCTATGCAGACATACTTAAGAATAAAGGTGCTTCCAGACGGTTGGCTTCTAGTGCTACCAGTCAAAAGACATTGTGCCAAAGCAGTCAAAAGGGATGCTTTGACTTGGATTCCTGCATTGCACAGGGGGTTGGACTCAATGGCCTTATAAGCCCCTTCGAACTCTACTTTTCTATGATTCTATGCCATCTTTCCCTCCTTAGAAGGGAAGCAAATGGGAAAACATGGAAGGGTTATAAATAAAACACATCATTGTCTGAAATCCCATAAAATTCCATAAATGTGGTAGAGCAACTGAATACTAAAAGCCTCATCTGGAGGCATCCTAAATAACATAAAAAACAACGGGACCTACCTCTGTGTAAACAGGATCCTGGCATTAAGCATGTGCTGCTGAATTTTACACACATTTATTCAGAAGTGAGTCCTACTGATTTCAGTAGCGCTTACTCCCATGTAAATATGTATAAGATATGCAACTTTAATGATTTCACTATAACAACAGAACAATGTACTCTGAGTTGGAACTAGATTCATTATTTGATTCACAGTCATTTACGGTCTATTAATTTAAGCAGACTCATAGCAAAGTTCTGCACATTCATTATCTCTAACTTTATACCATAAATAAAGCCTGATCTGAATAATACTTATTACTCATACTGCACATTTAAAGTGTTTCATATACATTTTCCCAATAAAGGTACGTCCACTGAAACAATTTTCAGAAGAGTAGCCATGGGGCAACCCAATCCTGCCAGTGCCACTCATAGGAGCTACATGAGCAATGGCTTGTGCCACTGCAACTAAAGCAATATTATATGCAAAACATATAATATGTCTTGCATATTACTCTTCTTCATCTACCTTCTATATCACTCTTCTTCATCAAGTCACCAACAACAACTATCCCACCCATGTCACGATGACAAGGATGTGATATGGCAGAACGCTGTACCCAATCACACCAACACCCATATATAAACCCTTGTGAGGGAGCTCATAATTCACATGATAGGATGCGTGCGCTATTATTCCAAGTGTCATGTCACTTAGACCACGCAAGGGAGAACTTTAGTGATTGGCATTCTGGAGAACAAGTACTTTGCACAACAAGGAAACACTTCTCACAAACAGCCTGGCCACAGAATACACATACAAACTTGTACACATTACTCACACTTCTCTTTCCTAGAACTTCTAAGGAGAAGATAAGTGTGAGTGAACCCTTGCAGGCACCCTCCAGGCATAACCAACAGCAACACGCAGTCCGCTCCAACAACCGGGGTCAGAGCACTTCACACAGGTAAACAAGGGAAAGGGGAATCCATGCAACAAAGTATAACTGCTGCCACTCCTATCTCTTTCCCTCCCATTCCTTCTTGCTATATGTGTACACTGTGTCTTGCCTGAGCTGCATTGGTTAATAATCCTTCCTCTCCAGCAGCTGGGAGCAGTGTCTTACACACAGTGTAAGCACTCACCCACACATGCAGTTCTGGCTCTGTTGGGAAAGACCAAGCACGGCACTCCAACCATTGCCACCACTGGCCAAACACTCTTGAGCATCTTTGCCTTACAGGAGCACAGCCAGGATGCATGGAAGAACAGGTTGCTTACCTGTAACTGTGGTTCTTCAAGTGGTCATCTGTGCATCACATGCCTGCGCGGAGACCACTTCGGGAAAGTTCCATAGCAGAGGAGAATCGGGAGGGAGCCTCTCCCGCATCACACATGCTCCTAGCGGGGCTCCCTGAGACTGCCAATCGCAATCCCAGGACCGAAAAAAACCAATGATATTGAGATCCGTCCCAAAGGGACATCAAACATAGATTTCATAGATCATAGAGTTGGAAGGAGCCTACAAGGCTATCGAGTCCAACCCCATGCTCAATGCAGGAAACTAGAGGAGGGGTCTCCCATCCAAGTAACAACCAGGCTTGACCCTGCTTAGCTGTCCACGCTCAGACAAGCTGAGCCAGCATAAGCCACATGCCTGTATATGTTGCACCCTACATTTTCGGTAACTCCATCGAATTCGACAGTGACATCGAAGCGGGGTCAGTGGGTGGGTTGTGTGAATGCACAGATGACCACTTGAAGAACCACAGTTACAGGTAAGCAACCTGTTCTTCTTCATGATCTTTGTGCATCACACACATGGGCAGAGTAGCAAGCTGACTTACCGGAGGAAGGTCGGTGTCAGATTCATTGAAGCACAGAGGACAGAACCGCTCTCCCGAAGACGTCTGCTCGAGACCGCACATCCAGGTGGTAATGGCGAATAAACATTGGAGTGGACTATGTAGCTGCTTTGCATAGGTCTGCCAGGGCCACCCTTCTGCCAAAAGCCACAGATGTGGATACTGCTCTTGTGGAATGAGCCCTTATCGAGCCCAGCAGAGGATGACGCTCAAGCTTGTACACCGGCCGGGTGCACTGTACGATCCAAGCCACGAATCGCTGTGTTAACACTGGGGAACCCGCAGACTTGCCGCCGTGGCACACAAAAAGACGAGGCGAACAGTGGGTTGACTCTGTCCGAGCCTTGTAGAATGCCAAGGCCCGGCGCACGTCCAGGATTTGTAACAAGCGCTCAATAGGAGAAGATGGAGAGGCGAAGAATGCGGGTAGCACAATGTCTTGATTCATATGGAAAGCCAATACCACCTTTGGCAGGAAAGTGATATCAGTGAATCACCTTCTCCTTGTGAAATGTTAAGTAAGGAGAATCCACCCGTAGGGTGCATAGCTCACTGGAGTGATGGGCTAATGTTATGGCCACTAAAAAGGCCATCTTCCATGAAACCAAACGGAGATCAGCCATAGCCATGGGTTCAAATGGTTTCCCACTCAGTGCCTTAAGAACTAGGGGAAGATCCCAACCGGGAACCAGAGATCGAACTGGAAGTAATAAATTGTTCAACCCTTTCATGAAGCACTTCACCAGGGGATGTGTGAACAGGGTTCTGCTGTGCCAGCTCGGGTGATGGGCTGGCAGAGCTGCGAGGTAGACTCTGATTGATGTTAATTTCAACACTCTGGTCTTCAGTATGTGCAGGAAATGTAGCACAATGTCGACAGGGCACAAGACAGGATCGACTCCCAATTCTGAGGCGAACGAGCAAAAAGATGACAATTTCCTTGAATACAAGGCCCGGATGGAAGGTTTCCACACTTCTGCAATGACCTCTCTGATTTTGTCCAACAATCGAGGGAAGGAGGCTGCTAACGAACTCTCCAGGCTGTGAGCCATAGGGTGGCTGGATCCGGATAAAGAAAATGTCCTTTCACCTGTGAGAGGAGAGGTGGGAATAGAGGCAGGATCCGATACTCTCCCCTGGAGGGGTGAAGTTGGAGGGTGAACCATGGTTGTCTCAGCCACCATGGAGCTATTAAGATGCAATCGGTGATGTCTTGCTGGATCTTCGATATCACCCTCATCAGCAAAGGAGTAGGAGGGAACAGATAGAAAAACGTCCCCAACCACGGAATCAGGAAAGCGTCCATCAGTGATCGAGGATCGTGGCCCACTCTGCTGCAAAACAGGTCGCAGATGGCATTCTCTGAGGTGGCAAAAAGATCCATGGTTGGCATCCCCAGATGTCGAAAAGCCTCATTAGGACTCGGCAGTCGAGTGCCCACTCGTGGGACTGCATGGGTATGCAGCTGAGAGTATTGGCCAGGATATTGTCCTTCCCCACTATATGAACTGCTAGAAACGAGATCCCTCGGGTAATTGCCCACTCGAAGAGTCGTAGAGTAAGGTTGTTCAACATGCGAGAGCGAGTGCCGCCCTCTTTGTTCAGGTACACAACTACCATGGTATTGTCTGTTGCTACCTGAACCAGTTTGCCCTTCAACACGGATTCAAAGGATCTCGCCGCATTCTACACAGTGCAGAGCTTGAGGAGGTTGATGTGAAAACAGCGTTCTCGGGAGGACCATACACCCTGCACTGTGTCAATGCCACAATGTACCCCCCATCCGAAGAGGGAGGCATCGGTAGTCAGTGTCAAGATGGGAATGGGAGGTTGAAAGGGTAGACTTCTGGTTGAGTTCTTCTCCTCCATACACCATTGGAGAGATTCTTTGACTTTGAGAGGAAGGATCAGCCGGACCCGACAAGCATCCATCTCGGGGTTCAAGGACTTCAGGAACCAGTTCTGCAGTACTGTAGTCGCATTCAGAGATGAGCGAAAGCGACTACTGTACTGTGATTGAGGATGCCATGAGTCCAGAAGATGTTGTACTGAACACACCCAGCAGGAGTGTGATCAGTATAGTTTCATTGCAAAGGTAAATATTTTGGCGATCCTGTTCCCTGGCAGGAAAGTGTGGCCCTTGCTCGAGTCTAGCACTGCTCCAAAAAACTGTATACTCTGCGTTGGAACGAGGACTAGAGATCTTACACGAACCGGGGGGGGGGCTCGCCTCTCCGTGGTGGCGGGCCCCCCTGCCTCGATCTTCTTAGCGGCGCGTAGCTGTTCTCCGTGCCGCTCGACCCGCCGGCGCCGCTCGCGTGGGTCCCGTCCCGTCACTTCCAGCACGCCGGAAATGACACGACGGGACCATGCGCCGGTGCGCTGGACCCCCGCGCTACATTATTTGCGGGGAAACCAGGGAAACAGGGCTTAAACAGCCCTGGTTTCCCCACAAATAACGTAGTGCGGGGGTCCAGCGCGGCGGCGTAGGGTCCCGTCACGTCATTTCCAGCGTGCCGGAAGTGACGCGACGGGACCCACGCGGGCAGTGCCAGCGTCTCGCCACAAAGAGGCGAGCTGCCGCTGGAAAGAGGTAGGCCCTTGCGAGCCTCACGCGGGCTTGAGCGGGGCCGATTTCGGCCCGCTACGCCCGCGCAAGGCAAGAGCGTACACCCCTAACAAGGACTGATTTCTTCTCATTGAGGCAGAGGCCCAATGTTTCCAGCAAGGTCAGTGTCATCCAGAGGGATTCCTATAGTCGGTGTGTGGAGGAATCAACTAGGAGCCAGTCGTCTAGGTAAGGAAGCATCTGGACTCCACCAGCCCGGGGGCCGTCAACAGTCCAAATGGAAGGATGACAAATTGGTAGGCTTTCTGACTGATGCTGAAATGCAGGTATTTCTGGCTGTCCTTGTGGGTCGCAATATGGAAGTACGCATCCTGAAGATCGATGGAAGCAAACCAATCGGTCCTGCGAAAGAGGGGCAGGATCAATTGGAGTGTTACCATCCTGAACTTCCTTGGTGTGATGAAGAAGTTCACCACCCATAAGTCCAGGACTGGACGAAGCCCTCCATCCCTTTTTGGCACCGTGAAATACTGGGAGGCCCTCCTGCAAAAGGTGGTCAGGGACAGGCTGATTAGTCCCCTTCTGGAGCAAGGAAGTGACCTCTTCCCGCAGCGGTAGTGTTGGCTGTGTGGTCCATATGCCAAGAAAGGATGGGAGAGTGTCGAACTCAATCCTGTATCCGTGCTGGATGATGTTTAATACCCAGCGGTCCGCTGTGATCTTCTTCCAGGATGACTGGGTGGAAGGCAGACAGACAAGAGTCGAAGTTTATCAGATGGAGCAGACGTGAGATGAGCGACGGGCTGGCAGAGGAGTCAAAGCTGCCGCTTGGAGAAGTCCCCTCCTCTGCGGGAGCCCTGGTACCATGGCTGTTGAAATGAGCGGCTCAGTGGCCGGGGCTGCTGCACACGTGGGTAATGATCTTGCACATCTGGCTGAGGATAAGCCAGTCTGAAGGAGCTGAAGAAGACGGGAATCGAGTCCATCTCCGCTGTCTGTATGGCTTCGACGAGGGAGGTAGGCCAAGACCCATCTTCCTGGTGTTTGCTCGAGCCTTTTGGGTGGACCAGGTCAAGCAAGTCATCAGTAGAAGCATTAAAGAAGCCTTCCCCGTCGAAGGGGTCCTCTACGGGGCTGAGGATCTCTGGTGCTAGGGCAGTCAAACGGAGCCAAGCATGTCTTTGGAGAGCGATGGAGCCGATGAGGGAACATCTGTGGCAGTCAGCCTGATGTTGTGCCGTGTGTATCTGCTGCCAAGACAGGCTGGTTGTTTCCACCTGGAACACTCTAGACAGCTCCCTCTTCTCATCGGGCAGGTAATCACACAGGCCAGCCATCTTTTCCCAAAGGAAAAGCTGATGGCGAGCCATGGTGGCCTGGTAATTAGCTACCCGAAGTCCGAGGGAGCTGGAGGAGTAGATATGCTGCCCAAAGAAATCCAGTCACTTGCCCTCCTTATCAACCAGAGTCAAGTGTTGTTTCCCAATCCAGGACTGTGCTGACTCCACCACGATAGAGTTTGGGACGGGGTGCGAGAAGAGGAATTTAGCGTCCTCTTCTTGCACATGGTACATTGCCTCCAAGCGACATGCAGTTGCCGGTGCCAATGCTGGTGTCCGCCATGTAGATTGTATCATCTCCAGCAACGTAGGGAGAAACGGTATCTGCATCAGTGCCGACGCTGATGAGGAAACAACATCAAACACAGGGTCCTTAGCTTTTCTGGCCTCAACCTTGGTCTCGATACCCAGCGCCTGTGTCATGCACTGGATACGTTCTGCAAAGTGCCCCTGTCTTCTGATGGCAAAACTGCAGACTGTGATCCCACCTGTTGAGCAGGGGACAAGGAAGAAGGGGTAGCAGAAATAAGGGAGGCAGAGTCCAAGGAATAATCCTCAGGCGATGAGGAATGGTGGGCAGATTGCAACTCATAGAATCATAGAATCATAGAAAAGTAGAATTGGAAGGGGCCTACAAGGCCATCGAGTCCAACCCCCCTGCTCAATGCAGGAATCCAGGTCAAAGCATCCCTGACAGATGGCTGTCCAGCTGCACCTTGAATGTCTCCAGAGTGGGAGAGCCCACCACATCCCTAGGTAGTTGGTTCCATTGTCTTATTGCTCTGACAGTCAGGAAATTTTTCCTGATGTTTAGGTGGAATCTGACTTCCTGTAACTTGAGCCCATTATTCCGTGTCCTGCAAACTGGGATGATCGAGAAGAGATCCTGGCCCTCCTCCGTGTGACCATCCTTCAAGTACTGGAAGAGTGCGATCATATCTCCCCTCAGTCTCCTCTTCTGAAGGTTAAACATGCCCAGTTCTTTCAGTCTCTCCTCATAGGGCCTTGTTTCCAGTCCCTTAATCATCTTTGTTGCCCTCCTCTGAACCCTCTCCAGAACCCTCTCTAGTTCCTTTGTAGGAGGTAGAGCGAGTGATGTTGCTTGTGCTGACGCCTCCGGTTCAACCTGATGTGGAGAATGTGGAGATGGTGAACGATCCCGAAGATGGCGTGGTGAGGAATGGTCCCTCTCCTCCCTGTACCGAGGACGGTGTGGCAAAAGCCACGCACATTCTTTATAGTACCAATAGTAGATTCATGGATGCATAGATTATAGAGTTGGAAGGGGCCTACAAGGCCATCGAGTCCAACCCCCTGCTCAATGCAGGAAACTAGAGGAGGGGTTTCCCATCCAAGTAACAATCAGGCCTGACCCTGCTTAGCTTTCCACGCTCAAACAAGCTGAGCCAGCATGAGCCACAGTACCCTCGGAATCGGTGGGAACCGTGCTCAGAGTACGGTGAACCGGCCCAATGCCAATCTTGGTGGTAGTACTCTGATCGGTAGGCGCCTGCATAAGACTGTGTGATGACGTGAAGGAAAACTCTGAGCCAGCCCCATACATGGGGGATCGGGACTGGTAGCGGAGATCTCGGTCCTCCACGTAGTGAGCTCAGGCCCATTGGTCCTGGCGTGGAGAGTCCACAGTCTGCTAGGTTGGCATCAAAACCTCCTGGTGCTCGGACCTGGACTTTGCAGAGCCCCCAGATGTGGAGTGATCCCTGGAGCAGCAGCCTGAGGCTGCAGGGTCTTATCGAGCACCAGCTTGAAAGGGCAACTCGACTATCTTGCCCTCCGACACTGAAGCGACTTGCACCCTTGATCCCAAGGATCCCTTTGGTGTCAGAGAATGAGACCAGCTCAGTCGCACTACCGTCGAAGCCGATGGAACCAGCAAGGGCTGTTTATCAGAGTGCACCATCGAGCCCGAAGCCTTCAGAGACGTAGCAGTCGAGCTCGATGCGGCCGGCATGGAGACAGGTGCGGACTTTGTCTTGGCAGACTTGGATTTCTCCTTTTTCTCTGCCTTTCAGCGTTTTTTGCACTCTAACTCCTCTTAGTCTTGTGAGCCCTCTTTGCTAATTTTCTTGCCAGCTGGGCCTCCACAGACTTGCCTAGCATCGACAGGCACCCCGAGATCACAGTGTGTGATGATGGGGTCCGAGGCCTCAACGCTGGCACTGGAGTTGGGTCCGTTGTTGCGGCAAGGGCCTTATGCCACAAAATGGCCTTAAGTTTGTCGTCCCTATGCTTCCATACTTGCCATGTAAAGGCCTGGCAATGGTGGCAGGCATCAACCACATGGGCCTCTCCCAAGCAGACGAGGCACAAGGAATGCCTGTGGCAATTTTATCCCGCAGCGTACGTACTTGCGAAACACAGCTTTCGCTGGCATGGCTGCTATCATAGGACAAAGACGAATAGACGATGGGGAAAGAGGATGAATGATGATTTTTTTTTAAAAAAAAAACCAACACAGTGAAGACGAAGTAGAATAGTGACAAAAATAAGAGAATTCTCAGCTGAAAAACTGCTGCATATAACACAGAGAAAGGAACCTCCCAAAACTACAGCCACTCACAGTCAAAGAGGAACTGAGGGAATGGGTGGGAACCCCGCTAGGAGCATGCATGATGGGGGAGGGGCTCCCGCCTGATTTTCCTCAGCTATGGAACTTTCCAGAAGCGGTCTCCGCGCAGGCGCAGAGCCCATGTGTGTGATGCACAGAGACCACGAAGAAGAACAGAATCTACTTGTCATTGCATACTCAGGGTCCACTGCAACCCCAACAGGAAAAGTATAGCCACAGTCACTGTAGTCTCTGACCCACTCTCCAAAATAGGAGCCAGTGAACTCATGGGTGACAGGGACACCCCACCCCAGACAGCTAGTTTCCTACCTCCCCCTCCCCAAACACACACAATGATGCTACATCACCCACAGCTGAAGCCAGGTTGTACATGTGGCAAAGGCAAATGATTGGGATTGCCAACCAGTCACCCCAGCAGGTTTCCTATGTCTTTGACAGTTGCTTGATAGATAATCTCAAGTATAGTGTCCCTATATTGGGAGGTGGTGGGAGGGAGCAGGGAGCTTGATGCTACAGGGATCAGGGCCAATGGCCTTTCCACTTTCTGCTTAATCAGGTTTCCTGTACTGTGAGGGGGCAGGCCTTCCAGGATACACAAGCAGGATGGTGCTGCGGCCATGGTGTACGAGAGTCTGGTGTGTGTGTGTGTGTGTGTGTGTGTGGTGGGGGGATGGATGATGAGACTGGGATGCTGCCCACCTTTCCAGTGAGAGGTTAAAGCCTGGAATCAAACCTGTTACCCCCCACCCCCAAGTAAAACCTAAGCTGTTCAGATTAGGGCTCCTCCTGCAGCCCATGTGATTTGCCATGTGACTGGGTCTTGAGACGAATGACTGGGAGAAAACAAATGTCCCATAGTGTCTCTGTTTCCTGTCCATTGATGTGGTTGAGTAATGGTTTTTCATAGATTCATAGATCATAGAGTTGGAAGGGGGCTACAAGGCCATGGAGTCCAACCCCCTGCAGGAAACTAGAGGAGGGGTCTCCCATCCAAGTAATAACCAGGCCTGATCCTGCTTAGCTTTCCACACTCAGACAAGCTGAGTGGATACTGAGCTACTGGACATTGCTGCTGTCAATATGTGGTATGGGATCTTGAACCTTTGTCCCAAGCAGGACTATGTGTTCTCTTAGCTGCCCTCCTGCCAAGGAAGCTACTTGGGCAGTGTGGCCTCTCCTTCCTTCTTATGTGGCCTCTCCTTCCTTCCCTTTGTGTGTTGTGATATAATGATGTGCTTGAAAATGGTACTTGAGAGCCAGTGTATGGTATAATAAGGGGAATACTAGGATGCCTGGGGACTTGCAGCAGTTGGGTTATTGCTACCTGCCCACAAAAGCTTAGGCAGTGGGGCTTCTGTGGCATCATTGTGAGTGAGGGAGCAGAAAACTAGCTATCCTAGGGGGTGTCCGTTACCGTCAGTGCATTGGCTCCTTCAGTAGCTGAGTGGCATGGGGTCATCATTGCTGCAACATCCATTGATGTGGGCACTGGAGATGTTGCCATGGATGCTGGGGTGGGGGTGGGGGTGGCTGTTGTTTTTGCTATGTTGTTTGTTTTACCCCTCCTGGACTGGGCAACTGTAGGATTTGGTGGACATTGTGCCAGCATAGTAACAGTGTATCTCTGACCCCTGTATAATTGGTGTGTAGGACTGCTCGATTAGGAGCCATAAAACACCATGATTAAGCACATCATTATAGTTCAAATTAGTAATGGTTGAAACAGACTTGTTTCTGAGCATTACAAAAGTGTGTATGATCACTTCTCTTATCCAACACCCTTCTTTTCCCCCTCAGGCACTCTTGACTATTCTAGCTTGCAGTATATTGCATGTTATTTCTTCAATATTATGAACTTTGCTCCAAAGAGCAGAAACTAAAACTGACAGCATAGCAAAAGGGCATGCCCTAGAATTCAGTCAGGAAAATAATTAAGATCCAGGCATAGTTGTATACCTATGGATATATGAACCTCTGGATATAGAATGATATATTGGGGTTTGAAAAGTATTCAATTGAATACATAATTAAATACAATTAATTGTAAATACAATTGCATAATTAAACCAGGAAGGTGTCTATTGCCTTTTATGTTGCTTAGAAGTAATGGGATAAGGGGACACATGACCCAAATGATATCAACAGAAGCAGCAGTCTGCATCTACACCCTGAGTTTCTTCTTAAAACACCCCATGATCTTCCAATTATCCTAGAGGACTGAGCTGATACTTCCTGGCAGAGGATGAAAATAATAATTTATATCCTGAAGTACGAGGAGAGAGTTTGATCTAAAATATTGGGAAGGGGTATTTTAGTGCAGGGGTTAGGCTTTTGTCTCTTCCACTGACTCACACTTCTGTTGTATGACCTTGATCAAGTTGTAGTCACTATTCTGCTTTCCATTCCCAAGCTCCTTTCCTAAACTGTGGGTTATGTTTAAAGGGAAGTATTTACTTCTGTCATACATGGCTTGGGACCACAATACTTGATGGTATGCCCCTCCCAACCACAATCTACCTGGACACTATGTTCAACATCTGGGGCCTTCCTCCGACTGCCACCTCCGCGGGAGGCTTGGAGGGTGGCAACAAGAGGGAGGGCCTTTTCTGTGGTAGCCCCCCAACTGCGGAACAAGCTCCCCCCTGAGACCCACCTGACACCAGTCCTAGCATCTTTTCAGCACCAGGTTAAGACTACTCTCTAGGTTGAAGCTTTTAACAACTAAATGGTACACGGTAGGGTGGTAAATTCTTTTAGAGGTCATATTTTATTAACTTATTCTTAGGTTTTGTGACATAGTTAAAATTGGTTTTAATTTTTTATAATGTTTTTATTGTTTATATTTAATTGTACTCTATGTACTTTTTATTGTTGTGCTATGTACTTGATTGTTGTATACCGTCCAGAGCTTCAGCTATTGGGCGGTGTAGAAATAAAATAAATAAGAAGAACTAGAATGTGGGCTTTATCTGCTTTAACTATCTGCCCTACAGATATTTGACTATCTATTCATGAAGAGTTGGCATGCTAAAAATTATACCAGTTTGAAGGAGGGCAACGTCCTTGCTTCAGTTTACAGTGCATCAACATTGCTTGTGGGTACTATCTCACAGAGGGGGCATCCTGGTGGGCACCTGTCTACAAAGCCTGTCTATTGTATTCTTCCAAACTCTGTTGTCCCTTACTTTTTGGTCTTCCCATGTTTAAATAGTTCAGGTTAACCGGGTGGGGTGGGGGTTGTTTATATTTTCTACGTTGGAATGAGAAGAGGGCATTGTGAGGCGGTGACAGAGGCATGTGGACTGCCAGCTAGCTCAGCACCATCTAGGCTTGTGGTTGCTGAGTGGCAAGCTTGTGGTTGCTGAACAGACAGTAGCACCCAGCAGAAGCATGGACCTTGATGTCAGAAACCCACGCTGGGTGCTGCTACCTGAAATAAGCTCCTGTATTTAGAAAACAATGAAGCATCAGAAACACATTGCTCCAGTCCCCTCCTTCTTCCCCAAGCTAGTTCCCAGGCTGCTAAGTCCTCCAAAACTGGTCCCAGCATTTTCCCTTTGACATAACCTGAGCATGACAAAGAGAATGTTGGGAACTAGGTATTATTATATATTCCATGTCCCATATAATATTAGAAGTACTGTATCAGAATTCCAAAATCCATGAGTGTAATACCTTTATTAGGTCAACCAGAAGATCACAAAAATTGTGCAAGCTTTTGAGATCTCTTCATCAGGCAAGATTTTACAAAAAGCAGGTTTGGGCAGGGGTGAAGAGGAATAAGGCAGAAAAAAATCTGACCTCATGGTGAAGTCAGAGTGTCTGCATGTTCAGAGTTCCAAGATGAAAAGTGGGGAGGAGGGTTCTGCAGACATTCAAATTCAAATCATTTGGGACTTCACCATCAAGTCAGTTTTTTTAACTCCCCGCCCCTTCTATTTTTGTAATATCTTGCCTGATGAAGAGATCTGGAGGTCTTGAAAGTTAGCACATTTTTAATGATCTTTTGGTTTACCTAATAAACATATTACACTAATATAAATTTTGGGATTTTTCTTACAGTCAGCATGGCTACCTTTGTTTTATTTTATATTAGCATTGTACTTCAAACCTGTCATGGCTTTTTCTTCTTCTGTAAGCATAGAACACACCTCACCAACACACCTGAAATAGGATATGAACCCATTACCCTTCACTTCCTCACCTTGTCTCAGCTCCACTCATGCAAAGCTCTCTTGACAATGTAGATTGGAACACAGTGACTTCTTAACCTGTGTGTATATCTGGCATTACATACAGAACTTGCAATTTTAGAATAAATGAAGAAACAAATCATTTGGGACATAGCTGCTATGACTTTTATTCATTATTGGAATCATTTTCATTCAAATATTGGAACTGACTTTTGCTAATGGTCACACTAATAATACCTTCCAAATAAAACCTAAAGGCACGGATTATGTAGACCTCAACTTCCAAAATTCACATAAATTCTTTACATAGGCTTGTATCCCATGTTAGTCTAACAAGTCCCATTCATTTTAATGTGTCTACTTTAAGTGGATACAACCCACAGCCTTAAATCTTTTAAATTTAAAAAATGCTATTAGGAGGAGACATCTGAACTGTCCTTGAAAAGTAGCAATACCTCTGCTGAATAGTTTTGGTCTGCTTGTTTTGAAACCCAAGAGGATTATATGGGGTGCATGACACTATGAAATTTCAGGAAGCTCCTTCTTGAACAATCTTAGTACCAGATTCTCTTGGGTGAGAGTTTTTCCCAGATTGGTCACTGTGCTCTGGCCCAAATGGAAGAGAGTGGCACTGAAGGGCTATTGGATCATATTTCCTTGCCTCCCTAAAGCATCACAGCCATGGATTGGGTTCAGACAACACAATAACACACACACAAGCGTTGAGTATGGGTTGTTGTTGAACTGTGGGTTGTTGTTGAACCATGGGTTATCATGTTGTCTGAACCCAGCTGCACTAACAAGCCATGGCTTGTTAACCACAAACAACCCATGAAGAGAACCCGTGGTTTGTTTTTGGGATGTGAACTCTGGGTTGTTCACCATGGTTTGTTACCTTAGCTGGGTTCAGACAACACAATAACCCATGGTTCAATGACAACCCACACTCAACCCTTAAGTGTGGGTTACTGTGTTGTCTGAACCAAGTCACTATCTCCTTCCTTCCTGAACAGCACATGCACAAAGGTGGTGATGGGAAAGTTTCTTCAATTTAATGCTTCATTAATGCACTGAAATGAACATGAGTTGAGCAATCCATGCTTTTCCCACAATTGCCACACATTACTATAAAAGCCTTCCCCAACCCGGTGCCTCCTGAAATGTTGGACTTCAACTCCCAGCATGGCTGGCTGGGGGAATTCTGGGAGTTGTAGTACAATACATCTAGACAGTACCAGGTTGGGGAAAGCTGCTGCAGAACCTAAACAGAATTTGTTCCTGGTGACTTATGCTAAGAAAGCACCCTCTGATTAAAATTGGTTCCCCATACAGGCCTGTGGCTTACGCTGGCTCAGCTTGTCTGAGCGTGGAAAGCTAAGCAGGGTCAGGCCTGGTTATTACTTGGATGGGAGACCCCTCCTCTAGATTCCTGCACTGAGCAGGGGGTTGGACTCTATAGCCTTGTAGGCTCCTTCCAACTCTATGATCTATATTTACCACATTTACATACCTGTCCTACAAGGAATTCAAGAGTGCATACATAAGGGTTTCCTGTTGTAGCCTCAAAGTAACCTTGTGAGTTAGGTTAAGTTGAGAGGTGAATAACCTAATAAAAATTTGAAACCAGACTCCCTGGTTCAAGTCCTACTATACCACATTATCCTAACCCATCATACCATGTCATCTACAAAGACTGAAGAGCACATTTATTTATTTATAATATTTATATACCACTTAATATAATAAATCTCTATTATATTATATAAAATCTCAGATGTGAATGTATCAATTTGCATTGATGCATGTACATCGAATGATCTTGTATATTATAATTCTTTATATCTTGGCTGCATCATCATACTTCTGTTGTACACTTCTTAATGTTTTCCTTGGTTTTAAGTTATGTTTTGTTGTTTTGTTCTTCAGTGTTCCTCTAGTGTTCTTTGCATATTTCTTGTCTATACATATTTCCTCCTGTCCAGATTGTAGGCTGTTCTTTAGGTTAAGTAATTAAAGACAAGGCTGAACATACAGGGTAGAAATATCTGTCTTCATAGAATTAGGAAGTGGCTGGGCTGGAACTAAGAAGTATCAAGGATCCCCTGCCCATGTCCTCCGCAAACCCGCAAGGTAAAACAAAATACTGTGTCTGTTGCTATTGCTAGGGATGAGATGGGGCAGGCAGATATGTATGTGCCCAGCATTATTTAACTAAAAAGAAAAGGGGGGGATGTTAATAGTGAGGTAGCCACAGCAGGTTGAAGGCCGAGATAAGGGACATTATGGGGTGTCCATGCATAGAGTACATTGCTTTAAGGTTACTACCAGTTTTTAAAAGCACTAACTTTCACATTATAAAACTTTGAAGTGAAGAGTTCATAGGAGAGACTGCATAAGCTATTGGTAGGTGAAAGGTGAAATACAGACTCGACGCTTAACTACATTCACTTTATGTGTCAAGGAAAAAATCCATATTGTACTTCTTGATAATCAAGGATATCAAAGTACTAAGACCTGTGTATATTCTGAAATAATCCAAAAATAACCACCTACAATGAAGAAATGCTAGTAACATTCAGATCTCATATTCTAGGAGGCTAGTAAATCTAATTCAAATTCTTTCCTCATGTTAACAAAGGTTTCTAGACCATATGAACCTATGCCTAAGGTGCATGGTTTTATGTGCAACACTGGTATTCTTCACTAACTAGGAAATAAATTTTGAGTGATTAAGTGGAATTGTTCATACAAATTACCAGCTTCAGCTTTTCACTCATACAAAATAGCTTGGAAAATATATACTGCATGTGATTATTATAGTTACAGTTGCTATGAACATCTATAACTCTCCAACAATTTCTTTGATTTATGTTCAAAAACATACAAGGCATGAAATGATGCCTGCAACCTTACATTTCCCTCAAGAACATTGTGGGGAGCAGATATATTCCAAAACATCATGTTAGATTTCTTGTTATGTCTCATTTTAAAAATAAATGTATGATAATCAATTACACATGCTTCAAAGCAACTACCACTGGATTCCCCATCAGAAAATAAGTCTGAGAAAATAGCACCATTCTCTTATCCACATATGCTTCAATGTTTTTCTCTTGTTACCAAAAAACCAACCACACTGTACAATATGTCCCATGCACAACAAATAGGCAAGTCCTACAAAGGCGTTCAGGAAAGCATTCAGCCTTCCCCAACCTGGTGTCCTCCAGAGGTTGAACTACAACTCCCATCATCCCCAGCCACCACGGTGGGAGTTGCTGTTCACAACAAATCAGAGAATAACAGATTCATAGCATGACAATACAAATGAGTAGAAAACCACAAGAATCTGAGATGTCAATAGAAATATAATTCAGTGCTTATATGAAACCTCTAAATATGAAATACTTTATTTTATAGTAATCCTGTAATGTAATTCAACACATCTGGAGGGCACCAGCTTGAGCAAAGCTGGTCACTACATACTAAGAAATGGGTACATGATATAAGAATGTTTCATTGGAGTTACTGTTAAGAACATAAGAAGATCTATGCTGGATCAGACCAAGGGTCCATCTAGTCCAGCATTCTGTTCATACAGTGGCCAACCAGCTGCACACGGGATCCCACAAGCAGGACATGACTGCAAAAGCACCTTCCCACCCATGTTCCCCAGCAACTGGTGTACATAGGCATACTGCCTCTGATATTGGAGGAAGCATGTAGCCAATCAGGACTAGTAGCCATTGATAGCCTTCTCCTCCATGAATTTGTCCAATCCCCTTTTAAAGCTGCCCAAATTGGTGGCCATCACTAATTTGTTCATGCCTTTTAAAATCACGCTTTGTTCGTGCCTTTTAAAATCAACAACAAATCCAATGAAATAATAAAAAGTGGCACTGGTGTTACCTGAGAAGAGATTCAGCCATGATTCAACTCACAAGAACTTATTCATTCATTTACATTTATAGGCTGCTTTTCTGCCTGGAAGCTTTTGATGAAGCATACAGAATAAAAACAAAAAATCACAACAGTAAAGCAATCCATGAATTACAAACTCTGAACAACAAAAACTATCATACATTTAAAAAAAAAAAAAAGCATATCAACGTTAATAATCCCAAGATAGCAGAAAGTTGCTCAAAGCCAAAGGTCTGGCGGAATGAATGGTCATTACAACTCAACAGAAGATCTGTGATGTGCAGAGCATATGAACCTCCTGGAGGAAGGAGTTTCACACCTTGGGCACTGCTACTGAAAAGGCCCTTTCCTTTTCTTTGCCTGATCAGTTTGAGCCACGGTGGCTTAAATAAGCCACCATGGCTTGCAGCATGTGCCGAACAACTACAGCCTCCCATTTCATAACTCAAACCCTGCTCGTAGATTCTCATGTTGTCTGAACCTGGCAAGGGTTAGTTGTTGGCATGGTTAACAAACCACCCACAATCCATGGGCTGTGGGTAGTTTGTTAACCATGCCAACAACCCATCCTCACGTTTCAGACGACACAAGAACCTATAAGTGGGGTTGGTTATGAAATAGACGCTTGCAGGCACCTGGCACATGCCACAAGCAATGTGCTTGGAATTCACTTTCAATCAAGATTTCAAACTTGTTTGTAGAAATTTTGGATTAGAATCAGCATCTTCTTCCTTTGTTTTTTAAATAACAAGTATTTTGCTATTGATTCCTGAAAGCTGTGGACATTTTAATAAAAAGATAATGTGGACCATGATACAAATGAAATCTGAGGTGGGTTCACAGCTGTGTTTTCCATGTAGAATAAATTAATGTTCCAAGGTTGCTCAGGATGGATGCACCCAAGGTCACTTCATGGATGAGTGGGGATTTAAACTTGTCTCTCCAGGTCCTTTTTCAGTACTTTATCCTCTACAGCATAGACCTAGTTTGCACATAACACACAAATGTTGGTTAATTAACCAATGAATTGCCAAACACAAGCGAAAGCAAGCAAGATGCATCCTCCGGCATGCACATCACTTCCGCCTTCAATTAACATAAGAACAGCCATGCTGTATCAGACCAGGGTCCATCTAGTCCAGCATTCTGTTCACACAATGGCCAACCACCTGCCCACGGGATCCTACAAGCAGGATATGATTGCAACGGCACCCTCCTGCCCATGTGCCCCAGCAACTGGTGTACTTAGGCATACTGCCTCTGATACTGGAACAACCTATGATCACCCAGTTCATGGGTTGTTAGTGTGAAATCTGAACCCAGATACTCTGGGTTGTTTAACCCAACAACAAATCATAGGTTAACTCTCAGTTGTTTAACAGGCGCTCATACATTGTTACCGTAATTGAAAGCAGGAGCAATGAGAGCACTCACTCACTCTTGCTAGATTTCAGCAATTACTGGATCTCTCGAAGTTTCACTTGCATACTGGTTTCCAAAAGCCTTTTCAAGTTTAATGACAGGTAATACTGGTCATGGGGGTGGGTAGGGGGATTTCTGCATGTGATAAGCTTGTTACTACATAATATCTGAAGCCACTTGGGTTGTGACTTGAGTGTGGCCAAGAAATCTTAAACAACTGGTACCCTGAACATCTAGAGTTTTGATGCAATCATCCATGAATTTGAAATATTCTTTCAGCCCTGTAAAGGAATGGTATCAAAAATTGGATGCTGGTTGTTAGGGATTTCAAATATTTTTCCAGCTGCTAATCCAGTAGAGGTAGCCCCTGTTTTAGGCAAACACAAGTGCAAGATGTAATTGCAAACATGCAGCAGTCACAGTCCACTCAACTTGACATATTCTGCTGGTTTCTTTGTGTGAAACATTGACATCATTTGAACCTGAAGTATGGTTAACACAAAACTACTTGAATTAAAGCAAATGAAATATTTGAATCAGATGCGCCTTGCCTTACCCCCACTTACACAGGCACACACACAGGCACACACACACACCTCATTTTAGCAAAGCACCCATTTTCACACTGCTCTCATAACTTGAAATCGTCAAGGAGTGATGGAGTTAAACTGCATGTGCACCATACCCCTAGTGTCCATGCAGCTCTGCTAGATGGCATCAACAGTTATTCAACTATTTTCACTGTGGGAAATTACCAGGTACTCACTATATAGGAATAATCAGACAGAATCTAGGTCAAAATCAAAGGAAGTATCCCCTATCCATTTGATGAGGGGGAAGGGGGCGGATTCACATGCAAACATCATGGCAGTGTAAAAACAAGGAACTTATTTGTCAGAGTTGTAATATAGCCTTACCCCCGCCTCCAAATAAGGATAAAAACTGCTTTGAGTTAAAAAAAGAAAGGGCAGTATTCCCTCAGTCTGGCTTTTCAAAAGGCATTTTAAATCAATATAAAACTACAATATTAGAAAAAAATTATAATCATTATTCAAACAGCTGACTTGAAATGGTCCCTTGTTCATGGGAAAATCTTCAGTTAGTTTTTCAAGTACCAGCAGTTCAGTGGAAAGATTCACCAACTGCCCCCTGGAGAAAACTGTAGATCTGCATTTAAATAGAGATATATTGTTTCCAAATGTGTTCTACCTGGAAGGCAGATACTGTCAAGGTTTCTTAGTGAATGGATTTTAAATTGCATTAGGTAAGTTTCATTGTGGTAACCCTTATTGTTTCATAGGACTGAGGCTATTTCCTTAGGATTTTGTCTGCATACATCCTAATAATTTAAAATTAAATCCTAATCTAAAACAAAGCTGCCCACTAACAATTGGCAATCACTGTTCCAGCAGACATGTTCAGATATGCCAGGAAGGACCATACTGGCCTTCTTGAAATTAGCTGTAAAATAATTGAAAAGTATGACTTAATAGAGTTATATAGAGAATACAGCTTGCTTTACAATATTTTTAATTCTGAGCCATAAAATACTGTATAAAATGTATGCCCATTACATATCCTGTTTATTATTCAGACATATTTTAGAAACATTTCAAAATGTATCTTCTGGCATTTAACACTGAGCATATTCATATATTTTTAAAGTATAATCTTAAACACATTTTAAGTTAAACATTCCACATCAGTGTACCTGGTTATTAACATACATACTTTCTTCACCTTTAGCCCTAACAGACATAAGTTAGCCATCAACAATACACATTTAAAACCCAAGATATTTTAAAAATCAAATGAATTGTAGTTGTCATATTGAAAAACCATTATCAGATCGGATGATCAGCCCTTTTTTTGTTGTTGTACATGAATGCAAATACAGACATGCCTTTAATACACACACCCCTTCCAGAAAAGTTTTGCATAAGTATGCTGTTAAGGCATATGTAATGTTCATAAAGAAAAAAGACACTCACAATCAAATTCAAACACTCAGACATTAGTCTAGGCTGCCTCTTGCTGAATTTCTGGTTGCAATGAAACATCCCTGTAAACAAGGTTACTGAGAACAGACCAAGATATCCTTCTCAGCAACACCTTCACCAGGAGCCCTTCAGCTGTCTACTTAGTTTGCTATACCTTATCTTACAGCACTGACATTCTAATGTTGATTCAAATTCTGGGTTCAAAATGAAAGATGAAATATCTTTAAGATCACTTAATATTGAAATACTGACGCAATAATAAGCGGCGCTAGGATCATGATGCAGATAGAATACTCTAGATGGTAACCTTTTAATTTTGGGAACACAATGCAGAATGGAATATGGTAGTGTATGCGCTTAATGTTGTTAAATTATCTGCTTATTTTGATATTGAATATATTAAGCACCAAATTACCATCTTCCATCTTTTGAATATTTTACATATGAAGTCCCTTATGGCTTAACTACAGAATATCATCATCATCATCATCATCATCATCATCATCATCATCATCGATACTTCACTTACATGCATTCCTATAAACAATGTACTATACATCCAAGGGATTAAAGTGGCTTCACATATTACAAATTCTTACATAGAATTAGCATGTATGAATTAGCATAAATTGCCATATGTGACAATCTTCCTCCCACATTTATCACTGTATGAAAATGCCATGGCAAGCCACAATTGGCTGTGACCTTCAGCACTTGCATGTAAGGTCAAACATGATAAACTACATACAAGTTCTCTGTTCATTCCAAGTCCAAAGGTTCAGAAGCCTGTTCTAATTGAATTTCATTTCATTTCATTTATTCATTCGTGGCAACCATATACAGGTTGTAGCCAAAAAATTACAGACATATAAACAGGGATAGTTAAGACATTCTTAAAAACTATTAAAACTCTTAAAAACTATAAAACATTCTTTAAAATTGTTAAAACTCTTAAAAAACTATAAAACATTTTTAAAATTGTTAAAATATTTACCCACAAAACAGAGGCTACAGAAATGTTTGGTAGTAATCACAACACAGTACAGAGTTATATATGCGTTTTCTAATTGAATTGTGTTGTGAGCATGCTTGAGGTAAAAAATAAGTGCTGATTCAGATATTACACAGAAGTGAGGAATGCAAACATATGGATCACTTTAATGTCTACATTTTTGCTTTTAATGTAACGTCTGAACTAGTTATGTATACATATTTATGAATCAGAATATAAAACACACACACACTCCTCTCGTTCCCACATCAGACATTTCATTAAAAGCAGGGATTCAGAAGCAGGGTTGAGTTATTACGTGCAATGTTAGACTTGGCCCTAATTGCCCACTCCAATACACTTTAACTTGAAAAGTACACTTTTTTTGGCTTGCTCCCAGGAAAGTGTGCATAGGATTGCAGCATTTATCCTGTTGGACAGTGTGTTACATTCATTTAACTGGGATCTGGTGAAGAAGACAACACTGTATGACATCATCTTCACACTTTTTTTTATGTGAAATGACTGCATGCCTACTATCTTTCCACTAACTGCTTTATTTATTTCCCAAAGCTCCCTATTATGGCCAAGTTGCATCACTGATATACAGTACACTTCTACAATGATTCAAACCTGGAGCATATTCAAATTTCTCTTCTGCCCCCATGTGCTTGTACAACTACTTTCGAAATGTTCATGTTTAACTTGGAAGCTGGTTTTATAAGATTTACAATTGCATGGTTGAGGAGGGAAGAAATTCACCCTGTGAGCAAGCCCCTGACTTCCATCCACCTCCTCTCCTGTTGCCCTTCTTCTTTCTTTTGCCTTTGGGGGGAAATGCACCAATCCACTGGCAGCTTCCCAAGTATGCTTTCATATGCGGCCTTTTAGCTAGCTGTAAAAAAACAGGAGATCCACTGCTTCCAAGATCTCCTTCCAGATTGCTCAGCAGTCAGGACCCAGAGGCACAAATGCCCAGATTCCTTGTCCCTAACACCTACAAACAGAAGGTGTTCTCCTTTACATACAGGAGTGCTTCAACTGCTACACATGAAGGTAATTTAAAATGTGGGGGCTTTTTTTTTTTTACACCTTTTCCCTTCAGTGTAACAAAAAAAGGGTGTGAAACCCACATGCAGATGGTTGTGTATGGTGACTGCATATGTATATATGTTACTAATGTATGCATAGTACACACACAGCAAAATACATGCATGTGTAATCTGTCATATGCCTTATACAGGCAGTCCTCTGGTTATGAACATACGGACAACTCATACTTAAGAACGGACCGCCATATATGTAAAAAACTGAGTTAAATACAATTATTCGTACTTACGAATGCATGCACTATACTTTGCAACACTTTGCAACACTTTGAAAACATTGTGCAGCTTCTATTCCAACTTATGTACACATTCGACTTAAAGACAGACTTACGAACAGATCTAGTTCATAACCCGGGGACTGCCTGTGCCTGTACATGCAGATTTCAAACTCTTTTGGAGAAAGAAGTATTTTTAGTGTAGGAAAAGCATAACGTGTGAAGCAACCCACAGAAGCAAATATGCTCACATCTCCAACTCATATCTCACACACAGAGACTCCTCACATGTACACACACCTCCTCAGGGCAAGGACCTTGCTTTATTGCTTAAGCTATTCTGGTAGATGACCCTGTATAAATACATCATCATCAGCCCACCTGAACACAACAGAAGAAAAGATGCAAGACCTCCAAAAACCCCAGAAGCAAAAGTGCCCAACTAACATCCCACCCACATACAAAGGTGCCCAGTTGTCTAGGACATGCTCCTGCCAAGTAGCAAATTATCCTGCTCCCTAGAGATATAGCTGCCCTGCTTTTCTCCCACCTCCCAGATTTAGGGCAGCCAGGTGCTCCCCAAATTGGTGCACGTGATACACAGTGTATATCAAAGGGGGGGGAGAATCCAGTGTGGCGGATATATCAATGTATCAGCTGCCACAACTTTTGGAATATAATTGCCTTCCACGCTGCTCTAAACCTTGACTCTGGAGGAAAGAAAGGTGCATGATCAGGAGAACCTCAAGCCACATGCCAGTCACTCTTACCTCTTGATTTTGTGAACTGTGTGTGTGTGTGTACTGCAGAAACAGAGGGAGCTTGCTTTTTTGCTGCCCAATACTATAAATATTTACTTGGAAGTAAGTCCCACTTCGACTGGGCTTGTTGCAGCCCAGTTCACATTTAGTTGGAAGTAAATTGCACTGAATGGGACTTACCCCTAGGTAAGTGTACATAGGAGGACAACCTCAACAGAAGCAGCACCAAGGAGCAAATCCATATTAAAGAACAGAAGGAAGGCTATTAGATATAGAATAGATGACAGATAGATGGATAGATGGGTAGATAGATAGATGATAGCAAATGATCATCTTTCTCCTAGAATTTAACTGGCTGGCAGGCCTATTTGACTCTTGTAAATCACTCACAGAAAGTGCTTTTTAAGGAAGGAGAGGGCAGGAGGGGAAAGCGCTAACGTCTCTTTCCCCGGGTCTCTCGCGCCACATGGATCTTTTCGTGTATCATCTACCGAGTTCCCTCGGACATATCGCGCTGCCCTTGGCAATCCGGGAGGCGAGGCAGCAAAGGGAGCAGCAGATTGGCAAAGCTGGAGAAGGAGTGCGGAACTTCTGAGCTCCTTGAAAGGGGATCTAGGAGAGGTGGGACAGGCGCGCATACGCACATATATACACACGCATGCACTCCGAGCGGCAGCGGCAGCGGCAGCAGCAACAGCAGCAAATAATAATAATAAACACAGCTACGATCGCAGACACACCAAACTGGCAACAGTTTTAAAGTCAAATCCACCCAGTCCAAGCTTGCCAACCCCCTTCCTTACCTCTGCACAGTATTTTTAATTCAACACCCCCACCCCCACTCCTTTCTCTGAAAGCCGAGGACCTGCCCCTTGTTTCTGGCTGTTGAACCCTGGCCCGCTTCACTAATCTTTTTTTATTTTTAATAAATCAATCCTCTTTACAAGAGGGGGAAAGGAAAGGTTGAAGAGGGCAGAAACAGGACAAAACCTGCGGGAATCGAATCTGTCAGCGTACACATACACACGCGCGCACATAAAAAGAATAAGAAAAACTACGCTATCCTTTAAAAAAATGGCAAAGACCTGAGGAAGCGGGGGGGGGAGAGAAATCAATAATGCCTGGTAGGCTGATTTGACCGTGTGATTTCTATGAAAAGGAACTGACTCCTAAGCAAGTCAAATTGAACGAGGTCTGACGATAGAAAGGGGGAGGGAGTGTAACAGAGCTTCTATCAGCTTCTCGTCTCTCCAATATAAAAAGGGGGGGAAATAAAGGGAAAAAATGCCCCAGATGCAATGCTAGTTTCCAGATGTGCATGATGATATAAGGTCTGGACTCGGTTTACCTGGTCAGGACAGTACCGCAGGCGGGTTAATCAGGTGAGTCGTCGGGGATTGTAAAGAAGCCGAAGCCGGTTTCTTTGCTAGGAAAGTCTACAACACCATGCAGGGACATTGCAAAATCTTTACACACGCCTCCTTTAACTGGGCTTCCGCGACCTCAGCCGGAGAAGGGGGGGAGATGCCGGTCCGAGACAGCCTGAGGCCACCTCCTCGAGCACTTGCCCGGGGATCGGCGAGCTTTCCCGCAGCACGGGGTCCATTTGAACGGCTGCTCCGCACCAGGGGAAGAGGGTTGCGAGGGGGAGAAAGGCAGTGGTGGGCACCCGAAGGATGCACGGGCCTCCCTGTTTCCTTGGTAGAGTCGATCCGCACTCAGTCTGACCCAGGACGTCACTCTGCCTGTCTGTTTTCTCAATGATAACTTGGCAGGAGAAGAGGGAAGCTACCAGGGTCGTCCCCCCCCCCCCTTCTCACTGAGATCATTACTCGGTATGTGCACTTTTCTTGCATGCATATTTTTTTAAATGTATATTTTAAAAATTGCCCAAAGATCATCTATGCATAATCATGGTGATCATTAGCTGCCTGCACGATTGTATTTGCATTGATTTGATTCTGCTTGCCTGCCTGTGTGTCTGCGTGTGTTGTTTCTTTGCTGCTGTTCTTAAAGGGGCTGGGGAGGAATGGGGGAGGGAGAAATCAAGTCCTCTCTGAGAAAATATGGATAATATCAGACTCTGTCGTTTTGTGCAAGTAATCCACCAGCATTTATTTAGAGATCCCATCCATATTCTACAATTTGCACCTCCCCCCAATCAAAATATAATCAAAACACCCATATCAAGAAAATGGATCCTGCCAGATCCCAGTGACTTTCCTTTTTGCCCTTTCCCCATGCAACTACCCACCTTGAATGTTTGTCTGCTATGTTTTCATTACAAAAGTCCCAATGCCTCAACAAAAGGGAAACCCTAATTTGGGACATGCATTTTTATTTTTCACCTGGCTCCAAAAATTTCAAAATGAAATAGGAAATCACTTGAAACTGCTCTTGTTACATCAAATACTTAAATAGTTACCGTATTACAGTAATTGAACTAAAGTACCAGAGATGCATTACAAATCTGGAACCCACGGGATTTTTTCACCATACTCTGTGTCACAGAAATATTATATTTAGAACAACCAGAATCAGTGCTTCAAAGTATAATTGCCTTTATCACCTCAACATAGAATTGTGATAATTTTTCTGAAGATGTGGGCAAATCTTATTTGTTATATAATATTGCAATCAGTTGCAAAATTGGTGCAACATCCACCATGGTTCTTTGGACCAGATCCACCAAAAACCATCCACCAAAGAACCCAAATCTCACCTTCCTGGGCTTCCACTCCAGTCCTCCAGGATGGGTTTAACAGATGGCCACACCCCTTTCCCCCAAACCACCCATCATTTGGTGGTTTCCTGGCCTCTGTGCAGTTTTTCCCCCATTCTAAAAGGTTGAAATCCCACCCTTAAGACTTAGTTACTGGCAGGAAAAGCATTACGCTACAATATGCTGGTATTTTTTGTATGTTTTAAATTTTTGGCCCTACCCTTTTGCCTTCAGTGCTGCCCCCTCTGCCTTTGGCACTGCCACTGCTGGAATGCAGCACCCAAGAACTTCTCCAGAATGGAATTTGGCCTTGGGCTGAAAGAAGTTCCCCACCCCTCCTCTAGTAGGTTCCATTAGGCATGTGTAAAGACTTTCCTGTCTTTTTGTTGTTGTTTTTATTTTCTCCCCAGCATTTCCTACTACAATGAAAGCCATTGCTTAAACTTGTGATGAGAGGTATATGCCTGTTGTTTACACCAAAGACATGCGTGCTCCCCCTTCGTGTGTGCTTCTCTCCCTTTTACTGTTTTGAATGGAGGTTGATATATTTTGTCTTACATTTTACCTTCTGAGTAAGGCCCAACTAACAGGAACATTTTGACATAGTGATTTTATTTATTTATTTATTATATTTATACCCCACCTTTTTTCCTGCAAGGAACTCAAGGCGGCTTACATAGTCTTCCTCCTCTCCATTTTATCCTCACAGCAACCCTGTGATGTAGGTTAGGCTGAGAGTCAGTGACTGGCCCAAAGTCACCCAGTGAGTTTCATGGCTGAACGGGGACTAGAACCTGAATCTCCTGAGTCCCAGTCCAACACTCTAACCACTAGGCAAAGCCACCATGCATTGCCAAATTTTGGCAGAATGACCAGATTAAATTGTCTCAAAAAGTAATTAGCAAGGGGCTGTGGCTCAGTAGCTGAGCATATTATCTGTATGCAAAAGGTACCAGATAGGCGCATAGTTGGGCCACCAGCTGAAGCTGGTAGAAGGCACTCTGTGCCACTGAGGCCACCTGAGCCTCAAGTGACAATGCTGGCTCCAGGAGAGCTCCCAAGCTACAAACCTGCTCCCTCAGGAGGAGTGCAACCCCATCCAGAGAGCCAGTGTGGCGTAGTGGTGAGAGTGTTGGCCTGGGACTCAGGAGATCCGGGTTCTAGTCCCCACTCGGCCATGAAACTCACTGGGTGACTTTGGGCCAGGCACTGACTCTCAGCCTAACCTACCTCACAGGGTTGTTGTGAGGATAAAATGGAGAGGAGGAGGAGGATTACGTAAGCTGCCTTGGGTTCCTTGCAGGAAAAAAGGCGGGGTATAAATATAATAAATAAATAAATAAAATCCAGAACAGGTTGAACACCCTCCATCCAGTCAGAAGCACCACCCACTAACAGCATCTTAGAGTTCAGCTGGATTGAGCTTCAGTTTGAGTCCTCATCCAGTCCGTTGTCACAGCAAGGCACTGATTTAGCACATCCACAGCCTCACTTGATAAAGATGAAAAGGAGAAATAGAGCTGCTTGCCATCAGCGTACTGATGGCAAGGCACTGCAAAACTCCTGATGATCCCACTCAACAGTTTTGTGTAGATGTTAAATAGCATGGGGGGATAAAACTGACTCCTGCTGAATCCCGTACAGGAGAATCCACGGGGCCGAGCAGTGTCCTCCAACACCACCTTCTGGAGCTGATCATTCCAAGTAGGAGCAAAACCACTGCAATGCAGTACCCCCCACTCCCAACTCACATAATCGCCTCAGAAAGATACCATGGTCAATGGCATCGAAAGCCACTAAGAAATCAAGGGAAATCAACAGGGTCACACTCCCCCTGTCTCTCTCCTATCATACAGGGCAACCAAGGCTGTTTTTATGCCAAAACCTGGCATGAGCCCCAACTAAAATGGATCCAGATAATAGGAATGAATGAATAAATAAATAAATAAAATAGATGTTTAAAAGCATGGGGAACAAGATGAAATCCTGTGGGTCCTCATATGCCAAGGGACATGAGGTATAACAGAAGTCTCCCAACACCATGTTCTGATTCCTTCAAGGAACTAAATGTACCTCAGGCTCTCTCCTCCACTATTTTTATATTCAGAACAACCCTGTGAGGCATGTTAGTCTGAGAGAATGGTGACTGGCCCAAGGCAACTCAGTGAGTTTCATGGCTGAGTGAGAATTTGGTTCTCCCACCCTACTCTAACCACTACACCACAATGACTCTAAATGGGAGCATATGGTGCATCCACTATATAACATCTTGTCAAAATGGGAGCACTGGAATACATATTATAAGTGCCACAGGAATATCACCAAAACCTGATCTGCCTCCCAGCTATAACATATAAAAATACTTATTCTGTGGTGCTCTTCTATCACACTGTGGGTCTCCACCTCCCCCCATGATAACCACCACAAACATGGATCAAGGTCATCTTAACTTGTAAAATGATGGAGTAAGTGCTTTTATACATTACTACAAGGAATCAGATCAGTCACTTTGGGAAGGCAATTTTTGGTGACATCCCCATGACAATTGTAATGTGTGCTCTAGTCCAGACATTTGAGTGCCAAGTACTCTTTTCAGGCTGTTGCCAAATCTTATTGGAGAAAGAAAAATGATATCTCTCATAACAATTAGGACACCTCACAGAAGGTGCTCTCAAACAATCCAGTGCTATGAAGAGTCCGTGGTGATCAGTGTTGTAGTGGAGCCACTGCCAGGGCTCACAGGATTGAAGCTCTGGGACTTTCTGATTATTAGGGACGATGTCATCTGCCAGCCCCCTCAAGCTTCCTTGTTCCTCTGAGCTTCTCTGCAATCCTCACAGTGGCTAGAGAGGGGAAATGGATTTTCCCAGAAAAATATATATTGTTGTGAACTATCCCTATTGTAATCCAAAGTATTTTGGCTTGGCTTGGTCTTGAATGGGCAGTTAAGACGTATTAACTTTCTAAAAGACCTGCTCCTGGTGGAGATGAAAATTGCTAGGACCGATTTGTTGATAATGGATCAACACAGCTGCTTGCAATTTTGGACTGTTCTTGGGGGTATACCTATGGGGACTGTCATGATGACTTGCACTTCAAATTTATTAGTATAATAGTATAATTAGTATAATAATGGTGGTGATACTGGTCACCGAAATGCAAAAAGCCATTTATTGCAGAGCACAATCACTTCTTATAGCAGGATAGGTTCTCCTTGTTTTAGAACATCCTAATTTCTAAAAGCAACATGTAGAAGCAGCATCAAAATGCCCCTTAATTTTTCAGTCTTCATCATACACTTTAATGTATTATTTTGAACAAATGATGGGAGGGAGCAAATGGTTTGAAAATTGCCAAACCACAAAAATAACTATGGGAATCAGGACTCTAAAAATTTCCTTGTGATTGCATTTCTGAGCCACCTATTATAAGCACACAGAATTATATAGGCCTCTAACTGCAACCAATATTTCCATGTCAGGAACAGCCCTCACCTTAAAATATCCATATGACACAATGAAACATTTCAGAATTGCTAGTGTTCACCTAATAGGGAACAAATCAGATGTAAGAAAACATGCAGGGAAATCCTATGCATGCTTACTCAGATGAGAGTCACAGTGGCTCACAGAAGTGAGTACTATAGGGCTGGCTCACTAGTAAGTATTTAAGATTGCAACCTAAAAAAATACAAATGTTTTTAAAACAGAATAAATAATCTTCCTTTTAAACCTACTGTTCCTATAATGATGAATAAATACTTCTAATTTGTACTTATTTAGAATGTTTCAATTTTCTAAATATCTTTCATGGTTCAAAATAATTTATCTGTGAGAGTAATGATAAAATATTTATATATTAATATAGATGGATCTGTTTAGAGTTCAGTTTGGCAACAATGTGGAAATAAGTTCCCACTGAAGGCAATTTGAGCAGACTAAATATATACATGCACTGTTTCAAATTTCATTTTACAGCATTGTCTTCAAAGAACTCCACTTGTTGGTCCAAGATAAAAGCAGCTTATCTGCATAATCTACATACTGTGCATAATACTATACACTAGAAAGAGACAGCACATGTTTATAATTAACGTTAGATGCATGTATACAGTGTGAATGAGCTGAACATACTGAAAGAAATGCAAATCTTACAATTTGACAGCATTTAGCCAGCAAATAACTGCTGAAATATTTAACTAAATATATTTCAAATGCTATTGCCTGTGTAGAATTATATGCAAGGCTTAACAAATTAATAGGAAAAAAACAATATAATGTTTACAGTCTTCCACACCTATGTGTTGAGAACAATGGGAGTTTATTACTCATGGGCAAGCCGAAAGGCAAAATCAAGAGAATTATATAAATAGGTCAGCCTCTCCAGTGGGGCTTGGAACATGTTTCCGAACACTCAGCATCTCCCATGCTGCATGATTTTGAAAGTTAAGTTGAGAACATTTTCTTTTACAGCATGATCATCTGGAGCTCCAAGAAAAAATGTAAGACATCCTGCTGGATACATGTGAGGCTTTGGCTGTACTTAAGGCAGCTCTCTGGCCAAAAATTACACACAGTTTGATCATGGAAATAAGAAAGTGATTAAAAAATAATTAGGGTCAGTTCACACATGTGGTGGCAGTGCCAAAATCCCTCTATGCGACTATCTTACAGCTCACTTAAGCACACAATGGTGTGGAGATAGTCCTGTATGAACTGGAAGCATATATATGCATGTATACATGATTACATAGGACTACAGTGATTCCTACAATCTCAATGGCTCCAAAAAGTTTTGCCTAGATAATGGGAATCACTGTAATTCTATATACCGGTAGCCATGGACATATTGTACTGCCAGTTCACACAGGACATTCTCCACATGGTCACAGGCAGATGGAGCCCAAGGCACACATAAAGGCCATTGGTTTTTGTAATGGTCAAGCTGGTTGAATTAATTAAAATAAAATATATTTCCTATCTTAGTTTGATGCACAAAGCGGTGATTCTTAATTTAAGCCGCCTTAGGTTCCTTGCAGGAAAAAAGGCGGGGTATAAATATAAATAATAATAATAATAATAATAATAATAATACCAACAGACTGATGTAGGCCTCCGAGGAGCTCACAGTGATGTAAATGGTTTCTCACACTCCAGTTTAATTTCCATAACAATTCTGTAAGGTAGGTTAGGCTGAGGGACAGTGGCCAGGTTCACACAATCACTGCAGGTGGGTCGTGGTGTGTGCCAGTGGCCAGTTTGAATAGCCAAGCCGTGGCAGGCAGTTTCTATGGCTTATCATGACATCCAAACCTGTTGAGGATGGGTTGTTGGCATGGTTAACAACCCACCCACAACCCATGGGCTTAAATAAGCCTCAGTGGGCTGCAGTGATCACACGAACTGGGCCAGTGACTGGCTCAAGGTCTTCCCTAAACATGACTTGCAAGAAAGGAAAAGAAACCTTAGGGACATAGAAGGCTGCTGTATAATGAGTCATACTGTCTGTCTACCTTGTCCAATATTGTCAACACTGACTGCCAGCAGCTGTCCAGGGTTTCAGACAGGATTCTTTCCTTGCCCTACCTGGAGATGCTGGGGATTGAACCTTCTGCATGCAAAGCATGTTCTCTACCACTGAGCTAGAGCCCCTGGTTGTGAGAGGAAAAGAATGCTCAAAATATCTTGAAGATAATTTATTTAGTTATCTGAAGAATATGTCATAAAATATGAGCCAGTGTGGTGTACTAATTAGAGTGCTGGACTAGGACCAGGAAGACCCAAGTTCAAATCCTCACTCATCCTTTAAGCTCACTGGGTGACCTTGAGCCAGTCACTGGCCCAGTTTCGAATGATTGCAGCCCACCAAGGCTTGTTTAAGCCCATGGGTTGTGGGTGGTTTGTTAACCACACCAACCCTGCTGGGTTTGGAGGTCACAATAAGTCACAGCAACTGCCTGCCATGGCTTGAATATTTAAAATGGCCACCGGCATGCACCGCAACCCATCATGCTTTAAATAGGCGAACTGGGCCACTGTCCCTCAGCCTGACCTGTGTTACAGAATTGTTATGCAGATAAAACTGGAGTGTGGGAAACCATTTACACCACCTTGAGCTTCACGGAGGAGAGGCAGAATATAAATGTAAGAAAAAATAATTTTAAAATATGGAGAATTTCTAATCCATGGCGTCAGTCCAAATATCTCCTTGTAGAAAGCACTTCCATGTACACATGAAGATGGTCACAAGCACAAACAGACATGCACACACGCACGCACGCGCACACACACACACACACACACACACACAGCAGCTGCAGATCCTAGTGCTCCCTCAAAAGAAGGACCGGAACAGGATCCTATGGAGTGGTATGTGATACACTGCAGTGGAAAATGGGTGGCCCCCATGCACACATGGAAGTGCTTGTAAACAGGGATTTGCATAAAACCCGATATTATCTAAAATAGTTTCAATTCATGTTACTGACTGTCAGAAGAGAAATGGATCTTATTTATGTTGCATTAGTCTGAAATAAGACAAAGCCAGTTTGAGGAAATGCCCTTAATATTTTGTTGGTCCTATGAACATCTACACTGACAGAGCGGTTCATTGCTCTTGCCTTAAGGATAGTGATGAAGGTTTTCCCAATTCCATTCCTTTATTACTTTATGCAGCCTTGCTCAGCCTTAGTTCCTGTGGATGTTTTGGCCTAGAATTCCTATCAGCCCCAGCCAGCATAACCAATGGTCAGGGAGGATGGGAGTTGTAGGCCAAACATCTGGAAGAACCCAGGTTGGGAAAGGCTGCTGTATAGGTTCACTCTTTCATGCAGTTCACTACTTCTGAATTCTTATTTAAGTAGGAGAATTTCTAATATTAATTTCAGAATTGCAGCATATGCAGTTTGTTTCAGCTTTCAGTTCATTTACACCCCTAAAATTTCTGATTCAGCCTCACCAGTTGCCAGGCTAGAGGTGTGGAGAAATGTTATCTGTAGCAACAGAATTTGCTGGTAGGCCACTTAAGAGGTTGGAGATGGTGCTGATATAGTATCTCCCAGTCCCATCTCAAAGCGGTTTTCCAGGAAAACTATTTGGTATTTTTTGATCAGGGATCAACAAGTGACAGTTGTTTGTTTTCCCAGCTGTTGTTCCAGCACAAGCCTTGTCACACAATCAGTGTTTTCTTTTTGGAATATTGCCCGGGAGATTTCACTGAAAAGAATATTTTTAAGACATCAAATACATTGGTTGGTTTAAAAATATAGTCTCAATTTATAATTTGCACACAATTCCATTGTAAGCTGCAGTATCTAATGGAAGCATTGATCAGAAATGAATAATATTGCCTCAGTGAAGAATTTCTAATAGACATGAACAAAATGGTTCACAGAATAAGACCAAAGGAGTATAGGGTTTGTGAGTACTAGATATGATTCTGATTATACTTACAGTGTTACAAGCTGGAGGAAAATCAAAGCAATACTGCCAGTATAAAAATGGGTGTAAGATCTGAGTCCAGATCACACAGCATCACTGTTTTATGGGAACATTACAAAAATGAAAGTGTGACTCAGTGTAAACAGGAAAACATTTCCTTATTCTTTAAAACTCAGCAGAAAGTTTATTGAAAGCATACTGACTTGTTTTATGACACAGACTTTTATAGGAATTATGTATTTGCCCAAAACGAAGGCGCTGTCAGAGTGACTAGAGTCTAGAACTGAGCTAGTTCTTCCTGAGAATAAATGGGTCAGAGGGTGGGATATAGAATGTGGAAAATAAAACACACACATAAAGCATATCAACATAAGTTGAAGGAGTGAAGGTTAAAAGGATGTACCACAGGAAAGAAATAAGGTGATCTTTTTACACAGTTGTTGTCAAACATTCTCCAAGCCTGGGAGGAATTTACTGCTTTATCCATGATCCAGAACAACTTTATTCCTGGTCATATAACATATCGCAGTAATCAGCATTGTGTGTGGCATCATGGAAAGGGCTCCAGGCTTGCTCTTGTTTCAGCTCCTCAGTTCCACTTTCCACTCAGCTGACCCATGAGCCAGCTGATCAGCAGACTACTCTGCCTGAGGATTGTTTCCAGACTGCTGATCACCAGACTTCCCATCAGCAACTCTACTATGCCTGATTCTGAAGCAGCTGCCTTGCTTGGGACTTTGCAAAGTCCTTAACATTTCCTAACCATTACTAGTTAGTGTCTAGCAGCACAGACAGGAATTGGGCTTTGCAAATCTGGCAACAGCAGGAGCAGAAAAAAATCACTCAGGGGTGTTTGAATATGGACATAGAGAAGATTTGAAATGCAAGGGCAAGTCGCTCGGGGGCATTTGTGTTCATCTCTTTATTAGAGCCCACTATGTTTGAGGAGAAGTTTGTGCTTCTTCTACAGTGATGGCTCAACCCTCAGAAGAACAAAATAATGGACAAGGATAGCCAGCCTATTGATGTTCCAGTTTGTACGTAACAACAATTCCTGGCTTGTTTAACTCAAGAATTGTTGGGGCCAAGTGGCAGCAAGTGAGCATGCTGCCTTCCACGTGCTTGTTGCTTCCACTTTCAATCAACAATCCAGGAGCGCCTCATTCCTGGGTTGTTATTTTGATGTCTAAGCCCAGAACTCTGGGTTGTTTAGGGGCTAAACCCAGAGTTTACCCAACAATCACCCATGGGCAGTTCTAGACTGCTGAGATAGAGGGGTTTGCCACACTTCTTAACAATTTTTTAAAAAGTCTCTCACCAACTGGAGTAAGAGACAATGACACAGTTTGCATGGCCTGATAATCTATAGTTCTAGGGGAACCCTGGCTTCTGTCCATGGTGTGTTAGCATGATGTGGAAACCAGGACCTCTCCCCTGACAAGCCAGAGAAATAACTCACAGTTTGTTCTTGGGTTATTTCTCTGGCTTGTCAGGGGAGAGACAAGTCAGAATTCCTGGTTCTCATCACGCTAAACAAACAATGGTCCGTAATTTGTTTAATCGCTCCCAGTTGTACCAGGAGCAGTCAGGCAAAGCCCGCTGCTTGTGAACAATGAACCCTGGCTTATTGTGATGTGTGAATCCTCCCAGTGAATACAGATGGAAGGATCTTAAAATGAAACTTTAAGTAGCAATATTTATCCTACAGACACATATGTGAGTATAATCCTAACTTGCTCAAATAGAATATGTTACTGAAAACAACTGGAGTTTTGCATATTGTGTGTTTAAGCTGGAAGTAATTTACAAGCCTCCAGAAAACAAAGCAGTAGATATTTGCACCATTTTTTCCTTCACTAAGGAAGCCCTAGAAATTGGAGCCAACTGATACTCAAGAGTATCCATGACCAATGGTCTGGGCTGATCCTGTAGTTAGGCAGAGTGAGGCGGCCACTAATTTTGGCAGTCATTATGAAAGGTCAGCAAATGGTTAGTTATTTAATGTACTATTGTTGTATTTTTACTGCCAAGGAGGGGCAGAGGTGCCTGTGGGATTTTCTTCCTCAGGTGCCAAAGTAACTTGGCTGCACCTTGACTTGAGATGGGGTGAGATCAGGGTGGGGCACCATTTGCTGCTCCCCCTTGGGCAGCAAAATGTCTTGGCCTGGCCTTGACAATGGTGTAAGACCTATCAGTGAGAGAAGTGCTTTTGGAATGGATGCTATCAGCACAACAAAATAGTTTCTTCACAATATAGAAAAGAGATTATGCATATATTTTATGCATTAAAATGGGTGGATGATCATTTAAGTGAACACATTGCCAATATCAGTGTGTAGCATTCCTAAAAGCGCTAGGTTGCAGGGTTGGTTTGTTTTTTAAAGTAAAAATATGCTATACTCTAAAGAAGAAGAATCACTGTATTCATACCAAGGAGTGTAGTCTTCTTTTCATTCTCAAACATAACCAAATCCAGTGGGAGTTACACATGAGTACTGAAAGAAATCCCTGTGTCACAGAGATTTGCATTGTTTTATCGCTGTGGAAAATGAGATCCATGGGATAGCAGTGTAAGCATTATCTCCTATAAAAATCTGAGACATGGTAGGCTGCCTACATAAACACATCTTAGGTTTGGTGAACATATGAAGCTTATCAGTCCATCTAGCCCAGTCTTGTCTATTCTGACTAGCACAGGCTCTCCAAGGTGTTAGACAGATGTCTTTCCCAGCCTTGCTACCTGAGATCATATTAGCTTGTGCTGCCAAAGGCTGAACTTTGGCCCTTCTCCATGCAATAAGAACCATCAAGCCCTTCCTTGTATAGATGCTATTGGTATATTTACACTATATGGTGTAGCAGTTAGAGTGTTGAACTAGGACTGGGTGACTTTGGTCTAGTCACTATCTCTCAGCCTAACCTACCTCACTGGGTTGCTGTGATAACAGGGGTAAAGGGGAACCATGTATACCACCCTGAGCTCCTTGGAGGAAGGGTAAGATATAAATGTAATAAATAATAATGATATGTCCACAAAATAAATGGAACCACCTTCCGGTGGTGAAAGGTTTTCAAGCCTCAAAAATATTATCTTGAATATAACCCAGCCTTCACAGCCAGGGCCTGGTTCACACAAGCATGTTTGTTCTCTGATAACTGCAATATCCAGTGATGATCTGCATGTGCAAATTTATGAGAGATATAAAACCAGAGATAGATGGATTAGCAAGCATCAGGACCACATGCATCTTTCCCCCCTTTCCCCTAGTCCCCTTGTGCGCCAAATTTGGCACTTCAGTCCTGAGCTATTTAAACTGGCATTTACCATTGCAGCTGAAACAGGGAGCTTTGGTTTAATATCAGTTTACTAACAGGATCTTAAACCAGGAACAAACTGTGGCTCAAGATCCTGGTTAGTAAGCCAATATTAATCTGGAGCTACCCTGTATCAGACACAATGTGGAATTCTGGTTTAAACAGAACAGGATTGAAGCTCTGAAGCTGGCACTCAAGGGCAGGGGTGGACTCTTGCTTGCTGAACCATAGTTTGGCAAGGATCATTACATCTGAACTGGCATAATTTATTTATTTAAAAGATTTATAAGCCACCTTTTAGGGTAAACCAGGGGTGCACAACCCATGGTCTATAGACAGCCTGCTGCCCTCAGCTGCAGGTTATGTGGCCCTCACCCACTTTCCCCTGCTGTTATGGAGAAGACTCCTGCTATTAGCAGTGCTGGGACAGCTATCCACTGCAGGATGGGGAAAGCTTTCTTCAGCACTAAGCAGGAAAACACCATGCTTATCTCCAATCAGTGATCAGAGACAAGAGCGATTTAAAGGCATTTAAATTTGAAATACCCTACAAGGTGTTTAAACTTTACCTGGTAAACCCTCCCAAGGTGGCAAACACAGCGGCATACAACAAGGTGGCATACAACAAAACAACTAATAAAACATAAAAACTGATCACAGTGACACTAAGAATAATTCTTTTTAATGGGCTGAGTTTATACATTCAGCTACCAGTCATCAAGTATACAGTAATAATTGTAGAGAAATCAAGTGATGCACATCCATGTATGAATGAACCAGGCCCTGGAATTGTGGCTTCAGAGTGATAAAAGCATATTGACACTTTATCCTGCTCCTGAAACAAAGCAGTGTACATTTCACAGCCTCCCATTTAAATTAACTAGCAAGCAAATTGTATCTAAATAAGTATTGACAGCTATTTTAAACTATACCAAATTCAATAATACAAGCGAAATTCAGGATTAACTTCATTCAGGATTTGCAGGTATTGTTCTGTGAGCAGACATCAAATAGTACCTGGATAGACCACAGCTGCAGAGTCTTCTAGAAAAGCCCTGGTCAGGAAGTAATCTGTTTAACCCAGGCAGGCCTGCATAACCTGCAACTGACCAAGCTGAACTCTGCCCACCAGGGGCTCCTGGTGTTCCTTGGTCTTGAAAAAGAACTGGTGTTTGCAAGCATCCTGTATGCCACGTGCATGGCTGGTGGACTGTGTTTCGGTTGCTGAGACACAATTTCTGCAAGCCTGGTTTGGCTTCTTGCCCCTCCACTTGGATAGCAGAAGCAATATAAATTATTAGGGTAGCCAGGTGTGCTTTCATACTGGACAGACTGGTATTTCAAATGCTGTCCGGGCCAGCATCCACTTTCCTGTATACGGTACCTGGTACCAGAAATACAGGAAGGGTGTTCTGGTTTTAACTATGTCTGGTGGGTGGGTCTATCTTTTTCTTTAAATAATTTAGTAAATTTTGTAAATAATTACTAGAATTTAGATTCTAGTAATTATTTCTAAATTTGCATCTATATATAAATTTGCATATACATTTGGGGGGGGCAACATGTAAGTGGCCACCCCAGCAGGCATAAGTAAATCCTGTTTCCTTATGTAGGAATATAGATAATCAAGTCACAGGATTTGACTTTTCTTGGCTCAAGATTACTTTTGCACAGGTTCAGTATGTGGATTTTTTAAAAGTGCAATAATCCACAAGCAATCTGATCTCTTTTCTATTATTTTCATTTCAGCAATGTAGGAAGCCAAAGCCACTGTGTCATCCAGCAGATGTAGCAGGGCCCTCTTTACGCTGCTCTTAGCTCTAGAAAGAAGACTGGTAAGGATCAGAGGTGACCTGGTTGTTTCCAGCTTCCATTTCAATCTTAAGTTAAACTTCTAAACTGTATTTTATGGTAACTTTGGCATTATAAAAGCTCAAGCACAGAAGTGAAAATCATAAGTAACAAACTAGTAACAAAAAGCTATAATTTAGAACCCATTCTCTCTTTGCCTCTTTTGTTTTTGCCACCAAGTTCTAGAATAGGAAGTCTTTGCATGGATTCTAACTAAAATCAACAAATAGTCAGGGAAACTCACTGAAATTATACATAACTCTCCTGTTCAGTTACTATCTGATTCTTATTATGTATACTGTAGGAGGAGTCAGCAAAAGCTTATTACTTCAGTATTATAACAAAAATTAATTTGACACAAGTCCCGGGGGAGCACAATTTGCATTAAAACAAGGTGCATGCTCCCCACATGCCTTGTTTTAAAGTGAAAATGCAGCTTTTGGGGGACTGCAATTTGCTAGCAATGCAGTAGCAACTTGGGTGGCAGCACAAAGCGCAAAAAAAGGCCAGGGGTGCCACATGTGGCTTGCAAGTCATGTGTTGCCCACCCAAGACCTAGACACTAATTTGGCTCCACAGCAGGCAGGGTAAAAGGTTGTGCACGAGGGCCGGTAAAAAATTGGGAAAGGATGTGAAGCAGCTGCAGCCTCATTTAGTGCCTCAGAACACTCAGACTGATTATATGAATGTTGATTCAGAAGTAAGAACCAAATTATTCAGTGGAACTTAATTCGAAGTAAGTGTGTAGAGCAGCCTTCCCCAAACTGGTGCCCTCCAGATGTGTTAGACTAAAATTCCCATCTTCCTCAGTCACCATGGCCAAATGGCATGCTGGCTGGGGTGATGGGAGACATAGATTGGAGAAAGCTGGTGTAGAGTATTGCAGACTTAAAGGTATTAGGAACTAAGGATTGGGCAATAGTAGCTGCTAATTCATGAAAGGACAAAAATACTTACTGCTATTACTATTTTTATTTATTTATTTATTTATTTATTATATTTATACCCCGCCTTTTTTCCTGCAAGGAACTCAAGGCGGCTTACATAGTCCTCCTTTGGTGGAATAACTTTGTTTTGCATATTATAATCTTTTAATAATTTTTATTTGTTGATTTTAGTGTGTAACTTGATTTTATATATATACTAGCTGTTGCCCGTGGCTGCGCTCACGTGGATTTTAGGATTTGGTATAATTGTTTTTAAAAGAAACATGTATGGAAAAGATGCAATGTCTCTGACTGAAAGTGTAACGTTTAGGCTGGGTGCTGGCAGCAGAAATCTTTTGTGACAGAAATATCTGTTCTTAAAGAAAAATCAGGTTAATCCTGAGAGTCTACAGGTGATGAAGAGTGAGCATGCCAAGTTTGGGGTAGATCCGTCTAAACGTGATGGAGCCTATGCAATGATGCCCCACACACAACAGTCAGTCAGTCATTTAAAAAGTTTCCCTCCCTTTTCACCCCATCATGTAAAAAGTTTCCCTCCCTTTTCACCCCCTCAGAGAACATTCTAAATGGCCTAGGGGAGATTTGCATACCCAGCCCTATTGGCCCTTGCAGGAATGATTTTAAAAAATAAACTTGCTGTACTTCCTAAAACTTATCCATGTTGCATTTGAGGAACACGATTTTTTCTAAATGTTTGGGCCCCATTCTGGACCTTGGGCCCCAAGGTCTCATCCCAATTCCACCCTCACTGAACACCCGCTCCACTGGTGATGAACTTGCTGGAACCAAAAACACACTCAGAGCAGCCGCACAGAGTAATCTCAGGTCCTTCCTCTGCCTCTCCCAAGTACGCAACACATCAATCAAAATAAATCTCGACACACCGTTGGGGCTGCGCTTCTGATAGCCGTCCATAGTGGCCGAGCAGCGGCACGCCTCGCTTCCATGCGCTCTTCGCCGGCGATCGCGCTCCTCTCCACTCCTTCTGGCACAGCCCAGGGATGTTGAAGAGTCCTTGGTCTCAAGTCCCGAGTCGAGTCTCGAATCCCATTAAAAATATTGGGACTCGAGTCTGACTCAAGTCAGAGGGGGGACTCAGTCCGACTCACAAGTCGAGTCCTGGAGTCCAAGTCCCCATCCCTGTTTGATAAACAAGCGACGTCTTGCAATACAAGGTAGGAATGTAACCGCTCGCCTCAAGCAGGCGTAGCGGGCCAAAATCGGCCCTGCTCATGCCCGCCAGAGACTCGCTTTGATATAAGAGTGTTTTGGATTACAAGCACGGTTCCGGAATGAATTATGCTTGCAATCCAAGGTATTACTGTAATAAACAAATGAATAATTTCACCAAATTGTAGGAGTGAAGGAGAACTAAACAAACAAAAAAAAAAGGCATCTAAATATTAAAGTAGGGAAATGGCATTTGTTGTACACTGAATAACAAACTGGAAACTGATCATAAAACAGACAGCCTTGGCTACTTTGCAGGCTTATTAACTTAATTGGGAAGAGTGACAGCATGTTGGGAATTGTGACAAGTGGTAGTCATCTCCTCCCCCTCCCCATGCCAGCCAATTCATCCAGCCAACTGGAATGACCAGGAGCTGCCAAGTATTGCCAGCTCAAAAATCAGGAACATCACAATCTACATCAAAATTGGAACATAAGATCTGAAAACATAATAAACCATAATAAGCCCTGCAACATCACTTTAAAAGAGTCAGGAAAGAGAAATTAAGTTCTTTCATCTTTTGAAATGTGCTTGGACCATGGTGTCTATTTTGAAAAAAGCAGAAAAGTCATTGAAGGCCTTACCTGCTTCTTTCTGAGCAAAGGGAGACAAGAGGGTGTTTATTATTTGCCACCAAGCTGTTGTTGTGAATTCCTGATTAGAGCAAAGCACAAACTATAAGTAGTACTAACTATAAGATTAATGGGGAATACATTATTCAGTTAGGTAATCAGTGCCAGTGTAGCGTAGTGGTGAGAGTGTTGGACTGGGACTCAGGAGATCCGGGTTCTAGTCCCCGCTCGGCCATGAAACTCACTGGGTGACTTTGGGCCAGTCACTGACTCTCAGCCTAACCTACCTCACAGGGTTGTTGTGAGGATAAAATGGAGAGGAGGAGGATTATGTAAGCCGCCTTGGGTTCCTTGTAGGAAAAAAGGCGGGGTATAAATATAATAAATAAATAAATAAAAAATAAAAAAATCAAGATTATTATTTTTTTACCTGGGGAATGCAGAGCAAATTAAAATGTACAGATACTTTAACAAAGAGACTGTAAAAATCACATTTTAGTTATACATCATCTTCAACCCCTGTTCAAATAGCTGCAAGAATCAGTACATCACCATCAATTATGACTGCAAATGCACAATCCAGCCTTCCACAACCTGGTGCCCTCCAGATGTTTTGGAGTACAACTCCCATCATCCTTCACCATTTCCCATTCTGGCTGGTTCTGATGAGAGTTGAAGTCTAAAACATCTGGAGGGCACCTCATTGGGGAAGGCTGGCATAACAAATGGCCCCTGCAACAAAAAGTTCGAGTGTGGATGGCTCATGTTCAGGATTCCAGCCAGTCAGCAAAGCCCTTCTCCAGGGTACTCTATTCCATCCTCCGCCCACCCCCACAAAAGTCAGTTAGCGTTCAATGCCCACTGAACATGCTCAGTCCTCATGGAACAGTTTTTGGTCTCCGACCCCCTCCATTAGGATTATTTTTTCTAAAAAAAAATTGTACTTCTGCAAACCTTGAGGTTGCCGCAAGCCTGAGAAGAAATATTTTATACACACACACACACAAACACACACTTATTTATTTATTCATTCATTTTCTATACCGCCCAATAGCTGAAGCTCTCTGTGTGGTGTACAACAATAATTAAAAACAAACAATAAAATACAGTTAAAAATATAAACAATAAAACATTATGAAATTTTTAAAAGCTATTTTAAAAATATCTCTAAAACAAGTTAATAAAAACACGACCGCTAAAAACAATTTACCACCCCACCATATACCATTTAATTATTAAAAGCCTCAACATAGAGGGCAGTCTTCTTAACCTGGCGCCAAAAAGATAATAGAGTTGGCGCCAGGCTTCATATATATCTTCTAAGGTGTCTTTGAAGGGAAGAGGGGTGACAAAGAACTCTTCTATCCAGAAAAATTAATAAAGATACATATTAAATTATGACTAGGCATCATAAAGATGTATTGAAGGAGTGGTAGAAGGTTTCCCCCCCTTTTTTTTTCTTTTTGCCATTCACTATCTACTAAGATTTGGAAATAAAATGTTAGCTAAGGGATGTTAATGGGTTACTAATTTCTGTTATATGATCTTGATAACATTCTGCAAAAGGTAAAGTTGTGGATAAAGTAGAGAAAGAATCACAGCAACTCATGGGTAGCTTGATGAATCTCTGTGAGATCTGCACGTAGACACACGTTGGTCCCTCTCAGCTGAGCCATCCAATTTCAGGGGTGCAGGGTAGGTTATTGCCCCTGCTACAAATGTTTCCCAAGCGCAATGCATTTTCCCCCTGTAGGCGTGCATAGCAGCCATTTTTAACAAAAAAGGTAAGTAAACAAATATTCTCAGGGACACCAATGAGATGGGTGCTAAATTTGCCCTGTTCCATCTGAAGATCATTTTATTCTGGAGAGAGGGGACAGCAAATTATAATCCTCCCTCATTTTTACTGATTGAAGGCCATTTAATTTTCCCCATAGAACTCAATGACACATGAACACATCTTTTTTTACGTCAGTGTGTGTGTCTTTCAAAACATACAGTCATGCCTTGGATTGAAAGCATAATTCGTTCCAGAAACGTGCTTGTAATCCAAAACACTCATATCAAAATGAAATCCCCCCCAAAAAAATTGTACAGAGATTTTTAATTTAAGCCATACTACAGTACTTGTATTGCAAGACGTCGCTTGTATATCAAGTTAAAAAATAAATAAATAAATATTTAAAATTTTGCTTGTCTTGCAAAACGCTCTCAAACCAAGTTACTTGCAATCCAAGGTATTACTGTATTTGTCTCACCTTCACACACTAGAATGTATAAAGCTATAGATAAGGTCTAGATCCTACAAAAAATAGCTTGTGAAGTGCTCCATAGACTTTGATTTTCTTTTCTAATATTCTTCTACTCCTATGGGGAAGAATGGGGAGGGAGGCTTGCTTGCTTGCTTTTATTATTTATTTATTTATTATTTGCATTTATCTATCGCCCATCTGGCCGGCAAACCGGCCACCCTGGGCGATGTACAGAAAATAAAACAGAACAAAATACATTAAAACATTTTTCTCCATTAAAATACATTAAAACAGTATAAAATTTTAAAATCTTAGCCCACCCCATATTCCCGCCTGAATAACCAAGTTTTTAATGAGCGGCGGAAGCTCAGCAGAGAGGGGGCATGGCGGAGGTCACTTGGGAGAGAGTTCCATAGTACGGGGGCTGCCACAGAGAAGGCCCTCTTCCTCGTCCCGACCAGTCTAGCTGCTCTGGCTGAAGGGACAAGGAGAAGGCCGTCTGTGGCAGATCTTGTTGAGCGGCCCACTTTTACATTTGAATAGGAGCTCATGATTGGTTCTGCTTTCTTTCTAGAAGCTGAGGACAAGAGGAAAGTTCCATCATCCTCTTTGTTTTCTTATTAGTCCTGCCTACAGTGACCAGAGGAAACACTGCCCCTGAGAGAGAATTCTTAAATCCAACAATAGTAATGTGGGAATCTGTCTCTCTGCAAATGCAAGGAAGCCTTCAATTATTTTTCTAAATACCTGCAATATTCAATTTATACTCATCCTAATTATATTTTGACATGATACCATTATAAAATGTTCCAGTCTGCTGGATACATGATACAGAGAGCTTCGGCTATTGGGCGGTATAAAAATGTATTAAATAAATAAATAAATAAAAATTTAATTTTTAAAAAAAACTTCAGGAGATCACTTTACGTGTAGTTATTTTGAGACAGGCTACATTATTAAAAATGTTTTAAAGCCAGCATTTAAAAAGAAAAAGATATGCACTGTATGTATTCAAATGTCTAGAAAAACAAAACACTAGGAAAATGTATGCATTTTTACTGCAATACAAGGACAGAACACAGTGAAGACAAGGCACTGTATATTTTTATCTTGAGTTATCAGTCCATAATCAAAGGATAAAGAGATGACCTTGGCATGCTGTCTTAAGGTAATACTACCCTCTTTTTAGTATTTTTGCTAAATATTAAGGTATTTGCTAAGACAGAATTGAGTTTTAAATTCTTATAAAGGATCTGTCTAACATTTATTTTAATCTGTAAATTATTATCAAACCTAGTTGGCCTTAACCACTCCAAAGCCCATTCTTCTAAACTTGCATGAATCAACTTCCTTTAGTTTGGCTTTACCACAATATGAAATGTGTCTATAATAATTATCAGGAGAGACTCCAACTTCATCCCTGTGTGATATCAAGGGACAATCAGTTGCCCTGCAAATGGGCAAAGGTACTGGAACTAAAAATCAAACAGTAAGCAATCATTCAAACCACTATGCAGTAGCAAGATAAAGGTTCTGATGCAACAGGATCAATGGCTACTGTGCCAACTGTGACCTTATAATGCTGAGATCCTTAAACCCAATCCTATGAACTCTTGTGTGAGCTCAGTAGTTCACAGAATCAAGTTGTAAATCTTGGACTGCTTAGACGTAATCCCATTTATGTTAATAGACTACACTGCAAGTAAACAATTTAGAGACTGCAGCTTGACTGCCTTTAGAATGCAGTATGCATGCTTAGAGATTTTGTCATACATGATATGAGACCAATATGTGCCCAGTTTAAAATCAGGGCCATCCAGGTTTTTAAAAAACATAAAAGGAAATCAATAATTCTATCTTGGAGCCATTATTTAGTCACCAGAATAGCTAATGTATGGACACCTCATGTATTTTATATATTAGGGAAATTAGTCTATTTCTATATGCTTCCATAAATATATAAAAATCTGATTCCTATTTTATGTGCGTACAGATGTATGTTAGATAACAGAATTAAGTCAGCACTGACCTTCATTTTTAAATGAGTCTTGTCTTTTGGTGACTGGTAGAAAATCTTAGGGCCACACATTGTTCTCTGTCATATGTTAAATACGTACATGTCTAGAACTTAATTTTTTAAGAAATATTTTGGCTTGGATCCTGAATTGCCATGAGCAGAACTCCACTCACAGGACACTCTCACTGGTAGAAAGGGGGAAAGTCTTCCCAATTTTCCCAACCCCTGTGCCCCAGAAATCTGCTCCAGAGGGTTGAGGGACCCTCTGGAACAGTGTGGGGGCAGCATGGGGGCTGCAAGTAATCAGCAAAAATGTATTTCTACCAGCAGGAGCCCTAAGCTAGTAAACAAATATGTACAGGCCAAAAGTCATCATATAAACCCACAGTTTAAAAGTCAGCTAATTACACTACACATTGATCCTCAACCCTTCATGAATCATCACCAAATGCCCTTCTCTGAAACTTTCCTGTTAATACTGAACCTTGTAACATCTGCTTCAAGCTCTTTTCCTGAGGAGGTGGACCTCTGTGTGAGTCACTACATGCTCTGTCTCCCCTTGCCCATCATGGCTTCTTCAAGCTAGCCATGGGGGGCTGACTGGTTGGATCAGAGGAGTGGTGAATGCATCATTACTGGATGATGTGGTCCCTGCTTGAAGGTAGCAGTGGTACGGCCACTCCTGAAAAAACCCTCCCTTGATCCAGAGATTTATACTAACTATTGTCCAGTTACAAATATTTCCTTTTTGGACAAGGTGCTCAAGAGAGTGGCACCCCAGCTGCAGGCTGTCTTGGATGAAACTGATTATCTTGATCCATTCCAGTCTGGGTTCAGGCCCAGTTTTGGGATGGAATTGGCCTTGCCTGCCCTGATGAATGACCTCCTTCGGGAGAGGGACAGGGGAGCGTGACCATGTTAATTCGTCTCCATCTCTTAGCAGTTTTTGATACCATTGACCATGGTATATCCTCCTGGACTGGCTCCATGATTTGGGAGTTGGGGGCACCGTCTTATGGTGTTTCAGCTGTTACTTATGAGATAGGGTCCAGAGAATAGCATTGGGTGACTGTGCCTCGGCCCACTGGCAGTTGAACTGACGGGTGCCACATGGCACTGTTCTGTCCCCAATGCTATTTAACATTTACATGAAGCCGCTGGGAGTGGTCATTAGGGGATCTGGGCAAGTTGTCATCAGTATGCTGTTAATTAGCTCTATTTCTCTTACGCTGGCTCAACTTGTCTGAGCGTGGAAAGCTAAGCAGGGTCAGGCCTGGTTATTACTTGGATGGGAGACCCCCTCCTCTAGTTTCCTGCATTGAGCAGGGGGTTGGACTCGATAGCCTTGTAGGCTCCTTCCAACTCTATGATCTATGAAACTATAAGGAGAGGCCGTGCATGTTCTAAGCCAGTGCTTGGATGCAGTTATGGGTTGGATGAGGGCTAATAAACTGAAGCTGAATCCATCTGGATCCATCTTTGTCCCTAGAGGCCCAGGTGACCTCAGTGGCTTGGAGCTTCAGCTGGTACGCCAACTACACTCATTCCTGGATAGGGATAGCCTAGCCACTGTGATCCATGCACTGGTATCCTCACGGTTAGACTACTGTAATGCACTGTATGTGGGGCTGCCCTTGTGCCTGGCTTGGAAGCTGTAGCTAGTGCAGTACGTAGCAGCTGGGATGCTCAGTGGAGCATCTAGACATCAGATATAACACCTGTGTTAAAAGAACTGCACTGGCTGCCTATTAGCTACTGAGCCATGTTCAATGTTTGTTGCTGAATACAAAGCCCTAAAGAACTTGGGACCAGGGTACCTAGCAGACAGTCTTCTGTAGGACTTTTTTCTGTCTAAATATGCATAGGATTGCACCCTAAGTATGTGATACGGCTATATGAAATCAGTCGTAACTTAAGAACCAAATGACTCAAATTTGTTGTACTCAAGTTCTTTATTGTTTGTTTTATGTTTTGAAAATACAGTGGGTGAAACCAAATTAAGTCTTATCACTGATGGAACTGCTTTGGACTGAAGAACATGGAGGTGGTGATTCCCCCTCCCTCTACAGCCCCCCACCCTAAAAATCTGCTCCAGAGGGTTGGGAGACTTTTTGGAGCAGATTTTGGGGGTGCTGGAGACTGCAGAAAGGGGAGAGGAGAACATCTAATTGTGCAAGCTGACTTTCACTTGCACGGTGTTGGATTTTACACACACACTCATATTTGAGGGAAATGAAATTAACCACAGTTTAGGGTTCAGACATAATGAAATTTTTTTTTATTGAAATCAGAAGCATAAGCTTCCAATCCCCTTGTGTCCATGCCAAAGGAGGGTAGGGGAGCAGGGAGTGTGTGAGCCTGAGGCTCATGCATGTAACAATAAACTATTGTTTATTGATATGTTTGAACCCAGCCAATGAGTCCATCATAAAAAGCATGACAATGATGGTTTACCTGTCTCCCCTCATGCCCCAAGCTACTGCTTTCAGCTGATCATCAGTTTAAGATGGGGAGTGTCTAGCTGCAACCCTGCCGCCTTGAAATAAGCAGGGTGGTTGTTCCACCTCACTTTCTCTGCCGTGCTGTTATTTGTTGCCACTGACAGAGCCTGCAGCAGGGGCAGGCAATTGTGCCTGCTCCCTGAAGGAGGCACAGGAAAGCACAATACACTGGAATCCAAGTATGAATGTAAAATACATAATTTTTGTGCAGATTAAAACAATGCAGTAGTAAGTAATATCTGAGTTCAGCAACAAATATTTTATGCTATACACAGCAAAGTGATGTAATCCAATTAATTTATTGCTGTCACCTTTATTGGTCTCATTCCTGCCTTGCTAAAGTTAGTTTATGGGTTTTGGGAGATAAAAATATTATTTGAAACCTGAAGACTTTTTGAAGAATGACCTCATACTTTGAATGCCTAGCCAGAAATGGAATGGACCCAATCCTCAGAATTAATTATTATGTGTTTGATTTAACTGGTCCTTCATTACATTGTCAAAAGAATTAAATCATGATCCTAAGCAAATTTACTCAGATGTAAGTCTCACTGAGTTCAATGGGACTTACTATGTAGTAATGTGCTTAGGATTGCAGCAGTACAGTCTGATTGTATGCAAACATGCCTTGGATTAGGCTGTTAAGTCTATTTTCTTCAGCTCACTTGGCATCTCTAGTTTAAAGAATGCAGATAACTGTTTGCCTTTTTACTTCCAACTGAACTGGTTAACCCCACCACAGTCACCTTCTTGCCCCAGGTTTGCTTTATCTGCATGTAATTAAATAATAGAATAGATGGGACAATGGGTTCTCATCCGGAGTTGATCAGAAGCTAATTTTATAATGTGGAAAAATAATACTAAAGAAAATAATTGAATTACTTTAAAAGTGCTTGTTACTACATGCTTACTGCTAACTCATATTTGCGTTGTTCTCCACTAACAGTTCAGACCTATAGAAATTAATAGAATGGTTCCAGTGTGAAAATTGTGCCTGAGACCAGATGGTATGTTGAACTTTTAAAAGATTTTTTTTAATGTGATAAGATATATACCGTCTCACTTGAAAAATAAAACCTTTATTAGAAAAAGGTCAACAATTCTGCATGTGTTTCATTTATTTCATCTATGTCTGAATGTTCTTAATGCAAACCTATACTAATTCAAATCCACTGTCCCTTTTAAAAATAGTAGCAAATAATTATTTGTGACTTTAGAAATCTGAGTATAACTTCATTGTTAAACAATATATTGCATATCTTAAGATGCTGTAATTTTTAAAAAATATTACTTTAAAATTCTATGTAGCAATCCATTTTTAGAGCTTTTCTATCTTTCCAAATATTGTTTTATTATTAATATAAATATCCATAGAAGTACATGATTTTTACAAGTAAGATTATTGCCCTGCTTTTCAACATTTCCTAGAAAATCATTAATATATCATATGTGCATACATCCTTATTTCAATTAAACAACACTGAAATATAAGTCTGATAATTATACTTACATGAAAATATATTTGTGTGAATAAAACTTTGGTGGATTTCTTAAAGTTTATACTTCTAAAAATGAATTATTGTGTTTGGGGGTAAAATATAGTATATGTATATAATTTTATTTGTTACCCTTTTATCCTTTCCTTCAAACAAGGATCTCAGAGCAGAGTACATCATTATTCCACCTCCCTCTAACTTTATCCTCACAACAACCCTGTGAGGTAGGTTAGGATAAGAGATAGTGACCAGCTCTAGGTCAAGCACAGAGCTTCCTGGCTGAACGGGGATTGAATCCAGTTCTTCCCAGTCCAAGGTAATCTAACACTCTACCATACTGGCTCTCAGTATATGTCAGAGTATATATAGTATAGAACACTACAATTGGGGACCTACAATATAATATCATAGTCTGGGAGAAGGTGAGGAAGGCAAAAAGGAGGACATCTTTCCTCTTTATACCCCACCTCTCAGGGCCAGACCTACTATTAGGCAGAGTGAGGTGGCTGCCTCAGGCAGCTGACTTTGGTTGTCAGTAGTTTATTGTTTCATTCAGCGGTTTATTGTTTCAATAAGTAGTTTATTGTTTCATTGTTATTTTATTTTTACTGCCAGGGAGGTGGAGAGACACTTGTGGGATTTTCTGCTGAAATAACATGTCTGGTCTTGGGTGCTATGCACTTTGCGGGGGGGGGGGGGGGCATTTGCTGCTTTGCCTCTGGAAGAAAAATGTATTTGGCTGGTGCTGCAGCTCTGAAGACCCACCCACATGTCATCTCTTGGGGGTTGTGTATTGTAAACTTATCTAGACTTTCTTGTCTCATGCCTCTTCCCCCCAACCTCTTAAAAATGTGTGTCTAATTTGGTCTATAATAATCTTTTCTCTCATTAAATCTACAGTGATTGTGAAGAGTTAGATGCAGGTTTTCAAATTTATCCAACTCTCAAACCAAACTTCCCTGCCATAATTTTCCTGTCAGGACATGATAACGGTATTTCCCTCTAATATTTGCGGATGGACCCATTTCAATCCTGTCTCAGGTCTGGTTTTAGCACAGGAACTGCTTGGATGGGTGACCTATTCCAGGAGAAGGACAGGGAGAGTGTGACCCTCCTAATTCTTTTGGACCTTTTGGCAGGTTTCAAACCATAGACCATGGTGTCCTTCTGGACAGGCTCTGTGAATTGGGAGCACAGTGTTACAGTTTTTCAACACATACCTGGAGGACTTTTTCCAGAAGGCACTGGGAAAATTCTTCTCAGTACTGTGGCATTTCAACATCAACATGAAACCACTGGGTAAGGATATCCAGGGATTTATTATTTATTTTTCTACTATATTTTTAATCTGCCCAATAACAAAATTTCTCTGGGTGGGTTACAAACAGTTAAAATACTAAAATGCAATACAGAATTTGGGGTGAATGTCATCGGTGTACTCAACACTGTACACAACTCTACTTTTCTTTATATTTGAGTCAGGTAAGTCAGTGAAAGTGCTGGCTCAGTGTCTGGAATCAGTAATTGCTGGATGAGGGCCAATAATCCAAAACTCAATCCTAACATGATGGAAATTCAGTGGGCAACTGATTTGTCCACTCCAGGAGATGGTGTTCAGCCTGTTTATTATTTATTTATTTATTTATTATATTTATCAATCGCCCATCTGGCCGGTCACCCAGTTCTGTTCTGGATGGGTTTACACTACTGCTACAGAATGAGGTTTGCAGTTCAGGTGGAGGTGCTAGTAATGGAGAGCCAAGCACTGGGAACATTTCAAACTATGGACCATAGTTCCAGGAAGCTGAACAGAGGGAGATGAGAGAGACCAGGGCTATTCCACCAGCCCTACTGAAAGACTTCCCCCATGAAGGCTCCTCATCCCTCAACTGTTACCACCAGCAGCCATTCCAGCAGGCTGTACTGAGGGAGGTTAGAAGGAGAGCAGGGCCTTTCCGCCAGCTGTGCTGAAAGAATTAATTTTCCCCTTCTTCCCTCCCCATTCCCATTTCCTTGTGTGTCATGTCTTTTTAGATTTTAAGCTTGTGGACAAGGACTGTCTTGTTTAATTGATTATATGTAAGCTGCTCTGGGAGACATTTTGGCTGAGGAGCGATGTAAAAATACTCCAAATAAATAAATAATAATAATAAATAACATATCTTGCTAATGCTTAAAGAACAATGCTGATGCTTATCTTTAAAGCCCTACACAGCTTGGGATCTGGGTATCTGAAGGAATGCCTGCTCCCACATTTGTTTGCTTGTTTGTTGTTTGCTGGCTTGCACTTTTAAACTACCCAATAACCCAAGTTCTCTGGGCGGTGTACAAAACATTAAACACAAAATACAAACAATAGAACAATTAATAACACCAGTACATAAAAAAATAATAAAGCTAGCAGCAAAGACTAAAACACTGTAGCACATAAAATCAAACCAGATTGGAGAGAGTAGTGGGGATGAGGGGTGGTGGAACTCACCTGCGTGGGAAAGAGTGGCTTCCGTCCCCCTAACAGTAGGGGTTGCGCTGCTGGCACATGCCAGCAGGAAAATTCCCACTATTATCTCTGATCTGAGTTTGGAGATAGCCGTGGGGGGAGCCCTACTCCTTGGAGGAACCCTAAGAGGCTGTGCAGGTTGGATTAGGGTGCCCCGCATGCTGAATTAGGCCCACAGACCAGAGGTCCTGCACTCCGGGACTACAGCCATCCTCCACCCCCAATCCCTCAACTCTATGTTGGTATACCATAGAAATTAATTCCTTCCCTTCTCCCCACCCAAGTCTTGTTTATGCATACCAGATCAGTCCCCTCATCCACAATCAAATCATGGATGAGAGATTTTATTCTGGATCACCCTGGCATTCAGCATCAGTAGCAACAGACCAGAGGGTAAGCTGGAAAGGTAACCAGGATCCTTTCAGTTTGGGGTGTGGGATGGACACCAGAGAGGGAACAGGCATAAGAGGCCTAAAAGCTCTTTTCCTTAACTGGCCTATTAACCCTCACACCCCCGCAGTGCTATATCTCCCTCTACCCATAACCACACAAATAGGGGCACCCCATCCTTCACCAATGAGGTGATCTTACGAGGTTCCCATCTAAGAAAACCCCTATAGTGAGTGGGGGAAGGGCCTTCTCAGCTGTGGCACACTGTCTGTGGAATTCTCTCCTTAGGGAATCTTGCCTGTGATGCTACACTGTTATATTTTTGGTGCCCTTCCGGGCCTTTAAATGGTTTAAATGACTATTTCACTACAGTTGTATGACTTATATCTGTATTTTATTATACCTTTATTTTATTGTTATGATGTTCTTTTGTAAACCACCCTGGAAACATTTTTTGAAGAGTGGTATAAATGAAATCTATTTTTTATTCATTTCCTCATGCATATATACAACTTTCTCATCTGTTTTCTATTTATTTATTTTAAAATATTTCTATACCACCTGTCATATACAACATATCCAGGCAGTGTACAACAATAAAACTATGGCTAAAACAAAGCACAAACAAACTATGGCTAAAACAAAGTACAAACAAACTATGGCTAAAACAAAGCACAAGTGCCCACAAAGGAAAACATTTTGCCCAAGCATATATCACTCCATATAACTGTAAAGTGGATGTGATGTGTATTTCTAATATTATAGATACAGATGGACACATGGAAAGCAATGTAGTGCAATAAAACCAGATTTTTAAAATTAAAAAAAGTAGAGGAGAAGGTATGTAAAGCCCCAGCCCCCCCTCTAGTAGTACTATACAGGTATTCCTCTCCAAAATAAAATTAATTCAAATCCCCAAATTTTTACACACACAAACACATAGGGCCGGTTCACACGACCCAGGCTGCTGGCAGGGGAGGAACCGCGGGGCCGTCCGCGGGGTCCAGCGGGGCGCCGCACACGACCGGCGCCCCGCGCGCGTGGGCAGACCCCGTAGTCCCCGCACCACAGTGCGGGCCTCCCGGCGGTAGGGGGTGAGGCCCGGGATGCCCAGAGGGGCCGTTTGCCCCTACAGGCTGGAGCGGCGGCGGCTCCGGCCGCTCTGGGCTGCCGTCTCTGTGGGGACCCCGCGGGACGGCCGCCCGCTGTTCCGACGGCACGGTGACCACGCGCGGTAGGGGCTTACCCCGCTACCGACCGTGGTCACTTTCCGTGGGTCCCGCCCGCGGCTGTCCCGCAGGGGCACCTCCGGTCGGCATGCACATGACACGGGAACCGCGGGGGAGCAGCGCTCCCCCGCGGTTCCCGTGTCGTGTGAACCGGCCCATACACACTTAGTAGATCCAATATATTCCAAACAGCCAAAATCTAAATCTATTCACACAGCTTTTCTTCCTTTTCTTCTGAATGTGCAATCCACAGTAAATACTTTAATGCTTTGCCTTTATTGCTTTGACCCCTTGCAACTTCATTTGAAATCCCATTTCTAATTTGATGTGTGGTCTCTCTGTAATAGGTGTACTTCTTTTAATCACCTCAAGACTTTAATAAATCAGATAATAGAACCAGTACCAACAGGAACAGTCCTATCACTCCAGTTAGGAAGAAACTAAAGGAAAGAATGGGAAGGCAATGATTTTTTTCCCCTATTGGCCGGACCATTTATGAAACGACACTCCTTCAAACTTGCAGATTCAGGTGAACATTGTATAGCTTTGATAGGGTCTGCTTTTTGTGAGTTGCATTTCATTTTTTAAAATAGTTGTGCCTGAATTCAGTTGCACTGAGAAGACATTGTGGAAGGTGTGAATATACTATTTCCCACTAACACAAATCACATTTTTAGTTGTGGGAACTGTTCATTTATCAGGTGACAAACTGTAATGACTAACAACATACTTTTCTTTAAACTTTTTTTAAAATTAAGGATCTTTTGTATATCTAGCTATATTCTTTCAACCAATATTGTCATATACATTCCTATTTGCTATATTTAAAAACACCTCAGTTCGTTTTTACCCATTTTACACATGTTGTTGTTTGTTGTAAACTGCCCTGAGGGCATCTGCCAGTTGGGCTGTATATAAATATGATAAATAGGTACATAGAATCTTCAAAAAGCGTATTTTAGAATTTATGGAGTCATTTGTGCTATATCTGAATGTTATTTACGTGAGATAGTGCAACAAAAATCAAATTATATTCTACTTATTGCAGATTGTAGATTTGTAATATAGACTGATGTACACAAAAAGGTGATTTAAAACTTGCATTGTAACTTACTAAGGTTACAATTCTGTGCACTGTGATCTCTACCTATGTCATGCTGATTTTAGTTGAAACTATTTTAAAATGTAATCCTGAGCACCATTATTTGCAAATAGCTACACAAAAATAGTTTGTATGTGAAATGTTTCCCTCTTAACTAAAATTGAAGTTTACTTTTTATTCATTATATGATTAATAGAAAGCAAAATTAAAAATGCTCAGTCTTCGATATGACGTTAATACAGTAAAATACAATGTATTTCGTAACTCAGTTTAAATATTTTGAATCAGAAAATGTTGGTGTCACTCAACCAATCTTTTTTTGGAATGATTAACATGAGCAGCTGATTATTTGCAAACGAGAGGAGATTTGGTCATGGAATTTTAAATATATTTTCCTGTTTTCTCTCTTCATTTGCCTTTCCCTTTGTCTACTTGACATTAGGGAGAGGGAACATACTTTTTTTTTACATAACACTGATCCATAACGTCTTGTATAGAGTGGGCTCCAAATAAATAAGCAACACATCAAGTTCCTAAGGAATTTTTTTTACACCTTTGTACTCCACTGAGAGCATACACCAAGGTTCCAGAGAATAAGCAGGTTTTTCCCCTCCGTGGCAATACTGTTGGCCTGCAGTGCAAATGCATATTGAGTTATCAATGGGCCCAAGATAAGAACACCTAATATATGGGAAAACACTTTTTGAGCTCTGGTAAATGGAAGAGAAGAGTTTCAATTATTTCTCCTTAACACAAGGGAGAGAGTAAGAATGTCTCTCTTTATATCTTTTCCTAGCTATATGATAAATAATAGATATTAGTATAACAATTCTAATACAGGTACTCTCTCTCCATCCAGACCTTTGCATTTGAAGGATTCATCTAATGATGAACGGGATTAGCTCCAGATCCTATTTATGCCTTTGCAGCTGTATATGGAGGAGGACCCTGTGCTCTTTTCACCTACACTTTAAAATCCTGTGCCTAGGAAATCCCAGTATTACAGCTTCAATAAGCCAAAATCTTATGGGCTGAACAATTTTACAAATATGCAGAAGTGCATAGTTTATTCTCACCACTGGATCTGAATTAAAGGACAAAACTTTGGTATGCAATATGAGGGCCATTGAAGGGCACAAATCAATCTTGAGAAGTGTTGGTGCACACTGGTGGTAATATGGTTTTGGAGGGGGGCTGAGGGGGGAGATAAAGAAGCAGTGAGGGTCAAGCTACATGTGATGTGACATTAACCATGTGGTTTGATATTGTGTATATATTTTCAAAACTGCAAATAGCAGGTCCTAGGAGGCCTGATCAGGACTGGGACTGCAGTAGATGGTGGGGGGGGGGGGAGTTAAACCTTTTCCTCCCTGCTGCATTCCCAATAAAAATTGCAGTCCCAATGAAAACTGCACTCTGAAGCTCCTATTTGCATCAGGAGGGGAAGCTCCCAATGTATGCCTGGAATGAGGATGGCTGTTTGGGAGACAATAAAAAATAAATAGCTAATGAAGATCATGGGAGGGGGGAGTTGGAGAGGTGGATGTTATTGGAAATGAAAAGGTATGGAACTATTAAAGTAGGTGACTGATGTAAGGCAATTCTGGAGGGAAATTATGGTTCTTTAAGAAAGGGCGGTATATTACCCTTCATATCACTCAGTGTACTTTCATATCACCCAATGTCACATCAATACAATGCTTTTCAATGGAGGCAGCACACATTCATCTGTGAGTCATCAAGCACTGAATCATCAAGAGATGAGCAATAAAAACTGTGTGGACCAACACTAGGAATTGTTTGCATTTCCATTTAACTCATTTGTTTTGGAATATCACAGTTCTTCCAAAGGATTTGAACTTCGTAGAGCAATAGAATATTAGCAATGGGGTCTGGGAAGGTTAGTGCAAAAGGCAATAGTTTGAGAATATGAGAAACATTCATTCAGATAAATAGCAGGAGAATAATAGTACGTAAAGTAAGGGAAAGACATAGTTTTGAGTGAGAGATTTATCCTTTGAGACTCTAATATGAAATTGACCTTAAAATATTATAAAGATGTTTGGAAGCAAAACAGTATGGTTGCTTTTGTAAGAAGAGCATGAAAACATTAAATAGTGATTCCAAATCGAAGACCTTCATAGCATTTCATTAACCAAAACAGGTCATCATATTTTTTACATTTTTGGAAGTGAACTTGTAGCACAGAGGTAAAACTTTTACATGCCAAAAAAATCCTCTAACATTTGTTTGCCACAAATCTGGACTAACATCTCCATCATTTTTGGGTAACCTCCTGAAACAGATGGCACAAACTAGCATGGGGGCTCAGACACAAATACTTGACAGCATCAGAGGGCCTGCAGCACACAATCCTGGAAACATTACTTCAATTTGACCAATTATTTGAGTTTATTGGCTTTCTGTTGCTAACTGAGGAGTAACTGACAATTGTGAAATTTCAGGTTTCATAGTGTGGAGCATTTGAGGTAAAACTTGAGTTTTCCTTTTTCAAATGTGGTCTAAAGAACATTCTTCCACTCCTCCCTCCCCATCCTTTTCCTGCCTGCATATCACAAGCTATTTTGGAGGACATACTACACTTGCTTTAACTATTACCTTTTTTTTAATGTGGGGAGATGAGAAAATAGGAAGGCAGGGAAAGGATGGGAAGAAAGAGAAAAGTGCACGACTCTATTTCAAATTTGTTTAGCCTGCTATTCTGTGTCCCCCAACTTAATAAAAGAACAGTTCACTGTGATGTCCTGTTTTAGCAATCCTAATAAAAAGGAAGTTGAAAAGATGCAAACATACTGTTTTATTTCTAGGGGGCATGTGAGACGTTATCAGTCACAGCAAATGCTTCCAGCCCATTTAATGTCTGTTCACCTCAGCAGGAAAAAAAAATGTATTACAGTCATGCCTTGGATTGAGAGCATAATTCGTTCCAGAAACGTGCTTGTAATCCAAAACACTCTTATATCAAAACGAAATCCCCCCAAAAAAATTTGTAGAGATTTTTAATTTAAGCCGTACTACAGTACTTGTATTGCAAGATGTCGCTTGTATATCAAGTAAAAAATAAATAAATATTTTAAAAATTGCTTGTCTTGCAAAACACTCAAACCAAGTTACTTGCAATCCAAGGTATTACTGTACTGTCATCCTTTGATAGAAACGAATGTCTCTTTAACCAGATTGCCTTACTTCCGGTTTGCGAGATCTGCTACCTGACGTGTGGGCCTGGCCCACTTTCAGCCACACAGGCAGGTACCTTACATTGTGACGGTAAATATGTGAGACTTGAAAGGCAGGCGTAGAAGTTTCTTCTCTGCCTACGTGCCATAGCCTGCCATGGCCAATTCAACGGGTCAGCAGAAACCAGGCTTCCCGTGGAAGGAGCTGAAAGGCAGCACACCCGCTCTGTGGTTGCTGGCTGCCATTTATTGAAAAGGAGGCTTTACTGCCGCCTATAAATGGCCCTGGATCGAAGTCACTTTTTCCACATGAGGCAGCAGAGTTCGAGCAGAGCCCTGCAGGTTCCTGCTGCTATTTTCTGGGACTGCGCTGGCCCCTCAGCTATGTGCCTAGGCATGGCAAGCCTTCTCCCTTGCCAAATGCCCACCAGTCCACCCTGGGAGCTTGGTACCAAGAAAGACGAGTCTAAGCAAGCTCTCCCTCCACTCTCTGCCTGAACTTTGCTGCACGGAGAGGCAGAAACACACACACAGCCACTCACTGGCGCTCTTTAGCTTTCCCACTCCTCTTGTCCCTCTCCTTTTATGAACAGAGGTGACATCCAGGGCACGAAGCTCCTCTGCCTTTGTTAAATTCATGCCACGCTTAAAGTGGGATTGGAGCCCTGGTCCTGCAAATTCAGAGAAACCATCTCCTGCTCCCCAGAAGAGGGTTCTCTGGCAATTGATTGCGCCCCTTGTCAACCACATACCTGCTTCAGTAAAAGCCCCATTTCTCTGCTCATGCAGATTTGCATTTCTCAGTCTCCAGTCTCTCCCTCGCGCGCAACCTGCAATTTAACGCGTAGGCTGGATGCAAGTGACATTAGAAAGGATAAGAGCAGCAGGGGATAATCTATGAGCTCCCCTTTCCCCCTCCTCACGGGAAACAGGCTCTATAGAACCCTCTGTCCCCTTTTCAAAGAGAGTGATTTCAGCTCCTTTGCTGAAAATGTTGCCTGTCTGTAGATCACATTTGGAGACAGCTGTCCCCCCAGTCACTTTTGTTGCAGAATCTCCAAGATCTCCTCCCCCGCCACATTCTAAGGGCTTTTAATAATACTCTACACAGATTGTTAGTCACTGTATTGCTTGCCTTTGGGCAGTGGGAGAGACTCTAAATGTCTTGGAAAGAGCAGGATTTGAAGGAGGGCGCGCAATCACTTGCTACTAATTCTGAGCCGACTCCGGACAAGGCATTCGCTTAGCAAACCTCCCTTCTCCTTGTCTCTTTCATCCATACCACCCACCTACCCTTTTCCTCCTTTCCTTTCGTACTTTCGCCGTAGCTTTCAAATAGCCAAGAAATACAAACCACGCAGACTGATTTTTTTTTTTTTTAACGCATCACGTCCAGTAAGGGGGGGAAAGGAAGGAGGGAAGCCAGGAAAGAGGCAGCGCAAAAGCCAATCGATCGTGGGAACTAGGTACTCACATGGCTGTGCGACGAGCAGGTTTCCTTGCGCTCGGAATCTCAGCACTGGAAGCCTGCACTCGGCCGGATTTTGATTGTAGCTCGTCCTCTCCGCAGCTCCCGCAGCAAAGCGATCAAAAAGCTGCTGCAGCACCGGTCACTTTGCAAACGGAAACAAACACGGGAGGGTTTGTATTACTCCAGGTTCGTGTATGTAGCCTATAAATAGCAAACTTTTTTTTTTTATGGAATCAGCTAACAAATGAGAGGAGAAGGCGTAATTTTGCACAGGGAACCCCCCTTTCCCTTTGGAAGATTACTCTCCCCCCCCCCCCCCGGCAGTTGTCAGGGCTGAAAGTTGTGGGTGTATTAGAGCAAAGAAACTGGGCTTGGTGACGATTTCGCATGTGTTTATTGAGGATTGTTACGGTGTTTGTTTTTCTTAACTGAACATATACTGTACAAATCTGTACAGTGTACATTTGCTTGTCTGTACTACATTCTTCACAAGTACAATGGAGAGACTAACCATAGTACCACTGATGACACTCTATGCAAAAGTTGTTGGTGGGGGACGGTAGTGAGAAAGGTCCATACAGTCTGAATGGAGGTGGAAAGGACTTTGATTTTCCTGTGATCAGGCAACCCACGTAGCCTCTGATGGGATCCTAAGAAGTATTGATGAGGGCTTTTAAAATCAGCTCCCCACCCCGATATAAACCTTTAATTCCACCAAGAAAACTAGAAGGCAGAACTATGTATTGCACTAGCCTTAACCGTGAATGTGAGGGGAATTGGGGGGGGGGGAGAGAATTCGGGCTTTGCTTTCACGGTTTCTCAAAGTTACACTGGATACTCCTTGAATCGGATCTAGGCTATGAAGGGAAAGAGAGTGAGAGAGAATAAGAGAACTGTTTTCTCCAGTTAGAATGGAATTCAGCTCTGGTCCTTCTCCATCCAAATGTTGTTTCTGCAGCCAGAAATTCTCACCTAAGTGTGTAGTTCTTGTGTCTGCAAAGTCTGCCTTTTTTTAACCAGAATCCCCAGCACCTAAAAACCACCCAAAGTGGCAGTTGCCACTTCTGTGGCTACTGCCTCTCTTAGCCTAATAAGCTTCCTAGCTTTGCCTGTCCTTATCTGGTCTAAGAGGGGATGAACTAGGAAGCCCTAGAGGCTCTGCTTGAGGGCATCATGCATGCCTATCCATTATTATTTATGCCCAATGCCTTTATCCAAACCTACTGCCAGCTTTTCTTAGGTAATCACAGTAGTAGCAACCCATACCGGTTTCTGTTTTATTTCCATCCCCAAGACTTGAATAAATTTATTTTCTCATCCAGACTGGAAGACTTTTCTAAGCCAGACTGGCTGGAAAGCCAAGGGTGGCTTACTTTGGAAGGACCGGTTCCTCCCTGAAGCAGCATTAGCAATGGGGTTAAAGGAGATCTGTCTGTCCTGCTCGGAGGGTGTACAGTAGAGGCCAGGGGTGGGGAGAACATATACTTTTTGCTAAGCTAGTGGCATTCTGGCCACTGATTTCTAAAGGCTGGCAAAAAGAAAAAAAGAACGCCATGAGCTCATGGAGTAAATATTCCACAAAAATTGCCTCCGTAAATTGCCTATGTATCCAGAATAACAGGTGGGAAGGGGAATTGTATAAGGAGAGGGGTGGATCCTCCAGGTACTAGGTCTTCAGTGGGTTAGGCTTGGAGTTGTGAAAGCATATGTTCAAGTCCTATATCTGTCATAAACCCACTGAGAGGCTTGGGAAGATCACCATCTCAGAATCATCTCCTCACCTGTAAATGGGGTTTATAGAAATCTACCTCACAGGGCTGTTGTGATTGTGAACACAAGGGTTGTATGGAACCATTATACTTGATGTATTTGCTGCAGCTCACCCTACAACTGAATAGGAATGGGAGAAAGGAGATGCTAGAGCAGAGGTAGGCAGCCCTGCCCCTGTGTCCTCCAGATGTTTTTGGACTACAACTCCTATAAGCACTGACCATTTGTCATGCTGGTTGGGCTGATGGGAGTTGTAGTCCCAAACATCTGGAGGGCACCAGGTTGTCTACCCCTGTGCTAGAGTGTAAAGGTTGGCCAATATTTTGGAACTAGGTAAATATGTGGACCACACAAGGCTAGACTTTGTCTATACAGTCTAGTATCATAATTAATATGTATTAGAGAGGCTGGAGGGACATTGCTCCTAACATTTTCTAAGGGTGGGATTTCCTACTACCCTTTTTGTTAATAAACCCTGCAGTATTGGGTCTTGGGGGGGGGTTCCTCTTCATCATGAGTGGCTCACCTCTGTGGGGGTGGGCATTGATTTCTTAGAGCTTGAGAGACTGGATCTCTGTCAGCAGCAAAGTTGCCACTGCTAAGAATCCTAAGCCCTGGAGCTCTGAAAGGGGGTTCCTTCTCCCCCTGACAAGTAGCTGTCAGTGCTGCCCGGGTAGGAAGTGCTGACCTGTCTAAGAAATGCATCTGCGTCTCTGAGAATTTTCCAGACAGATGTTGCCAGTTCGCTCCATGGAGGCTTTCATCTCTTTGCGCACACTGAGTGGAGTTGATGACTGTTTGGGTTTGGCAGCAGCGGGGAGGTGTGTGCCTGATGCCATCAGACATCATGTGGCACCGACTCTCTGGGAAATGTCCTCTCCTATACAGCGGGGCTTCGAAAGCTCCGTCACAGCGAGCCTGCCTGAGTGAGACCCCAGAGTCCCCCACTGAAACTGGAACTGGAAAATCATTGAAAAAAGAAGACTTTGTTTGAATTAGTTTTCCTGTATCCTCTTTGCTCCTTTTAAAACTTACATTCTTTGTCTTTCTTTTCTTCTTACTTCTTATAGCCTTTTACTCTACTTCTCTCCTTTTCAATCTTTCTTTTCCTCAGCATTTCTTGTCCTGTGTTACTTCTACTTCTTTTAGGGCACAATCCTATGCATGCCTAGACAGAAAAAAAAGTCATACAACTCCCAGCATGCCCCAGCATGGCTGGCTGGGGCATGCTGGGAGTTGTATGTCTTTTTTCTGTCTAAGCATGCATAAGATTTTGTCTTTAGATTTTTATTTCTCTTTCTGTCTTCTTTTTCTCATGTCTTTATTTATTTATTTATTTGGTTGCTCAGTTATCTCTTTTAATTACTCCCTTATCTTATTTCACAATTTTCAGGTAAAAGGGACTCCCTCATGCAAAACTACTGAGATTATACTGTGGCTTGACTTAATCAATGGAATGGCTCAGCCCCCACCCCCAAATATATACTTTTTTAAAAGAATGAACCTACTAGTTTTTGTTATTATATTATCCTGTCACCCCAGCCCTATTTCCAAGTAGGTTACAGGAAACTGTAGATCAAATATTCAAACCCTATATATAAGGTATCTTCTTAAAAGGCAGAAAAAGACATTGACAATTAGCTTGCTTTTTTTTTTTTACCCCGTTCAGCAACCCAAACTATTTCAAACCTGTAATCCTGTGCACAGTTACTTATAAGTAACTGAATAGGACTGCAACTTAAAAGTAGTTTGAAATATGAAACATGACTCTCACTGAATGCTCAGCCTTGGAAATAACATGCACACAGGGAAGAGGTGTGTGTGTATGTGTGTGTGCATGTGTGCGTGCGTGCGTGCGTGCGTGTGTGTGTATTTTTAACCCCATTTAAATAGGGGAAGATTCAGAGTTTGGGTGTTGTTTTTTCTTGATCAGAGATAAGCATGCAATTTTGTACTTAATAAAAACTTGGCCATAACTTTTTCTGCAGTTATTAACATGAACAGCTGATCATGTGGAAGCAGGAGGAAATTTGGGAGAAGGATTTTGTAAAAAATGTTCCTGTTTCCCCTTTTGCTTCTTTTCATGTTTCTCTTTTCTCTTTGTCTGTTTCAGATTGGGAGCTTTTGGGATATGGCCATGGCTGTTGAATAAATCCAATCCTGAGCCTCTTCTATAGGATAGGTTCTGATTAAATAAGAAATTCATCCAATCACTGCCTGGTTTCCCATTAATCTTGCCTATAACTTTAAGTGTTTAAAATGTATTAGTCCACAGATATGCATGGTATGCAACATGCATACATAGAGCAAAATGAGATGGAGAGGAAGGCTACAATCACTCATATTTCCAAGGAATCTAGTACACATTGTGACACCATTGAGTACATGAGCAGTGGCGCCAGAGAAAGAAATCATTCCTTCTTGTTCAGAAAAAAATTCTGCTGGCCTGTAATCTGAATCTATGCTGAACTATCTATAAAATCAATGTCAAGTAACTACAACCAAACCAAACCAAACCCATCTTCTGTAGGGGAAAAACATTTTGTCCACCAATTTGGAAGAGGTGGATAGAAGATCCCCAGTTTTCTCTCCCTGACCCAGAGGACAGAGTTACACTCAACTTTCCACAATTTACCTTTCCCCTTATCTCTTAATTTTACATTTTTTTCTCCCTAACTCAAGAAGGAGCTTAACCTCTCTAGAACATCTTACCTTATGCTCTTTGATTAAGTAAGAATTTATACACAACTTTAATAAATGTTCCATCCAGAACTTATCATTTCAGGATTCAAATTAAATTTACATCACACCATACTGCACTAAACAGATCTACCGGTATATGCATTTTGGTTGATCCAAAATAGTGGATTAGCCCTCTTTCCTTCTATTCTCTGTTTAACATCACTTTGGAGCTGCCTAGATTGGAGGACTCTATTCTTTGCACCTAAATTTCAAATCCTGTGCAGAGGAAACCCAAATACCACAGCTCCAATACACCCAAACTATGTGTGAGATTCAGTCTAAATCATGCAGAATAGCATTTCTTCTTCATGCAGAATCTGAATTAAAACATTCAAATATTCCACTTTGAAATATTTTGTCATACAATGTTAGGGTATGAATTAAACTTCAGAAATTTTGATTCTGGCTGGTGCTAATATTATTTTTGTGAAAAGCTGGAAAATAGATAGCATGGACTATAACTGGAAAGTGGGTTGTTATTTGAGTGTGATAAAGTGGATGGAGAAGGGCCATAACTTAGTGGTCGAGTACATACTTTCGCATGGAGAAGGTCCAAAGTGCATTCCTGACATCTCCAGTTAAATGGTCAGGTAGTAGGTGATGGGAAAAGCCACTGCTGGAGACCTTGGGGAGCCACTGCCAGTCTGATTAGACAATAGTGGTCTAGATGGATGAATGGTCTGATTCAGTACAAGGCAGCTTCATATGTCCAAATGTGTCCATATGAGAGGTTGGGGACAAGTGGAGTAGGGGTGCTGCTGGGAGGAAGAAGGCATGAAAGTGTTGGAGTAGGTGACTGGTGCAAGGCAATTCTGGAGAGAAAGAGTAGTTTGAGAAAGGGGCTATAGAGAGGGCCAAAGCCTAACGTGCGAAGATTGGTATAACTCAGGAAGGACAACTGGAATGAGTTTTGGGGAACCCTGGGGGTATTATGTGGAATAAATTCTCCTGATCTGTTGAACCAGGGTTCCCCACCACAACCAAGAACTCTTCTTGAAAATTAAGGGGCAGCAGATCACCAACCAAATTACTTTTATCAATAACCACTGGCTGATTCACACATACAAATATTTTCATCACTTGATCATTGCAATTTGAAAAGATGTGTGAAAAGTCATCACAGACAGTGCTTTCTTATCACCAGATATCACCTCAAACACAATACTTTTCAACAGAGGCAATCCACACATTCAGCTGTAAGCCATTAATTACTGAATAATCAAGAGATGAGAAATTACAATTATATGAACCAGCACTATGAATTCGCTTGATATTAATTTGTGTATATGTATCCTGGAATATCATGATTATTCCAGTAACTTTGAACCACATAGGGGCCTTAATTTGGAAGGATAGAAGAGAAGTTGGGTCCAACATGTTGAAGATGAGAATCGATCATTCAGATTACCTACTAACAAACAATAGTGAGTGAAACAAGGAAACAATCCTGTTGTAGGTCAAGGAAACTATCCTTTATGGCTACCTATTTTGCAATTAAAATATTAATTGCACTCTTTTTGCACAGAGTTAACAGAAAATCAACTTGAAATCTAACTAAAAAGACTATAAAGATATTTAGAAATATGGGACACAACCTATCCCCTTGCAGCCCACAGAGCTGCCTATGTGGAAGGAAAATCCCTATAAGGCATAATTAATATATTCCTTCCCATTTCTTGTAGCCCTCAAAGCGTGGTCTGTTATGCTTTCCAAGGAAAGGGCCTTCCATACTTACCATCTCATATGTAGAACCATGAGCCTGCTCCTTACCAGAAACCTAGGAATCTGGTTCTACAAAAGGAGGTTTAAACTGTCCTAACACTGGAAGTAATAACCAACATATTGTGGAGGTGAACTCAGACAACTTGAATCCAATGGTGGCTCCATTATACTGTATGGGATCTCTTCCCATACAAAAAGGGATGGATCATCCTGGAAAAGTATAGTTGCTTTAATGTTTAGGCCATAAAAGAATAAAACAGATTCCTTCACTGTGTTTTTCATTAGCCAGAAAGGGAAACTTATACTTTTCAAAAGCAACTATATATCTGAGGAAAAACTTTCACAAGCCAAACTTCCAGGCTTGTTTTGCATAATTCTGGATTAACACCTCCCTCACCTTCAGACAAACTAGGGTAACTGTTCTGAAGCTGAATAGTGCAACCTAGTACAAGGATTGCGGAGCAAATAACTCCTGTCCTCTAGGGTTCTGCAGCATCTGCTTTGGTATTAGAGATTGTTTCATTGTGGCCACTGACTTCAGTTGATCGTTGTTGTTGTTTTACAGTTAAGGAATAATTGAAGATTGTGGGGTTGGGGATTTAATAGTGGGGCTAATCTCAAATTTTGCTTTTTCAAATGTAGTTTGAAGGACATTCTTCCACCTACCCAGTAATGTCCCTACCTCTGTGGCACTATTCTCCTTTTCTTTATCCGTTTACTTTTTACTTGAGAATGGAGAGAGAAAACAATGGAAAGGAAGGTAATGCACAGTGCAGAGATGAGAAACAAAACTGCAGGACTCTTTGTTTCAAGTAGTTTATTTAGCCTGTCCTGATGGGTCCCCAAGATATTGAAAGAATTGTTCATCAGGGTATCCAGTTGAATGAAAGGAAGTTAAAAAGAAAATGCAAAAAATGGCCCACTCTGCTTTATTTCTAGGGGGTGGTGGTATGAGACATTCCTTAATATGTGCACAGGTCAGCTGAAAAAAACGTATTATGGTCAATCTTTTTTTAAAAAAACCCCAAAAAACAACAACCCCAGATTGCCTTATTTCTGCTTATGAGATCTACTACCTGCCCTGGCCCACTTTAAGCTTGCAGCAGGTGCCTTGCATTGTGAAGGTAAATATGTGTGACCTGAAAGGCAGGCGAAGAAACCAGGCTCCCTGTCCTCCCCAACCCAGCGAGGTCAGACCAGGGCTTCAGAGGGGCAGCTTGGAAGGAGCTGAAAGGCAGCACTCTCGCTCTGCTGTCACTCACTGGCTGCCACTCATTGAAAAGGAGGCTTTACTGCCACCTATAAATGGCCCTGGATCGAAGTCACTTTTTCCACATGAGGCAGCAAAGTTCGAGTGGAGCCCAAGTTCCTGCTGCTATTTTCTGGGACTGCCTGGCCCCTCAGCTATGTGCCTAGGCATGGCAAGCCTTCTCCCTTGCCAAATGCCCACCAGTCCACCCTGGGAGCTTGGTACCAAGAAAGACGAGTCTAAGCAAGCTCTCCATCCACTCTCTGCCTGAACTTTGCACGGAGAGGCAGAAACACACACACAGCCACTCACTGGCGCTCTTTAGCTTTCCCACTCCTCTTGTCCCTCTCCTTTTATGAACAGAGGTGACATCCAGGGCACGAAGCTCCTCTGCCTTTGTTAAATTCATGCCACGCTTAAAGTGGGATTGGAGCCCTGGTCCTGCAAATTCAGAGAAACCATCTCCTGCTCCCCAGAAGAGGGTTCTCTGGCAATTGATTGCACCCCTTGTCAGCCACATACCTGCCTCGGTAAACAAACAAACAAAAAACAAAAAACACACACCATTTTCTTGCTCATGCTTTTCTCAGTCTCCAGTCTCCCTTCCCGCGCAACCTGCAATTTAATGCATTTGTGAGATGCAAGTGGGCTTTGACTGCGGGGGGGGGGGGGATGTTTGGGAATGGCTGAACAGCAGGGAAAGCGTATAGATTAGGAAGGATAAGATGCTTGGGGGGATACTGGCTAAGGTCATCTTCTCACTCTTCTATCTAAGGCTCTCCACTCCAGGGCCCTCTGTGACAGTCCCCATTCCAAAAAGAGTGAACCCAGCTTCCTTTGGTGAATTTGCAGTCTGCTTCTAGATTGGGCTTTGATATAGGGCTATCCAATAAGATCCAACTTTCGGGAGAATATCTAAATGCCACTAACAGGAGAATTGAAACGGAGGGACATCAGATAATATTGCTTAGAATTCTCAACCGACTTGGGCTCAGGAGACCAGGCATTCTCTTAGCAAGCCTTCCCTCCTTCCTCTTGTGGTCTCTTTCGTCTCCAACCCTTATTTTCTATCCTCCCCTCCTCCCCTTTCATAACTGCTTTCTCCTCACCAAGAGTACAAACCACGCACCTTAAAAAAGAAAGAAAGAAATATCGTGGTGAGGTACTCACATGGCTGTATGGCAAGCAGGTTACATCGACTCGCAGCAGCTGGAGGTCTTCTCTCAGCCTGTTTTTGATTGTAGCTCGACCTCTCCGCAGCTCCCGCAGCAAAGCGATCAAAAGCTGCAGCACCGGTCACTTTGTAAAAGGGAACAAACACGGGAGGGTTTGTATTACTCCAGGTTCATGTGTGTAGCCTATAAATAGCGAACTTTTTGATGGAATCAGCTAACAAATGAGAGGAGAAGGCGTAATTTTGCGCAGGGAGCCCCCCTTTCTCTTAGGAAGATTAAACCCCCCTAGGCAGTTGCTAGGGCTGAAAACTATGGGTGCATTATAATAAAGGATTTGGGTTTGGTGGTGATTATGCATGTGTTTATTGAGTGTTGTTAGGGTGGTAGTAGTGTCTTAACATATATATTGCATTTGCTTGTCTGTACTACCAGTGGTCGCAATCTATGCGAAAGTTATTAATGGGGCACGTTAATGGTAAAGGAATGGAGGTGAGGTGGGTGGGTGGGGTGGCGCACAAAAGGCTGTTTGCATACACGGAATGATCAGTGAGAGACTTTTTAAATCAGCCTGTCTTAGATACAGAACTTTAATTCTGCCAAGAAACCTAGAAGACAGGATGATGGATTACTGAAAAGCATTTTGCAAACTAAAAGGGTTCTAGGAATGCTAAAGGTAAAATAAGATTTTCTATCCACCGACCCCCTACTTTTTGACTTACTACAAGAAGAATCCCCATCGACTGAACTTGGGGCGCTTGGTGCCACTCACCCAACAACTAAGCCAATCTAGGCGGTGCTAGTGTAAAAACTGGCCAATTTCTTGGCACTGGGTAAACATATGGACCACACAAGTCTAGTGTTTGCCGATACAGTCTAGCATCCTAATTAATATATGTATTGTTAGAGAGACTGGAGGGACATTGCTCCTAAGAATGGGACTCCGACTACCCTTTTCCTCCCCTCTTCGTTTACTTTTGTTAATAGACCCTGAAGTATTGGCATTTGGGGGGCTTCCCCCTCGTCACGACGGCCCGTGGCTCGCCTCTGGGGGCCATTGATTTCTTAGAGCTTGAGAGACTGGCTCCCTGTCAGCGGCGAAGCTGCCGCTGCTAAGGATCCTGAGCCCCGGAGCTCTGACTAAAAGGGGGTTTCTCCTCCCCCTGACAGGTAGCTGTCAGTGCTGCCCGGGTAGGAAGTGCTGACCTGTCTAAAGAAATGCATCTGCGTCTCTGAGAATTTTCCGGACAGATGTTGCCAGTTCGCTCCATGGAGGCTTTCATCTCTTTGCGCACACTGAGTGGAGTTGATGACTGTTTGGGTTTGGCAGCAGTGGGGAGGTGTGTGCGTGATGCCATCAGACATCATGTGGCACCGACTTTCTGGGAAATGTCCTCTCCTATACAGCGGGGCTTCTAAAGCTCCGTCACAGCGAGCCTGCCTGAGAGAGACCCCAAAGTCCCCCACTGAAACCGGAGATTAATGGGGAGGGGGAGAGAAGAAGTCGCTGTCTGAAATAGTTCTCCTTTGGATTTCTATTATCAGCTCTGCTTCTTTTACAACCTTTCTTTCCTTCCCAGTTTTTCCAGCCCTTCCCCCCACCCCGCTTGTTTTTCTTTCTTGGTCACTTTTCTATTTTCTGTTCCTTTTCAATTATTGCGTTTCCCCTTCTTCCTCTCGTCATTTCTTGCTCTCACTTTTTCCCCTCTCTGACTTTCTATTTATGTCTGTTTCCCTAAGTTCGAGGAGTTTGCTCCAGCAGCACCAAGGCAGGTGGCTGTAGCTTATTTCGTGCGTCTTCAAAACCCTTCCTATCACATCTTGCTTCTTTTGGTCAAATCCGTTTTAATCTGGCTATATATCACTGGGGATCTGTCCGTCGAGACCTTGTGCATATCTACCGGTCTGCGGACCCTTGACACTCCTTGCAAATATAGGCACTTCTTCCTATTGTATACAATGAATATATGCTTGTATACGCTCATGTGTGCACAATGGCTATTGCGCATGGATGAGCAAGGCTTATAGAGGAAATTGTTTTCATGAGTGTATGTATGTAGTGTGTATATATAGATATATAGAGAGAGTTTAATTTGCATACTATAGGCTGATTCTGGATCATAAAATGCAAGCAGTTCACATACAATTATTGTGCATTTTATATGTTCGTATATTGAGCGCTTTTTGTATAGTAACAAGTATACGTGCAGTGTAGGATGTTATTCCATAATACTGCTGCTCTTCGGTAGGAAAAGGCTAGAAAGCGAGCTGGAGAGAGCCACAGCAGTCTCCTGCTCCCCTCTGTTCTGGGTTGAGGATATTAAATCGTTACTTCTCGCAGGCTCAGAGATGCTCTCAAGTGGTTTTTAGTCTGGCGCTCTGGTCTATCCATATACATTTCCAATCTCATGGCTCATAAACTATTAGCAAAAGGATTTCATTATTCACCTTCTGTATCCTACAAAAGACAAGGGGGTAAAATATACTCCCGGTAACAATGAGAACCGAGCTAAGTTTAAATCACTGGGGAGCCGAGGAGTGAAGCCTCTTGCCGTTTCAGTGTCTGTGTAGCCTTCCTCTCTTTCTCCTGTCGCTCTGCCCGTATATCTAGAAATCTAGTTTTACAACTGAAATTACGTCCCTTTTCTTCTTGTGTTCCCCCCCCCCCCGGGTTTTGTTTTTTTGTACACAGGCATCACAATACTTTGTGTATAGCCTGTTCAAGAGAAATCAAGGGGCGGGAGAGGCAACTTTTTCTTGAAACAGAGGGAGGAGATTAGTGTTTTACTTATTGCATTAAAATGTGGGGAGCATTACAAAGTGACCATTTAAATGATCAAGAATAGAACTATAAGTTCAGGCAAGTGTAACATGTTTAAAGAACGTGTGGCAGTAGTAACTTTGGTCCTCACTAGAATTTGATCGATCTAGAGAGCGCGGAGTACAAAGACACCCCACGAAGTGCTGCTGAGGACATTCCTTCAGACAACTGAGGGAACGGAATAAAAGTAGGGAACTGGGTCTAAAGGATAGTAACAAACGGAATTTCAAGGCACTTCAAGCTGCCACTGATTTGCAAATGATTTGGTTAATCATTTGGATTAACCATTTCTAAGAAGTCATTGAACTGCCCCCTAAGACCCTTACGGCTAGGATCTCCAGCTAGACAGAAGAGAGTTGGGGCATATTACAATCTGTGCTATATTTTAGCTAGCACAGTCCAACTGGGTCCTTAAATCTTGAAACTGTCATTTCCCTAGCATACAGAAATAGAAGGCTCAATTCTGTGGACCCCTCCTCACAAAAATCTTGAGGGTGCATTGTCTGAACAAGAAAGAGAAGCCCCTGTGCAGTGTACCCACAGTTTCAGTCTCCCTTTTCTTTTCCTCTCCCCTCAGCCTGGTTTCCAAATGGTTGCAGGGAGATTTAAAGCGTGAGGTAATTATAGAAAACCAACTGGGAAAGTTTAAAATAAAAAGAGAGAGTGAGAGAAAGGGACACACACTAACACATAGCAATTTTGACTCCATGCAACAAAATTATTTGAGCGAAGTCTCAGGTCACTTTGAGGAAACAGTCCAATGTTCTCTGGCTGTTTAATATACATGGTGTGGGAAATGGTAGGAAAACCCACAGCTAAGAGCTGGAGTCGTAAAGAAAAGAATCCAAATTACTACTTAATATATGTATGTATTGGGGGGGGGGCAAGGTGGATAATGAAATAAGGAACTCTTCAAAGATAGAATTTAAACTTTATATAATGACCTTTTTTTGCAGATGGTATCTCATGTAATTTTAAAAAGAGCAAGGGGAGGTTAATGGAGGTTTCACCAGATACAGTGCTTTAAAAAATATATATTTACAATTAATAAATAAGTGTAGGTTCACTTGTTAAGCACATGAGGGATCACAAGTGACTGACCTCCTGAACTCACATTTAATTAATATCTTGACTTGAGGAATATGTCTGTGTTATATACATATAAATCTGCCTCACACATTTACCTGATGTGGTGGACAACTATACAAACTGAAGGTTTGTATATATTGCATTCTGTTCTCACACACAATTAGTGGAAAGGGGATGGGGTTGTTCTTGGTATAGTTGTCCACCACATCAGGTAAATGTGTGAGGCAGATTTATATGTATATAACACAGATATATTCCTCAAGTCAAGATATTAATTAAATGTGAGTTCAGGAGGAGTCTAGTCTGTTAGGCCACATTTGATTCAAGGTGGATTAAAAAGATCAGATCATGAAAGACACCTGTCCGATCAGAGTCCTACATTGTTCCATAGTCCTGTGCAAACTTATGCCTGTCTACTCAAAAGTAAACCCCATTGAGTTTAATGGGATTTACTCTCAGGTAAGTGTGCATAGGATTATAGCCTCAGTCTCCGAGGTAAACTGTGGTGGTGTGACTTTGCTGACACAAAAGTTGGCCAGGATAAACACTCAGAGGTTTTAGCAGCGAGCGGCCAACGTTTCCCGCCACTTTTGCGCGCCTAAAAACACGAACTGACGCGACTGAGGAGAAAATCTTCGGTTTAACAGCCGGAGCTGATCACCCGGTGACAGCAGGCGGGACAAAGCCAGTGGCTGGGGTTGTTTTGTGCTGCCGCCGCCCGCTTTGGCCAGGCTTCTTCAAACTTAGTTCCGTCTTGAAATCTGAGAAAAGAAGAAATTCGGCAACGTGAAGGAAAGCAGCAGAACGATTCAGCAGATTGCTGATTAATTCAAATGTGGCAGGCAGCCGACCACCAGCTTTTCCCAGGGATAAGGTGGAATTCGTTTCTCACCCCCACATTACTGTTATGGTTTCAGAGGCTCACTGCGAGCTCACCCCAGATTTGAAAAATAAATATAATGGTTATTTACTTCTTGTCTGTTAAATGTTTTTTCTGGGTGTGTGAGTGTGTGTGTGTGAGAGAGAGAGAGCGCGCGCGACACAGAGTAGTAGGCAAAATGCTCCCTTTTATTGAACCAAGGTCCGCTGTGCAGAAGCATACTACAACAGCTTTCCCTCATGCTCTTCTCTAGACTGGCTTTTATTGTCCTTTCACTCTTGCCTACACTTTAAAGCACATTCCACACCACAACTAGAGACCCAAGTGTATAACCCAGGAGTTAAATAGTAACTCCTGTTGGAGGTAATAAGTAATAAAGGGCTTCTATTCCAGTGCTTGATGCCCACCCCCATCAACATAAAGGCTTATTTACACACCTCAGTATTATTCCAAGCTGTACACCTGTCTTGGAAATAAGATGTAGGATTAATAGATCCTTGGTCTGATACAGCAGGGCTCTTCTTGAGTTCTCTTGTAAATAGACTGCACGTTCCAAATAGTATTCTGAACTGCTCTCTTATTTTTGAAATGTTGCCTTTCATGTTTATGCTAAAACAAGGTGATGGTTCTCTCCCACTTCCCCTGTTATCCAACTGTGAGTCGCAATATAATATACAATATAATATACAAGTTCCAAGGGGTGGGGGAGTCCTTCCAAATATTTTATTTCTTTATCTCTTCCATTGTGATACTTTTTCTAATCCCCACTCGGCCATGAAACCCACTGGGTGACTTTGGGCCAGTCACTGACTCTCAGCCTAACCTACCTCACAGGGTTGTTGTGAGGATAAAATGGAGAGGAGGAGGAGGATGATTATTATGTAAGCAGCCTTGGGTTCCTTGCAGGAAAAAAGGCGGGGTATAAATATAATTAATAAATAAATAAAATAAATGTTTATCTCATCACAAGAAACAGGGAGAACAGTTTGATTAAAGAAGATAATTTCTCTCCTTTCTCACACATACATACACACACTTGAAAGGAACTACAAGGATTCCATCTTTGCAAGGCGTAGTGCTTTGTACAAGAAATCTTCAGGATCACCCTACCACCCCAAGTTTTAGGGACACAGATTTACTTAAGATCATAAATTAATCTGCCAGAGAAGCAGAGCACACACCTGATATCCAGGGCAGGGAGTGCTGTGGCTAGCTCCAGCTGATCCCCATTTGATTTACTCTGGGTTATTAAGAGGTATGCTGAAGTGTTTTGATAAGAAGAAAAAAAGGAGTCAGCAGTTTGATTTGGAAAGCCTTTAGTTGCTGAAAACAGCTGCACTTTTAAAAGCAGAGGCATTTGTTGTTATTGTGGATATTTCCACGATCCACCCTCTGCTGCACTGTTCTAGCTCATCAATTATTGTCAGTACTTAGCTCTTTTCTGAGACAGTGGTGTGAAGTTCTTTAGACAGCCTGTCCACTCCAGGCCTTTAGCACCTGCAGTTGTGCCACTCCAGGAAATTCATCTTTGGCAAAGGATTTTGAAACAACTATAAAGTCAGCAGCTCTGATTAAACTAGTCACCTAGGAGAAGCATCTGTCTTCAGCAGAGTCCTGGAGCCCTGCTGCATCACAAACCTCTTGTTAGATCAGGGCCCTGCCATTCTTACTATGCAAGGCCCCTGGGCAGCAGTCTTGGCTGAGGATGTTTACTTCATTGTTAATACATTCAGACATTAATACAACGCATGGACCTAAATGCAGGCAGCTTGTTTTTGTTCTCAACTTTATTCATAACTCCACCCCATGTCTTTCTTCCTCTCAGAACAATCCAAATAGCAATTTCAAATAATCAGGAACTACAATAATTTAGTCATATATATTCTGAAAATGTATATAATGACATGGCACTATTTTGGTTCCAATACACTTTTGGTGTAGTTTTGGAGGACACTGATTATTTAGATCCTGATTTCCCATCCAGTTTGGGACAGAAAGTACCTTGGCCACCTTGATGGATGACTTATGCCAGGGAATGTGTGTGTGTGTGTGTGTGTGTGTGCGCGCGCGCGTGCGTGCGCATGTGCGTGCGCATGTGCATGCAATGCTGTTGGTTCTCCTATATTTCTCAGTGGCTTTCAATACCACCAACCATGGTATCCTTCTGAGCTGTCTCTCTGAGATATAACATAGGGGCACTGTTGTGGTGGCTCTGCTCCTAGCTAGATGGTAGGTTCAGAAGGTAGTGCTGCAGGGCTTCCGTTCCTCTTGGCTACTGGCCTTTGAGGTGCCTCAAGGTTCCATCTTGCTCCCATGCTTTTTAATATCTACATGAACTTGCTGGGTAAAGTCATCCAGGTTTGGTCTGAGGTGTCATTCACATGTGGAAGACACACAGCTCTACCTCTCTTTTCCATCCTCTAATTCCAAGGAGGGGGAGAAAACCCTGAAAAGGTGTCTGGAAGAAGTATTGGGTTGTATGAGGGTGAACAAGCTAAAACTTAATCCAGACAGTGCACTGTGCATTGGGAAATCTGCAGATCTGGATGATGGTTTACAACTGGTCCTAGATGGGGTTGTATTCCCCCTAAAAGGTCAACAATGCAGTTTTGGAGTGCTCTTGAATTCAGTGCTTTTGTTGGAGGCACAGGTATCATCAGTGAACAACAGTGCTTTTTACCAGCTATGTGAGCTATGACCTTATCTGGAAAAGGCAGATTTTGCTTCACAGACATGTGCTGGTTACGTTATATCCAACGTGGGTTATTGTAATTCTTTCTACATGGGCATTACATGGGGCTGTGCTTAAAAGGCAGTCTGGAAGCTTCAATTGGTGCAGATTATAATAGCAAGATAGCAAGAAAATTGTAGGAGTCAGGAATTCTGATATTACACCTATTCTGCACCACACTAGCCTATTCCTTTCCAGGGCCAATTTAAGATGCTAGTATTGACCTTTAAAGTCCTAAACCAGGACCTGTGGTTCTCCAGATTATTTGGTCTATGGCGCCCATCATCTTTCATCAGGGCCACCCCCTCAGGTGAATCCCCTGCCTCAGATGGAGCATCAGGAAGGGTGGCAGATCCTATGTGTCCCACCACCAAGAGGGCCATTGGAACCAATGTGGCTACTGCCCTATGCTTCTCAAAGTGAGACACAGGGTGGGAGGCTGCTCCAGAGAATCCTGTTGGCCACTTTCCCGCTGTGGCAAATGCTGCAGCAGGAAAATAGTTTTTGCAGGTCTCTGAAGCAGCTGCCACCACCCACCTTATGCCTCACTCTGAATAATGCATAGGTGGGTGGCTGCTCTGGAGAGCCATACTGGCTGCTCCCCTGCTGCAGCAAAGGCTGCAGCAAGAGAGTGTCCGGAGTAGCTCCCTGGAGCTCTGCTCACCCAATGCCTTGCTCTGAAGACCCCTTAGAGTGAGGCATCAGGTGGGTAGGCTCTGTGCGGAGCTACGCCAGCAGCTTCCTAGCATGGTTCTCCACAGAGCCCATCTAGCCCAATTTCCTCGCTTCGAGGGATCCTTCCTGAGAGCAAGACATTGGCAGGGAGATGGCCCTGGAGACTGCCTGTGCCATAGCATAGGTGGTCTTCAGAGCCACCTCCCTGCCAATGCTTCACTCTCAGGAAGGACCCCTCAGAGTGAGGTACTTAGGGGAAGGCGGTTGGTAGGGGTGTGGGGAAGAGACTCTGTATCTTCCACTGGATCTGTCTGAAGGAGGAGAATTTGGATCTGCAGTGTGGTATAGGGCAGAGGTGGGCAGAAGATAGAGCTGGATGTACTGGTAGATCTCTGGATGTTTTGCAGGAAACTGGCAAGGATTTCTGAATCCCAATTATTTAATAATAACAGCAACAAAATGACTTCCCTCCACTTGCTCTAAATCAGGGGTTCTCAACCAGGGGGGAATTTTAGGTTTTAAGGGCGGGAATTGGAACCACAAATTCAAACTGCTGGAATACTGATCTTTCTACAAATTACAATTCTACAGATTGTACATAATCTACAGGACATCACACCTTATTGTATGGCACAGATTAAGTCAGACAATCTTGGAAAGGGGGGAATGACATTCTGACATATGGTGAAAAGAGTGCATGGGGCAAAAAAGGTTGAGAACCACTGCTCTAAATTATACTGCTGAAATGAAGAAAGCCTAGAGTAGGGGTAGGTAACTATTTTTGGCTGTGGGTACATTTGGCAATTTGAGAAACTGTCCTGGGCACTACCACAAAATGGCTGCCATGGGAGGCATGCCAAAGGGTAAGTAACCTGCCCAAAAGACTGAGTACATGTAGAGGTGGGGTCTGAGCCCCAGAACACTAAACAATTCCTTTGCACCCACATTTTTCAGCAACAACACAAAACTATTTCACAGAAATTCCAGCTGCCAGTAAAAAAAACGTGTAATTTTATTTTATTTTTAAGTGGGAAGGGTAGGGCACCTTGCCTAACCCGGATTAGAGTAACCAGGAGTGGAATTTTGGGTGGAAGACTGTGAGATCCATTCAGTTCTGGTTCTCAAAATGAATTCCTGGGCTCAGAATTCTTTAGTTCTAAATGTATGTCTTCTGCATTAGGCTTTAGTTGGTGGATCTCAGGATTCTAGTAAAGAAAGGAAGAGAGAAAGAAATCCCATAAACCTGAAGCCTGCTCACCACTGGTGTAGGGATGTTCACGTACCTGGGGGGCCTCCTGCCCCGCCTCACCTTGACTCTCTACGGCTGGCCCCCACCCTCCGCTCGATTCTTAGCGGCGCGGAGCAATTCTCCGTGCCACTCGAGCCACCCACGTCTCCTGCGCCGGGACCATTGTGCCTGTGCGCTGGGACCCCGCACTGCAGCTTTTCCGTAGAAACCAGGGCAACAGGGCTAAAAACCAGCCCTGTTGCCATGGTTTCTATGGAAAAGCTGCAGCGCGGGGTCCCAGCGCACTGGCGTAGGGTCCCGTTGCGTCACTTCTGGCCAGCTGGAAGTGACACGATGGGACCATTGTGGCTGGCGCGGGCGGCTCGGCGCAGACTGTCAAGCGGGACCCATGGGACCCAGACTGTCAAGCGGGACTGATGGATCAAGTGATGCCATCAGCCCTGAAAGAGACAGTAATAAGACCGCTTCTAAAGAAGCCCTCCTTGGATCCCCAAGATTTAAAAAACTTCTGCCCAAGTCTCCAGTTTGCCATTTCGGGGCAAAGTGATCGAGCAGGTGGTGGGGGGTTCAGTTGAAGGCACACTTGGATGAAGCCAATTATTTAGATCCATGCCAGTCGGGCTTCAGGTCTAGACATGGGATGGAAACAGCCTTGGTCGCCTTGGTGGATGATATGAGGAGGGCTTTGGATAGGGGCAAATGCTCTTTTCTAGTCCTCCTCGATCTCTCAGCGGCTTTTGATACTGTTGACCACGGTATCTTCCTGGACCGCCTGGAGGGGTTGGGCATGGGAGACATCGTACTGCAGTGGTTCTCTGGAAGGTACCAGAGGAAGAGGTATCTTCCTGGACCACCTGGAGGGGTTGGGCATGGGAGACATCGTACTGCAGTGGTTCTCTGGAAGGTACCAGAGGATAGCTCTCGGGGAGGAGGCTTCGGATCCTTGGCTGCTCACTTGTGGGGTGCCGCAGGGTTCCATCGTCTCCATATTAAAACCATATTGTTTGCCAGTTCATTATTCCTCAAACTTTGGAGAATCCTGTATCCAGGGAAAGAACTATCTGCCTACACATGTATTTTTAGTTTGGCATATCTGAGCAATGTGTTTCTATGGACTCTGCTAAGCATATGTCTTTGTAACCATAGCTGTGATTCTCTGGAGGAAAGAGAGGGCCTTTGGATTAAAAAAAAAGAGAGAGAGCTAGTAGTCTAATATTTTGTAACTGCAAGTATTGGCTCTGACTAACACTTTCCATCTCTAGTCCAGGGCTATTTTATATACTATGGTTATAATATGTAAAAGCTCTCACCACATGGAGAATTTTCATGGCAATGCCAGTTGCCTCACTTAGGCTACAATCTTGTACCCACTTTCCTGGGAGTAAGCTGAAGTCAATGGGACTTACTTCTGAATAGATATGAGTTGGATTGCATTGTAAGTTTTTATTAGCAAAGTTGCCATGATCCCTCTCTCTCTGTTTGTTTTCCTATATCCCTGATTTTATGTTCTCTTGTGTTTTCCCTGAATAAAACTTTACCTTTGTTTAAGACTAGCTATTTGCTCTGGGTCAGGAGTTCTGGCCTAAAAATCAAATTGCTTGGTTAAACGTATGAGTGCATGAACCTGAGCATCAACTCTAGTTTTTTAAAGAAAATAAAAACAGTCTTAAAAAAAAAAGGTATCTGCAAAACATGGTACAAATAACACCAAGGAAGAAAAGAAGTAGGACTTTGACTATAAACCCCAAAGTCTGGAATCCCCTCAAACCCATAGCCAAAGTTTCATACTTGTTTTGTTACACAAACCCTGGGTTTTGCGCCATAAACCTGGATTTTGTGCTATCACCTACAAGCATGTACCCGACTTTTTCTGACAGGGTTCCCAGTTAACATCCAAAATACCAGCATACTCATATCCCTTCAAAACCTCAGCCAAAGTTTTGTGCCACAAACCCCAAGTTTTGTGCTTCTTTCTACAAGTGTGTAGCTCACCTATCCAGTCAGGATCATCATATGACACTGTAGGCAAATAAATTTACACAAACAGTATTTGGGACTTTTTACTAGCCCAACCCAAATTCCAATGTATCTCAGGCCATGGTAGTAAAATCTCCCAAAACAAATCAATCTGTGGGATGTTAGAAGAAGGGAAGTTAAGTCTGCCTCCTTGGATCAGATTATATTTGAAAACCCCACGGACTGGATTTTTTAAAAACCAATTTCTTTCAATTGGCTAGGACAAAAAAAGTACCCCAATGGCAAAAACCAATAAATCTCTTGAGATATTTTCCAGGGCTCTTTTTTATTTTCAGAAAGACAACTCTGTATGGACACTTACATCTGCTTCCCTGGTTCAAGTTTTTTGTTTTTGGAGCCACAAACCCCAACTTTTGCCTATAGAGAGCTGTCTTTCTAGGGGGGAAGAAGCCCAGGGAGTGGGGAGTAAGCATGGCTAGCTGTCCCATGTGATGGGGTGAATCCCCCACCTCAGGCGGCATATCTGAACGGGTGGTGGATTTTGTACACCCTGCTGCCAGGAAGACCGCAGGACCCTCTGCTTCCCTATGCCTCTCAATGTGAAGTATAGAGCAAGTGGCCACTCCAGAGGGCCCCATTGGACACTTTCCTGTTGCAGAAAATGCTGCAACAGGAAATCAGCCATTGCAGGTCTCCAGAGCAGCTACCACTGCCCACCCTATGCCTCACTCTGAGTGAGGCATAGGTGGGCAGCCACTCTGGAGAGCAGCACTGACTGCAAAGGCCACAGCAAAGAGTGCCCAGTATGGCATACCCCATACTGGGGTGCCCTATATGGCACCTAGAGTGCTGCCCACCTGATGCCTTGCTCTGAAGATGAAGCATCAGAGTGAAGAGTGAAGCATCAAGAGTGAAGCATCAGGCAAGTAGGCTCTCTGGGGAGCCACACTGGCTGCTTCCCAGCCACGGCAATGGTGCAGCAGGAGAGTGGCCAGCACAATTCTCCACACTGCCTCGCTCTGAGTGAGGTGTCCTTGCTCTGGCTTACTGCTCTTAGTTGCAAAACAAAACAAAAGAAAATGGGGCGGGGGTGGGTGGGAAGATTGTGGTGATGGAGGGAAGTTCAAGTCCTCTCCTGCAATCTGCCTGGTACCCTTAAGTTTTGTCATTCTAGGCAAAAGTTTTGTCACTGTAGGCCCCTTAGACCTAATGCAGCCTTTCCCAACCTGGTGCCCTGCAGATGTTTTGAACTTCAACTCTCATCAGCCCTAGTCAGCATAGTGAATAGACAGGAATGCTGGGAGTTGTATCCAAAAGATCTGGAGGGCACCAGGTTGGGGAAAGCTGGCCTAATGAGTTGACCCTGTTCTTCACACAGCTAATAGGTAACCTGTGTTTCACTTTTCACCCAAGGAAGTCTGCAGGACTTATGCTTTAATTTGACCCTTCATTCATATCACTATGACTGTGCTGAACGCACTAAAACCATGTCCACTGCATGCACCTATGGGGAATATCCTCTCCCCAGCACTGCCACCACCTATGGGGTTTCTTATTTATAGCAAAGGCTTATATTTCAGAACCTAAGGAATTCTCTGCCACTATAATTCAGAGTTCCACAAGCTGATCTTTTCCCGCTGCCACCAATTCTGTTAGAATACTTTAAAACCTCCTAGCAGCTGGTATAGGCATGAGATGGGCACCAGCACTAGAGACAAGATGAACTATTAAACAAGATAATTTATTAAAGGAATATTTTGCACATAAGGGAATACTAATATTTACTTTGGGGTTTTCAAAATCTTAAGGATTCAAAAGACACTGTTGCTGCTACAAGCCTCTTATGACTTCTTTTACCTCAGACCAAATTCCCTAAACTTCCACCCCAGCCAAATACACTCACAACCAGATCCAGCTCCTGGGTACAGTCTTCCTCTGATTTTTAAAGCTCCTCCTGTTGTATTTCTGGCTGCTTGGACAGTTTATCTGAGTTTGTACTGCCTGCTTGTATAACCTTCCTCTGGCAAGATCTTAGGGCAGTCTCCTGGCATAACACAGCCACCTGCTCCCTTCACCTGATCTTCACCAGTCATGTATGGTTACCCCCACAGAAAAAGAATAGCTTACTATTCAGGCCTTTGCTATCCACTTTATCCTCTGCTTTCTCCTAGTCCTTTTTTTTTTTTTTTTAAACATGATACACCAATCAGCAGACCTCCTCCTTCACTCTCCACAGACTGGCTAACTTAATTGCCAACTTTCATACCTTAGCTGTCCTTTCCCAACTGCTCTTTTCCACCTAGCTAGAATCCCCAGCCAATCAAAATTAAATTAACCTGACCCATGCCCTATCTGACAATATTCAAAGTGATTGTCGCTCTCTCCCTTCCTTCAGAACATCACTAATACTGCACAGGCCTTTGACAGTAACAAAACAAGGCCTCAGGCCTACTCAGATACATTGTAACTTCACAGAGGCCACACAAAGTAAACATTACATAACAACCACAGTTATATACAGAGCATTTCTTCACAGCATGTGCTTGAGAGTTGTGATGAAAAATAATATATAGGTAACTGGGGAGATAATATTAAGGAATGAGCGAGATGAAAAAGCACAGAGGAAGCAGCAAAGTAGTGGTTGGGATTGTGAAACAAAATAAAAATATGCAAAATATGACCAAAATGTTAGTTTTAAAACAGAGATTCTGTACAGTGGTAGGCTGCACACTTAGCATGGCAAACAGATTGAGACCCTAAATAATATAGATTATCAAATCAATTTTTAGCAATATGTATGTGCTCTCTTTCCTCTGTTGGGTAAATATGGAGGTGGCGAAGATAATGAATTTGTATAAACCTATATTCAGACCGGCAGGTAATTTGATAAGGTAATAATGAGATGTTAAAGCAAAATATCAAAAATTCCAAATTTCATAAAGATCTCTGATAATATTGATTTCTACAGAGATAGGTTTGTTCAGCCCATAGAGTATTTTTTATTGTATATTCTTTAATTGCTGATACTTCTGAAGGTTCTCCTCAGGGCATCATTAATTGCAGTTCTTAATTGCGAGCATAGTGTATCTTAATCAAAAGCTTTTTTTTCTATTAAAAAAGGTCAAAAACCCCAGAGAAAAGTAAAACATCAAATAAATCAAGACCTTGTTTTATTAATAAGAAAAATAAAGATCTACAGTGTATATCTCTAATTAGATTCATAAAATGTACCAAACATTATTAAATGTTCTAATATTTTAAAACATATCAGTGAATCAGATCAGGGACTGGAACAAAACGTTCTGTTAGCAATGCCCTTATTTTGAGTCAGTTTAAAGACAATCAGACAAATGCTAGTTTTCAAATTACATAACAGATATATAGCATGGTTATTTCCCCGGAAGTTTAGCTCATTTAGGCTTTGAATAAATTTTATCTCTTCACACGATGTCTTAAAAACAAACAACCCCCCACCCCCAACTGATTGATCATTTCTCCTCTTTAGGCGAGAGATTAATTCCTGTGAGTATATTTCAGGCAATGACTAATTTCTTATTGTTATGCATTAGGGGTTGGTCTAAATGACCTTCCAGGTATCCCTTACTCGTACCCCTGGAGTTCTCACTGTTCTGAGAATTGGGGTGCAGAGTGTGTAACACTATTATTGTCAGAGGGCAGTGTGAGCCGAAGAATTATCTGTAATAATGTGTGGCGTAGTGTGGCATAGTGGTTAGAGTGTTGGACTGGGACTCTGGAGATCCAGGTTCTAGTCCCCGCTCGGCCATGAAACTCACTGGGTGACTTTGGGCCAGTCACTGACTCTCAGCCTAACCTACCTCACATGGTTGTTGTGAGGATAAAATGGAGAGGAGGAGGATTATGTAAGCCGCCTTGGGTTCCTTGAAGGAAAAAAGGCGGGGTATAAATATAATAAATAAATAAATAAAAATACTTCAAATTTCAGCCTTTGTTTCAACCCCTGTTTCTCTTTTAACAAGGATCATTGAAGTTTGGGGAACGGATGATCTGGGTTAGGTGACTGCAATAGAATTTACCTCCACCAAACAGATTTTTCTTGGGACTCGGTTGTAGAAATAATCTGGGACACAGCGCTTGGAATTCATTGCTGGCACTGGCAGTAGTATCTGCCAATAGTAGCAACCCCATCTTTCTGAGTATAGCTTCCTGGGAAATCCACAGGTTTGCCAATCCTTTGATTTCACTTTTGGAATTCCCCATATGCCACCACCAAGAGTCATCCCCTCCCCATTGTGACTATGTGTACAACTGGTTCTAATACAGAAATGTTCCATTGTAATCGGGGTTTGTGGGGCAATGTATATAATATTTATTCTTAGGACCCAGAAATACAGAAATAGTTCACTTACCAAATTTTCTGTAGCAGGACCTTTGGGATATGCTCTTCGCTGTATTATGTGAACTGTCTGTCAGTTGGTTTTTGGTGTAACTTGGTTTATTGGAAAAAGAATGAATAAAAGCAAATGTAGACTTAGATATAAAACTGTCTTAGCTTTGGGGAGTGCTATGTATCTTTTACTATAAATAAGCAATACTTAAATAAGGAAAAAGAAAGATGCAGCCCAACTCAGCTGTTCAAAGGAACTGCCATTGTTACATATAACTTTACAGCTTATATTGATGGCAAATGCTTTAATGAAGACAGATAATATTGTTTTGAGTCATACTGTTCTGTTATGCAAAGTGGAAAAATGGCACTTTGTTTAGGTTTTGGTGTAGCCTGATCATTGAGGGATGTCAAGGGATACTAATGGGGAATTAGTTCTAAAGCTACACTGGAATACACTCACCTGTGCTGAAGCTAGTTTGACTAGTCTAAATGGAGAGAGTGTGTGGCATAGCAACTGGAAAACAGACAATTTTGCGGTTGGCTGTTGAGCTCCTTGAAGACTGCAGGATGCTGGACTGCTATTGTTTTGGGACTAGCATGTTAGCTTGTGCATTCAATAATGCCCAAGGAATAGCCATGTAAATGAGAGCCAGTGTGACATAGTGGTGAGAGTGTTGGACTGGGACTCGGGAGATCCGGGTTCTAGTCCCCACTCGGCCATGAAACTCAGTGGTTGGCTTTGGGCCAGTCACTGCCTCTCAGCCTAACCTACCTCACAGGGTTGTTGTGAGGATAAAATGGAGAGAAGGAGGAGGATTAGTAAGCCGCCTTGGGTTCCTTGCAGGAAAAAGGTGGGGTATAAATGTAATAAATAAATAAAATAAAATAAATATTATGGCATAAGCTCTCATGGATGAGACCAAAGATGGGTACAGAGAATATTTACAATCATACTGCTTTTTTTTTTTTTTTGGTACACTTTTCTCTCATGCTGGGAGCTGTAGGACTTTTTTCTGTCTAAGCATGCATAAGATTGCACCCTTAGTCTCTAAAGTGCTACAGGACCTGTGTTTGTGTGTTACCTCTAATACTGGCTCAACCTGTACATTTGCAAACAGATTATTACAAGGTAAGTCTTCAATGTACTCTCTTTCCCAGAGGAAACTGAACGTATAGAATAGGGGTGCACAACATGTAGCTGTTGGCCTAATTTCATGCAGGTAGGGGGAGCCTGGAGGGAGAGGAGGACAGGAGAGAGAAAAAGCTCAAATGGATGGAATGAGGGAAGGAATGGGGGAGCTCTCTTCAAGCGATAATTTCAGTTCTCTGGCAAGAGTGGTCTGTTCCTCCACTGGTAGCCTGCTGGGTGGGGAAGAAGAGAGAGAGAGGGCGAGTTTGCATGACACGGCAGCCCACCCTGCAAATAGGCAACACAGTGTGGGTTGTTCGTGGAACCACCCATGGTGAGCCCGACAGACGATTGGGCTTACCATGGGTTGTTCTCCCTCTCCTTCTTCCTTGGTCCTCCAGCCAGTATCGCAGTGTTCTGCACAGCAGAACCCATCTTGTCTCCCCCTCCCCACTCTGATTGTGACCCTGTTTTTGTTCATCATTGTTCCCCCCCCCCAAGCCCTGTGCTGCCACCAGTGACAGTCACTCCACTGATGCTTCAGTTCAGTTGCTTCACTGATGCCCAAGGGAGACAAGGTGATGGTTAAGCAACTGTCACCGGCTCATTACCCTTAAAAAAATAATAATTAAAAATTGGGCAGCAGAAATGTGCACAATTGTGATCGTAATTTTTATTCCCCCCCGACTTTTGCAAGTGTGCAAGTGCACACTTATGGCTTCCCAAAATGTGGAGTCTTGCCTGGCCAACGTCCTGGTTAGTGTCTGCTGTCAAAGTGCAGTAGGTAACATCCATGGACATTGACCAAGCAAGGCTGCATATAGGTTACTTTGTGTACACTTGACAGCTGTCAATTAGTGAGCTGTCAATTGAAAAGTGAAGTGGTGAAGGGGGTTTTGCCCTGAAAGGGGGTGGCAAGTATATCTCCCCCTTAGCAGTGCGACCCTCTAGTTTTTTAAGTATTGCCCTGACAGTTCTCAGTGCCTCCCACCTTTTCCACACTTCCCTGAGCCTCTAGGTACTCCAGAAAGGGGAGATCTACATCCCACCCCTTTTTGCTAGCATTTACTTTTGGCAGTTGTCAGAAGAAAGGGTTCTTAAAAAAAAAACAACCTATCTGGCAAATTTGAGCATTTTTTTGGGACAGGGAAATGTGCATGTACATTTCTGCTTCCCACCCCCACCCCACCCGGCCAAATGGGTAACGAGCCAGTGAGAGTTGCTCTAAAGTGCTGCTTCGGCATTGGTGAAGCAGCTGTTATTGGTGATGGCATAGATGAGAGCGCCAAGAGTGGCAGTGCTTTTTGCTGCCCTTGCTGAGTGGCTCACCACTTTCTGCAACCCATGATGGGATAGGTCTCCCAGGTTCGGATGACATTTCAACAACGCCTAGAACAAGCCATGGGTTGTCAGTGGGGTATATTGCCCCCAAACAAGTCACTGCAGGAAACGGTCTGGGTTCATGACATGGCAACCCACCATGGCTAGTTACCCATGATGGGTTGCCATGTCATGTGAACCCAGTCAGAGAAAGAGAGAGAGAGAGGGAGAACAGGGTGGCAGAAAGAAAGAGAGAGAAGGGATAGAAGAAATAGATTAAAAGGGTGACTCTGCTCACTTTGGCTCTGGCCTTGCCCATTGCTGGTATGTGGCCCCCAACAGATTACCCCCAAGGGAATGTGGCCCTTGAGAGAGAAAAAATGTTCACCACCCCTAATATAGAACCAACCCCAGTTTCCTACTACTCAGGAAAGCAGAGCAGTATCACAACTACTCCTCAGTAAGATCTTATTCGGGGAAATTATAGTTTTATTTTTGCTTTTTGAGAAGGGTCCTGTGGACATGGGACCTAATTTTTTGCATATTCTAGAATAAATGAGGATTTACATTGATTTAATTATTGTGTAAGCAAAACTGAATTATGTTACTATGGAATTTTGTGGTACAGTCATGCCTTGGATTGAGAGCATAATTCGTTCCGGAAACATGCTTGTAATCCAAAACACTCTTATATCAAAACGAAATCCCCCAAAAAACATTTGTACAGAGATTTTTAATTTAAGCTGTACTACAGTACTTGCATTGCAAGACGTCGCTTGTATATCAAGTAAAAAAAAATTAAATAAATACCGGTATTTAAAAATTTGCTTGTCTTGCAAAATGCTCTCAAACCAAGTTACTTGCAATCCAAGGTATTACTGTATTTGAGTTCAAAGCTATAGCATTCTGGATTGCGTAAAGAAACTGGAACCAGAAACAATGCAAGTGTCCCAAAGTGCAGCTGTGTTGTGGAATGGGTCCTTGGTTTCCATGGAATGCTGCTGATCTGAGTATGAAATACAATTATATACCTAGATCATCATCGTATCATAAGATAATACTATGCTGAATGTTTTACTTCAGTCATTTTTTCTACTAGCGTTACCCCACCGACACAGGTTTAAATCAAATCAGAATCAATCCTAAAGCAATAGAACCAAACCTAAAATAATATTGTTTAAATGGATTAAAGGAAGTTAGAAGGGTTTGAAAATCTGATTAACAAATGTGTAATGAGTACTATGAAGATAAATGGGAATCGCCAAATGAGCACCTTTGCTTAATTGCAAACAGAGAACAATAACAAGAGCAAATACCCTCCGTCTTATGCCTTCAGCGTTGTCATACAACGAATATAAAGCAAGAATTTAATGAGAGGTTTATCTGCTGACAATTGTATCTTGGAGATTTATACAAGTTAAAAGAGTAAATGAAATAAGAACAAGAGACCTAACAAAATCCTAATACTGTACTTATAAAAAAAACACACCTCACATAGTTGTTCATAAATAGACTATTGACTTTCACTGGGTTAAAGAGCTCATGTAGTGATTAAGTTTGGGAGGCATAATTGTTCTTGTCACGCAAACTCTGCTTGCAGTCAATATCTTTTTATCATATACATTTTTAATCACATATTAATAAACAAGAAGGTGTGTTTTATTGATGGTCGGATTAGATTATTGACTAACTCGACAACTCTGTACACCAATTCAGAAAATATAAACAAGGTCAACATGTAAAGATAGGGTAAAGTAGATCAAAGATGGAGAATGTGCTTTTGCTTAGGTCTTTGTATGATTTATTTCTTTTCTGTTCATCAATTCAATACAGTAAACAGTTTCAAGTCTTTGATACAACCCCTCTTCCCCCCTGTATGTGGTCTTCATAGCGGAGTAAAGCCTAAGAGTAAACTTGTGCAATAATTTAGATTAAAACCACCTTCAGAAGGAGACCACTATGCCTTATTAAAAACCATTCTGCAAGACTGGCAGAACAATATTATTTGTGCACAATATTTAACTATCACTGCAGTATCTTTCTTTCTATTTCTCTCCCTTTCAAATATACAGACACAGACACTCTCACACAGTCATACATTCATAAGCTCCTATGTATCATACCACTTATCAGGAAGTAGGAAGAAGGAAATATGGCATGAAAAGGTAACAGACGGAATCCAAAGGGCCTTGTGTGATGGCCTGTTCCTACAGGAGCCCTTTCATACCCTCCAATTGCCTGGAATTTGCCTGGACAGTCCTGCAAACACTTAAGATTCGTACTTTGTTATGCAGATTCCTGATCTGTTATGCAGAGCCATGAATGCCCCAGCCTCCTCCTGCAAGCTATTTAGCTTATCTACGATTTTGCCCATGGCACTTTAAGCAGGAAGAGAACAGACCGGAGGTTGTGTGTGCGCACAGGTGCACGTGCGCACACTGACTCTGACCAGGCCCCAGGGGTAAGTAAGACCCATTGAAGACATTGTACTTACTTCCAAGTAACTGTGCGTAGGATTGCGCTGTCTGTTTTAACTTAATTCAAGTTACTTAAATTCTGTAAGATTATACCAGTTTAAGTGTTCCTTTAAATCTAAATTGTGTGACTAGAACACAAAAAGTGCTTTAAACTGGGGCCTTCCCACAATAATAAACAACAGCAAAGCTGTTTAGCCCCTCAAAGTTACTCCTTGTGCTTAAAAAACCAGAGCTGTAGAGGGTTGGAGCAAAACGCTGAAGGGGCTCAAGCCCAATGTGCCTTTTTGTATTTCCCCCCACCCAAAAGCTCCCCTCCTCCAAATCTCCTTTTCTTCTCCTTCTCCAACTGCCTGAAAATGCCAGGACCAATCCTGACCATTTTAAAACAAAAAGAAAGAGTTTACCCCTGCATGCACTGACCACCCCATGAAAAACACCAGATATGAACATTAAAGGTTTAAGTAAGGTAAAAATTTTTTACAAAAGCCACTAATAAAATATTATACAATAATGTATAATATAATAATGTAATAATTATAATATATAAGATTTTGTGTGTTTCCTCTAATACTTTTGTACCTGACCATGCCCTTTGGTTGCCTGGCCATATCCTTGGCCATGCCCTCATGTTGCCTGGCCACGCCCTCTTCATCACACCTTCATGTTGCTTAACCATACCTCTTACAAATTCACATGTGTGTCCATGTTTTCATCTGTGAAATGTGGGTGTGCCCTTTGCCCCTATCCCCACAAAGGTACTCCTGAAAGTTAGAGGCATTTCCAGAGCTGAGTGCAATGCAGCACAGGGGAGATCAACTGGACTGAAGAGACTGGCAATCCCTCTATACATGCAAAAGTGGCTTTCTACATGTGCACAAGGCTTTCTGGATCCTAGGCAACATCTTGGGAAGAGACTAAGCAATTGAAAAGCTAGAGTTCCTGGCACTTGGGATGTTATTTCAATGTGAAACTTAGTAGGTCTTTCTACAGAGAGTAAGATATTAGTGTAGAGAGATCCTCCTATGTGTTTCCAGTAAGTGCCCTTCTAGGACTCCTGATCAGAAGGCTTTCTAAAATGCCTCATCCTTATTTAAACATGCACACAGAAAAAGATAGTTTTGAAACCTGTCCTGGTAAGCAAATTTTCCAAATCTGGGTTCGTTTAACTCCAAATCTCTAGCAGCAATAAAATACTTTAGGTTATTGATTAACAAGGGTTGTTAGACATTTTACTCCACTCAGTAGAACTCAGTTATGTACCATAGAGGAAATCCCCAACAAGGCATACAAAGTGGCTCACTTTCTATTGTAAACCAGCTCAGTGGTACAGTAAGGTAATTTTAGATTCTGGACTTAATGGTCCACTCCCTTTAGGTGGCAGTGTATTATTTGATTTCCTTTATAATGTGGTAAGCCATTGTGCTGTTTTTGGGGGCCCTCCTGTTCATTGTGCTGAGTGAGGCCCTGAACTTCTTCCCCAAAGTCCTGCCCTGATGGGATCACAGAACCAGCTGAACTAAATTAACTGAAGCTAATTTGTAAGCTTTCATTGCATAAATATTTTTTAGGATTGCTGTGCTTTCTTATTAATCAATTATATCCTTAATCCATGCATTTAATTTTATGTAGTGTGTTTACCAATTAATCTGATTGTATAAATACATTTTGATATTTGGTTCAAGTATAGTATTTCATACATGTATTCCCATAATTTTATTGACTCTAAGTAATAGAGTGATCCTATGCATGCTTAATCAGAACTATTCAATGAGGCTTGCTCCCAGATGAAGCACAGGACTGCTGCTTAAATGCCACATTAATTTCATGTATTTTAATCTGAAATCAATATTTAGATTGAATGATTTAAATTTAATTTTGTTCTAAATCAAACTTTGACTGGTATTTCCTATATACCTTTCTCAATCATTTGGGAGACGGGTGTATTACCACCTGTCTTTTGTAGCAACTTGGGTCTGCAAACCTTGGCCTGCAAAAATTGGTTGTTTGAGTTTAACTATAGTCATCCAGTTGAAGAAATACAAATAAAAATTAAGTCTTGAACATCAATAATTAATTTATTTCAGTCTGTGTCCTGCCCTGCACTTTACAGGACTGCTAAGTGCCACCCATGTCAAAATTATACTAATATTGAAAATGAACATTTGACAATTATATTTACTTTTCAGAAAATGACGGAATCACAATCATCTTATGTTAAAGGAAAATTAGATCCGGTTGTAATTGCAAGAGGTCTTGCTAAACTTTCTCAATAATGTCTTCTCAGGTGGCTCTTAGCAAGACTTCCATTGTAATAGCTAAAAGGTAGAGTTTTCTTATATTATCTTGCTGGTACTGCTATATAATGTGTGGGCCACTAGTCAAGGGGAACACTTAAGATCTTTATATACCAAGGTAAGAAAAGGCTTGGTGTAATGACAAAGAAAGAACTACCAGTGTAGAAAGTTATTAAACATTACCAGTAGCCCAAGGGCACTGTAGTCTTGAATGGGGATCTTTAAAAAGCAGATGTGTAGAAGAGAATGTGTACTCCATTAATACCATGAAATACAATAAGAAGGGAACTCAGACATAAATGAAGAGCTGGATTACACTGCACATTGCCACAATAAATATCCTTCTGAACAGAAACAAAAGGTGAAGCAGAAAGATATCCATGCCACATGCAAGAGAGAAACCCACACATTGGATAAACTGTTCATCCTTGTTAGACTGTGATCCTTGTAATGCTGCCAAATGCACTGAGAGATACTATGTTACAATTGCCAGTCATATAAGCTAAGCTACCTGGAGGCACCATTAACTGGAGCATTTCTCCTTGCCAGAAGTTGTCAAAGTTTTTATTTGTTCTGGCCAAGACATGTCATTTTAACTGCCTCATCACTTTCATTGGGACTATACATCTGCTACCCCAATATGCATGTTTGCACACACCCCTTGCTCTTTCATCAAAATCTAATGAATAAATAAAAAGAAAGATAGAGGACTGTTTGGGGGACATGGATAGCAAAATGTAGTTTATAAAGGAGGCGGCACCGATTTTTTCATTTGGCAATTTCTGAGAGTAATACTGGGAGCACAATTGCAAGCCTTATTCATGCAGAGGAAGAATGGGAGTATCTCAGAAAACTGACATAGTGGCACACAGATCTTTTAATCATCTAAAAGTCAAAAAGGAATATTACAGAAATTTGAAATACACTCAAGTCATAGAACTAAGAAAAAGACTAGAGTGATACACAGCTGGAACTTTTGTTTCAGAACTGAGAGTGGCTGTTAACCCTGCATGCAGACTAGGGGCATCACTTTATTATCCCTCTATCTCTATAGTGCAAATCCTATTTGCACCCTGTTGATAAAAAAAATAAGAAGGCCAAAAGTATACAATATGTTTCAAAGAAGAGTGAGGAAAAAAGGATGTAATCATGTAAGATCTATTGCTCCATTACGATGGAGAGATTCTGCTGTGGATGCACAATAAGCCAAACTGCAAGTTCAAAAGTGCAGGAATATTATATGATGGTGTACCACTTCAACCTGCAGGTGGAGGGATTCTATGCTTAATGTTCCACTATCTAAAACATTTTTCTGAAAACTAGCATGTCAGAGAAGGCTAGACTAGAAACATTTCCTACCATGCTAGGTTTCCATAGACTGATTTGAATATGGGGAACATTCAAGCATATGAGCTTGTATACAAAATGGCACATCTAGAATGTTTGAACTGGTCCTTCTTTCTTAAAGAAGGTAATGATAATCCAAGGTCATATCTACCATGTTGTTTTGATAAGTATGTATAGTACAAGGCATATTATCTGAATCTGGTATATTTAGCATCAGAAATAATTGTGAGGCTGTTCCCAACACATGCACAGACACCTCTGGCACCACATCACAGATACTTGGTTATTCAAACTTCTGAACCTACCGATATACTATCATCATCATCATCATCATCATCATCATCATCATCGGCCCTCCTCCAGGTGCCTCATCCAAGGGGAGTTCAGAAGGGGCAATGAGGGAGAGGGCCTTCTCAGTGGTGGCCACCTGATTCTGGAACAATCTCCCCAGTGAGGCCCGCCAGTGCCAACACTGTCTTTTCAGTGCCAGGTTAAGACCCTCTACTCTCAGGCATTTGGCAGCATATAATAAGGTTTTTAATTGGGTCCTGTTATTTCTTATGGTTGATTGTTAAAATTGTATGTATATGTGTGTTGCCTGTTTATAAGTTGTATTTAAATGGTTTTTCTTTTAGGTAGAATATTGTATTTTTAAAGGTTTTAATCTTTGTAAGCCGCCCAGAGAGCTTTGGCTATTTGGCGGTATAGAAATGTAATAAAAGAATGAAATGAAATGATTATCCCAACAATTTGATGTCCTCAGATAATTCACAGAAATACCTTAACGTTAGAATGATTTAGTAGTACAATCTTGTAAATAAGCCCACAAAAGTTACTAGCCTGTAAATGTTTTTACTAGCCTGCTAAGAGGCTAGTAGCTTGTGTTTCCATGCTGGTTGCAGAGAAGGGGGAGCCCCGCCCCCATGGACAGTATGGAAATTCAGGCCACTAGCCTCTTAGAAGGTCAGTAACTTTCTTGCTTTCTACCAGGCAGACTGGTGAAGCAATTTTTCCTTCCTCTGCCAACCTCCTGCAATTCTGTGAATGTCATGGAGGGAGAGATGTTCCTTTCTCCATGGCTAGCACCGAAACTAGGCAGGCTGGCGGAGGAGAGACAGAGAGATCTGTCCTTCCTCTTCTGCTATACTGCTCATTTGCAGTTCCATGAACCTGCCTGCATGGAATTTCTGGTCACCTAGGGCTACGTTGTTAAGCCTGGCCTCACATTATAGCATACTTCATCATTTAGAAAATGAAGTATCTCTGTTGCTCTTAACTTTGTGTTTGACTACGTAGAAAACCAAGCTCATATATTACAGTACACAGATATTGATTACATTCGTATTTGCGGTAATATGGAAACTTAAGTATCAGAATGATACAAAGGCAAGACAACTTGAACCCATTCTAGGAAGTCATAGAACGGAGTGAGTGTTGAAGCAAATTTCCAAAGATAGCCACATAATTGTGAGCTCAGCTTGAGATATATAAAAAATTGGAGAACTTAAGTTCAGAGCTCTTAACAGTAGTTTGTTTCACAGGCTACCTCAACTAAAGGCAGATCAGGGTCATTATGTCAGTTCAGCAAGCAGATTAGATTAATTTCTATAATTCCCATTCAAACTTCAGTAGCTCGACTGTTTTCCACAACAGTACTGAAGAGAGCTAGCAGTTGCCACTGCAATATTTCCTCCCACAAAGTGGCAAGAGATCTTGTTAGTAGTTAACTAATAGTGTAGTTTGTGTGCTTTGCAGACATATGCTATTCTAATAACACTGCTTAGCATTATGCAGGGCTAAAGTTACTTTGAGAATCCAAAATCACAGTACGTAAAGCCTAACAAGCCATGCTAACCCTACTTTGCAGTTTGGGGATTTGCTCTTTGAGGAAAAACACTACTTGTAGTATGTATTAGCATCTCTTTCCTTCTGGATCCTGGAACCTTCATAGGGAACAGTCTAGCCCTTCAGATTTAGGATACCTCATCCCTAATGATTTTTCCATAGGAACACGGAGCTGGTCAGTGTATATTTGCAGGATCTAACTTCTCTTAAAATTTTAATTAATGCCCATCATCTGAGAGATGCAAGTTTTCATTCACATTAAACTAACAATCTGACACAATGTTACTGCATTTGTAGACCCTAGAACATTTTGATTTTATGGAAAGTTGAATATATAACAAGATTCCCCCCCACACAAAAAAATGAAAGGGGAAAAAGGCATTTATTCTCATCTCCAAAAAGTCCTTAATGTGACATCTGTCCCTGTACTGTCACCTGTTTTAAAGGTAGCAAATGCATGACATATAATACAAGATTTATATATTTAAAAACCCACCCCTTTTAAGTAATATTCTTTAAATCTTACTTTCTGACAGTCCTACTATTTGCTCAGTAACTGTAATAGGCGTATTTTTCAGAAAATACTGAATAAAAACTGACAAGCTATCAGGGGAATCTGAATGCATAATTGATAGGGGCATAAATTAATATGATTAGGCCTTTATTGGGTACCATTGCTGCCAAACCTACAAAAGGGGCATGGAATAAAACATGGCTATGTTCTCAGTGCTGATAGGCATCAATATGTAATGCATATTATCTCTAGCCTTCTCATGTAGTCTGCTTATGACAGCACTCAACCTAATTGAAATTTTTATCTTTCTGTTGCATACAGACAGTTCTGACTAGCTGCTTGCATGGAAACAGAGAGAAAATCCAAATGACCCAAATGAAGGTTTCTCTGTGGAGGTATGTAGCCTTCTTACAATCACTTTGAAAAATTGCTTTTCAGTTTTGTAGCTTAAAAAAAGAGAGAGTCATATACATATTAGGTTTGCCTTATCCTGTTAAAATAAGCCCGATGATACTTTCCCTGTTGAAGAAAAACCCAAGGAAGTAAAAAGATTTCTGCATAAAACCACATGTAGTCTACATTCCTGACTGTAGCCTGATAACTTAATCCAAATTGCATCGACTCTGTCCTGAGAGTTCTCAGGGACAAAATATTTGCCATTATGTGGGCAAGCAAGCTGAAACTTAATTCAGATAAGCCGGCAGATCACAACAGAAGTGTTCAACTGGTTCTAGATGGGGTTTCACGTCTGAAAGACCATGTTTGCATTTGGAGGTCCTCTTGGACTCAGGACTCTATCTTTGGAGGCGCAAGTGGTTGTGGTGGCCAGGAGTGTGTTTTACCAGTAGAGGTTGGTCTGCTAGCTATGACCTTATCTGGAAATGGTGGATCTTGCCTCAGTTATTCAATGGGCAGTATCTAATGGTGGTGCTGTGCCCCCGCCAATTTGGTTCCACAAACAGCCCCTCCTTCTGATTCCATTGCTCAAGCGGGACCCACCTCTTGA